>CM066050.1:61903065-62648641 GCA_033557465.1 Ichthyophis bannanicus
ATAGGTGTCATTCTTTGATGACAGTGGTATAAGGACACAGGCACCGGCTCCTCCCACTCCAGTTACCTATTGACAAAGTAGACTCACCAGAGCAATAATTAAGTTATAACAGTTGCCTAAATTTAGTGCATACAGACTGCTTAACTAGGAAACCATAACATAACAGTAATATAAAGTTACCCACAATGATATTCAGCTTGACTGCTAAGGGTTGCGCTTCCCTTCCAGGAACAGAAAAATCTTCTGGAGCCTATTAAACCCTTCAAGACTCCAAAGACCCGCCCCCTGAACCCAAAGCTCCACAGCTTTCCCTGTGCTCTTACCTGTGAAAACTGCGCTTCAGGCTCAACCATCAGAAAAATTCGGGACAGGATCCGGGACTAGACTGGAGTTCCTTCAGGAACTACAATTATCAGGTAAGTCTAATTTAAACTTCCTTATCATCCCTCCAGTCTAGTCCCGGAAACTCTAGGGATGTAACAGAGCAGTTAAAGTACTCAACGGGCGGGACCTGCCAAGCCAGCCTGAAGCACCGCTGTACCAAAACAGGTATCCCGACTCGCCTGAATATCTAGACGATAGTGTTTAACAAAAGAATTCAAAGACGACCACATAGCCGCCTTACAAATTTCGGCCACCGGCACAAAACTGTACTTTGCCCAGGAAGCCGCGTGCGCTCTAGTAGAATGTGCCCATAAGCCTTCCAGCACCAACTTCCCTTTCAGCAAGTATGCTGACTCTATTGCTTCCTTTATCCATCTAGCAATCGACACTTTAGACGCCGCTTCCCCTTTACGAGGACCGCCAAACAACACAAACAATCTTTCTGACCTCCTGAACTTTTCCGTCCGCCTGAGGTACCTCTTCAAAGCCCGTCGCACATCCAAGAGGTGCAACTGTGGATCCACCGACCCCTCTGATGCCTTCCGGAACACCGGCAGGGAAACAACCTGATTCACATGAAAGGGAGACAGGACCTTTGGCAAAAAGGATGGTACCGGCCTTAAGACCACCTTAGACTCATGAAAAGCCAAAAACGGTTCCCTACAGGATAACGCCTGTAACTCTGAAATCCGCCTTGCCGACGCAATGGCCACTAAAAACACCACCTTCAGAGTAAGATCCTTCAAAGTCGCTTTCGCCAAAGGTTCAAAAGGCTGTGAACTTAACGCCGCCAATACGAACTGCAGATCCCACGTCGGTACCACTTGCCTGCTTGGTGGTCTCAAAACACTCACCGCTTTCAGAAACCGTTTAACATCTGGATGGGAGCAGAGCGCTTGCCCCTTGATCTTTCCCCTGCAACAGGAAAGCGCTGCCAACTGTACTCTCAAGGATGCCGCTGCCAATCCTTTTTGGAACCCATCTTGCAAAAAAGCCAATACCTGCGGTATAGACGCTCGCAGCGCTTCACAGTGTCTATCCAAACACCAAGCTTCAAAAACACGCCACACGCGAACATACGCCAAAGACGTAGATCTTCTGTGCGCCCTTAAGAGCGTCACAATCACATCTGCTGAATAGCCTTTAGCTCTAACCTCGCCCTTTCAAGAGCCAAGCCGTAAGCGAGAATTGAGCTACCTGCGGCATATACAATGGACCCTGTCTCAAGAGATCCTGCCTGACCGATAGCCGCCATGGCTTCCGCACTAACAGCTTCCTGAGATCCGCATACCAAGGCCTTCTTGGCCAATCCAGCGCTATCAGAATGACGCATCCTCTGTGGCATTCGATGCGCCGCACGACCTGGCCTATTAACACCCATGGAGGGAAGACATAAAGAAGCTGATCTGCTGGCCACTCTTGGATGAGCGCATCCAGGCCCTCTGACATTCTTTCTCTGCGCCTGCTGAAAGACCGTTCCGCCTTCGCTGAAGTGAACGTCACCATGAGATCCATCACGGGCATCCCCCAGCGCCAAACTAGCGCCTCGTAAACCTCTGGATGAAGCGTCCACTCTCCCGGATCTACTCTCACCCGACTTAGAAAATCGGCCTCCACTCCTGCGACATGCGCCGCCGACAGTGCCCGAAGATTTTGCTCGGCCCATTGAAACAACTGATCTGCCTCGGCCTCTAAGGGAGCACTGCCGGTGCTCCCTTGCCTGTTGATATAGGCCACTGCAGTCGCGTTGTCCGAAAACACTCTGATCGCTGCCCCCTTCAGGTACCGCTGGAACTCCAGCAGCACCAACCCCACCGCTCGAAGTTCCAACCTGTTTATCGACCAAGACCTCTCCTGAACTGTCCACCGTCCTTGCGCGAACCTTACTTGACAATGCGCCCCCCAACCTAGGAGACTTGCAACTGTAGTCAGTGTCACCCAGTCCGGCATGTCCAAGGGCATGCCTTTTTCTAGAGACTCCGGCCGCAACCACCACTGCAACGATTCTCGAGTCGCGTCTGGACAGAGCAGCCTCTTGGAAAGCAGATCGCTTTGATGAGACCATCTTCTGAGTAACGCCTTCTGTAAAGGCTGCATATGCGCTCTTGCCCAGGGCACCAAGTCAATCGTTGCCGCCATCGTCCCCAGAACTTGCAAGTAATGCCACGCTGTCGGACGCGGCCGGTCGAGAAACTGCCGAATCAATTTTCGTAAGGCTAGCCCTCGATGCAGAGGCAAAAAAACCATGCCTGTCCCAGTATGGAAATGCGCCCTTAAATACTCAAGCGCCTGAGAAGGCGACAGACTGCTTTTGGTCACATTGACTACCCAACCTAGTTGCTGCAGACAGTTGACCACCCTGGCAGTAGCCTCCTCGCTTTCCCTTCTCGACTTTGCTCGAATCAACCAGTCGTCCAGATACGGATGCACCAGCACTCCATTCTTCCTCAGCTCCGCTGCCACGACCACCATGACCTTGGTAAAGGTTCTTGGCGCCGTTGCTAGTCCAAAGGGTAGCGCCCGAAACTGAAAATGCCCCATGGGCACCGCAAACCTGAGGACCTTCTGATGCTCGCGCTGAATTGGAATGTGCAGGTATGCCTCGGACAAATCCAGGGAAGTCAGATACTCCCCTTTTCTGACTGCCATGATGACCGATCTCAGCGTCTCCATATGAAAATGAGAAACCCTGAGACACTTGTTCACTCTTTATAGGTCTAAAATTGGCCGAAAAGTTCCTTCTTTCTTTGGAACCACAAAAAAAATGGAATATCGTCCTAACCCGCATTGGTCCTGAGGCACCGGCACTACAGCCTTGAGATCCAGCAACCTTTGTAAGGTCTGTTTGACTGCCTCGCGCTTGAACCGTACTTTGCAAGGGGACTGAACGAAAGCATCAGTCACCGGCCTTTGAAATTTCAAAGCATAACCTTCTCGAATCTCCTCCAGAACCCACTGGTCTGACATAATCTTGACCCAGGCAGCGTAAAACTCCTGTAGACAACCCCCTATCGCTACATCTACCTGGGTCTCCCTGACTTCATTGTGGCTTTTTGGCACCCGAAGCGGCGGCAGCAAAACCTCTGCTGGCCCCTCGGAACCCCCTAAAACTCTGGTTTCTAAAGGGAAAACGCCCTCTCTGACTCTGTGAGAACCTGGGCAAGCGAAAACGCCGAAACTCCCTCTGAGGAAACCTAGCCATCGGCGGAAACTTCCCCTGCTTCTGCTTGTCCTCCGGCAGCCTTCCACCCTTGGACTCTCCCAGCTCTTTCACTATCTTTTCCAAATTCTCTCCAAATAACAGTCGACCCTTAAAGGGCAGTTTACTTAACCTGGCCTTGGAGGAAGCATCCGCCGCACAATTCCGCAACCAGAGATATCTCTGTGCGGCCACTGCGGAAGCCATACTGTTCGATAGCCCCCTTATGAGATCATAATGAATATCTGCCAGATACGCTGCACCGGACTCCAACCGAGCCACCTCACTAATCGAGTTCTCAGAGTGCTCAGCCTGAACTCTCTGTGCCCAACGGAGACAGGCTCTAGCCACCCAAGCTCCACAAATGGAAGCTTGCATGGAGAGAGCATTAACCTCAAAAACCTGTCTTAACAGAACATCCAGCTTTCTGTCCTGAGCATCCTTCAGAGCCGCACTCCCTTCTACCAGAATGGTCGTCTTCTTGGTAACCGCTGACACAGCCGCATCCACTTTCGGTGATTTAAAAAGCTCCTTATCCTGCTCCACCAATGGATAAAGGCGGGACATCACCCTAGAACCTCGGAGTGTAGACTCCGGCATATCCCATTCACCTTGTATCATTTCCGTAATAACTCTATGCATGGGAAATGCTTTCTGCGTCTTACGATAGGCGTGCAACTGCAATAGAGGATCTTCTAAGGCAGCTTCCTCTCCCGGCTCAGACACCGGCACATTTAACGCCTTTAGCATCTCCACAATCAGTGCGGGTAACTCTTCCCTTCGAAAAATCCGCACTACTCTGCCCTGATCCTCCTGTTCAGTAATCTCTCCTTCTTCCAACTCTTCCTCCATCTCTGGATCATGCTCCTCACCCTCCGTAAGCATATCCTCCGAAAACTCGGACTGACAGCGCTTATCCGGTTCAACTCGGGCTCTCTTAGGCCCCAAAGCCAAATGAGCCACTGACAGTGGGGTGCCTGGCCTCTTCTGCCCCAATTCTGCCGCCATGGGCGCAATGGCCGAGGAAGAAGACTCTCTAGGAGCACCAGCGAATGCCCTTTGTATCAGAGCCACAAAGTCTGGGGAAAAAATGGATGCCAAATCCATAGCCAAAGGCGCCTGAGCTCGTGGGATATCTAGAGCCGAGGAGGGCCCTGGCACTGGCTCTACGGGGTCCCCCATAGGAGAAAGAGACCCCTGTGCCACTACCTCCCGGTCCTCTGTGGACTCCAATTGTTGGTGCTCCCCTGCCGCAACCTGGCTGCAGCGCTTACAGATGCCTGCCTCTGACACCACAGACCTCTTTACTCCGTAGAGCAAACACAAGGTCTTTGCAGGCATCCTATCTGTCAGGCTTTAAAATTCTCTAAGAACCTTTAAGAGCTACCAAATACGTCCAAAATACTTTCTCCCCTTCAGATAGCCCTACTAGGCATTTTCAGCTGCCACCGTGCGCTGGCGAATCAGAGCGGTTTACTTTTTTTTTTTTTTTTGAGAATTTGGAAGCAGGAAGGCACCCGACCTGAAATGTACTAAAATCTCTTAAAAATGAAGCTTCCTGCACTCAGAAGTTCAAATTGTTTCCCCCGAGCCGCTACTGGCTTTTCCCGCCCAAACCGGAACGCGGCGGGAAAACAAAAAAGACGCTGTCTCTGCGGGGCCGCTTGCAATTACCTCCCCGAATTCACAGCAAATGGTAAAAACAAAAAAGAAATTGTAGCTCACCATACCGCTCCGCACCGTGAAAAACACAGCTCCACACCCCAGAGCCGCTTTACATCAACGGGCACAATCTCATAAGTCAAAACTGCTGCGATCAAGAGCTCAGCAGAGACTTGTGATTTAGCTGCTTCTGGCTGCCCTTTCCCTCCAAGCGCCTGCAGGCAGCACCTCTGCGTCACGCTGGAGAAGTAGATAAAGTGATTTGGCTTCCTCCCGGGACTATCCCGATTCGCAAATCTTCCTACCCTCTGTGTCTCAGGTAAGAGGGAGGAAAAACGGAAGAGAGGCCCTGCAGCCGCCAAAAATTAAAGTGGTACACCCCAAAGGGACTGTAAGAAAATAAGAAAAGTCCAAATGAAACCAATATGAAACAAATATGCCCAATTTGAGTCAAAGCAACCCCCTTGATCCTAAAAAGATTAAAAACTAAACCCTTAATTGTTCCTCTTATGAGCCAGACACTCTGGCTGACATCCTCCAGCTGCTTGAAGACTGATAGAACTGGAGTGGGAGGAGCCGGTGCCTGTGTCCTTATACCACTGTCATCAAAGAATGACACCTATCAGTCTCCAAGCTGCTGGTAGAGGATGTCAACCCTAGAGTTTCCGGGACTAGACTGGAGGGATGATAAGGAAATATCTATTTGTGCATGTAAAATACTGTTTTACCTGCAAAAATGGCCAGAAACAGCTTATAAAATTACCCCCTTAAATTGTAAGCAAATTGTAACAGACATAGTTGAACAGTTAAGGGCCCAATAAACATGTCAATTAGGGCCCGATTCCAGTGTGAACATAGAAGCCCTCTGTGCGCCTGGCCGGAACCGAACACACAAGGGTGCGTCATAATTCTGATCCTGCGGAGCACATCAAGCCCTGTGGGATCAGAATCGCGAACAGGCCTGTACATGCAGGCCTGGACCCAGATTCTATCCAGCCTGCACATACAGGCCTTCCCCGACTAATTCAGTCAGGGTTTTTAAATGGAGCTGCGGTGCCACGGCTTCCGGTTACCATGGCACTGTGGCTTCATTTAAAAGCCGCAATCCCCGGCCACCGGCCTCCAAATTGCTTTCCCTGCAGTCTGACCCCAGATCTGGCCTCTCAGGGCCAGGTTCGGGCTGTGGGGAATGCTCTCTTCCCCCTCCTGCTGCTGCCATGCCCCAGCCCGCCGATCCTGTCGCATCAGGGAAGTTATTCCACCTAGGAGGTGGAATAACTTCCCTGTTCAAGTCACTAGCTCCGGACTACAGGGCTGACTTTAGAATCGGCCCTGTACATCCGTGGCCGGTGACCACCCACTGCCTGCCCTAACACCACCCCCAATCCTCCCCTTTCCCACCTCCCTCTAACTTCCCCTTACAATGTGCGGGGAAGGAGGTCGGGGCCGGGAAAGGCCACAAATAGCGGGGATGGACGTCCCAACGGGCTTGGAATGACCCCCCTTATGTTTATACCACAATTCAGACCTATGCTATTACAGATGTTTCACCCAGAACTAATGGAGCTCACTTTTTGGGATGCACGCACACAGACAGACAGACAGTGAATGGAGTAGACCACGAGGGTCATGGCCCTACCAATATTTTGCCCAACATAGCATCAGCAGAGAGCTTAGGGGTGGGGATGGAGATTGGTTTGTGTGCCCCTCCAAACAAAAAGATGTTCTGCTGCCCTTATGCATCATTTCAAAAAATAAAATTCCAGTTACTTCAGACTCCTTATTTCCCCCTGATGTGTCCTGAAATTTGGTGTGGATAGGACACTGAACACAAAAGTTATTAGAATACTCACACTGATCCAGTGATCTCAAGCCTTTCCTTCAGAAAGTAGGCTAAAAACTCATTACATTTGCATCTTATGATTTCAGTAGGAGTTTCAGATGGCATATTGAGATCTCATGCTGTTTTGAATGAAAAAGTGATCCTTCCCAAAGTAGCAATTTTTGCAGTTTTATGTCCCAGTTATTTAAGAAAGGAACAGACTTCTAGAATTTCACAATAGTGCTATGTTTGGCATATTTCAAGCGTGAGGCCAGCTTCCTAGTGTCTAATGAAATCCAGATATTATTCCACTGCCTTAAAAAATAGCAGAATTTTTCTCCCTACTGTATACCAAAATTGTTATGAATGTGCAGGATCACCACACAGGCAGGTATGAATTAGGGAGTCCACATTCACACCAGCAAAGGAAATCATCTTAAGGCGAGTCTCTGGAATTTGTTACCGGAGGATGTAGTAAAGGCTGTTAGTGTAGCTGGGTTTAAAAAAGGTTTGGACAACTTTCTGGATGAAAGGTCCATAAACCATTATTAAGAAGGGACCCAGGATATCAATGCTTGACCCAGTACAAGCATTGTGGAACCTGTGTCTTTTAGGGAAACTGCTAGTGTAACACGCTAGAACCCCACAGCCTAGGCATGCAGAGTTTAAGCGGCCTGATATCCTTTCTTCAGATAGTATAGCAGAGTTTGAGGAGGCAATGCCTCATGGGAGTTGTAGTACTTTTACTATCCAAATAAAGAGTAGTTGAGCACGAATGGTTTCAGGCAAAAATAACAGGATTTTAATTCCCCTCCGGGTGGATTCAAACAAAGGAAACAAAAGACATTTTGCCATACATCTCTGGCAGGAAAACACCATAAGAACTCAACAAAAATAGCTTCTTATATCAGCATGAACAGCTGCTTCACAGCAATCCAACTTTAAACAAACACTTCTCAGCTCAAATGTTTGTGCTTTCTTCCTGCTGACTCATGCAGCTCTCTGCACAGCCTGACATTAGCACAAAGATATTATATTATCTGAAATAGACAATGTACAGTCCGTTTGTTCTGGCATATACTCTACAACCGGTTCTGTCTCCATTGCTTCATAATAGCTATCAGCTGGGAATGTTTGAAACTGGCTACACGGCGTTTCTAGAGCCACACCCAGTTTCTCTGCTCGAGGCTTCTCTTTGCAGCACTCTATCAGACATGGTTGTGAATTACCATATATATTGTATTTACTGTGAGGAGAGTCCCACCCTTCTGGGTTAACACAAGACCAATTCTTAAAAACAGTTTTGTCTTTGAGCCAATCACTCAGCCTACCTTTTGGCTTTCTTACAGGAGGATTCCTTTGTGCTTCAGGGTCAGCTAAAGATCCAAACCTTGGAGTTTGTGAGTGCTCCCAAGTTAGCCTTCCTGGTATTCTTTCCCTTTGGCTGCCTTTCAGACACGGCACCAAACCTGGGCTGTTTCTACCTGGCTTCTTGGCACTGGTTCTCCAATTGTTTCTCTTGCTGGTTTCCCTCTCAGAATTAAACCTCAGAGAATCCTCTCTCAACATCAGTTCCTCTGAGTTCTCATTCCCAAGCAGTTCTTCCTCTGCTTCTGAGCTTGACTCCTGTTCTCCTCCTTCTCCTTCCTCCTCTCCTTCCAACTTTCTCTCTAATGAACATTTTTTATACCCCTGCCTTCTAGAGTTTAACTTAACCCCTCCTCCCAGCAGGTGTTCTGCCTCAACTCCTGACTGTGGAGATAAACTGCAGCAGGGGCGTGTTTTCCTCTCCCATGACTCATTCTGCTTGTGATTTCCCTGGAAACCATGAGTCATGTGCTTTTGTTGTCTGTCAGCTACTGAAGCCAACTCTTCCGTTTCAGCTATCTCTAAGGGATCAGAGGGACTTTGTACACCACACTAGGTACGTATGACCTAGATTGGCCACTGTTGGAAACAGGATACTGGGCTTGATGGACCTTGGTCTGACCCAGTATGGCATATCTTATGTTCTTATGAGTCTAGCATAGTGTAAGGATCCTCTGTAGATACAACATGGTAGCCTTACTGTTAATTTTTTTCCTCTTACAAACTGTTACCTTGTACACGTTGGCCCATACCAGTTCTCACTACTGTGATAAGTGAAGTTTATGTTCAGAGCAGATGATGCCAACCTTTTCCAGAACCATCTGTCAGACGGTTATACATGGTTGACAATTTAATCATCATTATAGACTCTTTGAAAGCCTGTGTCCACAAAGGTCATGGTTGACAAGAGCTGGTATGATGGACACAGAATGAAGACAGTCACTTCATAACCTCGCAAGACTTAAGAACCGAAACACCCACATCCTCAGTAGCAAGAGTTAGTAGGCCTGAGCAAAGAAAGAGGCAGACTTTCCTGCTCCTCCTTGTTCCTATTTCTAAGGGGGGAGGGGATATTCAAGGTGTTTTAGCTGCTTAGCAAGTCTGCTGATTGGCTAAAATGTGTTGATCCCAATATTCAGTGGCACTAACTGGTTGCTGCCGCTGAATATCCCCAGAGATTGCATAATAAAACATCTGATCCACCCAGCTAAACCAATTAAAATTAGATAATTTCAATAGCTGTCCTAACTTTAACTGGTTTTTACTATCCAGTTAGCGGCTGAATATTGCCACTGATCAGATAACAATGCCGCTGCCTGGCGAACCCGGATATTCAGAGCCAGATGACAGATTCGTTCTGGCACCGAATATCTGGATTTATTTAAAGTGACAGCGGCTAGGCACTTTAAGCACATAGCTACTGTCGCTGCCCCTAACTGTTTGAATGTAAGAAAAATCTTTATTAATGTTGCCAGTATAAGCCGGAGTCCTATACAAAAAGACCTGCAACTGACTACCAGATTCTCCTTTCCTAGTGCAGCTCTGCATAGTGAAGCAGGCTAGGCCACTATTGACCAGCTCATGCAGAGCACAGACACAATGGGAAAGGAAGAGAAATCATGAGAGCATGGCCAGAGGTTGACACATCAGAGGAAACCTTCTCATAAGAACATAAGATATGCCATACTGGGTCAGACCAAGGTCCATCAAGCACAGTATTCTGTTTCCAACAGTGGCCAATCTAGATCATACGTACCTAGCAGTTCCCCCAAAAGACACAAGTTCCACAATGCTTGTACTGGGTCAAGCATTGATATCCTGGGTCCCTTCTTAATAATGGTTTATGGACCTTTCCTCCAGGAACTTGTCCAAACCTTTTTTAAACCAAGCTACACTAACTGCCTTTACTACATCCTCCGGTAACAAATCCCAGAGTTTGATTACACATTGAGTGAAAAAAATATTTTCTTTTATTAGTCTAGTTTACCCTGTAGCTTCATTGCATGTCCCCTAGTCTTTCTATATTCTGATAACATAAACAATCGATCTACGTTTACCCGTTCCACTCTGTTCATTAATTTATAGACTTCTATCTTATCTCCCCTCAGCCATCTCTTTTCCAGGTTAAAGAGCCCCACCCTTTTTAGCCTTTCTTCATAGGGGTATCCTTCCATTCCCTTCACCATTTTGGTGGCTCTTCTCTGAACCATTTCTAATAACGCTATATCCTTTTTAAGATACGGCGACCAGAATTGCACACAATATTCAAGGTGCGGTCTCACCATGGAACGATATAGAGGCATTATTATATATTTTGTTTTATTTTCCACTCCTTTCCTTATGATACCTAGCATTCTATTTGCTCTCTTGGCTGCTGCTGCACACTGGGTCGATGGTTTTAACATGTTATCCACAATGACAGCTAAATCCTTTTCCTGGATGGTGGTTCCTAATGTGGAACCTTGCATCGTGTAATCATAGTTTGGGTTGTTCTTCCCTAGGTGCATAACTTTGCACTTGTCCACATTAAATTTCATCTGCCATTTTGATGCCCAGTCTTCCAATTTATCAAAATCCTCTTGCTATTTTCCACAATCCTCTTGGGTTTTAACAACTTTAAATAGTTTTGTGTCATCTGCAAATTTGATAACCTCACTCATTATTCCCCTTTCCAGGTCATTTATGAATATCTCTAAAAGCAGCAGGCTCAACACAGATTCCTGGGGTACACCACTATTCACCTTTCTCCATTGGGAAAATTGGCCATTTAGCCCTACCCTCTGCTTTCTATCTTTTAACTAGTTCCTGATCCACAATAGTACATTGCCTCCTATCCCATGACTCTTTAGTTTTGCCAAAAGTCTCTGATGAGGGACCTTGTCAAAGGCTTTCTGAAAGTCCAGATACACTATATCAACCAACTCACCTTTGTCCACCTGTTTAGTCACACTTTCAAAAAAAACATAACAGATTAGTAAAACAAGATCTTCCTTGTCTAAAGCCATGTTGGCTGTCTCCCATTAGGCCATGACTATCTACATACCGAGTAATTTTGTTCTTTATGATGGTTTCTACCATTTTTCCCGGTACTGACGTCAGGCTCACCAGTCTGTAGTCTCCCGAATCACCCCTGAACCCCTTTTTAAAAATTGGCGTTACATTGGCAATCCTCCAATCTTCGGGTATTAAAGATGATTTTAATGAAAATTCACAGATTACTAATAGCAGGTCTGAAATCTCATATTTCAGTTCTTTCAATACCCTTGGATGTATACCATCCGGTCCAGGTGATTTGATACTCTTCAGTTTATCTAATAGTTGTAATACATCTTCCTGATGTATCGATATTTCCTTCAATTCTTCCGCACCTTTAAATACCACTTCAGTCATGGGTAACATCCCTATATCTTCCTCAGTAAAGACCGAAGCAAAGAATTCATTCAGTCTATCCGCTATCGCCTTGTCGCCTCTTAGTGCCCCTTTAACCCCTCTATCATCTAATGGACCAACTGACTCTCTCACAGGTTTTTTGCTACAAATGTACTTGAAAAAGTCTTTATTTCGCGTTTTTGCTTCTGCAACAAGCTTCTTCTCAAATTCTCCCTTTGCCTGCCTTATCGATGCCTTGCATTTGACTTGCCAGTGCTTGTGCTGTTTCCAGGTTTTGTCATTTGGCTCTTTTTTCCATTTCCTGAAAGATGTTTTTTTGGCAACAACAGCCTCTCTGACTTCACCTTTAAACCATGCTGGCAGTTTTTTGGACTTCCTTCCACTTTTCTTAAAGTGTGGAATACAGCTGGTCTAGGCTTCCAAGATAGTATTTTTCAACAACACCCAAGCTTTTTGTAAGTCTTTAACCTTTGCAACTGCTCCTTTTAGTTTTTTCTTAACTATTTTCCTCATTTTATCATAGTCTCCCTTTCGAAAGTTAAAAAGTAGTACTGTGGATTTCCTTACTATCCCTCCTCCACTAATTAAATCAAACGCGATCATGCTATGATCACTATTGCCAAGTGGCCCTAACACCCTTATCTCTTGCACTAGATCTGGTGTTCCACTAAGGACTAGGTCCAATATGGCTTCTCCTCTGGTCGGTTCATGAACCAGCTGCTCCAAGAAGCAGTCATTTATTTCATCTAGGAACTTTATCTCCCTAGCATGTCCTGCCGTGACACTGATCCAGTCGATACCGGGGTAATTCTCACCCACATTTGTGGCTATATTCTGGACCAGTGGTTCCATTAGGGAAACTAGGGGGTCACCTAGAATGGTGAGATTCTGGACATGGCATAAAAGGCAGCAGAGAAGTATTTAAACATTTTTCCTCTTCTCTTGAAAGTCCTACCCCAGCAGCATGGTCCCCACTGTCAACAGGAAGGAGGGCTTGTACTAGCATTGTTTTTCCTTAGGTGCATGATGAATCTCACAATATGAGCTGTAAGACCTCATAACCTTGTGACTCATACCACAAGACTGGATACTCCAGCCTAGAAATTGGCACACTATTAGGTACCCTTTCTCCTGCTGGCCACAAGGACTGAACCGCAGGAGGGAGTGATGAGGAAGGACCTCTGAGGTGTCTGGGAGGCGCTGGCGGGAGGGATCTTAGGCAAGGCATTGGGGGAAAGGGAGCCTTGCGATTGGTGGTTTGGACATTGATACATGGTGTGCTGGACCTTTGGTATGCACTCTATGTGGGCTTGCTGCAGGGGGTCACTCGACACCTCCAGGTCATACAGAATGCAGCAGCACAACTCATCCAGGGGGTGGGGCGTAGGGTAAGTGCCAGTCCATTATTAACTCAATTGCTCTGGCTGCCGGTATGGCAGTGAGTCTTCTTTAAGTTGTTGGTCATAGTGTACCGAGTGGTACACAACTCTTGGCCAGGGTACCTGCATAATCTTATTGCTATCTATGATCCGGTCCATCCTCTGTGCTCTTTTTAGGCCCGGCTTCTTGAAGTCCCAGAGTTAGAAGCGGTGCACCAGGTGCCCAATCGTGAATAGGCCTTTAGGGTGACCATTAGTGAATGATGAAACGTGCTGCTGGTAGAGCATCGCAGCTTGCCATCAGTGCTGGCTTTCCGGAAGGCTCTGAAAATGTAGCTATTCTCGGTGGGTTGAGGAAGGGCAGGTTTGGGATGAGAAAGGGTCCTCTGAGTTGGGTGCTTATTGATTTATCTTTTGATTATTTTGTTATCCTGTGCTGTACACCCTTTTGATTGACATTCTGTCAGAAAGGTGGTTAAAACTCTTGTAAATAAATACATAAATAAATAAATAGATACAGATGGAATGGCTGCATAGGGATATGGAACTCCAAAACCGACCAGATCTTCTAAGGACTTTGATATATTATCATCATAAAAATGAAAGACAAACTTCAGTTTATCATCTTCCCATATTTTAGAACAGACTGACTGCTAGTCTTTGAAGTTCTTTATTGCATTCTCATATGCTAGTCTGAGAAATTGCAATATAATTATGACAGGAATAGGAGATAATAAGAATCAACACTATCACAATGGGATTCTCATTACCTCCCATTCCTGCCATAATTACAGTGGGGTTCATGACCTGTCCTGTTGCTATGCTGCACATTCATAATAAATTGTAGTGCACTTATTATACAGTTAACAGTTTATGCAAAGCGCATCAAGACACCCTCAGTACAGTACTGGTATTAGAAGAATACTACTGTAAATTGTGATGGGGCCTGTGGTTAGAGGCCTGTTTAGCCCTACATAGGCGGTTGCCTAGGGCGTATGCACAAGTAATTGCTCTGGCCTTGTAAATAAAAAGTCTTTCAGAGCAACTATAAATGAAAAGAGGGTATTATTCCCCGTCCCGCTCGGACATTGTCAAAGGAAACAGAAACTTTAAATCAGATAAGCTTAGCAACAAAAGTGGTGACACACGTATATTCTCTTGTTATATTCACAGAGTTCTCTTCATCCAGTATTTACATCATACGGTTGCATTTAACACAGACACTGCAATCCATAGGAATATCCTCTTGCAGACTAGCAGCGTCTTCCCATATCATTTCCCCAGCACTACTCACACTGCTGGTATCAGACCCTTCTTGAGAATGGTATTCAGCTATAGCGTCTTGTGACACTTCACTATAACAGTCACTGGGGGCTTTTGCTCCTTTGGGTCTATATCTCTCTCTGTAGCTGGTTCTGCCTGGGCTTGCCTCCCAGAACATTAGCTCTGAAACATCTTGCTTCTTATGTCTGTAGTCAGAACCCTGCCCTTTGCAGTTATAAGCTTTAAACTTCTCTTTGTTACTATAGGGAAGTTTCCTTCTCTCTGCAGGGCTTGTCTTTATGCTTGGCTCTCTATAGCCTTTGCTTCTAGCCTCCCGGGCTGGTTGAACAGGAATATGTTTGTTCCTAACTTTACACCTATTTCTTAAGCTGTAGCCATGCATGGAGTGCCCATCCCCCAACACTTCCCTCTCACCGTGACCTCTGCCTTGAGCTGGCAAATACTGGCCTCTGGGGTAGTGGGGTAATCCTGGCTTCTCTCCAAAGCTATTCCTGGTAGCAGGTCTTCCCTTAGTGCAGCTTGCCTTGAACCTTCCTTCTCGAGAGCTGGAGACAGACTCACTTCCTGACTCCTCGTGAGAAGAATTTCCTCCCAGCAATCCCCTGGGGCTTCTGTTCAGCTGACCTGGGACACACCTCCTGCTCCTCTCTCTCCTACTGCTTCCCGTGGTGATCCTGCTTCTGACTCTCCTCTCTAACTGACTGGAACCCTGCCCTAAATAATCCCTAGCTCTACACGTGACCTGGGGACTCTCACTCAGGTGTTCCTGATGGGACTTTTGTTTGCTACGTAGCAAGAATTTCCCTTGCTGCAGTGAATCATGGTGCCTAGTGCTGCTTTCTAAAGCTGACTCTGAGGTAAGTCTTTCTTTTATCTTATTTTCCCTGGGCTGTGTGCCCCTTGCTGCATCACAAAATACAGTACAATGGAGTAGGCAGTGGTGATTGGATTAGCAGGGTTCAAATCCCTGCTTCTGCCACTGATGCTGCTTGTGGCCTTATTCAAGTCATTTAACCTTTCGTTACCTCAAGTTAAAAATTTATGGGTCAAACAGTTACAAGATCACATTGATACCAATGCCCCCCTAGACTCATCTCAACACGGATTCAGAGAGTCACACGGAGTCGAAACTCTACTCACAACGCTTTTTGACACCATAATCTCAGGCATTGACAACCTACGCCAAGGTTATGCACTCGTATTTTTGGATATAGCGGCGGCGTTCGACTCTGTCTGCCACGAAATTCTCCTAGGTCGGCTAAGAGAGAAAGGCATTGGTGGAAGAGCTCTTGAATGGTGTAGATCCTACCTGTCAGGCAGATGGCAATACGTACGTGCAAATGGGTCTACTTCCGAGCCATTCTTACAAAGCCAAGGAGTTCCTCAAGGATCTTCCCTATCATCACTTATGTTTAACATCTATATCCAACCCATCTGTAATATTATCAGATCATTCAATGTGAGTTGTATGATATACGCAGACGATGTCTTACTGTACCTTCCAATATCCCTGGATTGCCCAGACCTTATCCCCTTGACTGAGTGCTTCAACACCATATCCGAATGGCTCCTCTCTCAGAATCTGCGCATCCAACACAAGAAGACGGAGGTCTTATTCATCTCCAGAAATCCTGAGTTTACACCACCCAGCTACCTAGAAGTGGACAACGCTGAATTACAAGTAAAATCAGCTATTCGTTACCTCGGAGTAACATTGGATCAGAACCTCAACATGAAGCAACACATAACCAACACTGTAAGAGCGATTTACTTCAAGATTAAATCTCTTAGACACTTACGCCCCCTACTTGAACCAAGCGACTTCCGCACCATTTATCAAGCCCTCATCATCCCCCATTTGGACTACTCAAACGCCATCCTGCAAGGACTCCCTCAGGCCACCTTACAGCCCCTGCAACTTGCCATGAACAGTGCAGCGCGGATTCTCCTTGGCACACCAAGAAGAGAGCATATCACACCCCTCCTGAGACAGCTTCACTGGCTCCCCATTCAAGCCAGGCTAAGTTTCAAAACCCTAGTGATGACATTCAAGGCCATCAAGGGACTCTCCTCCTCCTCACTATGTGACCTCATCCAACCACCCATACCCAACAGGCTAAGAAGAACCTCAGTAGCTAACATGCTAGTGATACCGAGAGACACTACAAAATGCTCCAAAGCAACATCGAACAGAGCCTTTAGACTATACGCCCCAAGTCTCTGGAACTCCCTACCACCACACATCAGAGCAATCCCTAACCTGAGCCAGTTCAGAAATGCCTTAAAACATTTCCTCTTTATCAAGCATCTCACTTACTGCCCGAACCCCAGCCACTAAGCATGTCCAATACCCAATAACTCCCTCTGACATGTATATAGTTACCCATTCATGGTTATGCATATGTATATAGTTTACCCTGTTTTCCAAGTTACTTGTTCCTGTTCAATGTAATGACCTGACTTTTGTTCATTGTCGGTTACCTTTTTGTTTTATGTAAACCGCGCTGATCGCAAATAGTGCGGTATATAAGAAATGTAAATAAAATAAATAAATAAAAATAAAACAGTGCTCAGCATTTTCTTTTTAAATGCCAGCCACTGCGGCTAAAAAATAAATCTGGTTATTCAGTGCCAATATCTGGTTAGTGGCTGATGCTGAATATTCAGTGCCAGTGCTAACAACCTTTTGCTGTCCTAAGTTACGCAGATAGTTATCCGGATAGCGACACTGAATGCGACCATTATCCGGATAATTTGCCATGCCACCCCCGAACCACCCTGGCATTATCCGGATAATGCCAAGGCAGTCTGGATATCCCAATTGGTGGCACTGAATATTTACCCATTAAATTGCAAGCCCTCTTGGGCTGAAAAATACCTACAGTGCCTGTTATGTAACTCACCTTGCGGTCAAATTTGGAAGGGCGAGTAATCAAATCTAAAATCCAAAGGCAGCAAACATTATGTTGTATCTCAGGTGCAGTGAGCAAGGGATGGCGAGGGGACAATTCAACACCAGCATTTGGGGAAGGCACTACCCTAACCCCCAAACTCTGCCTATTGCTGTAATAAACAAGAAGAGCAGGGACAGGATGACATTGCTCAGCCTCTCTCCAATCATAATCCCTTATGCAGACTTTGCTGACAACAAGCCACTCTTGTATTTAGCATAATTCAAACACTGTCTGCTAAAAATCTGAAATTAGCCCTATTAGTTCCCCCATGCCCACCCCTCCTCCACTGTCTCTGAAATGAAATCACCTCTCCTGGTGCTTAACTCAGGGACTGCCAGAAATTGTTTCCCTGGATTTGTAGGAAATGCTTCAGAGAGTTAAGGAGAGAAGGCAGCAGGTTTGTCTCGGCTCCTGCCAATCACGTTAGAGTTACATTTATTTTCTTTACGGATGACACTTTATTCATTACAAACTTCTCAATTACATGTACAGTTTTCTTCTGCTGCTTTCAATTTCCACCTCAATTGAAACTAGTCCTTACTGGACGCTGGCCAGGACCCTTTGTTTCCTACTGCCTGGGGATTGCGTGCAGTCATAGCAGAAAGCCACTGACCAGGGCTCACAAGCTACAGTGCTCTTTAGAACTTGGAGTCACCGCTGTCTGAAATTCCTTTCCCTCCCAGGGAAAGGGATATAGCTTATACCTTTTCCTCAGAAGTTCAAGGCAAGTTACATTCAGGTACAGTAGGTATTTTTTCTGTCCTCAGAGGGCTTGCAATCTAACTGGCCAATGCAGACACCCTGTGCTAGAGCACAGTGCTTAAAGCTCTAGCGCAGCGTTTCAAAAGCATGACTTTAATGCTATTTGCACTGAAATGCAATATTCAAATTATCCAGTGTGCAAAACGTCAGCGTTAAGCTGGGAGAGCAAGCCAAACACATGTGTACAGAATATGGTGGAAGTTTGATATGCTGTCCCAGAGAAACAGGGTCATTTGAGGTGAAGTTTGACACTTCATCTCAGATGACCTAGGCATTGGTGAGAGCCCCCAATGCCATCAGCATACTGTCAGGGGTCTGGTGATCTCCCTGGCCCCCGAACCCAACAAGATAGCAAAGGGGAAGGAGAGTGTTGGCAATGCTCATGCTTCATATTAAAGGTATCGGGAAGGGGGTGGGGGGTTTGGGGGCCACTAGGGATTTTTTTATTAGGTGGGTTGTTGGGTTTGGGGCCACTGGGCCACCACAGATTATTTTTATTGGATGGGTGGGTGGGGGGATTGGGGCTGCTGGGCCACCTGGGATTTTTTTTATTGGGTGGGGGGGAGGAATCAGGGTCGCTGGGCTACTTGGGATTTGGTTTCTATTGGGGGGGGTCGGTGTCAAGGGAACATCGGTCCCTCAACAGTATTCTGATGGCATTGGGTGGTTTTCCCCAATGCCTGGATCATCTGAGGTGAAGTGTCAGCGCAGTTTTTTACATCGGGCACAATTACTTATGCAGCGATTTGCATGCCAAGTATGCTGCAGTTTAGCGCAGTTGTTTTTTTGGTGTTTTTCTGGTGCTAGCTTGCTTTCTGCATTAGAGAGCATGCCTAGCATAGATTTAAAAAGGGGCAGAGATGAAGGCTGAAAAGCGGGGTTCCCGAGGAGGGGTACAGAGAGAGATAAGAGAGGAAACGTAGGTAGGAGCAGCTGAATGAAGGCGCTTATACGTCAGTAGTAGAAGTTTAAACTGGATGTGGAAATGGATAGTGAGCCAATGAAGTGGCTTAAGAAGAGAGATGACATGAGCATAGCGACTCTGGCAGAAGATTAGCCGCGCAGCTGAGTTTTGAACAACTGAAGTGGGGAGAGATGCTTCAGAGGGAGACCAGTGAAGAGGCGGCTACAATAGTCTAGACGAGAGGTGACTATAGTGTGGATAAGCATCTTAGTAGTGTGTTCAGAAAGGAAGGAAGGAATTGTACCAGTGTTCTAGAGAAGGAAGCCACCAAGCAAAAAGACCTCAAAGAAGGTAGCCACAAAGTCCAGACAAAAAGAAGAAAACTGCTACCAGATGCACATGTCCTCAAAATAGTATTAGTATATAAAAAATGGGAGGAAAAATCATTTTGTTTGGCTGGCCTATCATTGTCATGCCTGCTTACTCATGCCCTAATCAATACCATCATAGGTCATAAAAAACCTCCCATAACCAACCATACAGTATCTAAAGAGATGTGAGGCAATCACTTATCTTTCCAATGCGTTGCCTCAGTTTTCAAAATTTCAGTGCTTCTCATAACGCAGGTACCCCAAACTCACTTAGTCCCATAGTATTACCATACAGGATATGGGACTAATGTGGCTTCCCTAAACTAAAATCTCTAACAGTGAACCACTTATCTCTGGATTTGATTTGGATGTCCTTTCTAAAATGCCACTTTCAAATGTCCTGAATCTTTCGCAATTGTATTACTCTAGGAACATGACACTATATGGCACACTACTGTCATAAGAACACACTACTGTAGTATCCTAAGTTCAGAGCAGCAAGAAACCTCTTGGCCAATCGATCAAAATTTCATCCAAATGAAAATAATCAGAATAGTTTCAGTAAGAAAAATGCAGTGTGGGGGGAGAAACCATAGCAAGTTTTGCTCTAGAGAGATACTTAAATCAATCTGCCCTTTTGTATCAACAAGATAAATGCTAGAATCCATCAACAGCTGGGGTTCATCTAAGGGTATTCTCAGGGTGTTATCATGGATTCTATTCAATAAGCAGATGACTGGCAGAGTGCTTTAAAAGTCAGAACTGTGTAAGGGAGGGATGGACACAGGAAATACAAATCCTTATGTCTGTTGATTACGTTTATGAACTGTTAAACAGAAGGAGAAAGAGCAAGCAGACTCTAGAGTTTTAGTGGCAACTACTGAACAAATATTCTTCTATTGCTTACAAGTTCATCTGTGGGCAAAGGCCAGCTTTACGGCCGCTGAAATATCCTCAGGTTAAAGCCTCTGGAAGAAAACAAATCTTTGGCAGGTCCAGGATCAGTCAGAGGTCTGGTGCGGTTATGGCAATAATCTAACTGCTCTGTGTTTACAGATAGCACTGGAAGTTCTGATATCTGTGCATTTCACCACCGTGCAGACCCAGCAGTTTCTATGGATGCATACCAGTAACTTTGCAAAAGCAATTTATTATAATTTATTGTTTGCATATACATAGCTACTTCTCTTTTTTGTTGTTGGTGGGGGTGGGGAGTTGGCACGTGACTCCTTGCTATAGGGGCATGACAATGTGAATTGGATCCTTGATGGACAGGAACCTAGGGTAATCACAGCCATTCACCACTCACCAAGCAAAAGGTCCCAACAGTAATAAAATACACAAGACTGTAACTCTTGCTTATGCAATGATATAATAGACAACCATTACAGTCTTGAAAATTTTACTCTAAATGAGAGGAAAGTCCTCAATCATTCATAAAAACGAACATGGCAGAGATATCTATGCTGAAAAACATACAACCACCAATCACAAAAGGAGAATCCACATCACACGCTCCTTCATAGCCATTCTGAAATAAGAAAATAGAACCACTCCATTAAATGGTAAATAATACTTCATGAAAGTCTTCACTCTCAAACATTATGTCCATTCAGTCACTGAATTCAAACTAAAAATGCTCCCATGCATAGTATTTGGGCAGAGTTGGGGCAGAATTGTAAGGTACACACGTACTTTATAAGATACGTGTGTACACACACACATAGTTGCACTTGCCTCAAAGCTGCTGTAAATTTATGTGAGAACATTTGTGCTCTGCTGGGGATAGTTCTTGGGACCTATTTTATAAAGGCACATAGGCACCGATGTTGCCTTTATAAAATATTACATGAAGAGTCACAAAATTAATCTATTAGAAAGAACTAAATCAATTAAAGCTGGTAAAAAGGACTCATACAATCACAATTATTGTGGGCCATCAAACTGAGGGAGCACCATTGGATAGAGACCCAACAATCGTGCACTCAAAATTTTCATCACCAGGCCATTATAAAATATTAAAATAGATGCTGATACCATTTTTCTTTTCAGAGAGGCAGGACAATGAAATGGAAGTGGAGACTGAAGAGATGTGATACGTTTGTGAGAAGGATGGGCTATTTAATCAAGTAATAAAGAAGCAAGTTATATAGGAACAAATTATCATGAGGTTTCCCTGGAATATGAGTGGTTGAATTTCCCTTGAGCTGGATTCTGGGATGAATTATTTTACAACAGCAAGGCTTCTTTAAGTTGTTGATCATAGTGTACTGAGCTGTGCACAACTCTTGGCCTGGGTACCTTCATAACCTTATTGTCATTGTCATGTGGAGGAGTGGCCTAGTGGTTGGGGCAAGGTACTTCAGGCCGGAAGGTCGGGGGTTTAAATCCCACTAGAGGACAGCAACCTTGGGCCGGAAGGACTGGGGTTTCTAGTCCCACAGGTGCTCCTTGTGGTCTTGGGCAAGCCACTTAACCCTCCATAGCCCATGTTCCCTGTAAAATAGTTATCTCCAAGTTATAATGCCCTGTTCAATGTAATTTCAGTTTGTTCAATGTAAACCGCACTGATGCAGAATAGCGCGGTATATAAGAGAATGTAAATAAATAAAATAAATAATGTATGATCCGGTCTGTCCTCTGTGGTCTTCTCAAGCCTGGCTGCTTGAAGTCCCTGTTGGAAATGGTGCACCAGGTGTCCAATTGTGAGCAGGCCTTTAGGGTGATAAGTGCACTTTTCTACCATTTAATTAATGACTTTTTAAATATTTTCTTACACACTGGTGCTGAAAATTGGAGTGCACAATTATTGGGCCTCTATCCATAGTGCTCTCTTTGAGTTTGATGGTCCCAATAAAACAATCGATTGTTGAAAGAAAGAGCAAGATGAAAAATTAAAATTGATTGAAATAGAGTAAATATAATGAGGAGTCTTTTCTGCTCTTATAAAACAGCCACTTTTCAGAAACTCTTATGGGTTCCCTGTTATAAAATTGCACCTTCCCCCTTCAGTGCCTACACAATATGACCATGCACATTAATCCAAAAATCTATAACATCTCAATATTCCATCCATCCAAATAATAACTAAATAGTGTGTGGAATCTACACAAAAGAGCACGTATACACCAAAACTAGCAAGCACAGCTTTCTTTTCCCCATGGCTCAACCTCCTGGCTTCAAAACTGTGTCAAAGTAAGTCTAACATATAGGGTACTTGTAACTGCTGAACAGAAAGGTGGGAAAGCTACTGAACACCAGAAGAAATAGTTAAAGGCTGTGTGTGACAGTAAAGGACTTGAAGGACGAGAGCAAAAGGACATGGTTGCCCACCAGAGTCTACAGAAATGATAGTTAAAAGCCAGTACTCAGTTTCAAGTAAGTATGTCTTGAGAAGAGCAAAGGGATCTTGAGTCTGGATGACATCCTAATAAATCTCTTGTGATCCAAGTGATACTGAATGAACAAGGTTTGTGTGATGACAGTGATGTCAATCCCAGACTGCAAAACAATGGCTGGACAAAAATCATAAGAAAAATAAGCATGTTCTAGATGGCATTAGGGATTTTGTTATTATTCATGTCATCTGGAATTTCGATCAAACAAAACTTGTCCAATAATAACTGAATAAGGAGAGGGGGATCCAGATTGTGATACAGAATTGCCATGTATTGGCCTATCTGTGGCGAAGACCTTGAGACCAACATTCTCAGCAGCTCCTATTGAACCTCCAAATAACCTAAAAGGATATTATTTGCTAAATGATTAAAGAGCGTGGTATGCAAGAGAAATATACAGACAGGAAGTCATATAATATGATATGAAAGTAAAGCATATCTAAAGTCACCAGAAGCGAAACTACAGGACATTTCAAACCTGAATCTTACTTCCTATTGTGTGTAAAACATTGAGAATATCTCTGGTTAAAATCTGCAATGCAATCCATCTCTCCTTGGCAATATAAAGCATATTGAAGCTTATTATATCTCAGCAAGGATGCAGGCACACACAGGCTCTGTGCAATGCATACCACACTGAAAGCACTGGCCCTAAAAATCATTCTCTTTAGATTTATGCTAGTTCATCTGTCTGGTAAGATGATATTTGCGCTCCGAGATGATTAGTGGATGAAGAAATGACAGCAAAACATTCCCTGGAAAGGTTTCTTCAATGTCGGAAGCTTTATTCTCAGAGATTGATCCCTGCTGAGACTTTCCAATAAGAAGCAGATGTTTTATCTTCTTCTCCTATACATATAAAGTTTGTTTGTTTGTTCTTCATGCATTTGGAAATGGTACGAGCAAATGCAATGCAAGTTTTCAAGGACCAGCCTCTTATCCAGAAGGAGGTCAACGATTACGTTTTGGGGAGAAAATGTTGGTCCCCTGCCTGCAACATGCCCTCATTTGAGACTGCAGCATTCCACACTATTAGAAAACTATTGAGCAGTGCACTTCAAATAAATAGACAAACAAACATTGGTACCCTGCCTGAAACAGGCCCGCCTATCTATCTGATCAATGAGACTGCAGCATTTGATAGTATCAGAGAACTACTGAGCAGTGCACTTCAAATAAACAGACACACCTTATGCTCTGTATACATAAGAAGATGATACTGCAAAGTGCCACCAAAAAAGGACCAGTCTGAGCAGAAACATATCATCTGCAAACAGAATGGCAACTTCCTGAGAAGCAGAGACCAGACCACACTCGACCATCAGCATACAAGACAAGTGGCCTCACGAGCAGCCAAGACTCAGAACACAGACAAACCTGACTCAACTATCAGCATAGAAGACAAACACACCTTTTAGACCAATGGAAACGACAGACCACAGAAGGACCATATATACCCTGATGCACATAGTAAAGGGCGGTATATCAAGTGCCTAAAACATAAACACCTCTCAGAGCATCGGAGAAGCCAAACCATTGTACAAGTTGATCAATACAGGTGTTTCAATATCCCATCTAAGCTCTTCATGCTCTTCAGCCTACTATGTCAAGGATGCAAAATCAAATTTCTCAGACAATGCTTGGTGCCTCCGCTATTTCAAAAATAAAACAAAAAATGCTTTGACATGTTTTTTCCTCTTTATAGTCTTGCACCAGTATTCGGACCCATTGTAAACATTTTTTTTAATCTAAATAGCCTCGGCACTACATAGCTTTCAGGAGTTTAGATATCACCCTTATTGCCTATGAACATTACAAGAGGTTCAGTGATATAAGAAATTATTTTAGAAGCATATCCATGAATAAATAACAGCATACGGATATGTAGATCCCACGCACCAGCAAGGTTCTACTGAGAATTATTCAGAGGACATTTCAT
Organism: Ichthyophis bannanicus; assembly: GCA_033557465.1. Classification (NCBI taxonomy): domain Eukaryota; kingdom Metazoa; phylum Chordata; class Amphibia; order Gymnophiona; family Ichthyophiidae; genus Ichthyophis; species Ichthyophis bannanicus. The sequence goes on from CM066050.1 coordinate 61,927,882, forward strand.
CCATGCCTGGAAAAAGAACTGCCCAAAGTACAAGCAGGATTCAGGAAAGGGTGAAGAACAAGAAACATCATTGAGGATGTGAGATAGATCCTTGAAAAGACAAAAAAATACCAAAAGGTTATCTACGTGTGTTTCATTGACTACAGCAAGGCCTTTGATTGTAAAGATCACGAAAAACTCTGGGCCATATTAAGAAGCATGGGTATATCAGAACACCTGATGATCGGTATAAAGGTTGTGCATGAGAATTAAGGAGCAACAGTTTGAATGGAACAAGGAGAAACAGAATAGTATAAAATCTGCAAAGGTTTATGACAAGACCATATACTTTCCCATATCTGTTCAATTTATATGCACAACAAATAATTAGAGAAGCAGGACTGTATGAAGACAATCAAGGTGTGAAGATTGGTGGAAGACTCATCAACAGTCTTTGCTATGCAGATACCATGTTACTGGCTGAAAAGTGATCTAAAACATCTGCTTATCAAGATCAAGGAATATAGAGCCCGATATTCAAAAGGTATTTACACGGTTTAGAGTGCAGTAAACTGTGTAAATGCCCTAAATCGAGATATTCAATGGCACTTACATGGTTAGTGTCTTTGAATATCCCCTTCAAAGCCTGCTACACACCCTGATGCTCTGTGGTTAGCATCAGGGCATGTTGGGAACGTTCTGGGTCAGAGCGGATGCGGAGACTGCCGCTAACCAGGTAGCGGCGATAATGTACCGCTACTCAGTTAGCGATCCACGATTAAAACTAGGCCAGTTTTTGGCTCGCCTAGTTTTAGCCACGAATGCTAACTGGGTAGCGGTGTAATATCGCCGCTACCCGGTTAGACTCTGCGGTGTTTTCCTCTGTGTACCAAACTTGGATATTCAACACTGAATATCCAGGGTTAGGGCACAGCGGGCAGGGCTATGCACCATAGCAGCGCATAGCCTGCCCAAATGAATATCGGGCCCATAATCTTAAAATGGGCCTGCATTTTAATGTAAGAAGCAAAGATTCTGAGAACTGGTGAAATCAATAATTTCATCCTTGATGGAGAAGAAATCTAAATGGTAGACAACTTTTACCTGCTTGGATCAATAATGAAATGAAAATCAGTCAAGAAATCCAACACTGCTTTGCTCTTTGGCAGAATAGCTATGAAGGATAAGATTTGACTTGTCCAAACCATGATGTATTCAATAATGTCATACGGATGCAAAAGATGGGATAGTGAAGAAAGGCAGGAAGAAAATTGATGCCTTTGAATTATGATGCTGGCGAAGAATACTGTATAGCATGGATTGCCTGAAGAACAAATCAATCAGTACAGTAATGCCAAATTGATGTAAATGTGTGCTATGTAACCTGTTCTATGTAAACCAGCTTATTGTTCATGTGTTATATGTAAACCGCACTGATCCGAAAAAGTGCGGTATATAAAGCACAGTTACTTACCTGTAACAGGTGATCTCTGGGAACAGCAGGAATTAGTCCTCACATATGGGTACGTCGGTACCGACGGAGCCTGCGCGGGAACGCTCCCCAGCTTCCCAAAAAGGAAAGCTTTTGGGAGCATCCCACAGCGCATGCGCGCTGCCTTCCCGCCTTTCCTAACCAACTCTCCTCAGTTCGAGTTTAAAGCTGAGACAATAGAGAGAGAGAGGAAAGGAAAGATAGAGAGAGATACAACTCCTAGGGGAAGTGGGAGGGCTGTGAGGACTAATTCCTGCTGTTCCCAGAGATCACCTGTTACAGGTAAGTAACTGTGCTATCTCCAGGAACAAGCAGGAATGAGTCCTCACATATGGGGACTCCCTAGCTAAGATGCCTGGGAGATCCCCAAGGGTATGAGACCCTGAAGGGTTCCTCGTTTTCCTATGGATCTCAGGCATCCATTCAGGGAAGGAGGGCAGGAGTTGTTCAAGAATGGAACAGGTGTCTGAGGACAGCCTGACCAAACAAGGCATCCCGGCGGGAGTCCTTGTCCAAACAGTAATGGGCTGTGAAGGTATGAACCGAGGCCCAGGTGGCTGCTCGACAGATCTGGTCGATGGACACAGAATGAAGATGAGCCATAGAGGTGGCCATGGCCCTCACATTGTGAGCTGTGACATGGCCCTCCAGAGAAAGGTTCTTACTCTGGTAAGCAAAAGAAATACACTGAGCAATCCAATTGGACAGTGTTCTCTTAGAGACTGGAAGTCCTAAATTAGAAGGATCAAAAGCAACAAAAAGCTGGGAAGACTTTCTATGTTGCTGTGTCCTGTGTAAGTAAAAAGCAAGAGCTCTTTTACAATCTAGAGTATGAAGGTTCCTCTCTGCACTGGATGCATGAGGAGCTGGAAAAAAGACAGGTAAATATACCTCTTGATTAAGATGAAAAGGTGAGACCACTTTAGGCATAAAGTGAGGATTTGTCCTAAGGACTACCTTATCATGATGGAACCTTGTATAAGGTGGATTAGCCACTAAGGCCTGCAATTCACTGATGTGGCGAGCAGAAGTGACTGCAATAAGGAAAATAACCTTCCAGGAAAGAAATTTCAAGGAGGTAGTGGCTAAGGGTTCAAAAGGTGGCTGCATAAGCTGACCAAAAACCAAGTTTAAGTCCCATGCCACCGGAGGAGGTCGAATGGGATGTTTAGTTAAAGTTAGGCCTCTCATGAATCTTGCAATAAGAGGATGAGAGGAAATAGGTTGTCCATTGAGAGGCTTAAGGGATGCTGCAATAGCACTCAAATGGACCCTTACTGAATTTGTTTTAAGGCCTGCAATAGAGAATTCACAGGAAGTGCCAGAGGGTCAAGACCCTTTTGAGCACACCAAATGGAAAATCTTTTCCACTTAAAAGCATAGGAACGCCTAGTGGAAGGTTTTCTGGAAGCATGGAGGATATCCTTCACTTGCTGAGAAAGACTGAAGTCTTGAAGGTCTAGGCCTTCAGTAACCAAGCTCTGAGGTGAAGGGACTTGGGATTTGGATGCCACAAAGTCCCTTCCTCCTGGGACAGAAGGTCTGGTGCAGCTCCCAAGTCCAGGGAGGGGGCTTGGGAGAGATGCAGAAGTAGAGGGTACCACACTTGGCGTGGCCAGCGTGGAGCTATGAGGATCATGGATCCTTGATCCCTCTGGAGTTTGAACAGAGTCTTGGGAATCAAAGGAATGAGTGGAAAGCCATACAGGAAGCCCTGACCCCAATGAAGGAGGAAGGCATCCTTGGCCTGAACTCCCTGACACGGAATTCTGGAACAGAACCGGGGAAGTTTGGCATTCCACAGACTTGCAAAGAGGTCTATGTCCGGGGTTCCCCATTCCTGGAAGATTCTGAGTACCTGATCCATGTGCAGGGACCATTCGTGTGGAAGCAGAACTCAACTGAGTCTGTCTGCCCAAGAGTTTTGGATTCCTGGGAGGTATATTGCCAGGAGATGGATTTGATGCTCTCTGGCGAAGGCCCATAATCTTAGAGCTTCGTTGCAAAGCGACAGAGAGCCAGTTCCTCCTTGCTTGTTTATGTAAAACATGGCTACTTGATTGTCCGTATGAATGAGGACTGTCTTGTAGCTGAGGAGGGTATGAAAGACCTTGAGAGCTAGGAATACTGCTCGAAGTTCCAAGTGGTTGATATGAAGAGAGGTCTCCTGTGGGGACCAAGTGCCTTGGGTGGAGAGGTCTTGTAGATGAGCTCCCCAACCTGTTTGGGAGGCATCTGTTGTGAGGGTTGCCTGGGGCAACAAAGGTTGGAAGGGGGACCCCTGCAACAGATTTTGAGTGGACATCCACCATTGGAGAGACCAAAAGAGACGTTTGGAGGTTGCTATTTGGTTTGAGAGAGCTCCTGAAGCTTGAGTCCACTGGGTGGACAAAGTCCATTGAGCTGCTCTCATGTGTAGGCGAGCATAGGGTACCACATGTACTGTGGAAGCCATATGGCCTAGCAGCTGTAGCATCTCCCTGGCAGTTAAGTGGCTCTTTGACTGAATCTGGGAGGCTAACTGCACTAGACGTTGACAACGGGCCTGAGGAAGGTAGGCCCTTGCAGAAGTGGTGTCCATCCAGGCCCCTATGAATTCCAGGGACTGAGTAGGGGTGAGCTGGGACTTTGGGAGGTTTACCACAAGTCCCAGGTATTGCAGAATGCGCTTGTTGCGGTTCAGGGAGATCTGAGCCTCCAACTGGGTTGGAGCTCGGATGAGCCTGTCGTCCAGATATGGGAAGACAAATATTCCCAGAGTGCGTAGAAATGCAGCAACTATTGCCATGCATTTGGTGAACACTCTTGGAGCAGAGGCCAGACCGAAAGGAAGGACTCTGTATTGGTAATGTTTTCCCTGGAACAGAAAACGTAGGAATTTTCTGTGAGATGGATGGATGAGGACATGAGTGTACGCATCCTTGAGATCTAGAGAACAAAGCCAATCCTGACTCTGCAGGTATGGAAGGAGAGTGCCTAGAGAAAGCATCTTGAACTTCTCCTTGCATAGGAATTTGTTCAATTCTCTGAGATCTAGAATGGGTCTGTATCCCCCTGTTTTCTTTGGAATGAGAAAATAGGGGGAGTAAAACCCTGACCCCTGTTGAAGAAGAGGAACTTCTTCTATGGCCCTCTGGGCCAGAAGGGTAGTCACCTCCTGATCCAGAAGGTCGAGGAGAGATGTGGGAGAATTGAAGTGTCTCACCATGGTGTAGGGAGGAAGGTCTGAGAAATGAAGTTTGTAGCCCTCTCTTATGATGGAGAGGGTCCACTGCTCTGATGTGATTTGCTCCCATCTGGGAGCAAAATGAGGTAACCTTCCTGGAATGGTGAGAGGTTCTGGCTGTTGTAGAGCCAGAAAGGTTAAGTTCTCTAGTATCAAGTCAAAAACCCTGAGGAGGTTGGGACTGCTGAGTTGCAGCAGCCCCTGTAGACTTAGGCCTGGCCTACTTAGGTTGCTGACGCTTAGCGGTAAAGCGACCTGTAGAAGATTGTTGGCCAGAAGTGGAAGGAAACCTGCCCTTTTTGAAAAAAGACTTTTTAAAAGTCTTTTTCTTGGCAGAAATGGAGGTAGACTTTGAAAGTCTATCCAGAGCAGAATTCTCTGCATCCATTTGAGTGGCTTTTATTTGCCACTCTTTGCCAAAGAGATTGTCACCTGTACAGGGCAGATTTCCTAAGCCATCCTGAACCCAGGGTTCTAGATCAGAAGCCTGGAGCCAAGCAATTCTGCGAGCAGCTATGGCAATGCCTGAGGCTCTGCTGGCACCTTCAAAGGAGTCAAAGGCTGCCCTGTTGGAAAACTTTGAAATGTCTTGAGTATGCTTAAGCCAAAGGAGGAATTCATCCCTTCTATCCTCTGGAATAAAAGGGAGATAGTTGTGCAGCTTTTGTGCAACTTCCTTTAGAAACATACCCATATAAAGGCTATATGAGTTGATTCTGGCAATAAGCATACTGGCTTGGAAGATTTTCCTACCAAAAGCATCCAAGGTCCTGCATTCTCTTCCTGGAGGAGCAGAAGAGTGTCTTTTGGTACTCTTTATCCTTTTCATAGCTGACTGCACCACAATGGAGTGGTGAGGAAGCTGAGTTTTCTGAAATCCAGGACAAGGAGGGACACGGTACATAGTGTCCAATCTGCGAGAATGAGGAGAAAGGGTGAGAGGAGTCTCCCATAAGTCAATCATATGTTCATGAAGAATTTCATGAATTGGCAAGGTGACTACCTCTCTGGGAGCCTTAGAGTATCCTAAAATATCTAATTTTTTTGCTCTAGGCTCTGCTTCAGAGGTTACTGAAATAGAGAGTCCTTTAGCCACTTCTATTATGAAGTCTTGAAAGGACAAATCCTCTGGAGGAGACATTCTCCTTTTTGGAGAAGTAGGCTCCTCAGGAAGGGTAATGGATACTTCAGGAGACTCATCTGATGAATCAGAATCATCAGAGGAATCAAAGTATCGTCTGTCCCCTTCCAATGATCGATATGCGTATCGATCGGTACCGACATCGAGCGTCCCCGGTACCGGATCGGTACAGAGAAATAGCCCTGGACAAGGAACCTGAGTCGGTATCCTGGCCGATGTCGATGCAGTCGGTACCGGTATCGGTGCTGGTACCGGTACCGGCGCCGGTACCGACAACGGAACTCGTTGCGGTACCGTCGGCGTCGCAGCATTAATAAAAGCCATTATAGCCTGCTGCATGGATTGAACAGTGTGATCCATGGACGCCACAACTGCCTGGATGTCGGTACCAGGAGATTGTGCCGGTACCCCAGAGCAGTCTAACAGGTGATCGGTCGAGGCCGTGCCATCGATGTCAACCTGTAACCCCATAGGAGGAGCTTTGGAAGCCGGAGCTTCCCGCCGGGGTTGTTTGGCTGGGGCAGGATCCTCGAGGGCAAGCCCGGAGGCATCTCGATACTTAGAGGGAGATTTGCCCTTCAAGGACCTGCTAGGATTATGTTTGGTTACCTGAGACCCATCGGGAGAGGAAGACCTGGAAGATGTCGATGCCATTGCCGGTGCATCCGTGGGAAACAGCACATGGAGCTTGGCTGCTCGGTTCTGTAACCCTCGTTTAGACATAGAAGAGCAGGACTGGCAATCCGGAATGGAGTGTTCAGGACCCAAACATTTAAGACACCATTCATGGGTATCTGTAACAGAAATTGTACCGCTACACTTAGTGCATTTTTTGAACCCGGAGGCTGGTTTTTCCATGAGGGAAAAATTTCTTGTGGGCCTGGAGGCCTAAGAAGAAAAATACACCAAGTGAGGAAAAAAAAATATATATATATTTTTTTTTTTAGAAAGAAAAGAAAAGAAAAGACCGACGGTACCGGTCCGGCGTCGGGGAAGGCAGACACGCGACCAAAGAAATAAATTAAAATAAAGAACTTCTTTAGCGATGACAGGAACACGACCTGCTGGCTCAGCGGAAAAGAAGAACTGAGGAGAGTTGGTTAGGAAAGGCGGGAAGGCAGCGCGCATGCGCTGTGGGATGCTCCCAAAAGCTTTCCTTTTTGGGAAGCTGGGGAGCGTTCCCGCGCAGGCTCCGTCGGTACCGACGTACCCATATGTGAGGACTCATTCCTGCTTGTTCCTGGAGATAAACAAATAAATAAATAAATACTAGAGAAGTTCAAAACTAAGCTTTCTTTAGAAACGCAAATGACAAGACTTTTATGTCATACGTTGGACACATCATGTGAAAAGGATTAAAGAAAGACATGATGCTTTCCAAAGTTGAAAGCCCGTGCAAATGAGGAAGATTGTCAATGCGATGGATTGATACAATAACAGCAGCTATGGATGCTACTCTATCAACAAGATCAAACACAATTTAAGACAACTATCCACAGGGTTGCCATGAGTCGACATCGACCTGACAACACTTAGCAACATCAGCACATGTAGACTGGCATGCACATCTAAATGCTATTTTAGAATAGTGGCTATTTAAATGTGGAGATGCTTGCCATGTTTGGATTTCCAGAAGAGAGGGCAGGGAGGAGGAGTGGTTAGGGCGGTCCTACAGTTTTACAAGGGGAATTCATGTCTCTAGGAAAAAGAATAGATGTCAGTATTTACAACTGCCCCAAGGCACCAATAAGTGTTTGATGGAAGGGGCAGCTGTCAATGCTAAAGTATGCTCCCCCCTGATCACCCTGAATCATCCCATTCTTGACCCTCCTGATCCCTGCAGAAATCATATCCCTTTGCCATTCCTCTTGACAAATGACCCTACAGACCCTTCATGGCCAGGGTACCCCTGACCTGAGCACCCTCAAACCTCTGATAATCCCTGTTCACTGATAGACCAGTATTAATTACCTGGGTCATGGGAAAGTGTTAGATGCCCTTCTGACTACCAACATCTTGGAAAATTGCAGCGGTCTGACTCTTGTTACAAGCTGATTTTAATGCAATTTTTTTACAAGATGTTAGACTTTAACTCCTATGAGGCTGGAAACTACCTAATGTGCCCAAGTATAATTTGCCTGGAGCTAGGCATTGAAAAGACGAGCAAATCCAATTGGTTCAAAATACCACTATAAAGTTACTTTATAATGCAAGAAATTATGACTATTTGATACATTTTGTTGAAGGAGCAGCTGTGGCTCCCTATTTGTTGGAGGATAACATTTAAAATCCTTGCTTTGGCATTTTGCTAACATACAATACACTACAATGTGTGCCAGCAGCTCCTGGGTTTTCTTGGCAGTGTGACCGGAAGTAGATTGACAGGCCTTTCTTCAGTGGCAATGGAGGGTTATGTGACTTGCCCAAGGCCACAAGAAGTGTTAGTGGGAATTATACTCTGGTCTCTTGGTTACCATAGCCCATGTTCCCTGTAAAATAGTTATCTCCAAGTTATAATGCCCTGTTCAATGTAATTTCAGTTTGTTCAATGTAAACCGCACTGATGCAGAATAGCGCGGTATATAAGAGAATATAAATAAATAAATAAAATAAATAAATAAAATACCAAGCCAATGCTCTAACCACTAGGCTACTCCTCCACTTGTTGACATATGTTCCTTATTATTTGAATCACTTCCAATTCTTTACTCACCATCCAATGCATTACATTTATCTCAAAAATCTTTTAGTTGTACCCTCCTTATTTATTTATTTAAAAACATTGCTAGTTCGCCATATGCGCAGACATTCAAGGTTGTTTACAATAGTTTAAAAAAAACAAAGTTATACACTGCCTTTTTGTTCTTTGGCACCTTCCTTATGGAATTTGCTTCTATTGGATTTGACATTAGAAATTTCTTTAACCAATTTTTAAAAGAGGAGTACAAATTTTGCTCTTTTAAAACGTCTGTGAAAGTGTTTTGAATGTATGGGAATTTGGTTTCTATAGTCAGAATTATGTTTGTTTGTTATGTTTCTCAAGGACAATTGCCCACACTAGAGTGTAATCCTGTAATTGGTTTTATGGTGATGTTTTATTCGTGTGTCTTTTTTATTTTGTTCTGAATGGCCTATTGTAAACTATTTTGCTGATTACTGCTTTAGATAATCTAAACCACTAAGTGGTTTACAAAATTTTCTAAATAAATAAAATCAATCTAAAATCTATATTCAAACACTGAAACCTGAAAAATGGGTACCTATGACATCTGCATTCCCTTTAAGGTTACAATATGCTTTTACAACCACAACCAAATGCTTCAGAAACATGACAACACAGTTAGTTACCCCTGGGTTGGGCTGCAAAGCCGATAACAGTTTTCAATGGGCAGAAGAAACAAGTTTTGTTATTATTCTGACCCAGCTATGACTATTGCGTTTCACATGGTAAAAGCATCGTAAAGGGAAGCCTTTCATTCTCATCCCAGGTCATCTCCTATATTATAAATCAATGCTGTAACCCAGTGGTTCTTCAAGCAGTCTCAAAGGCATTCTCAACTGGTCTGATCTTCAGCATAACCAAAGCATACTAATGAACCTGGTTCTTATAGCCGGTGTAGGTACAGATACTCAAGCACAATCAGTAGCCTATAGAACTTGTGGAACCATTACTACAGCCATCACTGTCCTGTTCTGCTTTCATTCATGATATCACTTCAGCAACAGGATAAGACTGCAACAGAGACTGCATTTTACTGTTTAATACTTTAACAATTCTACAGGGTTAAAATAGCCATGGAGGTGACCTTGGAGGATCACCCCCTGAGCATCACAGCATGACTTTATTGTGTCCTCAGGAAAGTACTCATCAGAGCAGAACAAGTACCACTTTCAAGATAAATGCCAATGACGGCTTGTAAAATCCTCAGTGCAGTTCAACTAGAAAAGGTCCAGAGTCAGCTGTGAATGATTTTGGCATGGAAATCAGTCAGCTGGCTGGGAACAGTTTTTATATTTTGTGAACAGACAAAGAGAAGTTTTGCTATTGTATTCCTCCAGTACATTTTAATGCTTCCGACCAATAAATATTGAACAAAGGCATTAGGAAGAATTAGAATGTCTGCAACATGAAAACATTTGCTAAAGATTTTAATAATATTTGCTGATTTTCATTGTTTAGGAAGAAGGCTCTCTTTTCTTTCACCAATATGATTAACAAGCATTTCCCTTTTAAAAGCTCCATTTCTCCAATGCACATTCATGGATTATTTAAACAGTGCCCTCTTCACTTCCCTAATCTCTCTCTTATTAAGAAGCAATTACCAGATGGCATTATCTCAAAGGATGGGTTGAACCAGCCCTAGTTACAGAGTTATGTACTTGGTTAGACTGAAAGAAGGTCAATGGTCAGGGCTGGTGCCAGGATGTGAGACAAGCCCTCAATCCCGCTGCCTCCACCTGCTCTCACCCCCGCCTCTACAGCCACCCCTCTCCGGAACCTGCAGTGACAGTAAAATAGCAATGCAGCGTGTACTGAAAGCCTCCAACGCTGTGTTGATGTTCGTACTCCTTTGGCCAGCCACGTCTGCCTTCTCTGACGCAGACGTTTTGTTTGCATGAGGACTTTTTACACAATGAAGCATCAGAGGCTTTCGCTAAGCTCTGCATTGCAGTTTTACTGCCATAGCTGCTACCGCAGGTCCTGGAGGGCGGCAGCAATGGTGGCAATAGTCTGCCCGCAGAATGTTGGAACTCCAGACGCACAATCTTTTTCTGATGCTTTAATTCTAGGGACAGACAAAACAATACCAAACATTGTGCATATATGATCATGTAATAGTGAAAAAAGTCCTTCCTGACTCCAAATACGGTGACCCACTTAATTTTGTAATGAAAAAAGCAGTTAATATAGCTGGAGTTAAAAAGGGATTAGACAAGTTCCTAGAGGAAAGGTTCATAAAGCATTATTAGCCAGGTAGACTCAGGCAAACCACTGCTTATCCCTGGACGTATGCAGCAAGGACTGGATGTACTCTTTGGAATCCTGCTAATTACTTGCGACTTGCATTAGCCACAGGATACTGAGCTTGATGAACCTTTAGTCTGAGCCAGTAATGACATATCTTATGGCCTAAATTTGTGGAATAGAACTTTTGTCTGAAGCATCATGTTATTATCATTCGCCTCTGTACTGCATCCATGGGCCTGGCAGTCCAAGCAAAGCAAGGCAAAACTACATTTCTATTTATTTCATGGGGTTTATTCACTGTCTTTTTGAAAAGATTTACTCAATGTGGTGTACAGCGAGTATAACTAGATGCAATGAGATGGGGTCCAATCCTGTAAGGCGACTAGCGGGGCTGCCCGAATACAGAGACACAGTCTCCCTGCACGCACAGAGGCTCTGTGTGGGGAGATCGAGATGGGGACAGCATGGGGGCGGGCCAGGCACCCGGACATACAGGACTGATTCAGGTCACGGCCCTGTACGTCCGGGAATCACCAGGGAGATGCACAGCTTATTCCACCTCGGCACTATACAAATGCTCAGCAGTAGTAGTAGTAGTAGGTGGAATAAGCGCTGAGCGCCTGTGTGCCCCGGCCCGGTAGCCCCTCCCAACGCAACGGAGCCACTACAAGTACTGCCCCACTACCCAATCCTGGCCGTGGCAGACCTGCTGATGGTTGGGTGATGGGAAAACCAGTCTGGGGGGAGCAGGACATCAGGCCATCGGTGCACCAGCGGGAGCAGGGGGGCCTGGCCATGCTGCCTCCAGGATGTCCCCACAGCTGCTACAGGGGCATGCCAGGCCGTCCCGTTGCCCAGTCCTGCATTCTGTGGGAGCGTCTAGCTCCCGAGGTGCAGAATCGGATACAACAGAGCCCGTACTATCTGGGGATGTCTGGACGGCCTGGACATGCCCCTTCCTGGATCAGCCTCATAGAGGGCATATTCAAAGATATTTATGTAGTTTGCAGACCTGCAAGCTGCATACATGCCACTTAGCGAATATTTAGTGGCACATACCTTGTTTGTGCCACTAAATATTCCCACATAGCTTGGTTAAATGCCCTGATACTAACCGCTTAGTGTCGGGGTGTTTGGGGGTGGAGTGGGGGCGGTAACAAAGGCTAGCCAGTCAGCCGAAATATTAAGCCGCTAACCAGCTAAATTAAAATGGCTAAAATATGGCATAAAAAAGGCTGTCCTAACTTTAGCTGATTTAGCTGTCCAACTAGCGGATGAATATCACCACTGCCCGAATAGCTAAAATGCTATCCGGAGAAAGAGGATATTGAGTGCCGCTGGCCAGATATGGCCCCAGTACTGATATCCAGGAATAATTTACAGCAGCAACAGCCAGCAGCTGTAACTGCATTGACTGTCACCACTAAATCTGCCCCCTCCCCAGGGTTGATGGCATCTCCTATTAGATCAATGTTTCATCAATTTCCTTGGCTAAATTTATAAGTGTATCTGCTCATGCAATATAAGCAGGAACATCTATAGGAGAAAAATCAGGAAACCACACAGGTCCCATACTTTAGCCCTGCTCCCATCTGCTACCTCAAAATACCATTTCCTTTCTCAAGAGTGCCGGCGGGTCAGGAGTTGCAGTGATCCGTTCAGAGGTAGAAACATCAGCAGTGGCAGACAGACAATCTGGACAGCTCTCCCCCCCTTCTCTGCTCTTTAACCTTGGCAGAGGGGAAACCCGCTCCAACTGGTTGCTCCTGCACCTTCTCTCTCCCTGGATCGAGACAAATACTTAATTTGCATACACAACTGAAACCTGCGATTGATGGTGTTGCATAACTGGTCTTCCTTTTCTCGCCCATTTCCTTTTCTGCTTGAGGTTGGGGTTTTTTTGTTGTTTTTTTTTTTACTTTCAAGACTTGGATGGTAAGGAGAGACAGCTGCCACCATCTAACCCTGTCCAAGAACACATCCTCCCAGGACACTGAGTTTTGCCTCTAGTAATCCTATTGTAAGAATGTTTCAACTGTTAGTATATATATATATAAACTCTTGGGCTTCATTAAAAATTATTTTGCTGATAATTACGATAACTCTTGTCTGTTGACCATCCTATGGTTAACTTAATGGTGAGAAGATTCAGAAAGAAAATCAAACACTCCCCAAAAAAGAATAAGCAGGAAAAGCTCTGCATAATACTGGAGGAAACAGGAAAAAACAGCTATAGGAGTAAAATATGTTGTAGACTGCCACCAGGCAAGAAATATAACTTGACCAAGGATAGTATGGACCAAGGACAACCTGGGAATTGTCCTTGGTCTCTGTACGCTGCTATTTATTTTCCTGGTACTATTACTATTTTATAAATTATTTCTTTCCACTTTTTGATTTAATCACTATAATGCATTTCTTTGGCAAGACATGTAAAAATGTCATGTCAATAAAATTATCTGAATCTTATAAGATTCAGCCTGACATTAGGATTAGGTGGCAAACCCTTACAGTAAAAGATTCCAGTGTTTTCAGTATCTGAAAACCTTTTACAATCAAAAAGGCAATGTATATCTGATTATTCATTGTTCAGCAAAAGAACTCAGTGTACCATACAGGTATTTATCATTTTTCCCAAAAGTACACAAGAAGTGCCCCCCAGAACTAATGGCGCCTACTTTCTGGGATGCACATGTGTAGTTCATGCATATGGCTGGGGGTCACTAAATGACGTGGTGCGGAGCTGTCAGTTACCCAGTTCCAGAAAAGATACTTTTTGGGATTACTCCTGTGGGAATTCTGTGCAAATCGTGTGATGCAGAATTTGCATAGAATTCCCCACCTGTGCAGAATTCTGCGCAGGCACCGGCGAACCAGATAGTGAAACAGGATTGGGCACAAAAGCTTTAAGAGCGCCTGATTCTTCCTCACTGTTAGCTGCAACACAACTGTGGTAACACTTCTGTTTGCTCCCACGGCTGTGCTAGAGTGTTATGCTGGTGTGTTTTCAAAAGTACACAGGAAGGGCTTCTGTGTACATTTAGCGCTGACATTCAGACTCCAGCACCGCCACGGAATCCAACAGAAGTGCTCCCGCACTCAGACTGTTGGTGAGTCAGGGGGTGGCTGGGGGCTAGACATTAGAGGAAGAGAAAAAGGGGGGAGGAGGGCAAGCATGGGTTGGAGTCAGAACTGTGATAGGAGTAAGAGAGCTAATAAGGAAAAAGGCAGAGGAAATTTCAGGTCTAGAGGAGGAGTTACGTTTTATGGAGGAGGAATTCTGCATAAAAATTTACTAGTAAAGCATGCAGAATTTTCAACATTTTTGCACAGAATTTAAATTTTTTTTATGCAGAATTCCCTCTGGTGTATGGGATGTAAGTTCAAAGCCAGGACTGGCCAAAGTAGCGTGGTATTTGCAGTTCCTGATTCTACCTATTGCCATTAGTGCTGCAGGTCAGCGGTAGGATTCATAAATCTCAGGAACCGGTTCTGTATCAGGTTAGTATGAGTGGGTTGCAGCACCCCGATCCCACCAACTGACAGTATTTTGATGGCATCGGGGGCAATCATGGCATTGGAAAAAGCTCCCGATGCCATCAAAATACTGTCAAGGGCCAGTACCCAACAGATAGTGAATCCCTGGTGGCCTAGTGATCCGGAACCCCCCTCCCTTTTAAAAAAAAATAGACCTGGCGGCCTACTGGTCCCCTAAACCTCCACCCTCTCCCAACCAAAAAACAAATAGACCTGGTGGCCTAATGACCACCTGAACCCCCACCTCCTCCAGACTAAAAAAAACAAATATACCTGGTGGTCTAGTGGCCCCCTGAACCCCCCACCCCCTCCTGACTAAAAAACAAATAAACCTGGTGGCCTAGTGGTCCCCTGAACCCACCCCCCTCCTGACCTAAAACAAATAGACCTGGTGGCCTAATGACCACCTGAACACCCCCTCCTGACTAAAAAATAAATAGACCTGGTGACCTAATGGCCCATGAACCCCCACCGCCTCCCAACAACAACAAATAGACCTGGTGGCATCCTGAACCCCCATCCCACACCCAAAAATAACAAATAGATCTGGTGGCCTAGTGGTCCCCTGAACCCCCCCCCCCCCCATCCCTCTCCTAAAAGAAAAAAATATACCTGGTGGCCTAGAGGCCCCCTGAACCCCCCACCCCCTTCCGACTAAACAACAAATAGACTGGTGACCTAGAGGCCCCCTAAACCCCCCACCCCCCTCCATCTAAACAACAAATAGACCTGGTGGCCTCCCCAAACCCCCACCCCGTCCCAACCTAAAAACAAATAGACCTAGTGGCCCCTGAACCACCCCCGTGGTACCTTTCGAAATAAGCAAGGGTGCTGCCTATGCACACCCTTTCATGGTCTGCCATTTTAAAAAATGGTGGTGCCTGGCACTACGTGGAACCAGGCACCACCATTTTTGAAGATGGTGGACCACGAGTGGGGGTGTGTAGGTAGCGCTCTCGCTCAGTTCAAAAGGTGCCAGGAGGATAGTTCAGGGGCCACTAGGTCTATATGTTTTTAGGTCAAGAGGGGGGTGGAGGATTCAGGGGGCCACTAGGCCACCAGGTATATTTTCTTTTTAAGGGAGAAGGGGAGTCCAGACCGCTAGGTCACCAGGGATTCAATATCTGTCAGGGCACTGGCCCCCCACAGTATTTTGATGGCATTGAGGGCTTCCCCCAATGCCAGCACAATACTGTCGGGTGGAGGGGGGTTCATGGCCGCTGGACCACCAGGGATTCACTCTGTTGGTGCACCGGTTCAGCAAGCTCGGGAAATTTTAGGAACAGGTTCGGGCGAACTGGTGTGAACTGGCTGAATCCCACCACTGCTGCAAGTCCGATAATGCATCACAATAGGGTTGTCAGAAATCTAGCATTGGCCCAAAATCTCCCTCCAGGAAATGGGTAACTTGACAGCTCTGCTACTGATTGATGGTGTTGCATAACTGGCCTTCCTTTTCTCGCTCTTTTCCTTTTCTGCTTGTGTTTTAAAATGATTCACTGCATAAAAAGCATAACCCATGCCATCTTACCAGAGTTCCCCTCTTCCCATTTATTTCTGCTTCTTTACATTTCTATGCTCATTGTGTCTCAACACTGCCTCTTGTTACAACACCCATGAGGCAAGTAACTCATTATTATTAGTTAATGAAGCGTCCAAGCACTAAACCCACAGTCTGCCTCTACCTGATGGAGAACAGTGAGCAGCCTGAAAGTTGTTTGCAAGAATTGTCTGGTGCCTTTTACCTCAGCAGTGTTTTCTGACCCCATATTATCTCCCAAATTACTCTGCATTTTCCATGCATGAAGGGCATACTGGTTATCACTTCATACCTTGTCATCCTTCATCATGCTTCTTCAACTCTTTCCCTCGCTCTATATGCCCACCCGTTGTATTTATCTAGGGGTCAATATTCAGCCTGCAGCAGTCAGTATTTCTTTTAAGTGCCGGCTGCCATAGGCGAAGAAAAAAAATCCAGATGGTCTGCGGCAGTATCTGGATAGTGGTTGCCTCCAAATATTCCGATCCAGCAATATCCAGACTGTGGCTATATTCAGCTGCTATCCGGAAAGCCAGTCTACATACCACTTAGGACTTCTCTTTTGCTGTCCTTCTAAGTCATGTAGTTTGTTATCTGGATAGTGGTGCTTAAATCGCTACTATCTGGATAAATGCCAGCTTTGCCCCTAGATCACCGTGGCACTATCCGGATAGTGCTGAGGCAGTTAGAGATAATATTCAGCAGGGAACCATTGGTGATGAAAGAAGAAATCAAAGCAGCATTGAAAGCATTATCAGAAAACAAAGCACTGGGCATTAATGGCATTCCTATTGAAGTATTACAACAATTGGATGTGGCTATTACCATACTTACAAGGCTCTGCTAGGAAATTTGGAAGACAACATCATGGCCAACTGACTGGAAACAATCTGTGTTTATACCAATACTGAAGAAAGATGATCCAACTGACTATGGAATTAATACACAATCACTCTGATCCCACATGCCAGCAAGATCATTCAGCACAGATTACAACCATACCTGGAAAAAGAACTGCCCAAAGTGCAAGCTGGATTCAGGAAAGGGTGAGAAACAATAGACATTGTTGCATATGTGAGATGGATCCTTGACAAGACAAAAGAATACTACAATGATATGTACATGTGTTTCATGGACTACAGCAAGACATTTGACCGTGTAAACCATGAGATACTCTGGGCCACATTAAGTAGTATGGGTATACCAGGACACCTGATAGTTCTCTTGCACATCCTTTACATTTTTCAAGAAGCAACAGTTCAAATGGAACAAAGAGAAACAGAATGGTTTACAATCAATAAAAGGTATGACGGACTTCCGGTGACGTCACGGAGCTGATGGCAGCAAAGAAGCCTAGCTCCGTCCGAATCCCGAGATTAAGGTGAAAAAGCAGTACCCCCAGAGGTAAAAAGTGGAAGGCCAGAGGGCGAACACCATGGCGATGGCAGCGAAGAAAAAGCTGGCCAACTTCCAATCCCCATATGTGCGGAAAGAGGCCGCAGAGTTGGTCGGCTCCGGAGAGGAGGTCGATAATGGGAGTTCGGAGGAGGAGGAAATGGAGGATTGCGGAGACCTGTCACTAGAGAAATGGCTGAACGCCTTTAAAAGCGAGATGCAGGGCGAAATCAAAGCTATGCGGAAGGAGGTGAAGGAGACGCTGATGGCGATTCAAAAAGAAGTCGGGTGTCTAGGCCAGAGAGTGGAAGACCTCGAGAGCCATGTGGAGGCCTTTGCGGCGGAGGTGCATGAGGTCACAGTGCAGCACAGCCAGCTACAGGAGCAGCACGTGGAGATGCAAGAAAAGTTGGAGGAGCTCGAGGATAGAGCGCGAAGGAATAACCTGCACATACGGGGGGTGCCGGAGGAGGACGCCCATAAAGACTGTGTGGTAGTTGTGCAGAAGATGTGCAGACATATCCTACAGCTGGGGGAGGTTTCCGGCACAAAGGATATCTCGATTGCAGTGG
Organism: Ichthyophis bannanicus; assembly: GCA_033557465.1. NCBI lineage: Eukaryota > Metazoa > Chordata > Amphibia > Gymnophiona > Ichthyophiidae > Ichthyophis > Ichthyophis bannanicus. Next base: position 61,945,733 of record CM066050.1, read on the forward strand.
AGAGGGCCCATAGGAGCCTGGGGCCCCGTCGAGAGTGGCAAGCGCGAGATATAATTGCCTGCATGAGCAGCTTCCCCCTTAAGGAACAGATCTTAACGGTGGCCAGAAGGTTCGGGCGGATCGCCTGGGAAGGAGGAGAAGTGGAGGTATTTAATGACCTCTCCAAAGGCACTCTTGAGAGACGGAGGGCAATGAAGGAGGTCACGACCTACTTGCGGGGGAAAGGGCTCCGATATCGATGGCTGTTCCCCTTCGGACTGTTGGTGTCGACGAACGTGGTGACCAGACGGACTAAGACGGCAGAAGACGCTTGGAAACTGCTGCGGGAGCTGGGGTGTGAAGGCCTTCCAACGGCAGCGGGGAATGTTATCCAGAAGCCAGGAGGCTCTGCACTGGGGAAACCATCCCTGAGTTCGCAGTGGCAGCATGCAGGAGAAAAAGGGAAGAGGCTACAGCGGCTGTCTAGAGAGCGACAAGGAGCAACGCCTGCCCCGGCTACCTGAAGAGAGCGAGTGGAGAGTCTGGACTGGCAGTGAGAAGCGGGTGGCGGAGTGAGGCAACTCTTCCCACCCGAGTGAGAGACTGGGGACCGGGAGGGGCATAAGGGAGATGCTGGGGGAGGGGGTTGGTAATGTGTGGGGGTGCGTGGCTATAATGGGGCCATTAATGGGGTGATTGGTATAAATGGTGGTACGGGGAGTCGGGATAGGACAGGATGTCTGGAAGGGCAAGGATGGGGAAAATGGGGGGAGAGGGGAATGGGGGGGGAGGGGGTTGGGGAAAGGGGGGGGAGGCGGGTGGGGGGGGCAGGGAAGGAAAGGGGGGATAGGACTGCTGGCACACTTGGGGGATTGGAGTGGGGGGGAGAACATGATTAATGCTGCGAGTAGGTACTGTTAATGTTAAGGGCCTGAACTCCCCGGCGAAATGCAGTATGTTGGCGAGGGAGGTGTGGAGGTCCCAATGGGATGTGGTGATGCTACAAGAGACTCACTTGCGCAACCGGGATGTGGGGAGGTTGAAAAACCGGCACTACCCGGACCAGTATTATTCTTGTAGCGGGGGGGGGGGGTGAAGAAGGGGGGGGGTGGCCAGCGGGGTGTGGGCTGGAAGTGGGATTCAGGTTGAGAGCAGTTTTAAAGATGAAGAAGGGCGGGTGGTGGGGATAAGAGGGAAATTGGGGGGAGAAGACATGGTGCTAGTGGTGGTGTATGGCCCGAACGGGAGTCAGAAGGGTTTTTGGAGGGAGGTTGGACGGTTGATCGAAGGGGCGGGGGGGGGGGAGGCTGGTGGTGGGGGGGATTTTAACGTGGTTCTGGACCCGGGAGTGGATAGGGCACCCAAGGGGGATGGTGGGGAGAGTAGGAATAGGCAAGGCTTGAGATTATTGATGAAACAATTCAACTTGGTGGATGCGTGGAGAGCGCTCCACCTTAAGGAGAGGGCATTCGCATTCTTCTCGCATCCTCATGGCAGTTGGAGTAGGATAGATATGATTCTTATGGATAAGGAATGGATGCTGGAGGTGGAAGAGGGGGATATCAAGGTGGTAGGATGGACGGACCATAGTGCAGTGGAGATACGCTGTCGTAGACAGGGGAAGAGTGGCACGGTGTTCTGGAGGATGAATGAGAGCCTTCTTAAGGATGTGCGGATTGTGGAAGATGTCAAAAAAGTTATACAGGAATACCTGAGCTTTAATGATACAGGAGAGGTGGCGGAGATAATGGCCTGGGAGGGGCTGAAAGCAGTGGTAAGAGGGCGGTTGGTGATGTGGGGGGCTAGGAGAAAGAAGGAGCGGGCGAGGAGGGAGGAGGAGTTGGAGGGTGCGTTGAGGGTAGCAGAGGCCAACTTCCGGGAACCAGGGGCACGGAAGGATAGGAAAGCGATGGGGAAAGTAAGGGAAGAGCTCCGCGCTTTGCAGATGGCGAAGGTAGAATTTGCATTACAGAGGGCACGCCAGACGCTGTATGAGCATGGGGATAAGGCGGGAAGATTGCTAGCTCGGCGGTTGAAGCAACAAAAAGGGGCCGCCGTAATTTATCAAATTAAGGGGACGGGGGGTACCATGCACCGGGGGGAGGAAGAAATCAGGGACCAATTTACGGAGTTTTATAGGTTGCTGTATAAGGGTTAGGAGGGGGTGGGGGAGGAGGATATTATGGGGTACTTGGAGGGGGTGGAATTGCGCAGTCTCCAGCAGGAGGCTCATGGGGACTTGGAAGCTCCGATCACCAGAATAGAATTTGAGAGGGTAGTTAAGGGGTTGGTGGGTGGGAAGGCCCCGGGATTAGATGGTCTGTCGGGACTGTTCTATACAGTTTTTATGGAAGAAGTGGGGGACCTTATAGTGAGGGTTTTTAATGGGATTCTCTGTCCAGGGGGGGAATTATCTAGGGATATGTTGACAGCCGGGATTACGATTCTACTGAAACCAGGGAAGGACCCCTCGAGTTGTAGTTCATACAGGCCTATTTCGCTCCTTAATGTAGATGTAAAGATTCTGGCTAAGATCCTAGCGGAGCGGTTGGCGAGGTGGATGCCGGGGATAGTTGGAGTGGATCAAGCGGGATTCATTATGGGGAAACAGACGGGGGATAATATTAAGAGGGCGATCGAGGTGATCTGGGAGGCCCGAAAGGACCCTGGGGATTTTTTGGTGATGTCCATAGACGCACAGAAGGCCTTCGACAGGGTGCATTGGCGGTTCCTGATGAAAGTGCTGGAGAAGGTGGGGTGTGGGACTAACTTCCTGAGATGGGTAAAAAGCTTGTATGCAGGTCCCAGAGCACAAATTAAAATTAATGGCAGGTACTCGAGAGATTTTGAGCTGGGGCGCGGAACCCGTCAGGGATGTCCCCTATCACCGTTACTTTTTGCACTAGTAGTGGAGCCGTTTGCAGAAAAAATCCGGGCGAATGGGAAGATAACTGGTCTGGTGAGGGGAGATCAGCATCATAAAATTTCTTTATATGCTGATGATATACTTCTGTATTTAAGTAACCCGGGGGAGACCCTATCAGAGGTGATGGGCGAAGTGGGGAGATATGGGGCCGTCTCTGGCTTTAAAATGAACATAGATAAAACTGAAGTGATGAAGGTGTGGCTGAGCCATGGGAGGGAAGAGATGTTGAGGAGGCTGTTCCCCCTGAAGTGGGTACGTCACTCGATAGAATACCTAGGGGTGAGATTAACTGAGCGCTATGAGGAGTTGTTTCAGGCCAATTATCCGCGGATAATAGGGAAGATTTGCAAAGATTTAGAGGGTTGGATGCACTTGGAAACCTCTTGGGTGGGCAGAATAGCGGTTTTGAAAATGAATATCGTTCCGCGATTGCTTTATCTGTTTCAAGTATTACCGGTGGAGGTCCCAGAGAATATTCTATGGACTCTGCAAAGGAAACTGTTTAGCTATATTTGGAAAAGAAGGCCCCCACGCATTGCGAGAGCGGTGATGTATGCTGCCAAAGAGGAGGGAGGGTTGGGGGTTCCCAATATAAGGGATTACTATCGAGTGGCCCAATTGACACACGTGTTGGGTTGGAGGGATAGCAGGGAGGAGAAGCCGTGGGTCAGACTAGAGAAACTCCAGGTTAGGGGGGGGGGAGGCTGGATGCATGGGCGTGGGCGTCTAAGGGAATGAGGGGGGAGCTTGGGGATGGGACTCCAGCAATGCGGCAGGCAGTGAAGATCTGGGATAAAGTGAGGGAGCCGGAGATCTCTGCTAGGGGCACGGGGTTTTCAGTGATGACTCCGTGGAGGGGGTGGCGTGCTTTCCGCCCCGGATGGGAGGGAGGACGGTTCGATAAATGGCGGGAGAAAGGGCTGGAATGCAGTTTGCAACTTATTGAGGAGGGGGAGCTCAAGAGCTTTGAGGAGGTGAGTAAGGATTTTGGGTTGGGGAAGGGGACAGGTTTGCTTATGCTCAGGTGCGATCCTTCCTTTTAAAAGAGCTGAGGAAAGGTCTGGGAGGGGAGGTGTCTAGCTTGGAGGCGGGTGTGGTTTGGCAAGAGGGGAACACGGGGGTTGATTTCTGGCCTCTATAAAGGGGTCCAGGGAGGGGGAGTTGGGAAACGGACCTGGGGCAGCCCCTGATGGAAGCGGATTGGAAAGGGATTTGGGATCAAATTAGGAGAGGTCCCAGTGCGAGCCGAATCAAAGAGAACTGCTACAAAGTGCTGATGAGGTGGTATTATACTCCGGACCGATTGAGTCGGATGTACCCTGGGGCCTCTTCTATGTGTTGGAGGGAGTGTGGGGAGAGGGGAACCTTCTGGCATATATGGTGGAGTTGCAGCAAAGCTCAATCCTATTGGAGAATGGTGTTGGGGTGGATCAAGGGGAAGCTAGGGATGGAGGTGGATCTAGCTCCGACTATCTGCTTACTGTCATGGTGGGGGGAAGGAAGGGAAGGGCGCGGGGGTAAAATGGTACTGGCCTGTTTATGTGCAGCACGGGTGGTGGTGGCTCGGGCATGGAAGCAAAAGGAGATACCGGGTTTAGAACAGTTTGAGACCAGACTGAAGGCAATTGTCCTTATGGAAAAGCTTACGGCTATCAGAAAGCAGAAGGGGGAGAGGTTCAATAAGGTTTGGGGAAAGCTGTGTCATGTCCTGGGATTGGGATAGAGTGGGGTGGGGGTAGGGGGAAGGCTGGGGGGGGGGCGGGGGGAGTTTGGTTTGGGGGGCATGGGTGGGGTTCTCGCTGCTTAGCTGGGGGGGGGGTAGTTAGTTGGGGGGTAAGTATCGGGCCTTAACGCAAAGGTGTTTACAATATAGCACCTGTCTAGGCCTGAGCCAGAAGGGTGGCTGAACGGGGTTGATGGGGTCTACGGTATGGGGTCTGGTGGGATAAAATACAAAAGGGGCTTGTGGGGGCCATGTTGGATGTATTATTGGAATGTTCTGGTTATGTGTTTTGGCTCTGTGTACTTGCAGTTACTAATAAAAAAAAATTGAAAATATTTAAAAAAAAAAAAAAAAGGTATGACAAGGATGCATACTTTCCCTCTACCAGTTTAAAATTTATATGCAGAACAAAATCATCAGAGAAGCAGGATTGTATAAAGACTACCGAGGTATGAAGATTGGCAGAAGACTCATCAACAACCTTCACTATGCTGATAATACCACAATACTAGCTGAAAGTGAAGATGGTCTGAAACATTTACATACATAATAATATAGTAACATAGTATATGACGGCAGATAAAGACCAGTATGGTCCATCTAGTCTGCCCAGCAAGGTGGCAAGAGTAGGTGCACCTGCTGCTGCGTGCAGTTCACTCCTCTATATACCTTTGTTTAGGCACTTCTCAAGATTAAGGAATATAGTCTTAAAATAGGTCTGCACCTTAACATAAAGAAAAAGATCCTGACAACCGACAAACTCAATAAGTTCATCATTAATGGAGAAGAAATTGAAATAGTGGACAACTTGGATCAATAATCAATAAAGAAACGACAAGCAATCAAGAAATCAGATGATACATTGCTCTTGGCAGAATGGCTATGAAGGACCTAAACAAAATTCTCAAGAGCAGAGATGCCTCTCTCCATACAAAGATTCAACTTGTCCAAGCCATGGTATTTTCAGTAACATCATATAGATACAAAAGTTGGACAGTGAAGAGGACAGACAGAAAGAGCATCAATGCCTTTGAATTATGGTGTTGGTGAAGAATACTGTATATACCATGGACTGCCCGAATAACAAACCAGTCGGTACTAGAAGAGATCAAACCTAAGCTAGAAGCTCAGATGACAAGACTTCGACTTTCATTCTTTGGACACATCATGCAGAGAGAGATCATTAGAGAAAGACATTATGCTTGGCAATAATGAAGGTCACCGCAAAAGAGGAAGGCCAGCAATGAGATGGATTGATACAATAACAGCAGTTATGGATGCCAGTCTGTCAACAATAAGCCGCCTGATTGAAGACTGAATACAATTTAGGACAACTATCTAGAGGGTTGCCATGAGTCGACACCGACTCAATGGCACATAACAGCAACAACAATCATAAGTAAAATAAAAGTAAAAAATTTAAAAAAATCATAAAATAATTTGAAAACAGCATAATATAGCTAAACATTTTCAGAACAAAGTAATAAATAAATAATTATGCACTAGCACTATTTTTCAGCGGGAGAAATATGGATTAAATGAGCAGAGAAACAGGGAAATTTTCACCATTAAAGTTTTAAAGGAATTGAATTTCTTATTACTGCCCTGTTTCAATTCTTGCCTGCAAAATACACGATCTTAGCTGCTGTTTAGAAGCCTTGGAGATGACACAGAATCTGCTGTATTCCTTTTCAATGGCATCAGGACAAGTAACTGGTGCAGGGCTACATTGAAAGCTCCACCAGGGCTATATCTCCTTCCCCTCCACAACAGGAAGCATGGAATGAAGTATGGGAGAGGAAGATGGATGGGGTGTATAGCAGTAAGAAAGAGAGATTTTTTTTAAAGTGCTGTGACATCAATGCTGACTCCTGGCGACCCAGCAGCCTCTGGCTTTTCTTGGCATGGTATGCAGATTGCCAGACCTGTTCTTCTGAGGCAATGGCAGGTAAAGTGACTTGCCCAAGGTTACGAAGAATGGCAGCGGGAGTCAAACCCAGATCTTTTGGGTGCTAGGCTGTTGCTCTAATCACTAGGTTACTCCTGCACACAAGAAAAAGAGATAGAAGATGGATATAGCAGTGAGAAAGGAAGGTGGAAAACAGGATGGTGGGAAGAGAAGGTGTGCGTGGGTGAAACCAGATGGACAGAAATGAGTATGTGGAAGTAGAAAGAGAGATTGGTGTAGAAGAAAATAGAGAAGTGAAGGGAAAGCATAGGAATCTGGTGACAATGTTGTTTGAGAGACTGAAACACAGGAGCAGGGGAGAATGGATGAGGGGGGCTATATCTCAGTCCGAACCCTCAATCGTCTGACATCATAGAGAAATAAAAGGTCAGTGAAAAACTTTAGATGCAGGAGATATATTTTTAATTTATTTATATTTTAAGTCAACTCCCTGCTCTAACCTCTCCCGGCTGTACAAACAAAGGTATAGACATGATGCCACTACCATGTAAGTTTACATGGGGGTGAAGATCCAGGAAATGGAACTCAGAAAACACACACACAAATAAGAACAGAAGTGAGGTGGATTTTGAACAGTTTTCAGAAGACTGTGTTTGTGAGAAAGTAGCTAAACTAAAAGTATACAAAAAGATGGGGCCAGTTGAGATACATCCAAGAGTACTATAGGGAAGTTCAGACGGCTCCACTGTATGACCTTTTCAATGCTACTTTAGAGTTATGAGTGGGCATAGAGGACTGGAGAAGAGCAATGTGGTCCCTTTACACAAAAGTGGAAGGAAGGAAGAGGTTGGAAACTACAGGCTAGTTATTCTGACCTCTGTTGTGAGTAAAATAATGGAAATGCTGCTAAAATATAGGATAGTGAGGTTTCTGGAATCCAATGGATTGCAGGACCTAAGGTAACATGTTTTGCTGGAGGCAGAACTTGTCAAACAAATCTGATTCATTTCTTTGACTGGGTGGCTAGAGAGTTGGACTGAGGGAGAGCAGATGTAGTGCACTTAGATTTCAGCAAAGCCTTTAAAATGGTTCTGTACAGGCAACTTATAAATAAACTGATCATCCTAAGGTTGGACCTTAAAGTGGCTGACTGGTAAGAAACTGCTGAAGTTGGAGATGACAAAGGGTACAGATAAAAGGAGCTCACGCTGAGAAGAAGGACATTACTGGTGGTGTGCCGCAGGGATCTGTCCTTGGTCCGAATCTTTTTAACATTTTTTGTAAGTGATATTGTGGAAGGGCTGTTGGGTAAGGTTTGCCTCTTTGCATATCATACCAAAATTTGCAATACGGTAGACACCCAGGAAGATATAAACAGCATGAGGAGGGACCTAGCAAAGCTTTAAGAATGGTCAAGAATTGGGGAGATTGTCAGCAAAGCCGGAGTTGAACGGAGTAAGCAGGCTCCTGTCCGGGGAGCGCCAACGTCACCGGGGGCCTCCTTAAAGGCAGCTGGGTGTCAGGCGCAGCCGTAGGTGCTTGTGGTGGGTGTGATCTAAGGGGTACGATACAAGGGGTGGTTCAGGCCCCTTGGGAGCCCCTTGGAGCACTGCAGGAGGAGCAGGAGTGTCTGGTATCTCAGGACAGCTCCATGGGTGAGCAGAAGAAGAAATAAGTCCCTGCTGAGACTGTTATCGGTCCTATGGATCGGCATGTAAAGGTAAATGTTGGGTGTAATTTGCCTGCAGACTCTGACTTTCTGACTCTACAGTCCCCTGGGGCATCCCTGAATTCTCCGGAACATTCTCCATCTCCTCCTCCATTTGATACCTCTCCAACCACTCTATACACTGTGGGGGATGTGTTTCAGCAGAGTACTCTGGTACAAATGGATGGAAAACTGAAACCTGTTACCTGGTCTCCTACTCCCTGCGACATTAAGGATATACCTGAAGGTCAGGTTACCTTGACGGACATTTAGAGGGTTGTGACACAGACTGAAAATATACTTGTGTCCACAGTTTCTCAGCTATGTACTTCCTCTTCGGAGATAACTACAAAGCTGAATTTAGTTGAAGAGAAGGTGGGGGGGGAGGGGGGGTTTACTTAATCAGGTTTCTAAATGTGAAAGTCAGTGTCTCTCTCTCAAGCTGTTAGTACATCCAGAATTAAGGATAGTTTAGTTATGCATCATAAAATAGAATTATATAAAAATATGTTTCGGGTCAGAAATATTTGCTTTTTAAATTTTCCTATGTGTCATTTACTGTCGCCAGAGATCTTGCTACGGAAGTATTTTAGAGAGGCTTTGGTTTTGGCTTCTGCCGATTCCATAGCAAATCTCTAAACTTTATTTATCTGGACGGAGAGTTTCTAGTGGGTCCCCTGGTGGGTCTGATTCACTTCAGTGCCGTTCCGACCTTGACTTGACTAAATTCCTGGAGGACTCACAGGATACTATAACGTCTCATGCTACTCTTGTTGTAACTTTTGTTTCCGAACAAGATAGAATTGCTGAATTTAAAAGTTACTTTAAAAATAAGATAGCAATGTTTTGTGGTGCTAAAGTACAATTATTTCTGGATGTCTCAAGGGCTATGCAACTTAGGAGACGGGCCTTTTTGGCCTTGAAGCCTAGGGTGTTGGCCCTTGGGGCTACTTTTTTTCTTAGGTATCCCTGTACGTGTTTAATTACGTTACGGGGATCTCAGTATGTATTTATGGCTTCCCCACAATTGGAGGTCTTTCTAGATGGTAGAGAGGGACAAGAGAATTAAGGTTATGGATGAGGATTGGAGGATATAAAAATATAGGCTGTGGGTTTTTTTGAGCCGTTTGGCTTTTCTTTTCTTTTGTATGATGATTTCTTGATGTTATCCCCATTATGTGGGCTGTGAGATAGTGGCTGTATTTTTCTTTGGAATTACGTAATTTTGTTTGTTATGTTAATGGGTACTAGAGTTTCTTGTATGCTTGCTTTGTAAGTATTTGATTGAAAATTTGATAAATAAAAAAAAAAAGAATGGTCAAGAATTTGGCAGCTGAGATGTAATACTAAAAAATGCAGGATTATGCACTCAAAAATCCAAGAGAGCGATATAGTTTAAGAAATGAAGTACTTCTGTCCACGAGAGAAGAAATGGACCTTGGGGTGATTGTTTCTGATGATCCTAAGGTGGCCAACAGGTAGAAAATGTGACAGTGAAAGCCAAAAGGATGCTTGGGTACACGACAGGAAGAAGGAGATGAAAGTGCCTCTGTATAGTCTCTGGTGAGACCTTATTTGAAGTACTTCAATTCCAGAGACCACACCTTCAAAAGGATATAAAAAGGATGGAGTCAGTGCAGAGGGTGGCTAATAAATGGTCAGTGGTCTTTGTCATAAAGCATATGGGGACTAAGTTAAAGATCTCAATATGTATACTTTGGAAGAAAGTCAGAGGGGAGATATGATATATATTTTTAAATACTTCCATAGTATAAATGCACAGGAAAGAGAGCTTCTTTCAACTGAAAGAAACTGTGGAATGAGGGTGCATAGGATGAAGGTGAAAGGTGATAGACTCAGGAGTAATTTGAGGAAATATCTCTTTATGGAAAGCGTGGTGGATGCATGGAATAGCCTCCAGGGAGGTGGTAGAGATGAGAACTATCTCTGAATTAAAGAAAGGATCTCTAAGGGAAAAGTAGGGATTATAGAGCTTACTGGTTGATATGGATGGGCAAACTGGATAGGCTTTAATGTCTTTATCTGCCATACTTTTTCTGCATTTATATGTTTCTTGAAGGTAGCTATGCCAATAGAGAAAAAAGTGCCAGTTTCCAAAGTTTTGCAAAATTTGGATAAAAAGATCTTGAAGCAGCTGCATTCAGTGTCAAAAGAAAGATATTATCTGTGTCTGATAAATCTATTTTTATCAAATCCGTCTGTCTGAGCATGTTTTGTATTGATTGAAAAGCACTTGTATATTTACTGAGCAGGCCAGCGGCGCCCTTGAAATCATATCTCAGTACTGCATCTACACTTTTAGTTACTGTATTTCCATTGACTGGAATGAACACCTGCAAGTGCATTACCCTAATACCGTATCCAACACAGAAAAATATAGCTATCTGCTCGATTTTGCTTTACCACACTTAGTTTCATCGGGTTGAGAGAGATATTCTCGTTGTCCAAGAGTGCTGCTAACAAACAGCCAAGTGAGGTTATTTCTTCTCTAATTACTTACCCTCAAACCTTTGTACCTCAGTTCCTCCCTTATCTGACCATCACCTGCTAAGTTTCACCCCCCGCCTTAATCTCGCCCAGTCTCCTCCAACCTCTTTAGAAATCGACCTATCGGCCTATCGACCTATCGGCCCTTTCCACTACTATCTCATCACCTTGTTCCTCCACTACAAAGTCATTTGAGAATATTGATGAGATTGCAGTGTTATAGGAAACTATTGCCTCATCTGCTCTGGATGCTCTTGCTCCACCTATGCCACGTCCTGTGAGGCATACTGTACCTCAGCCCTGGCTATCTTTGACTACCCACTATCTACATTCCTGTGCCCACTCAGCTGAGCGCATTTGGCTCAAATCCCACACCCTTGCGGACTTTCTACATTTCAAATTCATGCTTACTTCTTTTTATTCAGCCATAGCACTTGCCAAACAAGACTGTTATGTCCACCCGACTAACTCTCTTGCCTCTGACCCTCACCACTTCTTTACAACTCTCAACTCTCTCCTCAAGGTGCCTCTGTCTCCGCCCCTCTTTCCCTTTTTGCCCAAACTTTGGCCGACTTTCCATGACAAAGTCCACAAGATTACACTCCAATTCCCCACGAGGTCAGTTCCATCCCCTTTTCCCCCTCTTCACTCTCAACTCCTCCCCTCAATCTCTGCCACCCTTTCTTCCTTTTCTAAGATCTCTGAGAAGGAAATCACACATCTTCCTTCCTCCTCCAAACTCACTACCTGCTCCTCTTATCCTGTTCCCACCCATCTCCTAAGCTCCATCTCCTCCACTGTCATTCCTTCCATCTCTCATATTCTCAACCTATCACTCTCCACCATAACTGTTCCTACAGCATTCAAGCATCCTGTGGTCACACCTCTTCTCAAGAAACCCTCACTAGACTCTACCTGTTCTTCTAATTATCAACCCATCTCCCTCCCCTTCATTTCTAAACTACTTGAACATGCAGTTCACCGCCACTGCTTTGATTTTCTCTCCTCTCAAGCCCTTCTGGATCCACTGCAATCTGGCTTTTGTCCTTTACATTCTACTGGCAAAATCCTGGCAAAATCCAAGGGCCTTTACTCGATCCTCATCCTTCTTGACCTTTCTGCTGCTTTTGACACTGTTGACCACCACCCACTCCTTGATACCTTGTCCTTGCTTGTTTTTAAGGGCTCTGTGCTATCCTGGTTCTCTTATCTCTCCCATTGCACTTTCAGCATTTGTGCTGATGCATCCTGCTCTACTGCTATCCCGTTCTCAGTTGGTGTACCCCAAAGGTCTGTCTTGGGCCCACTCCTTTTCTCTCTATACCCAGTCTCTTGGTGCACTCATCTCCAACAATGGATTTCAGTACCACCTTTATGCTGATGATTCTAAGATCTACCTCTCTACACCTAAAATCTCTTTGGCAATCCAGGCCCGGATGTCTGCCTGCCTATCTGACATTGCTGCCTGGATATTTATTTATTTATTTATTTATGTAGACATACTTGTATACCACCTTATCCTACAATCAAAGTGGTTGCATCACATCACAATTGGGTAACATTTAACATGTGGGTGTTTTACAACATTTAACATGAGGGAATTTAACAACATTAAGACAGCACAATTTGAGGGACATTTATCATGATGGTGTCGTGAGTCTAACTGGGTTGGTTAGGTATTGAGCTTGCAGTGGAGTTTACATTGCAATCCCTCTCAGGTGGGGGCTGTTGTGTATCTGGTTGGGACTGTTGTCTATCTACTTGTAAGTTTCTGTGAAGAGCAGGGTTTTAAGGGCCTTGCGGAAGTCTGTGATGTCTTCTAATTCCCTTAGGCTCGTTGGGAGGGAGTTCCATAGTGTGGATGCCATTAGTGATGGAGCTCTTCTAGACGTATTTTGTTTTGTCTTGTGATATCCTGAAGGTGTGCTGATCATGTTGTCATAATTGTTCCTTCTTGGTCTGTTACTGATGTTCCTTGTTACAATTTCTTGTAGTACATCTGCTGAAAGATGGTGGATGATCTTGAAGATGATCAAGATTATTTTAAATTTTGCTTTGGCTACCATTGGTAGCCAGTGCAGTTGCTGTAAGATAGAGGTGATGTGTTCTGATCTTGGGGTGTCAGTGATGATGTGCGCTGTAGTGTTTTGCACCATTTGGAGTGGGTGTAAGGTCTGCTGGGGGAAGCCTTGATTCTGCTGGGGGAGGCCTTGATATAAAGAATTTCCATAATCAAGCAGAGGTGTGATGAGTGCTTGGCATACTGTGCGGAAGTGGTCCTGGCGGAGTAGTGATTTTATCTTTCTTATGGTCCTCAAACGTTGATAGGCCTTGTTTGCGGTTTTGGCGATATGAGATTTCACATTTAGAGCTCTGTCCATTGTGATGCCCAAGTACCTAACTTCATCCTTGACTATTATAAGTTTGTTTAGAATGCTGATATTCTGTGGTGGAATGAAGCTTAGTCATTGTTATGGTGTTAAGTGCTAGTAGAGTGATTGGAACATACACCATGATGTCGTCAGCATATATGTGATAGTGCAGTTTGTGTCATCTGGTGATGTTGCACATGGGTTGGATGTAAATATTGAAGAGCATTGATGACAGGGCAGATCCCTGAGATATTCCTTGCGTTGCAGGGAACTGCAATGATTTCTTTTGGGTGCATTTGACTTGCTGTGTTCGATCTTCCAAGTACGATGTGAACCATTTCAGAGTGTTCTTGCGCAATCCTATCTGTTGCAGGCGCTGTAGCAGTCTAGCGTGGGACACTGTGTCAAAGGCTGCTGAAATGCCTATGAATACTAGAAGCATCCATTCTTTATATTATCTATACCTCTTATGAGGCTGTCAAAGAGTGATGTAAGTAGCATTTCCACACCGTGCCGGAGTTTAAATCCATGCTGATGAATGTCCAATGAGGCATTCATGTCAATGTGATCCTGAAGTTGTTTTTGCACTGTCTTTTCTACTATTTTTGCAAGGAACGGTAAACTGGAGATGGGACGGTATGATTTTGGTTCAGATGGGCTTAGGTTATTACCTTTCAGTATTGGTCGTATCATGGTGTGCTTGAGGGACTGCGGCATGTGTCCTTGTTCGAGTGAATCTTTAACAATTTTATGAATGTGCTGAGATAGTTGGTTTCTTGTGACTTTTATCCAAGCCACTGGGCAAGGGTCTAATGGTGAGGTTGTTCTGGTATGCTGAAATCCTCCCAGGTATGATGCTGCTCTTTCATTTCATAATCATCCATTTGTCGTGTGGTGGAGCATGTCTGGGTATGGTTTTTCGCTCTCATGTAGTCAGCAAATTCCTGTGGATCAAGATGATGGGTACAATGTTGTGTGGTATCCCTAGTGAGTTTTTGGACAATGCTGAATAGTTCTCTCGGTTTGTTGATAGACTTCATGATTAGATTGGTGTAGTGCTGTTGTTTGCGCTCATTTATCAGATTGTTATATTCTAGTAGTTTAGCTCTATATAGAGTCAGGGAGTTATGCGATTTGTCCCGCCTCCATTTTATCTCAAGTCTTCGGAGAGTGCACTTTGCATCTCTAATATCATTTGAGTACCATGGGGCGTTGAGTCTCCTTCGTGCTTGTGGCTGTATGCTCGTAGGGGCTGATGCTGCATTAGATATTATAGAGTTCCATTTCTCTATTCTTAGGTCAAGGGTGTCGCATTCTTGCTGGAGCTGTGGGATGATTTCATTTATGAATGATTCTTTATTGAAGGCTCCATATCGTCTGGTGATATTCTCATCTTCTATGTGTTGGGTGGAATTGTTTAGGGCCAGGGTGAATTCTATCACGTAATGATCTGACCAAGGGACTGGTGTGATTGTTGGTGTTGTGGTTTTGCCCTGTTCCACCAAGTGCATTGGAATGAAGACCATATCCAGAACTGTGCCATGCTGGTTCGTTGGGGCGTTGATTGTCTGGCTATATTTTAGTGACTCCATGGCTTTTAAGAATGTTGCAGCTTCTTTGGTGGACACAGAGGGCAGGTTGTAGTCTCCTAGTACAATGAGGGGTTTATGTTTTGTGTTATGTGCACATATTGCTTCAAGTACCGTGGAGAGATGTTCAGTTGTGGCTCCAGGAGGCCTGTAGGTGAGGGAGAGGCTTAAGTATTTGTTAGCTGTGGTGATTGTGTTGGATTCAGCTGTATTAGTGCTAGAGATTGTTTTAAATCTGTATTCCTTTCTGGCCAGTATTAGCACCCCTACTCCTCTCTTATGTTCTGTGACACAATTGAAGGCAGAGTAGTCTGTAGGGGTTACTTGGTTTAATATTACCTGGTCAGAGTCATCCAACCAGGTCTTGGTGATGCAGATTATATCCAGTTTTTTATCGTGGATGAGGTCTAGAATAGTGTTTGGTTTATTCCTAATTGATCTCGCGTTTATTAAGGCACACTTAATTTTATCTGTTAAGATTGGGTTGGTATATACCCTTTTTGTGGGGTTACTGGGTGTAGTATGTGCGGCATTGTGCGGTCTTTGAGCTGTAGGCTTAGTATGCCTGTGCTCCTTAAGGCTGGAGGAGCCTAGTGCCCATACAGTTTGGTTGGTATATAGGTGGGGCAGAGGGAATTTCATCGCTATTTGAAATTGAACATGGCCAAAACTGAACTTCTTATTTTTCTCCCTAAATCCACTTCTCCACTTCCTCCTCAGTCTCTGTGGATAATGCTCTACTACTCCCTGTTCCCTTGGCTCACAACCTTGGGGTCATCTTTGACACCTCCCTCTCTTTCTCCACATACATCCAACTGATAGCTAAAACCTGTCATTTCTTTCTCTATAACATCAGTAAAATTTGTCCCTTCCTTTCTGAACACAGTACTACCAGGGTATACCAAAACAAGCAATCCACACACTTCAGATGGCACAGAACACGGCGGCCCACATCATCACAGGCTCTGCAAAATAGGAACACATCACCTCACTGCTTAAGCAACTACACTGGCTACCAATATACTATTGCATCAGGTTTAAGACCACACTCAACATATTAAAAATACTAACAAACAACTCAGCCGACATACTGCAGGAGCTGATTACTAAGGAACCAGACAATAGACCTAAGAAGACCAATAACAAGAACACAATTCTTACACCTAACATCTACTCAAAGCATCTACTCAAAGGCCAAGCACATCACATCCAATAGAGCATTATCCTTGACAGCTCCAACACTTTGGAGCACATTACCTTTATGCGATCTATAAAGGACATTAAGGACTTCAGGAAAAAGTTAAAAATGCATTTATACAAAGAATACTTTGGAAACATCACCTAGTACCATACCACCAGGACACACAATGACAATAAATACAGACTAATTAATGATATGATGCCTCCTATGTGTTTCTTACCATTCTCCTAGATACAGTATATCCTAGTCCCCTGTTGTAGTGTTCTCTGTCTTGATTAGACTGTAAGCTCTTATGAACAGGGGCTGTCTCTTACAGGTCTCTGTACAGCGCTGTGTATGCCTTGTAGTTCTATACAAATGATAAATAGTCGTAGTAGTGAAAATAAGGCCCTTTGGGCAGTTATCAGTTCAGGATTTTTGGCCACTTCTCTGTGACACAAAGGAGCCCCATTCTAGCCCAGCATGGTTCAAAGCACAATTGTGTCATGGTGGTCAGGTAAGAGCAAGAACTGGAAGGTGAAGTTTAACAAAATAAGAGGGATTTTAGTTTAAATTTCAAACTCAGCAGAGAGCGTTTAGTTTAAATTTAAAATTCAGTCAGGGAGGGAGATCACGTGAGCACATGAGCGGGTAAGGTGCTCCTTGCCACGCTCCCGGGCCGCCTGGAAAAAACTTTTGAGTATACCGGAGGCAAAAATCGCTGAAACGCGGCAATAACTTGCTGGGAGGTGTCGGAGTGTCGAGGGCACCTTAGGAGACCGGCAAAGCTCAGACCGGAGGCGATGAAGGCAGCGGCGAGGAGGGAAAAGACAGCCACCTCCCGAGACAACAAAATGGCGACCGGAGGGAAAGGGGGCGCGGGGCCTGGATCTCCGGAGAAGGACAGCGCTGACACAGCCCATGAGGAGACGGCGCATGAAGTAGTTCGACTACTGGAACCCAAATTTGACACCATTATGCAAAAGTTGGAGGTTATGGGTGAAGCATTTACGGAGTTGACTCGGAGAATTGAGGAAGTGGAACAGCGCGTGAATGTCTTGGAAGAAGGGGAACTTACGCTGGAGCGTGCCACCCAGAAGCACCAGGAACAAATCGCGACGTTGATGCTTAAAGTGGATGACTTGGAAAACCGGTCTAGGAGAAACAATTTAAGGCTAGTCGGTGTGCCTGAATCTCGGACTGACAACCAACTTTTGGATTTGTTTGAGACATGGCTACCGAAGGAGCTGGGCCTGGACAATCTGATTGGCCATATTAAAGTGGAGCGGGCACACAGACTGGGCCAGCGCACGGAGGGCAAAGAGCGGCCGCGACCAGTATTGGCCAGGATCTTGAACTTTCAACATAAAACCCTCCTCCTGCAAGCTTACAGGAAGCGGAGAGACTTGAAACTTGAGAATGCCCCGGTCCTTATGTTTCAGGATTATTCCTCCATAGTTGCGGCGAAGAGAAAGGAGTTCTCTTCTCTCTGCAGTGAGCTTGCACGTGGCGGCATCCGCTTTGCGCTAAGTTATCCAGCCACGCTGAGAATCTTCCATAATGGCAAGGCCCATTCTTTTGAACAGCCAGCTGCAGCAAGGACTTTGGTGGCCTCCCTCCTGACTAAGCCCTCCACTGGAGAGAGATAGAGACAGACCATGAGGCCGGAGATGTGGCGGTGGACCTGTCTAATCTTGGACTGACAGAGCTACAGATATGCGGGGACTGGTGCACTGGACTACCTATCTAAGTAATAGCCTCCCTTAATGTGGCGCTAAAGGGCCCGGAGGTGTGGACAGTGATCTAGCTCCTGCTGTGAGCGTCTTGCTTCGGCAGGACAAAGTAGTTGTGTGGGATATTCTGGGGAGGGGGGAGGGGAGAGTGTCTGTTGTTAAATGTGTTGGGTGCTAAGAGTTATTTGGAGTGTTGTATGTTTGGTAAATTGGTGTGGTATTGCTGATGGGGATTGGGGGGGAAGGGGAAGAGAGTTCGTGGGGCAGAGGGGTAGAATGGGGTTGCACACTGCAGTGGGAGGGGAGCATGGGAGGTGGGGGACCTTACAGACATATGGCGCAGCGGGAAGAGTTCCTCTCTGGGGCCGGGGCTGGGCGGTTCCTAGAGTACATTATGGTAGACGCGCAGTGAAAGGCCACAGCCCTAAGTACAAGTGCTCAAAATGTTAAGCTGATCTCTTGGAATGTAGGCGGTGTAAGTTCCCCTGTCAAGCGTACAAAAATTCTGCAGGCATTAAAAAGGAAAGGGGCACATATAGCATTGCTACAGGAGACCCATCTCAGTGAGTTGGAACATAAAAAGCTGGTAACGGACTGGGTGGCGAGCATGTATGGGGCGTCCTCCGGGGGGAAAACAGCGGGTGTGGCGGTGTTGGTGAAAAAGGGTATCCCATTTGAAGTGAAGCAGATTCAGTCTGACCCGAGGGGGCATTATGTCTTCCTCCGGGCCAAACTGTATAATGAGGAAATCTGGATTGGTAATATTTATGCCCCCAATGTGTATGACCACGCCTTTTTCAAACTTATTTTGGGCTTTGTGCAGAAAGCGGGGGAAGGAAAATTAGTATTGGCCGGGGACTTTAATTGTTCCCACGATCCATATCTTGATAAATCGGCGCCGAGTGGGGGTGGGGCCTGGTCCAAAAGAGGGGTAGGATACTTGTGTAGATTGGGAGGCTTACTGGACGTGTGGCGAACCCTGCATCCGGGAGAGCGTGGGTACACCCATCAGTCCAGAGCCCACCTTACCTGGTCACGGTTAGACTATATCTTGGTGAGTGAGCAGTGGATTCCCAGGGTGGTTCAGACGGGGATAGAGCCTGTCGCTGTCTCGGACCATGGCATGGTTTGGGCAACCTGGGAATGTCAGGGGATGGGTAGGGCAAGCTGGCGCTTCCCTGCCTATTTATGGGAAGATAAGGACTTTTGCAGTTTCTTAGAGAAGCACTGGGATGAATATGTTCATTTCAATGACACTCCAGACTATGCGCCCCTCGTCTTCTGGGAAGCCAGTAAAGCAGTTATGAGGGGGGTGATAACTGCCTACACCGCTAAGCGGTGCAGGCATTTGGACCATAGCATTTTGGTTCTGGAACGTAATCTCCAGGTTTTACAACATCAACTTAGTAAACTTAGAGGGCAGGGCGCTAGGGTACCTCAACAGGAGTATGGTAAGGCCCAACTAGCCCTTAATGAGCTTCTTCAACGGCGGGCTAAGAAGTCTCTGCAGTATTATCAGCATAAGTTCCATAGATATGGTAATCGGTCCGGGAGGCTCCTAGCAAAGTTGGTCCGCGATCCGGGGGGCGCACACTTTGTCCCTATACTTCAGGATGAGCAGGGGAGCTTGCAGCACCAGCCCCACCACATTGCAGAAATTTTCCACCGTTTCTATGCCCGTTTGTATACGGAAGAGGAGCGCGATAGTACTAAATGCAGAGCGTTCCTGGATAGGGTGGCTTTGCCTCGGCTAACTGAGGAGGAGTGGCGGAAGCTCAACGCTCCTTTGACAGGGCAGGAAATTCAGGATGCTATCAAGAAAGCGAAACCGCATAAGACCCCAGGCCCAGACGGCTTTGGTGCTGAGTACTATAAGATTCTGTCCCCCAGGCTGACCCCTACCTTGCTGGCTATGTATGCTGAGGCTTTACAGGCGGGCGGTTTCCCCAGAGACATGCGATGCGCAAATATTACTGTAATTCCGAAGCCGGGAAAAAACCCGCTCAACTCTGCATCGTACCGGCCTATTTCCCTTATCAACAGTGATGTTAAGCTCTTGGCCTCAATTCTAGCGAAGCGGCTGAATCCCCTTTTGCCATCTTTGATAGCTGATAGGCAAGTAGGTTTTGTTATGGGGAGGGATGCCACTAAGAACATTGCCAAGTTACTTTTAGGAATGGAATATTGCATTGCAAAAAATTCGCCCTTGCTGCTGGTCAGCCTGGACGCTGAGAAAGCGTTTGATAGGGTGGCCTGGGCATATCTGTGGGAGGCTCTGGATAGTTTTGGGATCCATGGGGAGTTTGCCCAGTGGGTTCAAGCCCTTTACCACCTTCCCGCGGCGAGGGTAGGAGTGAATGGAGTCTTCTCAGAGACATTCACTTTAGGAAGGGGAACGCGGCAGGGATGCCCGCTTTCCCCACTTTTATTTGTTCTTGCGCTGGAGCCGCTCCTCCAAGCAATCCAACAGGAAGCCCAAGTGATGGGGATTCAGATGGGGGAGGAGGAGATGAAGCTTAGTGCTTTTGCTGATGACATGCTTCTTTGTCTGACTGAGCCACAGGAATCCCTGCAGAAGGTGTTAGTACTTATCCACGACTATGGTAGTTTCTCTGGGCTAAAGATTAATATGTCGAAATCCATGGCTTTAGATGTAGGAGGGAGGGTGAAATCGGCATGGCGGGGAGACTTTCCCCTTGCATGGGCGGATGGCTCTATCAGGTATTTGGGCATACATTTACCAGCATGTCCGGATAACTTGTATCTTGCTAATGTTGGAGGCATGTTGGCAAGAGCCCGCCAAATGTTTCAATGCTGGCAAGCATTCCCGCTGTCCTTGAGGGGTAGAATTGCTTTATTCTCTATGGTGGAGTTTCCCCGGTGGTTATATATGCTGCGGCTATTGCCGATTTGGATTCTTGCGAGGGATTGGAAAATCTTTGATAGATATCTGACTGGATTCCTCTGGGGGGGTCGCCGTCCTCGAATCCCGCTAAGGGCCCTGAGAAGGAGGAGGGAGGAGGGGGGGTTGGAGATCCCTTCGCTGAGACATTACATTCTCAGGTATTTGGCTCGGCATATTTGGGGCCTCTTAGTCGTAGAGGGTGGGTGTGCCCCAGTCCAGCAATTGCGGGAAATTTCCTCTCCCTATCATGCTCTCTACCTGCTCCACTCCGGGCGCAAGCATCATTTGGGAGGTAAAGGGGAGAGCGCCTATTTGAGAACACTGCGGGTGGCTTGGAGGGAGATATGTGGGCGGATTGGATGGGATTCGACCTGCTCTCTTATGTTGCCGTTGGTGGGAAACCCAGATATCCCGCCGGGCTATGATGCTTTCACCCTTTTCCATGCTTGGCAGCAGAGGGGGATAGTCTGTCTGGGAGACCTGGGTAGAACAGTGGAGGGGCCTTAGAGAGCTATCAGCATCTGACCCGTAATTATAATTTGCCAGCCAGGGATTTCTATGGATACCTCCAAATGCGGCACTATGTAGATCAGTTGCGGAGAAGGGTCCCCAATCTCCTGATCACAAAGGACCCGAGGCAATTGATTGGGGGTTGGGTGGAGAAAGATCTGCTTGATTGGGACGAGAGGAGGCAGCTGCTTTGCCCGTTGGTGGACACTGCCTACCTCTCGATCTTAGTGCAGCGCTGGGCTGGGAATGGGCTGCAAGGACTGACAGTGGAGACTTTGCGGTTGGCTTTTGAGCGGATCCCCAGGGGTGCTGTGTGGTTGTACCTGCAAGAAATGCAATACAAATTTATTTGGAGAGCATATACTAGTGATCGATGGGCATGCAAAGTAGGTTTGCGAGACACCTCTATGTGCGGTTGGTGCCAGCAGGGCGAGGGGACACTGTTACATAAGTTTTGGATGTGCCCCCGAGTTCAACGCCTATGGCAACAGGTGACTGATAGAATGGAGGTTTGGTTGGGGATGGGGATTCCTTTGAAGTGGGAGGTATGCTTGTTCCATGGTTGGGAGGAGGCTGGGTACGTGACTTCTGCGTGCCACAGAGCTCTCCTCGATAGAGGTCTCCTTTTAGTAAAGAAAGTCCTACTGGGTAATTGGCTTGAGGGCTCCCCACCACAGTTTGTGGGTTGGGAAAAAGCACTGACGCATTTGATGTACATGGAAAAGCTCACGGCGAAGCAGGTGGGGGGGAAACAGTGGGAGCGGTTTCTTGAGATTTGGCTGCCGCTCATAAGCCTTTTATCCCCTCAGGAGCGCAGCGCTGTGCTGAATGTCTAGTTAAGTCCCGGAGTGCGGACACTAGTAATATCTATAAGCTTAGACTCTGATGGGGTTATATCTCTCCCCTGGGGTGGGGTTCAGGATTGGCACCGTGGGTCCCCTCGACCTGGTTTCTAGAGAGTACTGGGGGGTAGGGAAGGGCGGGGGGGGGGTGGGGGGGGGACCTTGGGAAGGATTGCTATTATTGCTAGTATATCTCTTGTTGATTCCCTGTTTGACTAGAATAGATTTGTGGTAGAATATGTGGGTTTCCGAGTTGATCGTTGCTTTGTACTTTATGGTTTATGTGTGTATACTTCTCTTTGTTCTTCTCTCTTTCTGCCTGGCGAATATCTACTGATGTTGGAATTGTTTGTTGAATGCTGTCAATATTACCTCTGTTTGAGATAACAATAAAAAAAAAAAATTTGAAATAAAATTCAGTCAGGGCCTAGTATCAGCAGAGAGCTTTTAAATTAAAATAAAATAAAATCAAGATAAACTTAACTATCTCTTCTATCTCACAAATAGGGATGACCCGCACAGAGCGATGGGACACCCCTAAACAAAGGCATGGGGAGGGGTGACCTGCACAGAGCAGCAGGTGCACCTACTCTTGCCACCTTGCTGAGCAGACTAGATGGACCATGCTGGTCTTTATCTGCCGTCATATACTATGTTACTATGTTAATTTAAATCAAATTAGAGTATAGCTTAGCGTAGAAGGAAGAATAGGGTAAATATTCTTTGAGTTGAAAGAAATAAATTGTTTCTAGAGACCTTTACAAAGAGGTCTTTCAAAAAGGAGGCAAGAGATCTGGGAATTTGTTTTAAATAGGTGTTAAAGCCAAGTGACAGATCAAAGGGGCAGATTGAAAGGCTCCCTCTATCAAACCAAGGGCTCTGTGAATCACCCAGGAAATTGTTAACAGATTACCATAGAAGCATAGGTCTAGGACCTCTGTAACAAGCCAGCCTTTACTAAGTGTTAATCCCCTCCCACCCACCCTGATGCTCACCCACCCTGGGCATAATCTTAGCTTTATAGGCTCTTAAACCTAATAAAGGGGGAGATATAGTCAAATTCACTTTCAGGTTCAGCTGGTTATCCTCACGAGGAATAGATTAGTTAAAGCCCTGAAATTAATTAATTTTGAGGTGAATGAAGTCCCTTAAACTTAATTGGTATAGTTGTACCAGTACAAGTATCTCTAGCAACTTTAAGTAAATAACTTAAATAGCTAAACAAATCCTTAAAACTAAGATGCAGACAGCAGTCTGGCAGCGACATGAGGGCTATCCAAACTTTTGCACCGAATGTCACATGTATGATTTTCTCCCAGTTGGTGAAGGTTCTAGATGCAAGGAGCTCTTTGCCCTTAGGAAAGAGTCTGATCTCTGTAGGCTAGAGTAACAGACTTAGAGGATATAAGGAAGACAGAGAGGTACATAGATGAGACCTACAGGGATGTCTCCCTCCAGTCTTGTAGACTGAAGTCCCCCTCCAGTCTTGCAGACTCTCAGTTGCCATGGAGGAAAGAGGTCACGCGAAAGGAGAGCATCACCTTGGTGTGGCAGAAAGTGATCCTGTAGCTAGGACCTATCCACCAGGAGATGTAAAACCCTTTCACACTGAGGAGGTTTCTCCAGGGCCATGTGCCCATGAGGGAAGGGTTAGGATGGCCATTATAGTTGAGGATTCAATCATCAGGCATGTAGATAGCTGGGTGGCTGGTGGACATGAGGAACACCTGGTAACATGCCTGCCTGGTGTGAAAGTAGCAGGCCCTCACGCACCACCTAAACAAGGGAAGTTAGGACATCCACAGAGAAGTTCCAATAAAGATAAAAGTAGCCCAGGTGCCCTTAGGTACAGAGTTGAAAGATTCCAAATTACCCCTATCAAATGATAATCAGATTAATATGAATAAAATATAATCTCTAAAATGCCTGTATGCAAATGCTAAAAGTCTAAAAAATAAGATGAGAGAGCTCGAATATATAGCACTAAATGAAAGGTTAGATATGATTGGCATCTCAGAGACCTGGTGGAAGGAGGACAACCAATGGGACACTGTGATACATGGGCACAAACTATATCGCAATGATAGGGTAGATCAAATTGGTGGAGGAATTGCATTCTATGTTAAAGAGGGCATTGAGTCACATAGGATTAAAGTTTTGCAGGAAACAAAATACACTGTAGAATCTCTATGAATAGAAACTCCATGCAAAAAGGGGAAAGCAATAGCAATAGGGGGGGTGCTACCAATCGCCTGGCCAGAATGAACAGATGGATGATGGAATGCTGAAAGAAATCAGGGAAGCTAACAAAAGTTACAACACAGCAATAATGGGCGATTTCAATTACCCTGGTATTGATTTAGTCATCACAGTAGGGCATGCTAGAGAGATAAAGTTTCTAGATGAAATAAATGACTGCTTCTTGGAGCAGCTAGTTCATGAACTAACAAGACGGGAAACTATTTTGGACCTAGTCCTTAATGGAACATAGGATATGTGCAAGAGATAAGGGTTTTGGAGCCACTTGGCAACAATGATCAAAGCATCACATTTTATTTAATAAATGGAAGGAGGACTGCAAGGAAATCCACAGTACTACTTTTTAACTTTCAAAAGGGAGACTATGATAAAATCAAGAAAATAGTTAATAAAAACGAAATGTAGCAGCTGCAAAAGTAAAAGCATGGGCATTGTTTAAAAGTGCTATCTTGGAAACCCAGACTAGCTGTATTCCACACTTTAAGAAAAGTGGAAAGAAGGCCAAAAAACTGCCAGCATAGTTTAAAGGCAAGGTCAGAAATGTCAAGAAATGGAAAAAAGAGCCAACTGATAAACATGGGAAACAACATAAGCATTGGCAAATTAGATGCAAAGTATTGATAAGGCAGGCAAAGAGAGAATTTGAAAAGAAGCTTGCTGTGGAAACAAAAATGCAAAATAAAAAAACATTTTTCAAGTACATTCATAACCAAAAACCTGTGAGAGAGAGTCAGTTGGACCACTGGATGATAGAAGGGTTAAAGGGGCGCTAAGTGAGTACAAAGCCATAGTGGAGAGACCAAATGAATTCTCTGCTTTGGTCTATATTGAAGAAAATGTAGGGAAGTTACCCATGTCTGAAATGGTATATAAAGGTGATGTATTGGAAGAATAGAAAGAAATATTGATAAACCGGGAAGATGTATTACAACTACTTGATAAACTGAAGAGTAGCAAATCACCTGGACCAGATGGTATACATCCAAGGGTGTTGAAAGAACTGAAATATGAGATTGCAGATCTACTATTAGTAATCTGAACTATCATTAAAATCATCTGTAGTACTGAAAGATTTTTAGAATGGTCAACGTAATGCCAATTTTTAAAAAGGGTTCCAGGGATGAGCTGGGAAACTACAGAAGGGTGAGCCTGACATTAGTACTGGGTAAAATGGTAGAAACCATTATAAAGAATAAATTACTGAACATATAGGTAGTCATGTTGTTATTTTTTTGAAAGTGTAAATAAACAGCTAGACAAAGGTGAGCCGATTGATACAGTGTCAAAAGCTTTCTGAAAATCCAGATAAAGTCCTGCATGAGAGACTCTTAGCAAGATTAAAAAGTCATGGGATTGGAAGTAGTGTAATATTGTCCATCAGGAAAGGGTTTAAAGATAGAAAACAGAGTAGGGCTAAATGGTCACTCTTCTCAATGGAGAAAGGTGAATAGTAGAGTACCCAGGGGCGGCTTTTTAACCTATTGTGATCCTGCTCCCTTTGCCCATACCCGCAGGTATGTAGGGGTTAAGGAGTTTAAGTTCCTTCTTCAAACTAATGTCCCACCACTTCCTGGAGCAATGCTCGTAGGGAAATGTAGTTTATTACCAGTTCAAATGAAGAGTAGTGTGACTCAGAAATGTTTTCAAGCAAAAGGGATTTATTTCCCCTCCCGGGGTTGAACTTCATACGGATAAAGGTAACACAAAATTATCTTGTACTTTGGCAGAAAAGGACAAAGTAAGAATAGCTTCATTCAGCATAAAACAAACGTTTCTTTCCAGCAGGTTAAACTTCACCACACTGCAGCATAAATCCTTTCTTTTCCAGCAGGTTAACTTCACCACACTGTTTCATACAGCTCTGTCTTTTCCACCGCTAGCTTGTATTTTCTCCACAATATGTTTCTAGCACAAAGATATTATCTGTTCAGCCCAGGTAATCATACAGTTCATTTCTTTTCTATGAATGTTCCACCAGGCTGGCTCTGTTTCTCTACGTTCCCCCACTGAAGCAGGAATTGTTTGCCCTGCCCTTTCTGGGGCCACGCCCTTTTCTCCAACCCTGGGTTTTATGCAGAGCTCTTGGGTTTGACGTAGCTCTAAACATTCATTTTTTCCCTGGTTCTCTCCACCGTAGCCCCAACCTTCTGGGTCAATAAACCCCCAGTACTTCTGGCAATTCCAGCCCTTAGGCTTACCTGGGGACCTGATTGTGGAAGCTTTTCTCTGTAGTTTATAGAAACCGGTTGGTTCCCCACTGAACCCGTGTGAGGCAGTTTCCAACTGCCTTCCTGGCTGCTTATAATCCAGAGTATACTTCAGCTGGTCTGGTCTGCTCCTCCTATCTCTTTCAACCGGAGCCTCTGACCTTCCCTCAGCTGGAGACTTTGTCCACCTTCTGACTGGAAGCTGGCCTTCCTTCCTCAAAGGGGACACTGTTTGTCTCTCCTCCTGTTCACTCTGGCTTCCATTCTCCTTCCTCTCTTCTCTCTCTCTGCCTGCTGGGGCCTCCTTATGAGTCAGCTTTCCTGGGTAGGGCCTGGCTCCACCCCCTAGCAGGTGTTCAGAGTTTCCCCGTGACTCTCTGCTAAGCTGATAGCAGGGGCGTGTTTCCTTCTCTCGGGCCTGGTTTCCCTGACAACTAGTAGCCATGTGCCTTTGTTTACATTGCAGCCCTGCACTTTCTACCTGGTGTTTGGGAGTTTCTACCGGGCTAGAAGGCCTTGCTATGTCACACTATTCATAAATGACCTAAAAATAGGAACAACAAGTGAGGTGATCAAATTTGCAGATGACACAAAATTATTCAAAGTTGTTAAAATGCAAGAGGATTGTGAAAAAATTGCAAGAGGACCTTGATAAATTGGAAGACTGAATGTCTAAATGGCAGATAAAATTTAATGTGGACAAGTGCAAAGTTGTGCACCTAGGAAAAAAAAAAACCAAACTATGATTACCAGATGCAAGGTAACACCTTAGAAACCACCACCCAGGAAAACGATTTATGTGTCATCATGGATAATATGTTGAAACCATCTGCCCAGTGTGCAGCAGCAGCCAAGAAAGCAAACAGAATGCTAGGAATCATTTGGAAAGAAATGGAGAATACATCAAAGGATATTATAATGCCTCTGTATTGTTCCATGGTAACTGTGGCGGGCGCGCCTCCACTAGGCGGTCGCCTAGTGAAGACGGGCTCCCATCTTGTATCTTTTAGCTTTAAACGTGTAGTTGTGTATAAAAGCAGTCCAAGTGGTTTTAAAGCAACACAGGAATTTTTATTGATTTTTAACTTGGTGCAGTTTAGTAACAGTCCTTTGTAGAAGATTACAAACTCCGCAACAGAAAACAAGGATATTTTCTCCCAAATAAAGTTCTTTACAAACAGTGTGTTTCAGTGGTATTATTTACAAGTAAATGTCTTTACTTCTTTCATTAGGAAATTTCTCATCTCAGAAACAACAGCTTTATTTGCAGTTAAAGCACACAACGGAACTCAGTAATTATGTCGGCTCCCTTTAGCTGCTTCAGTTTAAAACACTTCTCAGCTGGTCAGCACAGAACTCAATTGCATCCTCTACTTCTCTTCAACAGACAGAGCTTTGCAAGTTTTAAACTAAGAGATTTCCTTTCTCTCTTTTCAAAGCTTTCAGCTATCATGAACCTGAGAACTGCTTCCTGAGATTCTTCCTAGTATTTTACTTCTTTCAATCAGCAGTAACACATAGAGCACATTCCATTTCAGAGCAAGTGGAATCAGGGTCATCTTCCTTATAATCCACCTCTATTTCTTCCTCTGCACTGCCTGATTGTGGAACTTGAATATGGTCAGGTACTTTAAGGTTTATATGCTTTAACAGCTTAAACAGTTTCTCCCATTGAACTGCCTTTCTTTCTCTTAGTAAAACATTAACAGGCTTTGTTTGCTTGGCTTTATCTACCAAACCCTTCTTCCTGTTCTGCATGCTAGCAGGTATAACTATCTCCTCAGTATCTGAGTCAGAGTTATAAGCATTAACTCTTTCCAACTTTCCTCTCCTACCTTGGAGGGAGCTTAACCGTGGGAGTTTCACAGCTGTGACATCTGTTGGAGGTTGCGCCCTCTGAGTCAGAGCTGCTCAGGGAATCACTGCAGGATTTTCTTCCAGCTTTCCTGGGCTTTCTCAGCCTGAAGATTTGTCTTTCTTCAGAAGAAGCTGAACCTTCCCGTACTAGCTTTCTTACAGCCAGCCTTTTGCCCTTCTCTCTCCTAGAAGGAAAGTACTCGGCCTGTCCTCTGGCCTTTCCCCAGCTGCTGCTTCTCAAGCTGTTCCCATGGCTTCCAACACCTCCAAGGCTTCTAACAGTTCTACCGAGTCTATCACTTTCTGTTTGCTTAACCTTAAATGCTGGGCAGTGTGCCTCCCCTTCTGGCTCCACCCACAGGTGTCCCTTATCCTTACTTAGGGTTGCCATGGAGTCTGGGTGTGGCTTCAGCCTAGCTCTGCAAGCGTGGTTTCTTTCACTGCTTTTACTTTTGCACATGTGTTTAGGTGAGCCCATCCCCCTTAAAGAAGCAAAAGTTCCTTTTTCCTCTATTTCCCAGGGCTGTGCTACACTCTCCTTACCACATAACATAGTAATATAGTAAATGATGACAGATAAAGACCAGCATGGTTCATTAAGTCTGCCCAGCAATATGGCAAGAGTAGGTGCACCTGACGCTCTGTGCAGGTCACCCCTCCCCATGTCTTTGTTTATGGGTGGACCCACCACTTGTCACAGCCCCTCCTAGTGTCAGCATGCAGAAAGGAGAGGGCGGACACTTATTGTTGGTTGAAGAAGGAAAAGCCTTTCTAGACCAGGTGCATCATGGTCTTTGTAGTCCCACTTCATAAAGAAATAGTTGTGAGCCTTGTGCAGGGTTAAACTTAAATGGTTTTTATTCCCTTTGTTGCGCAAAGGTTCTCCAGGAAGACAAAACAGAATGTACCTTACTTCAGGGTTTATGCCAAAATATTTACAAAGTCAGTAACTGTTACAGGCGCTTCACAGTTCTTTGCATTCAAACAGGTTTTCAACATCAAGAGGAAAAACAAAATACAAAACTTCTTCTTTCAGCTTAGCAAAAGCAAAAAGATATGTTAAAGCATGTCCTGCCGGTCACAATTCTGTGAGAGACTCTAGACTCTTGGAAACACAGAGTGAGCAGTCCATCGGGTGCTCTAACTGCAACAGTGTTTTTTCCTAAGTCTATAGCGTCAATGGCTTCAGCTTCATCACACACTCCATGTAGGACACCCCTATTTGTTGAGAAGTTAGATTTTTCAGTTTATTTTGTTTTTATCCTGTTGCTGTAAAGGGATCCGCTGTGCTTGTCCCATGCTGTTTTGAATTCTGTCACCGTGTTTGCCCCCACCACTTCCATCGTGAGGGCATTCCAAGCATCCACCGCCTTTCCAGTGAAAAAATATTTCCTGACATTGCCTGTCAATTTTCCACCTTGCAGCTTCATGTTATGCCCTCTAGTTTTGCAGCTTCCCCGTCTTTGGAAGAGGTTTCTTTGTTCATCGTTCCTCTAAGTATTTAAAAGTCTGAATCATATCTCCCCTATCCCTCCTCTCCTCCAAAGTGTACATATTTAGGTCTTCAAGTCTCTTCTCATAAGGTTTCTTACTCAGGCTCCAAATCATTTTGGTTGCCTTCCTCTGAACAGTTTCCAGTCTTTTAACATCTTTTGCAAGATATGGTCTCCAAAACTGAACACAGTATTCCAGGTGAGGCTCACCAGCGACCTGTACATTGGCATAAGTACTTCTTCCTTTATGCTGATAATCCCTCTTTGTATGCAGCCCAACATCCTCCTGGCTTTTGCCACCGCTTTGTCGCACTGTTTTGCCACCTTGAGATCATCAGAGATAATCACACCAAGGTCTTTTTCCGGAACCATGCACACCAACCTCTCGCCCCCTATCGCGTACATTTCCCTTGGATTTCTGCTACCTAAGTGCATGACACTGCACATTTCCGCATTAAATCGTAATTGCCAAGCTTTAGACCATTCTTCCAGCATTTGTAGATCTTTCCTCATGTTATCCACTCCCTCAGGGGAGTCCACTCTGTTGCAAATTTTTGTGTCATCTGCAAAACGACAGACTTTTCCATTCAGTCCTTCAGCAATATCACTCACAAATACATTGAAAAGTGCCAGGCCCAGGACCGAACCCTGGGGCACCCCGCTAATCACCTTCCCCTCATCCGAGTGAGCTCCATGTACCATCACCCTCTGTCGTCTGTCAGTCAACCAATTTCTAATCCAGTTTACTATCTTGATACCCATCCCCAAGCTACTGAGTTTATTGTCAAGCCTCCTATGAGGAACAGTATCAAAGGCTTTGCTGAAATCCAGGTAGATGACATCCATCACATGTCCCTGATCTAGTTCCTTGGTCACCCAGTCAAAGAACTCAATCAGATTATTTATTTTATTTAATTCTCTTATATACCGCGCTATTCTGCATCAGTGCGGTTTACATTGAACAAACTGAAATTACATTGAACAGGGCATTATAACTTGGAGATAACTATTTTACAGGGAACATGGGCTATGGAGGGTTAAGTGGCTTGCCCAAGACCACAAGGAGCACCTGTGGAACTAGAAACCCCAGTCCTTCCGGCCCAAGGTTGCTGTCCTCTAGTGGGATTTGAACCCCCGACCTTCCAGCCTGAAGTACCTTGCCCCAACCACTAGGCTACTCCTCCACTCCAATTAGATTAGTTTGGCAAGACCATCCTTCAGTAAAACCATGTTGCCTCGGATCTTGCAACCTGTTGGTTTTGAGAAAGTTCACTATTCTCTCTTTCAGGAATGCCTCCATTACTTTTCCCGCCACCGAGGTAAGGCTCACGGGTCTGTAGTTTGACACTTCTTCCCTGTCACCACTTTTGTGTAGAGGTACGACATCAGCCATTTTTCAGTCCTGAGGAACCTCTCCTGTTTCCAAGGATCTGAATACATCCTTTAACGGCCCTGATAGAACTTCTCTGAGCTCTTTCAGCATCCTGGGATGTATCCCATCCGGTCGCATGGCTTTGCCCACTTTCAGTTTAGCAAGTTGTTCCAACACCTCATCTTCTGTGAATGGTGTGGTATCTACTTCGTTCCCATTTTTATATTTGGGAGTCCCAGCTGGTCCATCTCCAGGATTTTCTTTAGTAAAAACAGAGCAGAAGTATTTGTTTAGCAATTTCGCTTTTTCTATGTCACTTTCCACAAGTCTTTTCCCAGCACTTCTGAGTCCTGCACGTTGAGCAACTGCACCTTGAATATTGTGTGCAATACTGGTCACTGTATCTTAAAAAGGATATAGCAGAATTAGAAAAGGTACAGAGAAGAATCACCAAAATGGTATAGCGGATGGAAGTATACCCCTATGAGGAGAGGCTTAAAAGGTTGGGGCTCTTCAACTTAGAAAGAGACAACTGAGAGGGGATATGATGGAGTGGAGGAGTAGCCTAGTGGTTAGAGCACTGGCTTGGTAACCAAGAGACCATGGTTTGATTCTCATGAGCACTCCTTGGGCAAACCACTTAACCCTCTGTTGCCTTGGAAGAAAGGTCTGGAAATCTACTTTTACCTGTGTCTTTTGGGGAAACTGCTAGGTACTTGTGACCTAGATTGGCCATTGTTGGAAACAGGATTCTGGACTTGATGGACCTTGGTCTGACCCAGTATGGCATATCTTATGCTCTTATGTCTATAAATTAATGAATGAAGTGGAACAGGTAAATGTAGATCGGTTGTTTACACCATCAAAAAGTAGAAAAAATAGACACACAATGAAGCTACAATGTAACCATTTAAGACTAATAAGAGAAAATATTTTTTTAACTCAACGTATAATCAAACTCCAGAATTTGGATGTGGTAAAAGCTGTTAGTGTAGCTGTGTTTACAAAAAGTTTGGAAAAGATCCTGGAGGAAAGGTTCATAAACTATTATTAAAGAGGACCCGGGAAATCTACTGCTTATCTCGGGACGAGCATTGTTGAACCTGCGTGCCTTTTTGGGAACCTGCCAGGTACCTGTGACCTGGATTTGCCACTGTTGGAAACAGGGCTTGATGGACCTTGTTCTGACCCAGTATGACACTTTTTATGTTCTTATGAAACCATGTGCTTCATCAATAAGAAGGGTAATAAACCCATTGTCCTGCATGATCTAAATGATAGTTTTTTGAAGATCAGCATCAATCCTTAGATGGTCACTGTGAGTTATGTGGCCAATGGATTGGAAAAAATCTTCAGTTTTCTTGCAAATGGTTCACCAGTGGCGTGCGGTGACATTTTCAATGGGGGATTCAATAAATGTGCTAAATGTGTGATCTTAAGCAAAGTTAATGTACTCCCCTGTTTTGGGCTGAACTGATGGTACAGCTTCCCGAAAGAACCATGAAAATGTCTTTATGACTTGAAACAAAACTAATTAAAAAATGTCACGCCTTGATTTCTGTTGAAATTATGCTGTGGCCACAACAAGAGGGGCTTGGTGGCCACAATATAACTACTCTCAACCCCATAAAAACAGTACCCATATCACTTCCCAATCCTCTTTCCCCCTGCACACCGTGCCCAACAGCTTCCCTCTTTTTTCTGCCATCCTTTCTCACACACTTGTGTTTCATCCCTTCACCCCATAGTCTCGTTGTCCTCTTCCTCTATTTTTTCTACATTTCCCACTCCCCACTGCCCCCCACACACTGCTCTTCTCCTTCTCTTTCTGCACAGCTTTTCCTCCTAGCCTGATCCCACCCCACAATCCTGCTCTGCCTCATCCCTTCGCTCCCCTTCCGTCAGTCTTTCCACCATTCCCTCCTCCCCTCACCTTTTAACCCCTTTACTCCTCTTTCTGTTCCCATCCTGCCCTACCCCTTCTCTCTTCCCTTCTAGTCATCCCAATCTGTCCTGTCCTTTCTCTTTTCCCCTCAGTCCTTATCATTCCAAGACCCAACCCCACCTGCACTCTCTTATGTGCTTCGCTGCCCCTCCTTTCTCTCTTTCCCCTCTTGTTGCATAAAACGTCCCTTTCTCTGCCTTCCACTAGTGACCAGGTCAAAAAAATGGCATTGGTCTTAACAGGTCCTTTCTTGTCCCATCTCTGCGATGGCGATAACCCAGCCTCTCTGTTTTTTAATTCAGTAGCCCCTGGCCCAACTGAGCGGCCACAATTCTAGCAGGCAGCGGCACTACAGCTTGGAAACACGGAACAGAGGATGGCAGCTTGATCAGCAGAGTTGGCACAGCAGGAGAAGTGCTGCAGCGGACTCGGGGCTCCAGGCAGGCTCTGATGTTTGGGGCAGGAACTGCCTGAGCGGGAAAGAAGCAGGGCTCCTGGCTTGGTTCCATTATCAGCATGGCACTGGCACTGCAAGACCATAGAAGAGCTAGCATCAGCAAAGGTGAAAACAGCTCCCCCTGGCCTGTTTGTGACTTGATGTGGTGTGCCAAGGGCTGGCACAGAAGCTGCAGTTTCTAGTCATCTGCAGGCCAGGAGGAGCTATTGCTAGGGATGTGCAGGCAAAAAATAAGAATTTTGTTTAGTTTCCTGTGTTGTTTGAAGGTTTTTCATTTTGTTTATATAAAAGGTTCTAATGCATAATGATTTTGTTAATTAAAAAAGGGCTTTGGCTGCCCAAACAAAACTAATGGCTGAAAGGTTACTAGAGGTTTTCATTTTTTGACCCAGTTTGTTTAAAGCTATCATAGACTAGCCTTGCATTGGTGACCCTTAGGTTAGAAGGCAGTTCTCTTCCAGGAGGAGTTAATGTGTCTCCTCTAGATGGCTAGCTCTAGCTGGGTTATTCTTAGCTATGTTTTGTATTTCAGGTACTGTTAGTTTCTATGTCCTCATTGGCCCAAAGTTTGTCTGATCTTGAGCTACATGGAAAACTCTCCTGGCTTTTTTGTCTTGTGAATCTATTGACTCCTGCTCAAGAGTCCTACTCCAAAGACTCTTCTTATGCCTGAAATTCTGTGATAGTATAAATAACTGGGAATTTCGCACTAGCAATCCTGCCAAATTACTCAGTTCTAAGAGGGATATTTTAGGCCATTGCTGGATTTCTGATAGTTTCATAATGCACCATGATCCAGGAATGGCCTAAAATATTTCTATTGGAACTAAGTAACTTGGCAGGGCTGCTTGTGTGAAATTCACAGTTACTTTTATACTATAAGAGGCATTTACTAAGCCTACTCAGATCCTAGAGAAATTCTGTGAAACAGCATCTAAAAAACATATGAAGACATTAGTATGATCTAAGGATAGGATGGCCTAAAATAGATATGGTGTGCTACGATTTCCCCCTAGTTCCTAAGCGGAAGAGAAAAAGCAGCTTAGACCTTGCAGGATCCCTCTTTTCCCAGGTGGATAAATAATATCATAACAAATTACTTGGGAGATAATTTCCTTTATCCTTCCTCAGCAGTCTGGGTCTCATTTTAATTAAATTGCCATCAACTGCTCAAGGAATGAGCCCTGCATATTAAGATCCTGGTAGGGGAGGGATTTATGCAGCTGTTTTAAATGTCACTTTATGCCGTGAGAATAGCTGAATGACAGCAGCTGAGTGGTCAAAAATGAATTAACTTTGCTTTAGTCTCCTGACATATGCAGGGGTTTAAGATTAAGAGCAAGTAGTGCCTGAAAGCTAAAACCCTGCAATGTCAATTCCTTCTCCAGAGCATACCAACATCAGAAAAATCTCTGTGGCTTTGGCTCACAGGGTAAAGTAGGTAAAAATTGTAGTTTTCACACACACATTCCCCTTGTAGTTTGTCATGACTTTATTATATGGATTGACTAATGCAGTACACAGCATGTATGTTGGAACCTTTCCATAATTCTATTTACTCCACACCGGGTTTTTGAAGGTGCAGAGCTGCGCAGGCCTCTCTTGTAATCTACTCATGCACAGGCTGTTTAACAACATCAGATAATCAGGAAGAGTTATCACTCTCCACAAATAAGCTTGGGCAAAGAGAATTGCCAGAAATGAACAAGATGTCATCAACCGACAGGAGACTCCATTAGTACAGCCTTTGGCGAGAACACAGGTTTGTGGAGCCTGGAGACCTGTAAGCATTTAACCTTTACCAAGCCAATTTTCAAAGCCAGTTACGAGCATAAATAGTGGCTTACACAAGCAAATTGACTGTCTAGAAATCCCCTCAGTGTGTACTTTTCACTGTGTTAGGAAGATAGGAGGGTTGTGTTTAAGCCAGAAGAGGAACATAACAAGCATGAATTGCATTTTCCAATCCATTAATGTTATTTTCCATGAAAAATGTAACCACACAAATGTGCACTGATACCTTGTATCTGTAGCGGGTTTCATAGCAAAAGTATACAGGTAGTTTTGCCTTGAAAACTGATGTTAACTCCGCGGATTTAAAAGTGCTCATAAACTTTATACCAATGACAGTTTGGACATTGCCCCACCCTAGGGGCAAAATTGGATTTTTTTTAGATTTTTCATACATCTCAATTCTTGGACTAAGGTGTTTTTTTTTCTTCATTTTGTTTCTAGCATATATTTTAATAAAAATCATTTTGTCATGCATTAGAACCTTTTATTCTGCACAAACATTTTATGCACATTAATTCATAGGTTAACATGCATTAAATCGATTTTGCAAACATTCATTTTTTAAGGCACACTAATACACCTAGGGCCACATTTTCATTTAGGCAGGCTATGTGCCGCGTCACCACATAGCCTGCCTGCCGACCCCCCTTAACCTGGATTTTCATTTCCGCGGTAACGGAAATGAAAATCCGGGTCATGCTGCACAGGCTGGCAGCCGCCGAGGCTAAGCAGGTAGCAGAAATTTTCGATGCTGCCCATTTAGCCCCAGCGCCTTACAAATAGGCGAGGGTTTTCCTTGCCTATCTTTAAGGCGCAGAGCGCAACGCGGACAGTATCAAAAATTGCTGCTACCCACTTAGTACCATTCCCCACTCCACTCCACCCTGCAATGCCCCAAACATGCCCCGATGCTAAGCGGATAGCATCTTGGCGCATTAGGGACTTAACTGGGAGTTTCCAAAGGCACTACCCATGTAGGTGCCTTTGAAAAATCCCGGTTAAGGCATTTAAATTGGCAACATGGGCTGTTACCAGTGTAACTGCCTTTGAAAACTGGGCC
Organism: Ichthyophis bannanicus; assembly: GCA_033557465.1. Lineage (NCBI taxonomy): Eukaryota > Metazoa > Chordata > Amphibia > Gymnophiona > Ichthyophiidae > Ichthyophis > Ichthyophis bannanicus. Next base: position 61,982,061 of record CM066050.1, read on the forward strand.
CCTGATATGGACTAACAAATGCATATCTATACCCATTTCATGCTTAATATCTTGTTTTCTGCTTAAGTCATGCTCACTGTCCTCCCGTGCTCCTGCAGTTATGCCTCTCTGGGGTATAATAGGACCAGCATATATGAGAAACTGAATCTTCTTGGAAAGTGCAGCTTCCCCTGGGGTCTTTTTAAATAAAAGTGCAAAGGGAATATACTTCAAATGGGGTACAAGTACATAAATGTTTTTAGTAAACATTGTGGTCCAGTGCAATAGCAGGGAACACATAGTATGTGCTGTGTCTACTGTAGCTATACATGGGTTTTTTACTACATTTCAACCACCTCTGCTGAAATCATAAAACTACCTTGTCATGTACCCTAGGGACCTCCCAAAAATCTTGCGTGAATCTTGAGTGAATGGAAGAAACATGGGCTTTGTATGCTGAAATAAAGTCCAAGAAGCTAGCTTATTATTTTCCAAAGCTAAATACATTTAGATACCAACCTAATGATTGCAAGCCTCTATCAGCCACTAGCATGCCTGAGCAAGAATAGTTCAAACTGTCACCTGAAAGATGAAGTTTTACATCTTGTCTACTTTTCTGCTAATATGTTTGTTCATTATTCTTAGTTAATTGGGGACAATGCAGAAACCACAAGCTTTCCTAAATAAGGACGCCCCAGCATTTCACCTTCTCTAGCAGAAGTGCATAAAGAGATCATGAGGAATTTAGGTGAAACTACTGAAAAGCAAAGCTGAACAAGTGAACAAGTTCTAATTTGGCTCACACTACAAATGGAAACTTATAATCATTTCAGAAAGGGGAGCGCACCCCATATACAATATTTATGTGTGTGTGTGTGTGTATATATTGTCACAGCCCCTCCTAGTGGCAGCGTGCAGAAAGGAGAGGGCGGACACTTATTGTTGGTTGAAGAAGGAAAACCTTTTCTAGACCAGGTGCATCATGGTCTTTGTAGCCCACTTCATAAAGAAATAGTTGTGAGTCTTGTACAGGGTTAAACTTAAATGGTTTTTATTCCCTTTGTTGCGCAAAGGTTCTCCAGGAAGACAAAAACAGAATGTACCTTACTTCAGGGTTTATGCCAATATATTTACAAAGTCAGTAACTGTTACAGGCGCTTCCCAGTTCTTTGCATTCAAACAGGTTTTCAACACCAAGAGGAAAAACAAATACAAAACTTCTTCTTTCAGCTTAGCAAAAGCAAAAAGATATGTTAAAGCATGTCCTGCGGGTTACAATTCTGTGAGAGACTCTAGACTCTTGGAAACACAGAGTGAGCAGTCCATCGGGTGCTCGAACTGCAACGGCTCTGGCTCTATCACCTCTATTTGCATAGGTTCCTGTTCAGCCATGTTGTCAGCTAGTCCTGGATAAGGCAGGTTGTAGTTCAATAGATCTCTCCAATATTCCCCAGCCTTGCTGGTCTTGGTTTGGCAAATAACTGCTATGGCTTTTTACTATGCCTCTCTGTAAAGGTTTCACAAGCCCTTCCCGGCTTTGTTTCCTATCAGTACGGCTCTCTGGGTTATAAGCTTTTCTAGGAGCTGGCTCACATCTTGGAAAGGAAATATAACTGTACCTTGGATCTTTGAGACGTGCTCTGCTGGTATTTGCTCTACCCGGCAGTCTCCTTCTATCACCGTCTTCCCTGAAGACTGGCTCCTGAAGCTTTCTGGAACGGGCTTGTCCTCCCTGGAACTTAGCTCTTCCTTGTAAGTACTCCAAGCTTCTCTGCCTTTCAGTATGTGAGGTTCCTCTCTCAGGTCCCCTTCTCAGTTCCTCTCTGAACTTGTGTTCCTCTCCAAACTTGTGGTCCTCTCTGAGCTTGAGGTCCTCTCTCAGCTCTTCTCTCAGTTCCTCTCTCAGCTCGAGGTCCTCTCTCAGGAAGGATAGGGAGATATGAAACAGACTTTTAGATACTTAAAGGGTATTAACGAACAAAAACATTTTTCAAAGAAGGGAAAGCTGTAAAACTAGAGGGCATAAAATGAAGCTGCAAGCGAGTAAACTTAAAAGCAATGCCAGGAAATACTTTTTCACTGAAAAGATGGCGGATACTTGGAATGCCCTCCCGATGGAAGTGGTGGGGCAAATACAGAGACAGTATTCAAAATGGCATGGGACAGACACAGTGGATCCCTTTACAGCAAGAGGATAAAATCAAAACAAATTTAAATATCTTTTATACGTCAACAAATAGAGGGGACTGGCCTGCACGGAGCGGCAAGTACAACCCTAAACAAAGGCATAGAGGAAGGGTGACCTGCATGGGGCAGCAGATACAACCCTAAAAAATACATAGAGAGGGTGACCTGTACAGAGCGGCGGGTACAACTACTCTATCCACCTTACTGGGAAGACTAGATGGACTATACTGGTGTTTATCTGCCATCATACACTATGTTACTATGTATGTTACAGAGTCATGTTTAAGGTTATACCTGCTCCAGGCATGAACAGGCATCAGAAAAGTGCTTGTTTTGGCCATAAAACATCCCGAAGGTGTAGAGAAGAGGGCACTCCACCATTCTCAATACTTTTCACAACCACAATGGTAGCAGCAGTGGGATTTGAACATGGCTCCCCTGTTCCTAACTCACTACTCTAACATTAGATTATTCCTAGACATCCAGGCTCTGGAATACTATTCTGGGGATATTATGTAGATGCTTCTGTAGACATCCATATCAGACACGTCTACGTTTGTAAAATCTTGCCTGAGCTTGGACATGCCTGCTTTTTTCCTCCCAGACACTCTGGCTTGGACATCCCAGATTACACTTGATGTCATTTGTAAAATGCCACTTAAAACGTGCAGGAATGACTTTATAAAATCACCTCCCATATGTACAAGCTGTCATGTCGATAAGCGGCCCAATATTCACTTGGTACTGTCACTGGCTTAAGTAAAGTGCTGGCGCTTAATTTAATCTGCATATTCAATGCCACTCTCTGTATACCTAGCAGCACTGAATAAACATATAGGCTGGAGCACCTACTCTTGCCACCTTGCTGGGCAGACTAGATGGACCATGACGGTCTTTATCTGCTGTCATCTACTATGTGACTGTGCCAGCAGCACTATCCCTTTACTTTAGGCCTTCTATTTGTAAATTATCCATTCAGCTGAATAGTGCCACTAAATGGGTAATTGTAGGGCCATCTCTGCCTCACCGCTGCCCACAATTATATAGATAGAACTGGGCCATTTAGGGATTTAAATAGTCTGATATCTGTAGAACTTTTAAAAATATATGGATGAGCAAAATTATGCATTCACCTGAATCCAGAGAACACGTAAAGTCCTCTGAATATCAGCCCTAATGTTTCTTGAATTTGAAACTAAAATTCTGGAGGAGATGATGCTAGTAAGTTTCAGTAAAGAAAGCTATGGAAAAGTTAGAGCATAAGAATTGTTTCCAGCAGTGGTCAATCCAGGTCACAAATACCTGGCAAATCTTAAAATGCTGCCTACCCCCAGGGATAAGCAAAGCAATCCTTTCCACAAGTCTACCTGGCTAATAACTGTTTCCTCCAGGAACATGCCAAAAACATTTTAAGACTCAGCTATGCGAACTACTTTTACCATATCATTCGACAATGAATTCCAGAGCTTAGTTGTGCACTGAATGAAAAAATATTTCCTACACTTTGTTTTAAATGTTCAACTTAGTAATGTCATGGTATGTCCCCTAGTCTTTGTACTATTTGAGAGTAAACAGCCAATTCATATTTACCCATTTCACTCCACTCATAATTGTATATCGTATCTCTTCACAGCTCTTGTCTCCAAGCCCAAGAGGCCAAATCTCTCTAGTTTTTCTTTAAAGGGAAGTTGCTCCATCCCACTTTTCATTTTGGTTGCCCTTCTCTGTACCTTTATTAATTCTGCTATATCTTTTTTGAGATGTGGCTACCATAATTACACACAATACTCAAGGAGTGGTTGCACCAAGCAGTGATAGAAGATTATGATATTATCCATTTTATTCTTTTATTCCTAATTTTTGTTTGATTTTTTTGTCCGTTGCCAGATACTAAGCAGAGAATTTCAAGGTACTGTCCAAGATGATGCCTGGAACCTTTTCCTGGATCTAGCATTGTCGCAGCTAGCATCATATGGCCATAGTTTGGATTATTCTTCCCTATGTGCGTCACTTTGCACTTGTCCACATTCAATTTCATCTGTCATCTGGACAATCTTGCAAGGCCTTCCTGCAACATTCCAGAATCCACTTGCAATTTAATAACTTTGAATAATTTTGGTCATTCATGTTCCTATTTTCAGCTCATTTATTAATATTAAATTGCACCCTGAGATACTCCACTATTCACCCTTCTCCCTTCTCCATTTAGCCCTACTCTCTATTTTATATCTTTTATCTGGTTTCCAACCTACAATACGGCATCACCTCTTATCTATTGACATTTATTAATTTATTTATAAAACTTTATATACCCTCTTCCTGGACAAGAAAATCAAGATGGTTAACACTAAATTAAAAGCATAATATTAGATAAAAAGAGACAAAAATAATCTATCTGGCACACTTTCAGAAAAGCATGAATCTGGTAGACCAATAATAAGCACTTTCTATGCCTTTGCTATAAAATGAGTACACAAGTATCTGGTTATTCTGGTAAAGGATAAAATTATGGGAAGGATGGTAGCACTAACAATTTCCATAGAAAGAACCACTCATGGGGGAGAGAGGATATTTCTACAGAGACCATGTCTGAGCCTCCTATGAGCTATATTTTGTTGGCTGAAAATTGGAAAATCCAAGGTAGTAGGAACAGCGCTACTAAGAAGCGACACCTCTAAAGGGCTCCTATTGGCTCGATGGAGTTTAAAGTCCAGTGTGTGTGCAATACCGGTTGGGGAGAGAGGATATTTCTATCGGGAGTGTGTCTGAGCCTCCTGTGAGCTATATTTTATTGGTTGAATATCGAAAGATCCAAAGTAGCAAGCACAGTGCTACCAGGAAGCCACATCATTAGAGGGCTCCTATTGGCTCGCTGGAGTTTAAAGCTCAGCTTTTTCCTGCGCGATCACCAGCACATGGCAGAAGGGGCATGGGATAAAGGGATGTGCTCCTTTGGGGGTCTTTGGAGCTCTGCTTGCTTGGATTGATAAGCTGTGAATATGCCAAAGGGAGCTGGTAAGCGAAAAGGGAAAAGTGTGGTGAAGATCCCTGTGTCATTTACACCTAACTTTGCAACATCAGGTCCATGAATAAAGCATCTAATAGCACCAGCTGTAGCTAATCAAAATCAAGTGAAACAGACCTCTGAGAAGTCCCCCTCATTAATGGGGCTAGTTTGAAAAGGATTCCACCACTTAATCCTGGAGAACGCTTGCAATTGGATGACAAGCCGTTCTTTTCCCCCACAGGAGAAAGTGTGGGTTAGTGACTGTCCTGGCAGCGAGTCTGGTTTGGCAATGGTGTCTGTTCAAAAACTGTTGTGTTTTGCTGAAACAGTTGAAGGCCCCCTTCCCCTCCCCTTCCCCCTCCGAGATATATCTTTAGTGGACATTTGGTCTGTAGTGACTTCTACTAATAATTTGATAAAAGGAGTTATGTTTCCGTTGCAGACTCTCTCTTTGGAGTCTGTGAATAAATTTCAACAATTGGACAGTTGAGTTGGGGGTTTCTAAATGAAGATGATTGAGTGTGATCATTCTGTATCAGGGTTACTGGAAACCAGTTTAGCTATGGTTAAAGATCTTAGTATATTTAGGAGGCAGTTTGAAACTATGGAAAATGCTATAAAATCTAGGAATTTACGATTGCTTAAATTTTCCCCGGAATCATCATTTGTCCAGTGTGATCTTATTAAGAAAATAATTTAAGGAAGTTCTGCTTCTCTCTAGTGCTGATGAAATTCCTTTGTGGTGTCGCGATCACTTGTGGAAGGTAGTGAAGGGGTTGCTTATGTGGGACCTGAGAAGGTTTCTAGTTTAGATCTTTTTAAGTTTTTGGAATCATTCTCAAGATGAAATTAGTAACCATGCTACTCTTGTGGTCACCTCCTTAAATTTATTAGATAAAAATGTGGTGATGTCAAAATACTGTAAGGTTAAAGAGGTGCTTTTTGTGGTCAATAAGTTACTATTTTCCCGGATGTTTCCCGTCCAACTTGGTCTCGCTGTAAGCTTTATTTGGCGCTTAAGTCTAAGGTTTTAGTAAGGGGGCTACCTTTTTTTTGCGCTTCCCCTGTAAATGCCTATTCACCTCGCAGAGTAAGCAATATGGGCTGATTTTCGAAAGCATTTGCACGTTTTATAGCCCAGGAAACTGTGTAAATGCCTTAAATGGGGATATTCAATGGCGCTTACACGGTTAGTGCAATTGAATGTCCCCTTCTAAGTCCCATGCGCCCTGATGCTATCCGGTTAACATTGGGGCATGTCAGGGGCATTCCAGAGTGGAGCTGAGGCAGCGACAAGAGATAACCGGGCAGCAGTGATATTACATGCTGCCTGGTAAGCAATCTGCACCAAAGGATAGGAAGGAAAACCCTTGCCTATCTTTAAGGCGCAGGAGCTAACTGGGCAGCATCCAATATCACTGCTGCCCGGTTAACTTTGGTGGCTTCCTGTGTCTGCGGCGATCCCCAGACATTCAATGCCGTCACTGCAGTATTGAATATCTGGGTTAGAGGTCAGTGGGGAGAGCTATGCACTGATGAGGTGCATAGCCCTTCGAAAATGCGCACAGCTCAATATCGGGCCCCATGTGTTTACTGATACTTCTAAACTAGAAGCCTTCCTAGTTAGTTAAACTATATTTTGTATTTGCTCACTGCCACTCCATCTGTGAGACAGATTTTCTCCTTTGCTTGGTTGACTGTTTGACTTTGCTATGATTTGATGTGTTTGCGATGACTTTCAACTTTAATTTTGATATGTATTTGGCTCTGCTGATTTGGTCCTCTCTACCTTCATAATGTGGAAGAATAAGATTTATTATGAATTCTGAAAAGTACTTATCAGGATTGGATTTAGCAATAAGTGTTGGTCTAGTGGATTGGTCTAGTGGGATTGGGTTTGAAATGTTTATACATTATTAAATAAATAAAAAACGGGAGAGGTTGGAGATCAGTAATGTGAGCGTCTGCTAGTCCCTATGGTGATTATTTTGCCAAATGTAGGGCGTATGGCCATCCTAAGATCTCATTTACCCCTTAGAGTGTTGGTTGCTAACCACCTTTGAGATATTTTTGTATTCTTTGTATTTATTGAATTTATTGAAAAATACTTTTGGCTAGGTATACCTTTGCTAAGAGATTGTGTTGGTTGGATTCGTTTTGTGCATACCATGACAATCATGAACCTCACTTCTAAGCAAGGGCATGGGGAGTATGATCTCAGTCTCTCTAATTTACTGCTAAGGCTCGGCGTCGTACTTGCATCATGCCAAAGAGAGCCTCTTGCTGGAGTTTGTAAGATGTAACATGTGTGGGTAGTTTGTCAAGATGTGCTTGGAAATTCTTCTTTATCAAGCCCTTGGCACCCAACACAACAGGAAATATTTCTGTATCTTTCTGACATGTTTTCTTGGTCTCTGATTGCATTTCCTGGTATTTCAGGATCTTCTGCCTCTCCACGCGATTCACAAAGTACTCACTTGGAACTGACATCAGTCGCTTTATGAGAGACCTTGCTTTCTTGGCCTCTGATGAAGCCCCCACCTGTGGCATGGGACCTTAACGTGGTGCTCGGGCAGCTCATTTCTGCCCCTTTTGAGCTACTCAGCTCTTGTCTGCTCACATATCTCACATGGAAGGTCATTTTCTTAGTAGCGGTCATCTCTGTACGCAGTGTCAATGAACTCCAGGCGCTAGTGGCACGTTCTCCTTACATGAGGCTTCATCACAATAGAATGGTCCTCCAGACTCACCCTAAGTTTCTGCCTAAGTTAATTTCTTCCTTTCACCTTAATCAGTTGGTGGTACTGTCCACTTTTTTCCCAGACCTCATGCCAACAGGACTGAGGCCACTCTACACACACTGGATTGTAAGAGAGCGCTGGCATTCTACCTTGAACATACAAAACCTCACCGCTGTTCCTCCCAGCTTTTTGTCTCTTTTGACCCCAAAAGGGGGGGGGGGGGTTGGCAGTCTCGAAGCGTACCCTTTTGCTTTGGTTTGTGGACTACATCTCCTTTGTTTATACTCAAGCCAGTCTGAGTTTGGAACACCGTGTCACAACTCACAATGTCCGAGCTATGGCTGCTTCGGTAGCCAATTTGCATTCCGTCTCCACAGTGGAGATCTGTAGGGCTGCTATATGGTCTTCTGTCCACATCTTCACAGCCCATTACTGTCTAGATGAAGATTCCCGATGTGACAGCAACTTTATCCAAGCCGTACTCTGGCACCTGTTTTGGAATTAAGGTAACTCCTTCCCACTGGCCCTTCTGTCCATTAGGCTACCGTAGAGTCGACCTGCTGTGATTTCTATACTGGACACTGACTCTCTAAACCTTTCAGTGATTACTCATGCTACGGTTCATGAAAGGAAATATCTTCCCACAAGGAGGGATCTCCCATGCTCATAAGGTGGAGAGGGATCCGAGGGGATGCCTTGATGATGCTCAGACACTGGGGATTCTTCGGAATCGGAGTCCGTGAGGATATCAAAATACCGACATGATTCCTGATGGCATCAACTGTGAGGGGAGGATGGAGTCAGAGGCTGTGGATGGTCCAACCCAGAGGTGCTTAGGGGAGAATCCTGGGGCACCGAGAGGGACTTCAATTACCTGTCCAAACCATTTCCCTGGCCTAGAAGAGCATGGAGCTCCAGAATGGACTGCACCCCCAATGGGGAAGCACCTGCTGTGGAGGAGGTCACCCTTGGCACAGAGGAACCAAAGAATATTGGATCTCGGGCCAGCCTCAGCATCAAGGAACCCAAGGCCAGGAATGCAGTCAAGCTGTGCTAGAGGGCCTGCATGTGCTCGGCTAGGAGTGTGGTATCCAAAGGCATGGGGTCTAGTGCAGCAACTGTGGTCTCTGGCACCGGTACTCTCATTGGGGACTCCACAATGGTTACAGTATCGGGAGTCACCCGATGGCCCTTCTGGGCTTTGGGAGGCAACTACTCCTGCCAGGACAGCTTCGGAGGCCGCTCCTGGCCTTCGCCCTTGGAGTTTTGCTGAGGGAGACTGCAATGCCGGTGACCCTTCTAGTGTCATCCCTCATCAAAGAACAGTCATCAGTCCAATGCACCGTGGTCCTTTGGTTCAGAGTGAGTCCGGCCCCCACACAAGCCAAAGCCTCAGTGGAGGCCTTCAAAGGCATCGATTCCGGTGCCAATTCCAGACTTGGAGGACCTGAACCCCTTGCGCATCATCTGAAAGCAGAGAGCACAGGTGGAAGGCTCAGGGTTGCGCCCAAAGCACTGAAGGCACCAGTTATGGAAGTCCATCATAGAGATGTTCTGGCCACACTGGGAGCACTTCTTAAAGCCACTGGCTGGCTTTGACATGTCTGGGAAGGTGGCTTCTGCCAAGTCAAAGGACTCCAATGTCCCAGCCAGCCAGGGGGGGCACGAGAGAAAATACCCACATGCCAAAAAAGAAAAAGGAACCCGAGAAAAAAAAACGCAGCGCAGAGGCACCGATGCTCCTGGGGACAGGCAGGAAAACAGTGATGAGCACGTGACCAAAAAATCACTGAGAAAAGCAAAAAACCATGCCTGTGAGGTATTGACAATTTTCTGGGGACAGACAAGTGTCTGAGATGATCTGCAGAAAAAAAAAGACTGAGGTAAGATGGCTGCTTCGGGCGGGAAGACAGGCACACGTGCGTTGTTGACCTCCCAAAAGCTTCCTTTGGAAGCTGGGGAGCTTTCCTCTATGGGCTCCATCGGTGACATCACCCATATGCAAGAACTGACTTCCTGGTTGGTCCCAGAGAATGTATACATTAAAACCACAGCTGAAAACTCAGTCTTAAGGTTCTGTAACTGTGGAGTCATTAGTATGATAGTGTGTGAAAGCCAGTATGAGAATTAGGCAAAAACTAACTGTGTAGTGGGCAAGGGAGCAATCAGTAATAGTGCACAGTGGGTGAGCCATAAGTGAGTAAGCAAGAATGAATGTGTAACTGACAAATAGTGTGTAAAGAAAAATCAAGCAAGTTACCAAGCAGTAACTGAGTCTTAAGTAACTGGCCAGCAGGTAAATAGTGAGAGACTCACCAATCAGACAGTGGGTAAGTAATGAATAAATAACGGAGCAGTGAGTATGCAATGAATGATTAAGTGAATGTGCAATGGAAAATGAAGGACTGTAAAAGTCAGTGACTGGCTACTGAATGAATGACCTGTTGTGCAGTGACAATTATGGTATAATCTGAGAATTTTAGGGGTGGGCTTCCTGTTAAGGGGTCATGATAGACTGTTTTCTCCCTTGAGTAAGTTGTGAATAGTGTAAGGGAGTCTTAACTGAATAAGAAGCGAGTAAAATGGACTGAAAGTAAGATAGTAGAGAAAAGGAAATAAAGACTATGGATGTGAATTAATTTGAAAAGACAGAGGAAATTATCAACATTTCCTATATCGTTTCATGTCATTTTTGAATGAAAACGGAAGAAAAACCCTGAAATTTTGTCACTTCCCATCTGTCATTAATAGCGTGCAGTATGGCATGACAGATGAGAAGCAATGAAATTAAAACAAAACAAAATGAAAAATTCCACAAATGACACAAGAAACTAAACAAAATGAAAGGTTTTGGTCTGCACACTCTTAATAAAAACTGCTTAGTAAAGTGGCCACAATTGTAAATTCCACTCCATGCTGATGACTTGGATTATAAGGGAATGTTCCCCATTTTGAGGGTAATTTTATAAAGTCACGTCTAGGTAATGTGCGTTTTCATTCACACATTTTATGTGTTTTATAAAGACCAGTATGTGTGTGCTTGAATACAATAGTAGCAAAAGTGGCAGAAAACCGCCTTAAGGCACAATAACTTCCACGAGTCTTGGAGCTGGTGTAAATGACGCCTCCTTTTTTGCATTCATTATTGAATTCTATAATCTACGGGTCCGAACGTCAGTTGGGTGGTTCTATGCACTGCATCGGCACATAGCCCGCCCACCTCCCGCCCAAACCCGGATTTTCCATGCCGGGGTCATATGCAGCCCCAGCATTGAAAATCTGGGTGTTGCCGCACAGTCAGGTAGCCGCAGGAGCTACCCGTGTAGCACTGATTTTTGATGCTACACGGTTAGCCCCAGCGCCTTAAAGATAGGCGAGGTTTTCCCACATCTATCTTTAAGGCACAGAGCGCTAACCGTGTGGCATCAAAAATCGGTGCTACACGGGTAGCGCCATGGCCCTCCTCCACTCCGCCCCCAACACGTTATGCAGATAGCATCTGGGCGCTTTAGCAACATATCTGGGATGTAGGTGCCCTTCGAAAATCCCGGATAAGGCCTTTACATGGGTAACTGGGGAAGTTACCTGTGTAAAGGCCTTCAAAAATTGGGCCCTACATATGTACGTGCTTGACCCAATCACACTCTGTACAAACTCTACCCATATGCAAGCCTACAGGGAAAAGCATGCACAATGCAAACAACATGCATACTTTTACTCTAATCTATTTTATAAGAGTCTACTTAGGCATGTAAATGATTATAATACTGATATTCACACACACTTCCTTAGAAAATTACTCCTTTATGCTTACTGGAAAAATGTGTTTATAATTCAAGCACTCAGAGATAGTCGGTGAATCACTAACCACAAGGCAAAATGTTATTTTCCAAACAGGTTCATCAGTGATTCAATGACTAAAACTGCAAGTTGTTGGGGAAATTTTATACTTTTTCGTAATTGCTAAAAATAGCTTCTTGGTGTTACTGCATTTCATAGAAATATCAGATTATGGTGCTGTACATCAGATCCAGACCTCTATTAAGTCTGAAAAAGTAGGAGGGAGGAATTACTGCATGCTACTGCCTGCCCGTAACCTTAAATAAGGTCCCTTATATAATGTCTCTCTATCTACATGATTAGAACTAGGAAATATATTGGCAGAGATTTGCAGAAGACATACAATCAGGAATACTATGAAAGGGGAACTAGGTGCATAGGGAGGTCAGTCCTGTAATAACAGAAGGCATCCCATCTTGGTCTAAAGAAGAGGATATTCAGCAGTGGCAGCTGGTGCTCATAAAGTGGTCAATTGTTGCCACTGAACTTTGAAACATATCCGGCCACCAGCACTGAATATTCAGGACGGCCGGATAGCACATTAGTTAACCAACTAGTGGTGACATCAGCCACTGGCTGGTTAGCTAAAGCGGTGAAAGGTGAGCCATTTTGGGATAACTGGCTAGCGGCTGAATATTGCTGATAGCTGGTTATCCCTGGGTGCTACCTGCACTCTGCCCCCGGAACACCCTGACGCTAGCTGTCTAGCATTGGGGCGTTTAGTGGCAGCACACTGGGGATATTCAGCGGCACTAAACCACATTAGTGCCATTTAATATCCCGCTGAGCACCATTTAGATGGTTTGCATTTCTGCAAATTGCCTAAATAGCTCTGAATACCCTCCCCACCCCCACCCCAAATACATTGAGGCAAGTTCAGCAGAGCCTTACTTTAAATACAGTATATCTACCCCATCCTCTCCCCTCTCTTTCTGAACAGAGGATCTTGGACGACACCCATGATGAAAGCTTGGAAGCATACATTTGATTTTGATGGGTATCTCCCTTTAATTCTGTGAGTGCTGCAAGGGAAGATTATTCCCATTCCATTCAGTCTGTTTTATCTCCTTAGGCACCTTGGTCTCCTCACCAGGTGACAACATTAGGCAAATGACAGCTCTGATGCTATACTGCTCACGTTCCTAAGCAACCAATATGGCATAATGAATTCTAGTGCTATAACAATATATCAGCCTCTAAGGAGAGAAGCAGAGCCACTTGGCAGGATGTAAATAAATACGAGGTGTGATCAATAAGTATCGAGACTTGTTATGTAGCTATATAACAATCTGTCACAACATGATGCTATTAAGCATGCAGTGACTTAGTTATGTGCTCTACATGTAGAGAGTGTATTGTGGCTGCAACACACCTGTACTTTTTTAATCATGTGATGTTTGGTATCATGTAAAAGTAGTTCATCAGATTTATGATAAATGAAAACATTGAACAGCAAATGTGCATTAAATTCTGCCAGAAATTTGGAGATTCTCTTACAGCAAATGTATGGCGATAAATGCATGAGCCATGCTCAAGTTTATGACTGGTACAAACGTTTCCAAAAGGACCGCCAAAGTGTTGACAGTGATGAACGTTCTGGAAGGCAGATAAAGTTGAAGCAGTGCATGCCACATTACGCTCAAATTGTTGATTCACTATTAGGGAGCTTGTTGAGGATGTGGACATTAGTTTTGAGTCGGTACAGTCCATTCTTACTGTCACTTTGGGGATGAGATGTGTGACTGCAAAATTTGTGCCAAAATTCCTGTCCCCTGACAAAAAAAGAAGATAGATTGTCTGCAGCCAGGGAATTGTTGGAAGCGTTGAAAATGACTCCGATTTCATCAAAAAGATTATTACTGGTGATGAAGCATGGGTTTATTGTTATGACCGGGAAACTAAGGCTCACTTCTCACAATGGAAGACTCCAGACTCTCCCAGATTCAAGAAAGCTCATCAGGTGAGGAGCAATGTCAAAGTCATGTTCACAGTTTTCTTTGATTACCAGGTTATTGTTCATCATGAGTATACTCCAAAAGGCCAAGCCATCAATAAGTACTACATCCAAGTTCTGTCTCGTTTGAGAAAAGCAGTTTGTCATAAGAGGCCAGAGTTACACAGGAATGGTGAATAGTTGCTTCATCACGATAATGCCCTAACTCATGCATCACATCTTGTCCAGCAGTTCTTAGCCAAACACCAAATCGAGCAAGTCCGTCAGCCTCTGTACTCACCTGACCTCACACCCTGCGACTTTTTCTTATTTCCAAAACTGAAATTACCACTGAAAGGAAGGAGATTTGATGACGGAGACCATTAAGCAAAATTTAACACAGCAGCTTCACAGCATAACGAAAGAGGCATTTCAAAATTGTTTCCAGCAGTGGCAGGAATGCTGGAGGAAGTGTGTTTTATCAGAAGGGGACTACTTTGAAGGAGACCGCATGCAATAACTGTCAGTGTAATACTTCCTGTGTTATTGTACAAGTCTCAACACTTTTTGATCGCACCTTGTATTGCCTTACTCTTACTGTGGTTCTCTTCCTGGGGTTTTCACAGTTAGTGAAGAAGTGGTAGATTCTAACCCACCATTCAGAGGCATCAGGGTCTCCAAATTCTGCTTGCAGGCTGTGAAGTTCACATAGTATCTCCAAACCTCATCTTACTCACAAGGATTCCTCCCTCTCTGACTCTTTCACATGAAATCTTGATCCTCTTGGACTCCTGTTCACCTTCTAAGTGTTTTCTTATCATTCCCCTAGATTTATCCTAGTCCTCAGTTGTTGCGTTGTCTGTCTTGACTAGACCGTAAACTCTGATGAGCAAGGACTGTCTCTTACATTTACTTATTTAACCGTTTTTTTATACTTTAACTTGGTAATGTACATTAAAGAAAGGACATTGATAACTTGGATTTTTCTGAGGCAATGGTAGGTTAAGTGACTTGCCCAAGGCCACAAGGAGTGCTAGTGAGAATCAAATCCTGGTCTCTTGGTTCCCAAGCCCATGCTGTAACCATTTGGTTACTCCTCCACTCCATGTCTTGCATGTCTCTGTATAGTGTTATGCCTTGTAGCACGATACAAATAAATAGTAATAATAGTAGTACGATGGAAGCACTGAGGGGCAGCTGCAAGGATGAATCCCAGGTTGCCTATGATTATCATACTCTCTCTGTCTAGCAGTATGCAGCAACAGGTTGGAAGGGCACATGGTGAGTGTGAATGACTGCCACTATAATCCCTTCTTCTCCGTCCTCTTCTTGTCTCTTTCTGCATACCGCAGAGAGAGCCTCACTTTAGGAATGGGGGGGGGGTGTTAATGCAGACAGTGGGGGCTAGCCTTTACGGCTAGGCAAAAGCAAAGTGACAAATGCAGAAGGAGCTTGTAGGTCAACTTTGCTTGCTTGCTTGCTTGCACAATTTTGGAATACTTTTTATCCAATAATCTCATTTCCTGCAGTTTCTGGAAAGGGGGAGGGAAGCACTCCCAGTAAAAACCTTGTAAGCACCAATGAATGCAAAAATTGTCAAAGAGCTTTGACCAAATTTTAAAGTGTAAGAATTATACAAAAGTCCCATGCTGCTTATTCATATTTTGTTTGCATTTTTTCCCATTCTGGAAGGAGCAAGAAAATCAAGATTTTTATTTTATTTTATAGTCCCTATTTTACAACCCCCCCCCCAAAAAAAAACAAGCATAAACATACTTGCCAAGAAAAAAAGAAGCAGAATTCTAAATTTAAAAAAAAAGGATAAATGCAAAGTACAAGGCAATAGACCATAAAAGTCAATCCCATTCTCCCCCCCCCCCCACTACAGCCCACAAAAAAGGAGGAGAAAATTCAAAGGAAACAAATATATGTAGGAATTAGATAGGCATAACAGCCAAAAATAACAATCAAGCAGTGGGGGAATCTTCAACGACTGAAGATCTATGAGCACTCAGAAACGCCAGCAACTGGGAAGGGTCAATAAAGATATTGGAATTAGAACAAAGTTTAACTGAGCATGTGCATGGAAATTTAAGGAAAAATTGCCCTCCCAGTTGCTGGACCCCAGGACAGAGTAGAAGGAACTCCTTCCTCCTCCGCTGTGTTTCCCCAGAGAGATCAGAACACATTCGCACACTAAAGCCCTTAAATAGGATATTCCTTTTACGGAAAAAAAACTTAAGAAACCAGTGTCTATGAGAGGCTAAGACAAAAGCAACTAAAAGGGTAGAAGGAATATAGAATTCAGACCCTGATGTTTCTAAAATTGTGGAAACATCTAAATCTGCCTGTTGTAACCCCAGAAATAACTCCAGTACTCGATGATCGCCGACCAGTAGATCTCCACTGGAATCCCAACACCTGTAGCAGATATAATTTAAACATTTCTTTTGCATTAGTAACAGAAGAAAAATTAGTAAGTCTTAAATTTTGATGTTGAGAAAAGTTCTCCAATGTTTCAATCCTTGCCTTCATTGCTACCGCATCCTTCCAAAAAGAGTCTGCATAATCTTCCATGCAACCTTTGACTGCAACTCCGAAGTAAGACTTTGCAAAGATGAAAGTTCCTCCGTGTGCTGCAGAAATAATACAAGGTTAGCATGAACTTGCGCTGCCACAGCATGGACCAGAGGAACCAAAGATTCCCCGAGTTGTGCAATGGCTGACCAAATAGTCTCTAACATAAAAACGTCTGTGTGAACCAGGGAGAAAGATGTTCAAGCTCCAACAACTGGTTCCAATGTCTGGGGCTTGCAATGCTATTGGTGAGGTCACCAACCCAACTGAATCACCAGCCAAGTCTACAGAAGAGTGCCAGTGCAGGCAACTGCTGGAACATTGACCCAGAAGAGCAGCAGATGCCTCTCCCCACTGCCCTGGAGTCAGCCCTCCTATGAACGCTGCTCACCACCTTGGGAAACAACAAGCTTCGTCTGGTTCTCAAGGCAGCATTGCTCCAGCAAATCAGCCTTCAGTGGACGCCATTGCTTCAGCAAAGCAGCCTTTGGTGGATGCCACTTCTCCAGTGACATCTGGCCTGAACTACATGTCAAGCATCCCAGCTCCAAGATGCTAATGGGGCTCTGAGTCACTAGTCCTCCTGGCTGTCGAAGTGTACGCATCAAGAAAGAGTCCAAAGGACCAGATAGCAGCAATGAAGAGGATGCCACTGGGGCGCTGAAGGGCCTTTTGCTCAATTCGGCTTTCCTTTTTCCCATCTAGAGAAGCATCACAGCAACAAACGCCTGTCCACAGCTATCATAGATCTTCTCCCCTTGATTGGTAAATCAAGATTTTAACTGACAATGTCCATGCTTTGTAGGGCAATTCACAGTGCACACATTCAGGTTGATATTCAAAAGAATTTGTCTGGATCGTGCCAGCCATTATCTGGATAAATGCATTAGTCGCCACTATCTGTGGTTCTTCAGTGGCAATATCTGGATAGTGCTGCTGAATATCCTGACAGATCACCACAGCAGTATCCAGAAAGTGCCGGGGTGGGACATAGGAAGAGCAGCATGTTCTCCACAGAGTAGATATTCAGTCCACCATATGGCTCAAGTTAGGATAACAAACTGAATAGCGCCACTCTCTGGATAGCGGTGGAACTCGCCACTCTATTTGGATATTCAGCGCCTTTCTCAACCTGGATAGCAGCACTGAATAGCCAGGTTATCTTACAACACCAACCGTGATCTTTAAATACTGACCCAATTGTTTTCAAAGTGAAAGTATGCACATACTTTCACTTTGAAAATTACCTTCATTACTATTAATGGTAGGTTGTACTCCCCCTTTCCCAAAACTCCTTTGTGAACTCGGTTCATATGATGCTAATATTTCTCCTCATAATCAAATGTTGTAATAAGAAAATTGCAGTGAAGAGGCAAATACATAGTTGGAATAAAAAGAAGTACTGAGGAATAAATATTTAACATCATATGAACAGGCTGTGATAGCCAAGGGATAGCGTGATTGAAGCAAACACAAAGCCGCTGCTATCCCTGGGTATAAGCAGCATGGAAGCCGCAGTGAGCACTAAGAGAGAGACAATCCCAGAACTGATGACAGTAGTCCCAACAGTCAACAGTGGCAGCAGCATCAATGTGAGAAACACCACTTGGCTGGACTTTGGGATTTCTTCGAGAGCACTACTTCGCTGCTGAAACACGCAGAGATTTTGTTGTCATTGTAGCCAGGCAGGACAAAAATGGCAAAATCATTCTGTAGCCTCTCATGAGAGCGAGCAGTGGTGCTTCTTGCAGTAACTTGGCAGTGATGCTAGCCACAAGCTTCAGGCCCTGTGCTACTGCACACAAGTGTCCGACTCTGACCGACCAACCCACTGCACTGGAAGCTCCCCCCCAATCCCTCTATTTTCTGTGGCTGGCTGCCTGGCTGGGACATAAAAGTAAATATCACCCTAGCAGTGTGCCACGAGAGGGAGGGAGGGAAGTCTGGCATCATTGGTGCCCTGCAACAAAGCTGAAGTAAGCTTAAAAGTTGACACTTTACAGTATGACACAATGGCACGTTTCCCTCATTCACAGGATCAGACATGCAGGGCTTCATCTGTGCGTGTCACAGGAAGTGTCAGCGAGTCCTTACATGTGTGAATATCAGTGGGTGCGTGTGTTTGTGGTTTTTCTGTGTGTCATGGAAATTGCTGGAGTCAACATACACACGTGTGTGTGTGCACCATGGGGACTGTCATGTGCTACATACACATGTGTGTGTGCACCATGGCGACTGTCACGTGCTACATAAACGTGTGTATGAATGTCTGTGTGTGTATGTACAAGGTGTGACAAAAAAGAAACGAGACTGTGGCAGCCACACCCATGACTCAATGTGAATTGGCTCACCGCTTATATCACGGTGTTGTGCAACATCTCGCCACTATTCTGCTATAATTTTTTTTGCATCTCTCTCACTCTGTTTTTCTTTTTCAGGTTTTTTTTTTTAGCACACTGCTCCATAGCTTTGTCATGCAACTGGAGGTGGCAGAAATATGGAGCAAAGAATCAACTTGAAATTTCTAGTTAAGTTGGAGAAGGGCCCAACTGAGTGTCTCCAACTTCTCCAAAAGGCTTATGGAGAAGATGCAATGTCAAGGCCACGAGTCTTCAAGTGGCACAAATGCTTCAAGAGGAGGTGGAGGATGACCCCAAGTCAGGACGGCCTTCCATGATAAAGACGGCTGAGAACACTGACAGTGAACCAGCTGGTGTGGAGCGATCGCAGATTGACAGTCCAGATGATAGCTGAGGAGCTGAGCCAGAACAGGGAGTCAGTGTGGACCATCTTGGTGCAGGAGCTGGGGATATGGAAGGTGTGCACCAAGATGGTGCCCAAGCTTTTAATCGGATGACCAGAAGGAGCACCGGGTCAATGTTTGTCGAGACTTGCTAGAGAAGATCGGAGAAGATCTAGAGTTTGTTGGCCAAGTCATCACAGGAGACAAGACTTGGGTCTTCCAGTACAATCCTGAAAGCAAGACACAGAGCCTGCAGTGGAAGACTCGACTGTCACCCAGACACAAAAAGGAGTGCATGTCCAAATCAAGGATCAAGTTCATGCTGATCGCATTCTTCGACCAGAAGGGAGTGGTCCATCATGAGTTTGTGCCTGAGGGTCAGACAGACAACCAGCACTTCTACCAGCAGGTCCACAATCGCCTCCATGACCAGGTTCGGCACAGTGGGCGGGTTCTGTTGAGAGATGTAGCTGCTCCACCACGACAATGTGCCCGCACACACCGCACTCAGTGTGAGGCAGTTCTTGGCCAACAAACAGATCACAGCTCTCGACCACCCTCCTTATTCCCCAGATCTCGTACGGTGCGACTTCTGGCTCTTCCCCAGGCTGAATACTGTGCTCAAAGGAACTCATTTTGCCTCTGTAGAAGAGATAAAAACAGAGAAACATGATGACAGAAAAAGACCACATGGCCTATCTAATCTGTCCTTCCATATCGACAACTACAACAGTCCCCTTTTTTCCTTTAAAGATCCTCTGTGTTTGACCCATGCTTTTTTGAATTCAGATATTGTCCTCATCTCTACCACCTCCACTGGGAGACTATTCCACGGATCCACCACCCTTTCCGTAAAGAAATATTTCCACATATCACTCCTGAATCTATCCCCTTTCACCCTCATCCCATGTCTCCTCATAGCATAACTTGCTTTCAATCGAAAGAGGCTCTCCCCCTGTGCATTTATGCTACAGAGGTATTTAAACATCTCAATCATATCGCCTCTATCCCGCCTTTCCTCTAAGGTGTACATATTGTGGTGGAGAAGCAGGCTTAGAAAGCAGTGAGAGAAAGAAAAAACAGACTTTTTTTCCTTTCCACAAAGAAACTGCAGGCAAAGGAAGGGTTAACTCTCAAACTAAGGACAGAGATTCCCTGCAGAGAAGTGCAGACCTAAGAACACACCCTGTTCCCATGGAGATAGAGGGAGGAGAAGGGAGTGGTTTGGAGGCGGAGTCAAGACCCATAGGACAGCCCCAAACATTTAGGCAGGGAAGTTGCACACACAAACAGGTTGGGATTCAGAAACAGATCGAGGTGGAGACTGAGAAGCAGCAGAAACAGACACGAGGGAACAAGCAAGGAAGCACAAGAGAGAAACAGTCTCGGGCAGAGAAACAGAATTGGAAGGAAACATGGAAGCCACTTGCACAGAAGCATTTGAGAAGTAGGAGCAGAGAGCTGACAAGGCCAGTGGAGAGTTCAGGGGTGGAGTCCTCAGAGGAGGAAATATTCTCCCGAAGTTCTTGGCTTAACTCTTCTCCTAGTAAGGAGTCTACAGGGAGGAAAAACACTACAAGCAAGGTGAGCCCTTTACAACTCTTAAAAGAGCTACTAAACAAAGAGGGTTTTTCCTGCCCTTCCCCCACAAGCTCACGTAATGCTAAGGGTACTTGGGAGAAGCTCTTGAAGGCTGTACAAGACAGAAAGGCTTCTCAGGAGAATACCAGAGAAAGTAGTTACCAGAGAGAGTCTAGTGTGGAGGAGATGGACTTGGGGGACAGTGTGGATTCATGCAGTGTTTCAGACATGGAGATAGACTGTGCCATTTGTGCTAAAGAGGAGTAAAGGACCCAAATAGCGTTTGAAGAGCTGAAGGAATCTCAGCTGCTCCTAATCAGTGAATGTGTCTGTGTTACCTTGTGCTGGAGTAAAAGAACTGTATGAAGTTTATTACCTGGAAGAAACCAGAAGTTCTTTTACAAGGACATTTTAAAAAGCCCATTTCTTTTAGCTCTGCTTTTAAAAGTAGCTTGCCTGATTAAAGCTGCTTGGAAAGAAAGCTGGGTAGAAGCTAAAAGCTTGTAATATAAATTGAAGAAAATTCTATTGCTGTGAAAAAGTATCTGGGTAGACCAGGAAGCCTGGTTAGACCTGCTGTGAAAGTAACAGGGGTTTATAGCGCCTCCTGGAGACCAGGAACAGAATACCGATGTAAATAGAGTTTTATGTGAAAGAAAGATTTAAAGCTGTACCAAGCCAAGGACTGTACAATAGGCTTGTGTTGTATTCTATGGAGAAATATCCTGAACTTTAATTTTGTATGCTTCGATCAATTCTCGCCAAAGAATTGAATCCAGTTAGGAACTCCTTATTTCTAAAATAAAGAAATATTCCTGTGACCTTTGGCACTTGGCTCCAATCCTTTCGGGGACGCAACTACACGCTATTGGGCTGATTCAAACAAAGGACGATGGGCGCTCCCCATACCACTAGGCAACCGCCTGGCCACACGGGGGGTGTCCGACAATATTAAGATCCTTAAGTCTGTCCTCATATACTTTATAACGAAGACCACTAACCATTTTAGTAGCCACCCTCTGTACTGACTCCATCCTGTTTATATCCTTTTGAAGGTGCGCACACCTTCAAAAGGATATTGCACACTATACTCCAAATGAGGTTGCACCAAAGACTTATACAGAGGCACTATCATCTCCTTTTTTCTGCTAGCCATTCCTCTCCGTATGCACCCAAGCAAGCTTCTAACTTTTGCTGTTGCCTTTTCTACCTGTTTAGCTACTTTAAGATCATCAAACGCCACCACGCCTAGATCCCGCTCTTCTTTAATGGACAAAAGTACTTCACCACCTATACTATATTGCTCCCTTGGATTGCTGCAGCCCAAATGCATGACTTTACATTTTTTAACATTAAATCCCATCTGCCAAATTCTAGACCATTCTTCAAGCTTAGATAGATCCCTCCTCATGTTATCTACACCTTCCTAGGTGTCTACTCTATTGCAGATTTTGGTATCATCCGCAAAGAGGCAAACCTTACCCGACAGCCCTTCTGCTATATCACTAACAAAGATGTTAAAAAGAATCAGACCAAGGACAGATCCCACACCACTGGTAACTTCCTTCTCCTCAGAGTAAGCTCCATTTACCTGTACTCTTTGTCGCCTCCCATTCAACCAATTTCTAACCCAAGCAGTAACTTTAGGGTCCATTCCTAGGGTGCTCAGTTTGTTTATAAGTCACCTGTGAGGAACGGTATCAAACGCTTTACTGAAATCTAAATACACCACATCTAGGGCTCTCCCTCGGTCCAACTCCCTAGTCACCCAGTCAAAGAAATCAATCAGATTTGTCTGGCAAGATCTGCCTCTGGTGAATCCATACTGCCTCGGATCCTGTAGCCCGCTGGACTCCAGAAATCTCACTATTTTCTCTTTCAGCAACGTTTCCAATAATTTACTCACCACCGAAGTTAAACTAACCGGCCTGTAGTTTTCAACCACTTCCTTACTTCTGCTTTTGCATAAAGGCACCTCATGAGCCTCACTCCAGTCCTTTGGCACCACTCCCGACTCCAACGAGGTAGTCTTGCTGCTAGAATGTCCCCAAGTTCCCTTGGTATTCTAGGGTGTATCCCAACCGGTCCCATCGCTTTGTCTACTTTAAGTTCAGCTAGTTTCTCACAAATACAGTCTTCTGAAAATTGTTCAAGATGCTCCTCGCTTCTGTTCCTGTTTGTGGGTGTTTTCTGAGGTCCTGCTCCTGGTTCTTCATCTGTGAACACAGAACAGAAATATTTGTTAAGCAATTCCGCTTTATCTTCATCAGCTTCTACATAGTCCTCCCCTTCACCCTTGAGTCTGACAATACCACTTTTGCCCTTCCTCTTCTCACTAACATATCTGAAAAATGTCTTATCCCCCCCATTTTATTGCATTGGCTATTTCCTCCTCTTTTTGAATCTTTGCTTTCCTGACTACTTTGCTAGCTTCTCTAAGTCTTTTAAAAATATAGATGCCTGTCTTCCTTTCTCTGTGATCTCTTGTATTTCATGAAGGCCTCCCTCTTTTTCTTCACCTTTTCAGCTACTTCTTTTGAAAGCCATAGCGGTCTCCTTTTCCTTTTACCTTTATTTACCATTTTAACAAAAAGGTTGGTTGCCCTTAAAATATCTCCTTTCAGTTTTGCCCACTGTTTTTCTACATCCCCCAGCTGTTCCCATCCCGCTAACGACTCCCTGAGGTATTGGCCCATCTTGGCAAAGTGAGCTTTCCTAAAGTCTAAGACCCTCACTTTTGAATAGATTCTAACAGCCCTAGTCCTAATACTGAACCACACCATCTGGTGATCACGGATGCAAAATGATCTCTCACTATAACATCAGAAACACTTTCACCATTGGTAAGCACCAAGTCCAATATGGCCCCTTCACGTGTGGGTTCTGTTACCAATTGCCTGAATAGTTCTCCCTGTAGAGAATCCAGGATCTTCTTAATTCTAGATGATACTGCTGCAGGAATGTGGCAATCAACATCTGGCATATTGAAATCGCCTATCAGTAGCACTTCCCCTTTCCTGGCAATGCTGTGTATGTCTTCAATTAACTCTCTGTCCACCTCTTCCTCTTGTGAGGGAGGTCTGTATATCACGCCAATGCAAATAAATCTCTCTTTTCCTCTTTTTAGTTTAACCCATAATGCCTTCTCTCTCGCTTTTAAGCTCTGTAATTCCAAAGCTTTAATATTATTTTTTACATATAGTGCCACCCATCCCCAACGAATCTAGTTTAAAGCCCTCTTCAGTAGATTAGCCAGTCTACTACCGAAGATGCGTTGACCTTTCTTGGACAGATGGATGCCATCTCTGCTCTGCAACCCTTGGAACAGCATTCCTTGGGCCAGGAAACCAAATCACTCTCGATGACACCATCCACGCAGCCATGCAGTCATCTCCAGGATGCGAGCCTCTCTGCCTTGGCCTTTACCCTCAACAGGGAGGATTGAAGAGAACACCACCTGTGCACCTATCTGCTTCACCCTCTGTCCCAGAGCCATGAAGTCACTTTTGATATGCTCAGATGGATACCTGGCAGTATGATTTGTTCCGACATGGATTAGCAACATTGGGTAATAGTCAGTGGGCTTGATGATCTTGGATTTGGCACCAGGCAGACAGCATACCTCTCTGGATATGAAGTCTGGTCAGCAGATGAACGCCTCAGTACCCCTCAGAAGAGAGTCACCAATCGCCACTACGCTTCACTTCCTTGTGGTCACTGATTCTGCAACTTTGGGGTACTTGAGCTCTGGTTCTTCCCTTTCCAGGGATGCTTTCACCTCCTCCACTTCCAGTGCTGCATAATGGTTCTTCAATTCAAGGGCTGGAGAAGTTGGATTGGTGATTCTGCAGGCCCTGGTGACTTGTGTCCAACCTTCGTCATTCTGTAGGCACCCATCTTCTCCTCTGCTGGAGAGCTTGGTTGGTGCAAGAAGCATCTCATCAATGTACATCTCACTGTCTTGAATGCTCCTCAGCCTCGCCACCTCCTCGCTGAGTTCCTCCACTTGTTTCCTGAGAGCTTCAGCATGCAGGCACCCTGCACATGGAACTGGTCCTTCACCTGGCATTGGGACCTCTGTCTGGACAGAGGCAGAAGCTGTAACGGGAGCAACAGCCTTAGCGATATGATTTTTCCCAGCCATTGTTCTGTTAGTGGAGCTTAGGTATCTGTTAAAGCAAAAGTGAGAGATCTACCAAAGTACCAGCTGGTTTCCCAGCTGGCCTTTCAGAGAAAGAGTAGTTACTCACCTGTAACAGGTGTTCTCCAGGAGCAGCAGGAATCAGTCCTCACATATGGGTGACATCGACATCGATGAAGCCCTTGCGGAGCATTTCCCCAGCTTTCCAAGGAAGCCTTTGGGAATGCAGGCACGCATGCGCGGTTCCCTTCCCGCCTAAAGGTGCCATCTTGCTCAGTCAAATGACATAGCTAAAAAACAGCACACAAAAATGTAAAAAAAGAAACTATGTACAACTGCAACTCCAAGGGGAGGAGGGAGGGTTGTGAGGACTGATTCCTGCTGCTCCTGGAGAACACCTGTTACAGGTGAGTAACTACTCTTTCTCCAGGACCAAGCAGGAAGTCAGTCCTCACATATGGGTGACTCCCTAGCTCTGGGCTACCAGGGAACCCAGGCTGAACAAGAGAACTCTCTCTAGTCCCAGCATCAAAGAAAGGCTTTTCACTGACAGAACCTCCACCGGTAGCCCAACGGAGGGCTGGAGGGCAGGAGTTGCCTAAACCTCAAAGAGATTGCAGAGTACTCCCTGGCCAAAAGCACTGTCCCTATGGGACTCCCTCTCCAGACAGTAATGGGCCGCAAAAGTCTGGCTTGAAGACCAAGTTGCAGTCCTGCAGATGTCCACCAACGGTACAGAGCGGAGGTGAGCCACTGAGGCAGCCATTGCCCTGACACGATGGGCCGTGACCCGACCCTGCAAAGGAAGGTCAGCCGCCCTGTAAGCCCAGGTGATACAGTCAGCCACCCAGGTGGACAATGTACGCATGGACACAGCTAACCTCAAATTATTAGGGTCAAAAGATATGAAGAGCTGAGTAGCCCTTCTATGCCCCTGTGTACGGTCCAGGTAGAAGGATAAGGCCCTCCTACAGTCCAGTGTATGCAGTACTATTTCAGCCTGGCTTGAATGAGGCCTAGGGAAGAATGTTGGAAGAACCACCTCTTGGTTAAGGTGGAAGGAGGAGACAACTTTTGGGAGGAACTTCGGATGAGTCCTAAGGACTACCCTGTTCCTATAGAAGCGGGTGTAAGGCCTGTCACAGACCAGGGCCTGAAGCTCACTCACTCGCCTGGCCGAGGTTAGGGCTATCAAGAAGAGTGTCTTCCTGGACAGGAAGCGTAGAGGGCAAGTAGCCATTGGCTCAAAAGGTGGGCGAGTCAGTTGCTGCAAGACCACATTTAACTCCCACTCAGGAGCAGGAGGACGGATTGGAGGCTTGAGCAAAAGCAAGCCTCTGAGAAAGCGGGACACCAAGGGGTGAACCGACAGAGAATGTCCTTCCACCAGTGAGTGGTGAGCTGCTAGAGCTGAGAGGTGGACCCGAACAGAATTGGACTTAAGTCCTTGATTTGATAAATGCAGTAAGTACTGGAGCACTACTGGTACAGTACAGGAGAAAGGATCCTCCGTATGTAGCTGACACCACACAGAAAACCTTTTCCATTTGAGAGCATAGGTTTTCCTAGTGGACTGTTTCCTAGAGGCTAAGACAACCTCCTCAACTTCCTGAGGTAGGCCCCAGGGAGCCAAAACTACCCTTGCAGCCTCCAGGCCATCAAATTGAGGGCTTTGAGATTGGGGTGCAGAAGGGAACCTTGGTCCTGAGAGAGAAGGTCGGGTTGCAACCCCAGAAGCAGTGGAGGATCCACTGCCAGCTGAAGCAGAAGTGGAAACCAAGGTTGTCTGGGCCACCTGGGAGCCACCAGCAGGACCGAAGCCTTGTCCTGAAGAATCTTGAACAGGGTTCGGGCCATCAAGGGCGTGGGAGAAAACGCATACAGGAGGCCCTGAGACCATGGGATTAGAAAAGCATCTGCTGCTATCCGCAGAGGATGCGGTTGTCTGGAGCAGAACTTTGGTAGCTGTTTGTTCAGTGGACTGGCAAACAGATCTATGGATGGAAGTCCCCATTGCAGAAAAATCTTCTGAACCACCAAAGGGTGGAGCTGCCACTCGTGGGGCTGCAAAATCCTGCTCAACCTGTCGGCCAGGTAGTTTCCTGGCCTGGAAGGTACACAGCTTTGAGAAGCATGTTGTGCTGGAGGGCAAACAAGCAAAGGTCCTGTGCTTCCTGACAAAGGAGCCTGGACTCAGTTCCGCCCTGCTTGTTCATGTAAAACATGGCTACCTGGTTGTCTGTTTGAACTAGGACAGACTGATGAGCCAGAGTTGGAGAGAAAGTCTTGAGGGCTAACCGAATAGCCCTGAGCTCCAGTAGATTGATCTGCTGTGCGGCTTCCCAGGGAGACCACAGGCCCTGGGTGCACTTGCCCAGACAATGAGCTCCCCAGCCCTGCAGGGAGGCATCTGTGGTCAACACCACTGTGTACCCAGGAATTTGAAAAGGTACCCCTTGTAGCAGATTGGGCAGGTGCCGCCACCAGCTGAGGGAGGTCAGAAATTGTCTGGACACCCTTATCCTGTCTCTGAGGCTGCCCGTGGCCTGTGACCACTGAGTCCGAAGGCACCACTGTGCAGGCCTCATATGGAGCCTGGCATTGGGGGTCACATGTACTGTCAAAGCCATGTGGCCTAGAAGCCTCAGGCAGAGTCTGGCGGAGACCAATGACCTGTTGAGAAACTGGTTTGCTAAGTTTATCAGTCTTTGGGCTCTGTCTTCTGGCAAGAATGCCTTTGCAAGGAGAGAGTCCAACCTTGCCCCTATGAACTCCAAGTTCTGGGAGGGGAGCAAAGTGGACTTTGCGAAGTTTATTGCAAACCCCAATCTTTGAAGAAGAGCAATAGTTCTGAGGGTGGCCTGTCGGGCCTCCTGGCACAACTGACCTCTTATGAGCCAGTCGTCCAGATATGGGAAGACAAAGACTCCTTGATTTCTTAGGTAGGCCGCCACCACTGCCAGGCATTTGGTAAAGACCCTGGGAGCGGATGTGAGGCCAAAAGGCAGTACTCTGTACTGATAATGGTTTCCTCCCATAATGAACCTGAGGTACTTTCTGTGGTCTGGATGAATGAGGATGTGAGTGTACGCATCCTTTAGATCCAATGAGCATAGCCAATCTCCCTGATGGAGGTAGGGCAGAAGTGTTCCAAGAGTAAGCATCTTGAACTTTTCCTTCTCTAGGAACTTGTTGAGGTTTCTGAGGTCTAGAATAGGTCTAAGGCCACCGGTTCTTTTGAGTACCAGGAAATACCTGGAGTAGAACCCTTGACCTTGCAAGTGGGGAGGCACAGGCTCCACCGCCCCATCCACCAACAGACCTTGGAGCTCCTGAAGGAGAAGATCTGTGTGCAAGGGAGGCCTTGGAGGCTCCCCTGGAAAGTATGGAGGAGGCAGTTGTTGGAAGTGTAGTAGATAGCCCTTGTGGACTATGCTTAACACCCAACTGTCTCCAGTGATGGATGGCCACTGGTGGGAGAACAGGGCGAGGCGACCTCCTGTGCAGGGTTGGGAGGGCAAGGACGGAGAGGCTATGCCTAAGGAGTCAAAAACCCCCACTCTGCTGAGTGGGAGCAGGGGCCGGAGGCTTGGGGGTCCTCTGCCTACGGGGCCCATTACCCTGCCCCTTGGCTTGTTGACCCTGAGGGGCAGCTTGGGCAGCCTGGTACTGTGGGTACTGTTTGTAGGCAGTGCCCTTCCTCGGGTAAAAGGGCTTTTTACCCGAGCCCTCCTTTTTGTGAGAAGGGGCAGAAGTCTTCCTAGACAGCCTTGTCCTCGTGAGGTGCTCGGTTTCGAGCTGTGCGGCCTTCTCGGTCATGGGCTTGCCAAAAAGATTCTCACCTCGACAAGGGACATCGACCAACTTGTCCTGAACCCATGGCTCGAGGTCCGATGACTGCAGCCATGCCTGGCGTCGAGCCGCGATGCCGGCTGCCGCAACACTGGCCGAAGCCTCGAAGCCATCGTAGGCAGCATGGGACATAAACTTGGACCATTCCCAGATCCCGAAGGACAAGGACTTGAACCTCTGCAAGGGTTCCCCGGAGAGACCAGCAGAGAACCCGGCCAGCTCCTTGGCCAGGTCTCGCAAGTACATGCCCATGTACAGCTGGTAAGACTGGACACGGCAAGCAAGCATCGAGCCCTGGAAGCACTTTCTACCAAAACCATCGAGGTTCCGGGCCTCCCTGTCGGGGGGCACCATGGAGTGCATCTTCTGATTTTTCAGGCGATGCATGGTCGATTCCACCACCATGGAATGGTGTGGTAGCTGTGCCTTTTGAAAGCCAGGACTCTTCCGGAGTCGATAGATCGAATCAACCCACTTGCTTAGAACCGGCGCTGAGGCCGGTGCCTCCCACATCCGGAAGAGGAGCCATTCCAGCATCGGAGGAACCGGAACAGTAAAGGCCTCCTTCGGAGGAGAGTCGTACTGTAGGGCCTCGAGCTCCTCGGCTCGAGGCTCCTCCTCGGGGTCCGCAGGGATAGCCAATGCGGTGGCCATATCCCGAACGAACTCCAAGAACCGGGTATCCTCTGGGGGGGGATCTACTCTGGGGCTCAGACTGCGGTGAGTCCGACGGGACGCACCGAGTCCAGAAGGTGTCGGGGGACTCCTCGTCCTCCGTCTCCCAGGCGGACTCGTCCGATGAGGAATCGGGGTCCGACCGCACGGGGCCTGTGAGCACCCGCCCCGATGCCGAAAGCATCGGTGTCGATGCCCTCGGTCCCGAACGGGAGGTCGAGGGAGACCGCGACCGAGGTCGACCTCGAGCCTTCATGGTCTCGAGTATCGGCTCGGTCTCCGGGGTCGACTTTGATGTCAATGTCCCGGTGGTCGGGGCAGATGCGCCAGACAGGCTGGCCATCAATGCCCGCTGCTGTTCCATGAAGGCAGACAGTCTGCTCTCCAAGGCTGTCAGCCTGAAACCCAGCTCAGGAGACTCAGCAGCTCCCGACTTGGGCCCCGGCGGTGCCGGGCCCGACGTCGGCTCTCTGGGAGGAGAGTCCATGAGGACTACAGGACTTAGGTTTCCAGTAGACTCCGGCTCCACTCGAGGTACTTTGAAAGGCTTCTCCTGTTCCACGGACTCGGGGTGACGGTCGGGGGTCTGAGACCTAGCTCTCAAGGAGCCAGGGACCTCTTCCGACGATGCCCTCGTGAGCCGCTTCTTCCTCTTTCATTCCCGGTCGGGGGACCCCCTGTCCAAGGAGCCCCGACGGTGCTCGGGATCCAATTCCCAAGATGTCGAGGCCTCAGACGAAGTCCGGGCCCGGCCGGAGGCCGAGTCAGAAAAAAGCCTTTCATTTTGGTGCTGATGACTGCGAAGTGCCTTGGAAGACATCTTTCCACATGGTCCACACGTCTTAGGATCGTGGTCAGGACCGAGGCACCGAAGGCAGCAGTCGTGTGTGTCGGTGAGAGACATTAGCTTCTTGCACTGATCACACTTTTTAAACCCACTGGAAGCCATCGGGGAAAAAAAAGAGTCCCCGTGAGGTCAAAGGACCGGCCTTCCAGGGAAAAAGAAAAAAAGGGCGCGAACGCCAGCCACTAAGGGCAAAAACCAAAAAAAGAAGATCAGGCTTGATACCGGTGTACCGAACCCGGCAGGAGGGGAACCGGCGTCGAATCGGAGAAAAAATAGCGAAGGATCGCCAAAAAATCTAACTATTTTCCGGGAGGACTAGGACACATGTCCGGTGGGCTTCACGGAAAAAGAGAGACTGAGCAAGATGGCACCTTTAGGCAGGAAGGGAACCGCGCATGCGTGCCTGCATTCCCAAAGGCTTTCTTGGAAAGCTGGGGAAATACTCCGCAAGGGCTTCATCGACGTCGATGTCACCCATATGTGAGGACTGACTTCCTGCTTGGTCCTGGAGAAAAAGCAGTTAAATCTCTTTAATTATATTCAAAATGTGCTGTTCCAAGTCCCTATGTTTTGTTAATAGGGGAGGTGCCCTATAAAGCAAGACTGATCGCTAGGGGTGGGTGGGAGTTGGAGGGGTGTAGGGAGGGAACTAACTCCTGATTAGGTGTCAGCAGCTCCCAAGAGCTGAGAAAGTTACCAAACCAGGGTTTTTAAACCTACCCCACTAAAGAAAATATGTCTCCTTTTAAACTAAAGCACCAAAAAGAATATAACTTTGTTTTAAAAATGTACCAAAACCCTTTTAAGAGCTCCCAGTCAGAGAGCTAGCAATTAAAAAAAACACTACCCCCCCTCCCCCCCCCCCCGGCAACTTCTTACCTTTGTTTGAAATGTATAGCACCTGTTAGGAATGCCTCAACAGTGCAGTGCTGTGAAACCTTTTATGCAGGCCTCAGTTCTTTCACAGGCTAATCAGGCCCACTAACTCCTGATTAGGTGTCAGCAGCTCCTGAGAAAGTTACCAAAGCAGAGTTTTTAAACCTACCCCACTAAAGAAAATATGTCTCCTTTTAAACTAAACTAAAGCACCAAAAAGAATGTAACTTTGTTTTAAAAATGTACCAAAACCTTTTTAAGAGCTCCCAGTCAGAGAGCTAGCAATTAAAAAAACAACCCCACAAGAAATTGTTTACTGTGCCAAAATGTAATGTAATCCACTACTGATCGCTGGAAGAAGCGGTACACAAATGTAACTGAATAAATAAATAAATAAATAAACTTCTTACCACTGTGACAAGGGAACTGAGGGACCTCAAGGAGGAGGACTTTACCGAGTGCTTCCGTACGTGGCAGAAGCGAATGCAGAAGTGCATTAACTCGGGGGGGGGGGGGAGGGGATTACTTTGAAGGGGGACAATGCATAATTTCTGTAGATTTTGTAATAAAACTTTTATAGGACAGTCTCGTTTCTTTTTTGTCACACCTCGTATGTCTGTGTCATGGGGCTTGATGGGGACTATGTGCATGTCTGTGTCATGCAGAGCGCTGAGTGTTGCATGCATGTGTGTCTTTGTGCTATGAAGATTGTCAAGGTGTGAAACAGCACACTGTGTGACAAAGTGAGATATTTTCCTTTCCTTCATTTGCACAATCATATATATCTGGGTGGGTGTTATGTGATTGGAGGACGAGTTCAAAGATAGATGATAAAGTGTCTCTGGTTAGGGGAGTAAGAGCTGTGTGAGGAATCTTTGTAACTAGTGTTGTTTCTCTATATATGTCTCTCTCTCTTCAGATAGTGGGTATGTAGTGTGCAGGTGCAGTACCTATGTGTTTGTGCGTGTGGTGCAGTATGGGGGTGATGTGGTGTGGGGTTCCTGCGTGTGTGCACGTTGCTTGGGTCAGGTACCTTTGTGTGTGTGTGTGCTGGTTGCAGGAGTGGGGTACCTCTGTGTGTATCTTTGTATGGTGTGAGGAAGAGGTGGCTGTATATGTGATGCAGGCGTGGGATGTCGGGGTATCTTCTGGTGGGGGTGGGGGGCTGTGCCTTTTCGCCTATATTCATTGTGTACTTTTCTCCTTTCTCTTCAACCTCTAACCCTTATAATCTTACACTCCTCCCTGCAGACCCTGCTGCCTCTCAACTCTGTTCCTTCCCAGCCTCTGTTTCTTTCTCTTTCCCCCTTGCCCTCCATTTCCTTCCCCATATCTCTTTGCCAAATCCACTGTCTCTTTAAATTTGCCCCTCCTACCTCCTGTCCATCTCTGGCCCCAGCTCTTCTTCCGCAGCTTTCTCCTCCTCTTCAGCCCATGGGACAGGCTGTTCCCGTGAGCACTGCATACTACTATGCTATTGGCCATGACTGAGGCTTTCTTCAGTGCCTGCAGGAGCAGTCTGTCCCGCAGGCTGAAGGGAAGACGGTCGCGATCGTGGAGAGCAGTGCAATGGAGTTAAGTGTCCATGGGAGCAGCCTGTCCCATGGACTGATGAGCTGAACACCAATACATTGCTCTCTGCAATAGCAGCCTCCTTCGGCCCACAGAACAGGCTGCTCCCGCGGGCAATGAAGGTGGCAAGCAGCACAATGGTGTTCTACTCTTGAGTCCGCAGGATAGGATGTTCCTGTGGGCACTTAACACCACTGTGCTGCACATTGCCCTTGAACACCAGTGCCCCTCTGCTGTGCTTACCCCACTTACTGAGTAGCACCAGCCCCAGACATTAGTACTTCACCCCCTATATTGTGCCAAATGCTTCCTTTGATTTTTGCATGACCTTGCATTTTTTAACACTAAATCTCAGCTGCCAAATTCTCGGCCATTATTCAAACTTTGCTAGTTCCCTCCTTATGTTATCTACTCCTTCCTGGGTATCTACTCTATTGCATATTTTGGTATCATCAACAAAGGGGCTAACCTTACCCGACAGACCTTCCGCAATATCACTTACAAAAATGTTTAAAACATTTTGGTCAATCCCCTCAGTCCACCCCAAATCTCATCCAAATTTAAAATGGTTAGTTTGGCCACATCGTGATTTAGCAGGAAATTTTTTAAAGCATTTGGTTGATTACCATCTGCTGCTGACTGCATAAGTGTTTTTAAATATCAGACCTCTTCTGTCCAAATTTGGACATAAATGTCCTGATTTTGGAAGTAACATAATTGGGAGAGAGCAATTTTCTGATATCAATTATTTCCACACTATTATTTTGGGAGGTTCATACACAGAATCAACTGCACCGCCTCCAACATGCAAAACACAGCTGTCCGTATCCTTGCCCATGCTTCTCGCTTTGACCATATCACTCCACGCCTGATTCACTATCACTGGCTTCCTCTCGGGTACTGTACACTCTTGTTCACAGAGCCTTGCATTCTGGCACACCCAGGTACCTTTCCGACTTTCTGCATCTCCACTTCCCACACTGAGTCTTCCATGCTGTCAATGCTAATCGCTTACACCTCCCCCCCCCCCCCCGCCTCCAGAACCTGCCTTGAATCCACCCGCCACTCTGCCTTTTATTTCCTTGGTCCCGACCTATGGAACATACTAACCCCAGCCTTCCTTCTTGAATTTTCCTATTAGAAATTCAAAACCCTACTTAAAAGACACCTATTCCAGCTAGCCTTTGAACTGCCATCCCCAGACTCCTAGCTCCCCATCCAAAACCCATTTGTCTGCCTGCCGCTACCCCCCCCCCCCTTTTTACAACTGTGCTACCTTTCCTGTCTAATACATTGCATCCCTTTCCAATTTTTCCTAGTATTGGTTTTTATTGATTTGTGATTGTGCACCGCCCTCTTGTGAAGGTGAGATATATCAAGTTGAATAAAACATAAACATAAAACATTACATAGATACATACTGTAGAATATGATGGCAGAGAAAGATCATAA
Source organism: Ichthyophis bannanicus (assembly GCA_033557465.1). Lineage (NCBI taxonomy): Eukaryota > Metazoa > Chordata > Amphibia > Gymnophiona > Ichthyophiidae > Ichthyophis > Ichthyophis bannanicus. The sequence goes on from CM066050.1 coordinate 62,016,064, forward strand.
AGCCTATCTAGTTTCCCAGTTTACCTTCTGCTATGGCCTTTGGTTTTCCCTTCACAATTAAGATCTTTTCAGCTTATTTCAGGCTTTATTGGATTATATCACTTATTCTGTCTTCATCACCTCTCCTGGAAGGCCATCCACGCTTTCACTACCCTTTCTGTCAGTAATGCATAGTAATGAAAAGGAACAGCTGTAAAAGGTCTATACCTAAAATAAATAAACAGGTCTCTATAGAAGTGTATCCAAGAAACAGCATTTAAGAGCAAATAAAGTCAGAAATATATCTTTACAGCCTCAGTTGCAAAGGCAGTTTGAGTGACTCATTCATCCATTATCTGGATTCTCAAAAGGTCATGTCCATTGATCCGTTTCTAAGATTTTTCCTCCTCTCATTTATGATTTCAGTTTTCTTTCTTCTCTATGTTACCTAAAGTGGGCATTTAGCTTGGATAGTTTCTGGTCTATGGTCTATACAGGGCTTAATTTGTAGACAAAAGTAAAAGTGTAGCTGTGGGTGAGGGTGAGGGCAGGCTCATGACCAGAAGTGACCTCACTCTTGGGCACACACAATGCTTTATTTGGGGATAAAAAGGAAGCTGATATGTACATATATATTTGGAAAATTAATGTTTTTAAAATATTTGTTTATTAAACATACCATCAAAATTTGCAATGTTGTATTCATAATCTTGGACTAATCCAAACCGTCCCCCTCCGTGACTCAATTCCACCAGTTCCTCTCTCCTTCCACTGTGCCTGGCACAATTCTGCGATTTCCCGTCTCCATGCTCAATCTTCTTTTATTGCCATTTCCCCTCTTCCTTCCCCCCCCCCCCCCGACACAATTTCATCATTTTCCCACGCCCTGGCACAACTGTATATTTGCCCGACCCTGCCCTCCCCCCCTCCAAAGCATAATTATGTTCTATTTATTTCCTCCCTGTCACTCAGCACAGTCATTTTATTTCTACTTCCTCCTCCCTCTGTGTCCCTACCCCTGCATAATTATTGTCTCCTGCCCTACCATATGCCTAAAATGATACTTGGATAAGGATTAGCTTCCCTACTTCTGAGTTCCAGCAGAAGTTGCTGCAGCCCAGTTTTTAAACCCTGATGCTGGCACACAAGCAGGACTCAAGGCACTGCAGTGGGACATGGTTCTCTATCAAGCCATGGTAAAACATGGCAGAAGTGCCTGGTAGCTGGTGTACCTGACTGTGATTCTGAGTTGTGCAAAGGGTGGGAGGAATTGAACAATAGGGCTGTGCAGGGAAAAAAATGTCATTTTGCTTTAATACATTTTCATTTTATTTCACTGTGTCTTTATAAATTTTCATGTCAGGCAATTTTGTTAGTTAAGAGATGGCTGTGGCCGTGGCTGCAGCCCAACAGAAAACACGGGTTACTAGAGGTTTGAGGTCTGCAAGGGTTACCAAGCTCCATTCCACCTATGAGGATGCTCGTGCTTGGGTAGAATGGGCATGCAAGCCCTCCAGAACCAGCCAGTTCCACAACTGATATGGCCTCCTTAATCCAGTATCCCCATGTCGACTTGGCCACCACGTCACCCTTGCATGGGACAGCAAATAGCATAAAAAGATAGTTGGACTTACGAAAGGAATTCGTACCCTCCAAGTACCGCAGAAGCAACCTCCGGACATCCACAAGGCGAAGGTCCTTATCTTTCCCCTGACACTGCTCCTTCGAGAAGGAAGGCAGGCAGACCAACTGGTTCACATGAAAGGGAGATAGCACCTTAGGCAAGAAGGAAGGCACAGATTGAATGGAAACAGCTTCCTTTGAAAAAGACAGATCTCAGCAAGACAGAGCCTGCAGCTCGGAAATCCACCTTGCAGAACAAATCGCAATCAAGAACACAATCTTAAGTGTCAAATCCTTTAAGGTAGCACACTTCAAAGGCTCAAAGGATGCTGCTATCAGGGTCCTGAGCATCAAACTTAGATTCCAGGAAGGGATCATGGATTGAAGGAGAGGACGCAGAAGCCAAACCCCTTGGAGAAAGTGCAAGATGTCCGGGTGTAAGGCTAGAGACTTACCAGCCACCAGACCTTAGAAAAAGGATAAAGCTGCCATCTGAACTTTCAGGGAGCTGAGGGATAGACCCTTCTCCAGGCCATCCTATAGAAAGGCCAACAGAGATGGCACCTTAGCCACCTCAGGAGCCAACTGCTGTATGCTGCATCATCACTCAAAGACGCACCAGATCTGCACATATACCAGCTTCATAGACCTCCTCTGGGATACAAGCAGAGTACAGACCACCGCAGAAGAGTAGCCCTTATGCACTAGCCATCTCCTTTCAAAAGCCAAGCCGTAAACAAGAAGGGAACTGGATCCTCCAGGACGATCGGTCCCTGCCATAATAAGCCCCGAGATGGAGACAACCAAAGAGAAGACACCTGCAGGAACCGCATCAGGTCTCCAAACCACACTCTCCTCGGCCAATCTGGCACCAGCAGAACAATCCTGCCTGGATGGCGTTCTATTCACTATAGCACATACCCCACTGGGGCCATGGAAAAAACATGTAAAGCAGGTGCTGACTTGGCCAAGACTGGGTCAGGGCATTGATACTCTCGGACCCCATCTCCATGTGGTGCGGGTTGATATGGAAGGGCAGACTAGATAGGCCATGTGTTCTTTTTCTACCGTTATGTTTCTATTTATTTTATTTTACTTAACATTTCTTATATACCACCTTTCATGATATCAAGGTGGTTTACATTGAACAAACTGAAATTACATTGAACAGGGCATTATAACATGGAGATAACTATTTTACAGGGAACATGGGCAATGAAGGGTTAAGTGGCTTGCCCAAGACCACAAGGAGCACCTGTGGGACTAGAAACCCCAGTCCTTCCAGCCCAAGGTTGCTGTCCTCTAGTGGGATTTGAACCCCCGACCTTCCGGCCTGAGGTAACTTGCCCCAACCACTAGGCCATCAGATCCAAATGAACTGTTGCCATCAGATCCAACTGAATCAACTGAAACGCCTCCTAACTCAACTTCCATTCTCCAGGATCCAAAGAATGTTGGCTGAGGAAGTCTGCTTCCACATTGTCCACTCCAGCAATGTGCTGAGCAGACAAGGCTAGGAAGTTCTTCTCTGCCCAGGCAAATACTAGAACCATCTCCAGAGCTACTCCGGCACACCTTGTCGATTGGCATAAGCCACTACCATGGCGTTTTCTGAAAACACAAACTGCCCAGCCCTTGACCAGGGGCCAGAAATACAGAAGAGCCAACTGGATGACCCTCGCATCGAGGCAGCTGATAGACCACACTGCTTCCCTGCGATTCCAATGGCCCTGGGCTATATGGTCTTGGCAATGGGTTCCCCAGCCTGAGACAGACATCCGTCATCAGGTGGATCCAGGAGAAATAGTCCAGCGGCATGTCCTTCCTTAGATGACAGGACTGCTGCCACCAGCACAGGCTGGACATCACCATCAATGGGAGCGGGAGCCTGTGCTCGAATTGCTGAGAACTCAGGGACCACCAAGCCAGCAAAGACTGCTGGAGCAGTCACTTGTGAGTGCGTGCCCAGGGCACCATCTCTATGGTCACCGCCATCAGTCTGAGCTGCTGAAGATAATCTTGGACTCTGGGAGCTTGTTGTACACAAAAGAACCCAGGCAATCCAATGGTTTTTTGACTTTCTTTTCTGGCAGGAAAAACACTGCCCACTTGAGGTGTCAAAATGTGCTCACAGAAACTCCAGGGATTGGGAAGGCAACAGCTGACTCATTCTCCAATTGATCGCCCAGCTGAGGTTTTCCAAAAAGGACACCGCACAGGATGCCACCCAAGACCCTTCTGAAAAGGGAATGAGTCCAGATGAGCCAGTTGTCCGGATATGGATGGACACAGATCCCTTGGTGCCACAGCACCGTGGCCACCACCACCATCATGACCCTGAAGAATATCCTCGAGGTGGTGGATAGCTTGAAAGGAAGGGCAGTGAATTGAAAGTGAGCGCCAAGCACGGCAAAACGCAGATACTTCTGCTGATCCATCTGGATCAGAATATGAAAATATGCCTCGGCCAGATCCAGAGAAGCCAAGAACTCCCATTGGCACACTGCTTGAATCACAGAGTACAATGTTTCCATCCAGAAGCGCAGAACGTGCAAGTACAAATTGACCCCCTTGAGGTCCAGAATGTGCCAGATGGAACCATCTTTTTTGAGCATCATGAAATGGATGGAGTATCTGACCTTGCCCTGCTCATCCGGCAGGATGGGTACTACTGCCTTTAGGCGCAGCAACTTGTTCAAGGTGGCCTGAACAGCAGCACTTTTGCTCATAGACCCACACAGGGAGATGATGAAGGCATCCAGAATCGTCTCTTTGCACTCCAGGACATAGCCGAACTGAATGGTTTCCAGCACCCAGTGATCCTTACTAACCCAGGCCCATTCCTAGAAGAAAAGGCAAAACCTGTCTCTAACTGGAGGAACCAGGGAATGGGCCCCCAAACTTTCATTGTGCAGCCCAGGAGGGTCCTCCTTTGAAGGGGGCCAAGTCCTTGAGCCCACACACTCCACAAAAGGACCGAGAATGAGCTTGAAACCCAGAAGCAAAGAGGAAGAAAGGTTTTCCAGGTAGGTAATACCAAGACCCCTGGGAATAAGGCCAGCGTGCCCTTGGTGAACGGGTGGAGGCTGATGAGAAAGGGGCACCAGCTCCCTTCACAGGTCCCTTGAACCTGCCCTCTGGAAGGCGGTAAGATGTTCTCTCACCCAGGTCCTTCACCAGCTTCTCTAAATTGGCTCCAAACAGAAGCTTCCCCTTAAAAAGCAGTTGGGACCGTGCAACAGCTAGGCACACAATAGGTTAAAACTCTACTAACGCATGCAGAAAATTGCAGGAAATCCCCACAGCATGTTACCGGTCACCAGCGGTCCACCCTGAATTGTGTCCCAGGAAGATGGAATCAGGAACCCCCAGACAAGGACAATGACGAGGTCAAGCCTTGCTATTCACCCCCTGAAAGCCCCAGGTTAAGAATCTATGCCAGGATCAGCTCTACTCCTCTGAAACTACTTTACTGGCTTTGCAGCACTGCATTTAAGGTGGCTGGCAGGCGGATCCCTCTGAGAGCCTTCTGCAATCTTCGGAAGAGAGCAATGGGGAAAGAGGAGGAGGGAGGGGGAGTCGAGGTTGTGTGAGGCTGCTGCACTCTTCCAGATCCTTCCAAATCCTTTAAATTTTCTGACTGCTCAACAGACTCTTATGCAGGGTAAGAGCATGGAGCTGAACCAATTATCCCTCCTCCTACGGCTACCGAAAAGATTGCAGTCTAGTGGAGCCTCCCATGTCACGCTCAAGTGAGAGAGCTGCCCTCAAGGTGGTTGTTCATGAGCATTTACTCAGTCTTTTCCTCTCAATCTCCATATTTTCTTCAGAGAGGAGAAAATCCATCTATTATCTGCTGGAGACAGAAATACTGGGATGAATACTGAAAGGACCTCTGGAGGCTGAGGCAAATAGAGGCATGGGAGTGATGTCATTGAAACCTAGGCTTTTCATTGGTTCTTTCTCTGCACCAATCTACTGGTAGCAGAACACAACCCACTTGTCTGGACTGGTCTAGCAGGACGATATGGAACAGCAGTTTACCTGCAGAAATGGGCTTTTTGAAAATCGGCCACGCTCGATACAGGTAAAATTACATGGATTGTTTGACAACGTGTCATTTTACTTCCACTGTTTACAGGTATTTCTATGGGTGAGGTTAGGTTGGGTGATATAACAGCATGCCGAATTTTAGATTTTCAAAACTATACTTTTTCCGCCCAAATAAAGGGTATCTACCAATAAAGCAGGTGCAAATCTTTGCAGGAAGTTTTCCCTGGGGTGTAACAATCAAAGCAGAATGACTTGCATGGTTTTACTTTGATCACAGGTACAAAACCCCATGAGAAAAGCTACTCACAGAGTTTCACTGATGCAGGCAGTTTGATTTTTGCTTCCAAATAGATTTGGATGGCATCATCCAATATTATCCTAGAGTACAGTGCTCTTTCATTTAGGACAAGAGCACTGCATTCCTAATGAACTTCTGCAGTGCTCAAAATGCTTTACATTCCACCAATGTAAACACTGAATAAGCACTGAAAAGAATTTTCTTGGCTTCTTGCAGTATTTATGTTTTTATTATTCCATTCACTGATGTCTTAATACTATCACTTCAGAGATGTTTATTAAGTGTGCTTCATATAAACGATAACACCTATTGGGGAGGCTCCAGCTGGCTCTGAACGTTTGCCTGGCTGTGCATAACTCCCCCTCCCCACCCCTACTCAAAGCACCAAGTTGAATAGTCATGCGGCAGTGCTGGTCCTGTCAGCATGAAGAGAGGGGCTGCAGGCAGAAAATGCCAGCAAGAGTCCCCAGATCCTGCCGGCATGAAGAGGAGGGCTGCAATCCGAAAATGCCAGTGGGAGTCCCCATGACCCTCTGGCATGAAGAGCAGGACTGCAGCCTGGAAACATGAAAACATGGAAATGGTGTGTAAGGGGGCAGAGCATGCATAGAAGGGCATGGGTAAGGCGAAGAGCATGGAGAGAAGGAGCAGGGTTAGAGGAAAAAGGTGCGGAAAGCATACGTTGTCACGCCACCACCACTCGCCTCTAGCTTAGAGGGGCATGGATATTAGAGGAACCTTCTGCTATCCGCTTTTTCAGCTTTTTCAAACTATTTCCCCGCAGTGCCCTCTGGGAAATGTAGTCTTTGTTTAGCTGTATGGATGCATCAGGCAGAAAGCTGTAGTCAGGCTCAAGGAGGTAAGGCAAATGACAGAAATTTCTTTTGTACACAATGGTTCGATTATACCACATACAGGATTATTTGTTCAGGACTCCTTGAAGTACAGCATTATCCAAAAACAAACCCAAACACAAAAATGCTGTTTAAAGGTTCTCTATAGTTCAGGATACACAGTCTTTAACAGCAAGGATATTGCCTCCCTTTTTAGCCTTGCTGGCTAAAGCACAAAAAACACAAAAATCACATTTAAAGTCTGTGGTAGTTTAGCTTCTATTCAGCTTCAAACCTTTCTTGGCTACCTTCCAAGTAAACAGATATAATTCAGGGGCAAAAGAAAGCTTTGTTCTAATAGCTACGTTAGCTTACCCTAGTGTCCTCATTCCAGCAGCAGGTGATTAACAAGCTTATCACAGTTCCAGGCTTGCTCCTTAGTCCCCGTAAACTTCCCCTTTACAAACACATGGGAATCACGGCCACCCTGCTTGTGGAATATGGGTACTTTTTCCTGGAAGACTTTCTTTCAGGACTGGCTTGCTTTCTCTACGTTCCCAGGTTTAAAGCTTGGCAAAAGGAACAGTCCATGGGAGTGTCCTCATCATTCAGCTTCACCTCGGGCTCTCCCAGCTGCATGGGTTCTGACTCCCCGTCTTGCTCACAGTGCTCAGCTAACAGCCTCCCGGGGGATCTTGGAGTCTCTCTTGTTCCTGGCTCCAAACTCTCCTGCAGACGTGCTATATGCCAATTAGCACTTTCTTCTCCTGGAAGCTCAGTTCCTCTGCTCTGCTCAGCACCAGTCAAGCTTCCCTTGCTTGTGCCTGTGCCTCTGCTTGTGTCAGCCTGGCTTCCTGCTTCTCCTCCCCCTCTCTCATACTCTGGCCTAGGTTTATACTTCCAGGGCTCTAGCTCCAACTCCTCCCTACTCAGGTGACGGCAATCAGCCTGACTTCAGGTATCTGAGTGCTTGGAGCATTCACTGCCTAAGGGGTCCTGGGCCCTGTATCCTCTCCCCTTCATTCCACTAGGGGGAGCATGAAATGTGGGCCACGTGGAAGTTTTCTGATTCCTGGAGGTTTTTATTTATTTTATTTATTTATTTAAACGGACTTGGTATACCGCTTTCTCATGAAATCAAAGCGGATTGGCACAGCAATCAAAGAAGGGGGGGCTGTCAGTAGCATGCAGTGTTGATTTGTCGCAGTGTACTGTGTGATGGAGTGTGGTTGATTTGATGTGAGGCTATATACATTGTGTGCTTATGATACATATTTACAGATTCATATTTACAATGGTGGCTTTGCTAATCTGAAAAAGTCATTTCATGAAGTCCTTGAAATGGTTTTTGAATAGTTCAGTTTTGAGCTGTTTTCTGAGCTGTTTTATGGCTTTCCTACCCTGTCTCAGTGAAAAGGGGCCCTTTACTAGGGTGAATTCCCTGTCTCTTTGTCCTCCCCCGGACTTCGGATAGGCATCCTTGCCACAACATCAATGGGTGGAGCTAAAGAGGAGCGAGGGAAGAAGGAATATGAAGAGAGGAGTATTGGGGAGGGGCAGGGTTAGAGGAGGACACATTTGAGAGAAAGGTCAAGTGAAGTAGTGAAAGGCAGGTAAGGGAGAGGGAGTGCAAAGTTGGTTGGAAGGAAAAGGGGGGTGGGGGCGTGCACAGCTGGCCGAAGGAAAGGAGAGTGTGAAGGAGAGTGGGTATTAAAGAATAGGAATGGGAAACTTTCATCACACACACACATATGCATGCATGTACCCACTAAAACCCCCCATAACAGACACACATACTCATCCCCTCAACATTCCCCATGACACAGATACACCCATACAAACATGCATCCTCCAACATCCCCCACGACAAACACACAGATATATCCTAAACACCCCCATGACATGCATCCCATGACACTCAAGCAAATGCACCCCCCCCCATTATACACACACATGTCTTGCCCCATACCTGATTCTGTGAATGGGGGAAATGTGCCATTGTGTCACACTGCAAATGTATACTTTTAAACTTGTGTCTTCACAATACTCGGCCATATCTTTTGATGTGCAGTCATCCAGTCACACACTGCTCGATTACCAAGAGAACACTCATCGTCAACAAGGTATTACAGCACAGCACAGAGATTCATTTCTATAGTGTAGCAGGCAATAAAACCACTGACAAAATCCCTACATCCTCACTGCATCTTTTGCCTGCCCAACTCAGATGCAAGATCCATTGTTGCAGTGCTGTTTATGGCATACAGTTTTAGTTTATTTGATATATTACCTATGGCCACGAGCATCTAGGCAGTTAACAATAAAATAATCAGTAATAACATAATATAAAATAGCAGGAGAAAATGCAGCAATATAGGACAAGAGGATAATGGGTAAGAAGAGGGGAAGGAGGCCTAGGTTACAAATTAGGAGCTTATGCCTTGACAAAAGATACAGAAGGGAGGGAAGGAAGATCAAAAATAGACAAGGACATTCTAGTGACTTGATGCAACTCCCGTACTGGCTAGCTGAGATGCGACCAGGAGTGGGACAAGTAGAAAACAAGAAATCAGAGGGAAGCTGCCAAAGGAAAAGCTAAAATAAAGAAATGGGCCTTCAGCTGAGACTTAAAAACAAATAAAGGAAAGTTGACAGTGAAGAACAGAAGGGAGTGAATTCCATAAGATAGGGACAGCCACTCGGAAAGAGGAAGAATGAGCAATAGAAGACCTGATCAGACAAAAATTGGGGACCCTAGGAGATGTTGTGTGGCAGAGCAAAGAGCGCACTGAGGAATATACGGTATCATGAACTGCAACAGGAACGGAGGGTTACCGGAATGAAAGGCATGCTATGTCAGAATGAGGAGTCTGAATCTGATACCGAAAACCACCAGGAGCAAATGTTCAGTAATGAAAAAAGGGGTCACACTGTCGAATTTACAGGCGCAGTGCAAGAGTTTTATGGCAGTGTTCTGAATCAACTGGGGAGGAGTAGCCTAGTGGTTGGGGCAAGGTACTTCAGGCCGGAAGGTCGGGGGTTCAAATCCCACTAGAGGACAGCAACCTTGGGCCGGAAGGACTGGGGTTTCTAGTCCCATAGGTGCTCCTTGTGGTCTTGGGCAAGCCACTTAACCCTCCATTGCCCATGTTCCCTGTAAGTATTAGTGTATGTGTCTCATATCCCCACGTGTTAAATGTATCCCCCAATTGTGTTGTGACCGCTTTGATTGAAGGATAAGGCGGGATACAAAACTGTCTAAATAAATAAATAAATAACTGAAGATGGCAAATCTGATATTGAGGAAGTCCAGAAAAAAAGAGAGCACAGTCTAGACGAGTGATAACTAAGGAGAGAATGAGCAGGTGAGTGGACTGCAAGTCGAGGAGTTTCCAAATAGAGTGGATCTGGCGAAGAAAGAAAAAACAGTATTCAACAGTATAATAAATGTAGTGTGAAAAGGAAAACTGGCGGTCAAAAGATGCACCAAGAATTCTGATAGAATCCCAGAGTGGAAGAAGGGTACCATGAATAGACAGGGAGGGGCACAGAAAGTGAGGGAGAGATTGCGTTGGAAAAAAGATATAGCTGCCTTTTGAGGTGTCGAGTTTAAGACCATGACCAGCGAGCTAATCAGCAATTGTGTTATGTTTCTGGGAGACCTGAGAAATAACTGTGGTAGAATGGGCAGCAAAGCAAAAGAGGAATTGCACACCATCAGTGTACTGTAGATAAAGAAGGTGACATCTAAAGATTGAATCAGGAAAGCCAATGGGGCCAAGAAAAAGTTGAAGAGAATAGAGCCCTGAGGAACACCACAGCGAAGAATCTGAGTTGTTGAAAATAGAAACCCGAAAGGTGCGATCATGTAGATAAAAGTGAAACCATAATTCCAATGGAAGAGAGTTGAGAGAGGAGAAGAGAGTGGTCGATCAGATCAAAAGCTGCAGTGAGATCAAGAAAAACAAGAACTTCCTTCTCAGTTGTGTTTTAGCTTTGTAATCCCACTTGTCTGGACTGGTCTAGCAGGACGATATGGAAGATGACATTTTACTTACTAATTAATGTCTTTGCCTTGAATCCTGCTAGACCAGTCCAGGGTCCGCCCCTGAAACTTTATTGTTCTGTTCTTCTGCTGTTGTATCCTTGGATCCGCTATGATTTTTCTACTTGGCTCTGCAGGTTCATCTTCTGCTGACAACCTTCTGTTTATACTTTTCTCTACATATAGTTCTCTACTGTAATTAACTGTAAATAGTTGATGTCAAACTGTTAAACTATGTTGTACTGTTTACTATTCCTGTTTCATGTAAAACAATGTGCTGATCAGGCCCTTGTTACACATTTGTTAATTGTGAACCGCTCTGAATTGTAGAAAGGTGGTATAGAAATAAGTTTATATAAATAAATGATGGGAATCAAGGGCAGTGCAAAGAAAAATCAGTGATAGCCAGGAGAGAGTGTTCGGTGGACAAGTGAGGATAGAGCCCAGTCTGAGCAGAGTGAAGGGCGCCAGAGTGAAGAAGAAAATCCTGAAGTTGCTGTGCAACCAACCGCTCAACTACTTTAGAAGGCAGAAGGGAAATAGGTCTGATGTTGAGAGGGTCAAGGGAATCAGTAGTGCGAGTAGCTTCCTTCCAACAGGAGGGAAACGTACCAGAAGAGAAGGATATAATGACTATGGAGAAGAACTGGGAGAGAAAAGAGTCACTAACTAACTTAAATTGTTGCAACAGCATGGGGTTGGTTGGGGCTGTGATGGAACGAGAAGAGGCAATAGCACAAGAGAGCTCAGTGTAGGTAGGAATTTTGAGGACAGAGAGATTGGAAGTTGAAGAAGAGGGGGAAAGAGGAGGGGCATGACTGATCTGCCTCAGCTAGAAGGAGCTATGTCAGGAGGTGTTAAAATGCAGAGATCACAGGGTCATTTACCAAAATGAAATGTTGCTTGTGGAGGTTAACATAGGATCACCAAAGAACACTTACAAATTTAACTTTATCATGACCTAGAGATAAGCCCAGCAACTCAAGGTTTTATGAAAGATATAGAAACTTCATCTGGATTTCACTGCATCCAAAATATGAATTTTATAAGTATTAAATGAATGTGCATTTCATTAACTCTGAATGCTGATGGTTTCCAGTGCAGTGGAAACCTTTATCTACGGTATTTATCCTTTGCACATAAGATAAGGACATGTAAAATACCACACAGAAACATTTCCCTGCCACTGAGAATGGACAGAGCTTAGTTTTCCACATTTAGGCTGGATCTTCGATATCTGAAATTATTAGCGTTATACTTAAAAGTGAAGAAACAAGATGTGAATGTCATCTCTACCTGGCAACGTTAGAAAGAGACATGAAAGCATGTTATTTGGAATTAATTCTAGTGCCAGTTCTAGTTTGGATCATGCCTACTTACTGTCAACAGGCTTGTAGATTATGCTTGTATTATCCTTATAGATTTTAAAAACTGATTAGTCAATTAGTAAAAACTATACTCTTGTACATAGCATTTGGAAATTCAACAATGTTATTTTTTTCCATTCCTACCATGTAAGAAGACACACAGTAACCTTTTTTGCTAGTCAGTACAAAATAAGTACATACTGTGATCCATTAAAGGCCCAATTCATCAGTGTTTTTTCCCCACTGTGACTGTTGTCCAGCTCTTTCTTATTACCCCCTCTCATCCCCCCCCCCAAAATAGTGAGGTCGTATTGTTGCTAGAGGGAAAGCAGAGAATTAATTTTCAAAATCCTGCAGCAAATGAAACATGCTTTTACAGTAAGCACTGCAGTTCACTTGCACAATCATAACAACAGATTTGGGAATATGCATTCATTTGAAAACAAAATGAAAGAGACTTATTACAGCTTGTTTTTAAGTGAAATGAAATAAACGTAACAGAACAGTTTGTTTCATTTCATTTTGCTTACCGTTGAAGTCTATGGGCTCTGCCATCCACACTGATCACTGGTGCCAGCAGCAGGTGGCAGGCCAACTTTTCAGCAGACAGCACGCAGAACTGTAAACTACATGCAGTCTGCATATGCTCAGACCAGCTGGGTAAATCAGACAGCGAAAGTAGACAAAAAGGCAGCTGATAAACCCTATATGAAATGAAATATAAAGTGGAATATACTCAGTCACTGAATTCACTTAAGTATATAAGTAATTTAATGTACATGATGTATTATATTAGGTCATTAATTGTTCTTAGAAACAAAAAAACATGACAGCAGAAAGATCATATGGTCTATCTAGTCTGCCCTTCCATATCAACTACAATAGTCCCCTTTTTTCCTTTAGAGATCTTCCATGTTTCTCCCATGCTTTCTTGAATCCAGATACTGTCCTCGTCTCTACTACCTCCACTGGAGACTATTCTACGCATCTACCACTCTTTCCATAAAGAAATATTTCCGCATATTACTCCTGAGTCTATCCCCTATGTTTCCTCATTGCATAGCTTTCTTTCAATTGAAAGAGGCTCTTCTCCTGTGCATTTATGTCACAGAGATATTTAAATGTTTCTATCTTATCTCCTCTCTCCCACCTTTCCTCTAAAGCATAGGTTCCCAAACGTTTTTGCCCCATAGACCATTTGCCGATTTTTTTGTTTTCCGTAGACCCCCCTGCCTGCCTAATATTGAATTCTCCTAAACTTATTAACATCAAATGTGTTTTTGACAGCTGACACAGTGCTGCTCACTTTGATAGGGTTTTTTGTAGAGTGGACAATTGTAAAAAAAGAAAAACATGTACAATTTTTATTCATACCTTTATTGAAAAGACACAAAATGCATGTAAATATTTGGATTTGAAACAAAACAGAACCTAGTAAAATTCTTACATAAAATTAATACACAAATAATGCTGTTAATGAGAGGGATGAACCTGATGCTCTGATAGCAATTGTTCAATATTTGGCTACAAATTAGTGAGGTATAGTCTTAAATTTCCACATCCAGTGATTTGAAATCAATTTCTTTTTTTCGTAAGAAGATTGGCAACCGTGCTAACCCCTTTCCACAAGGTATGAAGATGGAAAAGCTATCAAAAACTTTCTTGAGATAGTCCATAATGCAGGATAAGCAACAGGTATATCCTTCTGAAGCCAGAACTGCTGATACCCCTTTCTGAACTGCACCTTAAGTTCTTCGTTGGTGCTTACTATTCCAATCAGTTCTTCTTGTAATATGACATCCGATTCTTCAATGTCACCGTATGGATTGATAATCCACTGTGGGATTTCCATAGTCAAAACATCCTCAAACCTGGTTTTAAAGTCTGTGTGAAGGACATTTAAATGTTGAACGTACACCAAAACGTCATCATCCTGGACGTTTGTCAATGACAAGTTGGGTAACTGGGAAAATTCTCTCTGTCCAATGTTTTGCTTCATTAGATTCATTCTGGCAAGAAAAGCTGCAATGATGGACTTTTCTTTTTATTAAATTCAGACTGTCACCTTGTAACTTGTGATAAGGAAGCTTATCATAGCTCAGGTAGGAGCTATAGAAAAGATGATGTGACTCTGAACAAGCAACCTGTCAGTTTTGGTAGAAGTAAGAAAACAGAGTTTTCACATAAAAGACTACCAGTCCCAGAATGCACCAGGTTTCCAGCAGCCATGAGAGGGGCTGAAGTGAGAAAACGTGTGTGCAATCAAGAGAGCTATGAGGTAATCCCTAAGCACTCATCTCAAAGGGCAGGGCCTGATTCAACACAGCTGCGCTGTGTTAGGGAGGAGCACCCATTAGGACAGAATAAGAATAGAGCTTATTCTACAGATAACAGCTACAGAGAGAGATACAGCAACAGCTTCAAGCTCAAGCACCAACATCATCTCGAGAAGCAGAAGCCAAGCCAAGCGGATAGAGAGAGAAGGAAACTCTCTGGAAGGAAGAGAAGGAAGGCCATTGGAAGGTCTGGGAGAGTCCAAGGCAGTACCTATACTGGGAGGTATTCCAAATGCCAGCAGAGTCCATTGGACTGGAGTCAGCCAGAGGAATGGAATGGCAGAGATAGGAATCACCAGTGGCTACCTGGAAGACAGAAGACTGCACGTGGAAAGGACTTTCAGACCTATGCCAGAAGGTATGTGAGGAAAGATCCAGTGTCCAGGGATCAAGATTGGAAGGCTGGACATCAGAACTGGATTACATACTGGCCAGGCTATACAGAGAGGAATTATGATAGCAGGAGAGGCTCAGGTATGAACACTGATCCAGACCCTATCTATAATAGTGAATGGCAGCAAGGGAATAAGCATTCTCATGATAGTGCCTTATGGAAAGACTCGTCTGTGCCAATGTATGATAGTGACCCTATGCTGATTGATGAAGGGGGAGATACAGCAGATGAAACTATTAATTACATGGACTGTTCTCTATCTAAATGCTATTGCTAGCTTTCTGTGAGCAAACACATCAGCCATCACAAAGAAACCTAACTTTGTTCTTATTTCCACTGCAAACAGCTCTTAAAGCAGTATTTGGGTTCACACAGTAGCAGCCAGCCAGCTAAAGGGTTTCAGCTGGACAATTGATAGTAATTAAAGCTGCACCTGATTGTGTGTGTGAGCAAGGGAAAATCACTGCTGGGACTGTGTGGAAAATAAGCAGAAGTTAACCTAACAAGCAAAGTTCATTTATTTCTTTGTGCCTTTTTATTTGGTAATTATTTGCTAAGAAAACATTAGCTAATTGCCTGACAAGCTGAAGGTTGTTTTCTGATTTGCTTTGTGACTTTATGTTATCCATTTAAACACTGCAAGCAAGTAACCTCATTTATATTGCTACCAAGCATACCTGTGCTGGGTGAATTAAACCCCATCAATAAAAGAAGTATTTTATTGGCTTTACCACTGGTTTCACAACTCAATTATTGTCTTCAGCTGTGTTTGGGAGTGAATGAACTACAATACCCACAATACCTTGCAAGAATCATATGAATATATGCATCGTCAAGATTGTGTAAGTTCTCACCCTAGGCAGCCGTCTGACAAACTGCAAGTTAACCTCATTAAATTTAGTAAACAAATCTGCTAAATAAACAATGTCTGGTTTCCATTTGATTAAATTTTCTTTCAAAATGGGATGTTGTGACACCTCACCGCCTAGCCCTGGGCATATTAGGTAGTGGGTAAGTGAGACACGGGTTTTTAAAGTCCTTGGTAGTGCTGTAGCCCTGTGTCCTAGTGTAGTTGTGGACCGAAGTGACGACAGCCAAGGTTGGGTTTCAAGTTAAAGAATACTTTTATTGTTGCACAAAGTATAGCACAAAGTATTGCATAAAGGACCGCACAGGATTTACTCCCCCAACACAGAAAGTAAAGTGGTAACTTTTTGTACCAAATGAAAGTCCAAGTATAAAGTCAGTTCTCCTGATTCTTCTCAGGGACAGTTAACAAACTTAAATGCTTTTAGGCTTCTTCCAGCTTCATCAATACAACAACATTTCCAGAACGCTAGCAAGGCTTTCCAAGTATCAGCTCTCAATAAAGGAAACTTCTAGCTGTTGTATTTTCTTTCTAATATTCATATCTTGCTTTAAATAAAATGGCAATCTCCACACTCTCTTGGCCTCTTGATAACAGGCTTCTTGTGCAGGAACACTTCCTTACGTTGCCTTTCATACACAGCTGCAAGGTATGAAGCTTTGAGTCATTGCACCCAGCAGAACGCTGCTGTTTCTTGTGCAAACTCTACGAATCTCGATTTGGGCCTCACAGCACTCAGTCATAGAACCTGGATAAATTATGGATCCTTACTCTTTCATACACATTCCACATTCCATCTCAGAATCACTGTTACTGGATAAGGGAGCCCCTAACTCCATTGGTTCTTCCAGCCTCTCTGAAATCCCTTTATCCTGGGGAACATATAAGCCTTCAGACTTTAATTCCTTAATTATAGTCTGAAGCTGTTTCCATTTACTCTCTCTCTGTCTTCTGGGCACTTGCAAGGCTTTGGGTTTATCAGCACCTCTTAACACCTCATAAAAGGGGTTTATTTCCTCCTTGCCTTGCCTAGGTAGTTGCCTCTGGTTGGGAGGGATATGTCTCTTCTGGTACTGCCTTATAAGATCCCTCAGCACAGCCCAGTCCTCAGGGTCTGTTCCTAGTTCTCTGCCAGGTAACTGCCAATTAGTCTTTTGCTGATAGGCAGGTGTGCTACCTTCTGAGCTAGTGCTCTGGTCACGCTGTCTGTATAAGGGAAATGCTTGCAGTTTCTCAATAGAGACTTTCCTACAGCCCAACTTATCTCTGGTAATTCCAGGTTTTCTTTCAAAACTTGGTTCAGGCCTGTTCCTCCTAGAAAGCACACTATTACCACTCTCTTGAGACTGGCTTACTTCAGAGCTATCTACTTTACAAGGTTCGAAAGGTTTTGCTCTGACCTGGTTCTGGCCGCTTTTAACTCTGGGGAACTCCACTGACTCCAAGTCTATGTCCAAGGATCCTGAGTCTGGCTCGGGGTCTCTTCCAGGGTCCCCTCTCCCCTCCTGATCTCCCCCTGGATCTGGATCAGCCAAGCCTCTCTCTTGGAGCTGAGCTCTGCCTGGGTCTCTTCCTGGACCACCCACAGGAACTCTCCTTTCAACACCACCTCCGGTCTTTGTAACTCCTTTCCTCCTCCTTTCTCCGGTTCTGTCCTTGGTTCCCCTTTCGCTTCCTCTACTAACTGCTGCTTCCTGGTTATGAGTGCAGGGGGGCCCAATCCGGTCTGACTCCGCCCACCTCCCTGATTGGCTAGGTCTCTGGGTTAGCCTAGAGCTAGGGTGTGGTTCTTTCCCTGCTCTTCTTTGCAGAGAAGGTTCATGTGCTGAAATCTTAACCCCTTCCTGTCCTGTATCCGTAAACATATGAGGTGACAGAAGGTGTTTTAAACCCTTTTTCTTCTCTTTATGAGCCTCTGCATTGTCACATAACCCCCCATTTAAGATATTCCGAGCTGGCTGAATAGATTCAGAACAGCACGGAATCCTTGAAAGGGCATCTGCGTTAAGATGCAGCTTACCAGGCCTATGCTCTATGTGAAATTCATATGCTTGCAGGGCCATATACCACCTAGTCAAGCGGGGAATATGGTCCTTCATACTTGACAGCCACTTTAGGGGAGCGTGATCCGTTACCAAAGTGAAACGGCGGCCTGTTAAATAAAATCTGAGGGCCCCTATAGCCCATCGGATCGCCAGGCATTCCCTCTCCACTGTCGAGTATTTCTGTTCCGCCGGCGCTAGCTTCCTGCTTAGAAACATTAAGGGGTGCTCCACTCCCCCATGCTTTTGTGACAGGACGGCTCCTAGCCCGGTATCCGATGCATCGGTCTGTAAAATGAAAGTTTTACTAAAGTCCACCCCCTTAAGGATTGGGGCCGCGCACAACTGTTCTTTTAACCGGGCGAAGGCCTCTTCTGCTGTCGAGGTCCATTGCACTAGGTTAGGTGCATTTTTCCTCAGCATATTCGTGAGGGGGGTACTTTCACTAGCAAAATGTGGCAGGAACCTCCTATAATACCCAATTAGGCCTAAAAAGCTTCGGATCTGCTTTTTGGTGGAAGGTCGCGGGAAGTCCCTTACACTCACTATTTTGTCCATGAGTGGTTTCACTACCCCTCGTCCCACTAGATGCCCTAAATATTTTACCTCTTTTCCTCCAAAGAGGCATTTCGCAGGGTTCAAGGTGATTCCAGCCTTTCTCATGTCCTTAAGTACTGCCTGAATCTGAGCTAAATGGAGCTCCCAATTATCACTATGGATAATTACATCATCCATATAGGCTAGGGCATATGAACGATGGGGACGTAAGACTATATCGATCAGTCTTTGGCACGTCGCCGCGGCGCCGTGCAGTCCAAAGGGCATGCGGCGGAACTGATATAGACCAAGGGGCGTACTGACGGCAGTTTTAGGGCGAGATTCCCGGGTGAGGGGAATCTGCCAATACCCCTTGGTCAAACCCTTAGTGGTGCATATGTTTCTATGGAACTCATGTCACATGACTCTATGTAGCAAGATTTGTAAATAGTTTACCCCTGTTATCCAAGTTATTTGCCCTGTTATCTGTAAACTCATACGTGTTAATTGTACTGAGCATTTTTGTTCCATGTAAACCGCGCTGATGCTGAATAGTGCGGTATATAAGAGACTGTAAATAAATAAATAAATAAATATCCAGGGTGGTAAGGTAGGTGGCTTGCCCGAGCTGATCTAACAGCTCCTCTATTCGAGGTAAGGGGTATGTATCAAATCGGGAGATGGAGTTTACTTTCCTCCTTGCCTTGCCTAGGTAGTTGCCTCTGGTTGGGAGGGATATGTCTCTTCTGGTACTGCCTTATAAGATCCCTCAGCACAGCCCGGTCCTCAGGGTCTGTTCCTAGTTCTCTGCCAGGTAATTGCCAATTAGTCTTTTGCTGATAGGCAGGTGTGCTACCTTCTGAGCTAGTGCTCTGGTCACGCTGTCTGTATAAGGGAAATGCTTGCAGTTTCTCAATAGAGACTTTCCTACAGCCCAACTTATCTCTGGTAATTCCAGATTTTCTTTCAAAACTTGGTTCAGGCCTGTTCCTCCTAGAAAGCACGCTATTACCACTCTCTCGAGACTGGCTTACTTCAGAGCTATCTACTTTACAAGGTTCAAAAGGTTTTGCTCTGACCTGGTTCTGGCCGCTTTTAACTCTGGGGAACTCCACTGACTCCAAGTCTATGTCCAAGGATCCTGAGTCTGGCTCGGGGTCTCTTCCAGGGTCCCCTCTCCCCTCCTGATCTCCCCCTGGATCTGGATCAGCCAAGCCTCTCTCTTGGAGCTGAGCTCTGCCTGGGTCTCTTCCTGGACCACCCACAGGAACTCTCCTTTCAACTCCACCTCCGGTCCTTGTAACTCCTTTCCTCCTCCTTTCTCCGGTTCTGTCCTTGGTTCCCCTTTCGCTTCCTCTACTAACTGCTGCTTCCTGGTTATGAGTGCAGGGGGGCCCAATCCGGTCTGACTCCGCCCACCTCCCTGATTGGCTAGGTCTCTGGGTTAGCCTAGAGCTAGGGTGTGGTTCTTTCCCTGCTCTTCTTTGCAGAGAAGGTTCATGTGCTGAAATCTTAACCCCTTCCTGTCCTGTATCCGTAAACATATGAGGTGACAGAAGGTGTTTTAAACCCTTTTTCTTCTCTTTCTGAGCCTCTGCATTGTCACAGATGTTCAGCATCCAAAAACTCTAAAATGGTCTCAAAAAGTGAAAAAAATCTTGTCAAACATAAGCCTTTCAAGAGTCAGCGTACTTCAGTGTGAAGGAGTAATTGATGAAAGTCCTCGTCATTTTCTTCACACAACTGCGCAAATAACCTAGAATTCAACGCATTGCTACAAAGCTTGTTTACTGCGTTTATGATGAATTGAAGAAATTGATGCAATCTGGCATTCAGATTTTTAGCTACTAAATGTTGTCAATGAATGACGCAGTGAATTGCAAACACCCCGGGTACATTTTGTTTTAAATGGCTTATAAAACCATGATAGCGCCCAAACATGGCTGGTGCTCCATCTGCTGCTGCCGATATTATATTTGATAAAGGGATCACTTTTTCCATGAAATAATCTTTCAAAACATTGAATATTGATTCGCCTTTAGTGTCTGTTGTCAAAGTTCTCGCAAAGACAAGTTCTTCATGGATTTCTTGGTCCATAACAAAACGAACATATGCCAATAATAGTGCTTCATTACCAGGTAACGTTGACTCGTCCAGTTGAATAGAGAAATGGTTCGTTTGCAGATAATTACACAAGAAGCTTTCAACATCATGGCTCATCTCATCAATATGTCTTTGAACTGTGTTGTTGCTCAAAGGAATTTTTGAGCATATCATATGCAGGCTTGTGTAGAACAGTTTTAAAAACCTCTTCAACGGCTGGCAAAATCAGCTGTTCCCCGATAGTATGAGACTTTCCTGATTTTGCTATGAGTAGTGAGATATTGTAAGATGCCCGCAAACCATCATCGTCTCTTTTTGATGTTGAAGAGAATATACTGTCCACCGTGGTTCTCTTCTGAAGTTTTTCTTTCGGTGTTTTAAAGTATGTCAAATCTTTACTTGTTTTATCAGGGTGACACCTTCTCAGATGATCCTCCAGCTTGGATGGTTTCATAGAGTCATTGCTTAAAACTCTGTTGCACAAAAGGCACATGGGCAGATGTTTTCCGACAAGGATGGAATGAAGCCGAACTTCAAATAATCAACGCTATACTGCCTACATTTCTTTTTAGCCTGGGCAATGTTGGGTAGAAGTTATGTCGACAAAAATGAAGCTATTTAAATATGATAAAACAGAGAAATTCAAAATTGATTCCTGCCCAAACAGCACACAAATATTTTTAAAATATTTTAAATTTTTTTTTAGGAATTTAGGAAAAATCGACTTTACCTAAAGTCATGATCAGCATCTATGGCTCTACGCAATCGGAGCGACTATAAAAATATGTATAAAATTTTGTACTTACTTTTCTTAGGCACTCCTAAAGAAGATGATTTTGATTCACTTTGACTTGTACCTATTTATATTTTTGAACGTATTTTCAAACCACTTTTCTTCTCAAAACTCAGAAAACAAATGAACAGTGTTTTTGTTATTTTTTTTTTTTTTTTATTGCTTTATAAACAAATACAAGAGAAAATAACACACACACAAACAAATATTCATCTATGGAACTACAATTGTCACTTGTCCATCAAATCACACAAACCAAACCCTGTCAACAATCCCCAACCACCACCTCTCCCACCCCACACCTTGCAAGCCTCTACCCAACCACTACCTCTTTTAGCGTGCATAGCGGTCCAAGGAGCACCATTTGGAGGAATTCACCCCCCTGCCCCTGCTTCTGTCATATTTGTCTTGAGCCCGTTCATATCTGCTGTATATGCATACTGTATTCCACCACATGGGCCCTGTTAACTTCTGAGGATCTTTCCAATGCGACAGAATCAATTTAATAGCAATTGTGATCATAAAGTTAAATACAAAGAAATCTTCTCTACTTAACCCAGGGACACCTGCCAGCGACCTCAATACTAGGATCTCCCATGACAGAGGGGTAGAGAAATTTAGCACTTTCTGAATTTGAATCCATGCTGATGACCAAAATCCCTGAATGAGAGGGCATTCCAGAAACATGTGCCTAAGAGAGCCCTGGGCCATACGGCAGGACCAGCACTGAGAAGAGCCAGTATCGCTCCATTTAGCCAATTTCACTGGGATTATATAGGCTCTGTGTGCAAAAAAAACATGGATTGCGTTAGCTTCGCTGACTTCGAGACACGCACAATAGGTCCCCAAAGTAGACTCCACTCCTTAGGAGACAGCTTGGATGTCAATTCTGCTTCCCAGACGTTACACAACCCCGAGAGTGGAGGAACGTTTTTGGCCCGAAAATATGCATACAGTCTGGAGATAGTGCCTTTCTGCGCGCTGATCTCGGACATAAATTTCTCCAGGCCCCACGACCCTGTGAGCTCCGCCGGTTTGCTCCACACGTGAGATATACAATGCCGAAGTTGCAGCCATTGAAAGAATCCAGAGGCTGGGAGCCCATATTCCGACTGAAGTACATCGTAGCTTTTCCACTGCGTTCCCACATGCAGCTGGCCCACAGTCCAGATACCACGATTCTGCCAGTTCTCCCATGCAACCGGCACTTTGTTTATTTTGAATAACGGATTATGCCAGATGGGGGCTTGTCGAGAAGGCGGATTCTCATGAGTAATAAGAGGGAGCAAACTCTGAAAGGCAGCTTGCGTAGATGTGATATTCATCTATGGAACTACAATTGTCACAACCTTGCGGCCAGCTTTAGATGACTCCGGATGCCTCATTCCCATCAGCAGTCCCAGAGGGCAAGGATGACATAGCCGCTCTTCTAGAGCCATCCAGGTGGGCTTCAGCGGGCTACTGTTCAGCATACACCACAAACCGCCCTGTTTAAGTAGTGCCGCAGAGTGGTACCATCGAAAATCGGGAAAGTGTACTCCCCCGTCGCTCTTACTAGCCTTCAACTTCCATGAGGCAATTCTGGGTGGCTTACCATCCCATAGAAAAACACTTAAAATTCTCTCCACTTCCTTATACACTGACACTGGAAACATTATGGGAATCATCCCTAATATGTAGTTGATCTTGGGCATGAGAACCATCTTGATGGATTCCAGACGCCCCCACCAAGTGAGATGGAGAGGAGACCATTGCAGCGTAAAAGATCTAGCGATCTCCTTTATCTTCGCAATATTTATGCGGACAGTTTCTTCCAATGGGGCAGCAAACAGGACTCCTAAATATTTAATGGCGGTGGCTTCCCATTGAAAGGAGAATTTCTGTACCATACTAGCAGTTGCCAAATTGTTCAAGGGGAAGGCCAACGATTTCGTCCAGTTGACTTTATATCCAGAAAGCAGAGCGTAGCTAGTTATCACCCGCATTAAGGGATCTACAGAAGCTGGTTGTAAGAAAAACAGAAGGTCATCTGCGTAGGCTGAAAGCTTGATATGCAGATCCGCGATCTTTATCCCCTGAATCTCGTCCGATTGACGGACAAGTAAAGCAAGAGGCTCCAAAGCTAAGTTAAAAAGGAGAGGCGACATCGGGCATCCTTGACGTGTGCCCCTAGATAGTGAAAAAGGACTGGATAATTGACAATTAGCGAGGATCCTTGCAGTCGGGCGAGAATAAAGCACCCGAATCATATTCACAAATTCCTCCGGGATCCCGAACCAAGTCAGCACCGCGAACAGGAAGGGCCATTCTAGCCGATCGAATGCTTTCTCTGCGTCCACCGATAGCCCAACAAGGGGGTCATCTATACGGTCCGCCACTCCTACGATATTGCAAAACAATCGAGCATTATCCGACGTGGATCTTCCAGATATGAATCCACATTGATCAGGATGTATAAGCAGGTGTAGAACCTTGTTGAGGCGATTAGCCAAAATAGCCGAGTATAACTTATAATCCGCATTTAGCAGCGAAATGGGTCTATAGTTCCCTACCTGCTGCGGATCTTTACCAGGTTTTTCAAGTACCACGATGGTGGCATCCGCGAACCCCCCCGGGTTATTAATTTGCTCTTGTAAGTAGCAGAAATATGTCAAAAGGTGGGGAATCACGCTCTTTGCAAACACCTGGAAAAACTCTATCGGCAGCCCATCGGGGCCCGCTGCTTTCCCACTTTGCATCCCTTGCAAGATTTCCCGAATCTCAGACGCAGACAGCGGCTTCTTGAGATCCGCCGCCTGTTCCTCTTCCAGGACCGGATGATTAATTGGAGCCAAAAAATCCTGTAGCATCGCTGCCTCACAAGAACCTTCTGAGGAGTACAATTGTTGATAAAAACTTCGAAAGGCCGACACTATCTCGATGTTCTCATCATGAGAGACCCCCTTCTCATCAACTATAGATACAATATGCTTTTTGGCGGCACGCAGGCTCAGCGTAGAGGCCAGCAGCTGTCCAGCCTTATTAGACTCCATGTAATAGCGGGCCTGCCAGTCGAAGGAACTTTGTTCCACCTCTCTGCTCAGAAGAGTATTGTATTGATATCTTAGCTTTTGAAGGCGCAAGAGGACCAAGGAACTGAACTGACCCTGCAATAGCCTCTCACCAGCTCTTATCTGACCATCTAGGTCTTTAAGCTCGGCTCTGGCCTTCCGGTTGTTGGCAATAGCATAACTAGTTATCTGCGCTCTCATCGAGGCCTTAAAGGCCTCCCACCACACCCAGATAGATGTATCTCCCGGACGATTAAGATCAAAATAATCTTCAATTGCTTGCTGAACATATTGCTTGAAGGAGTCCTCCCCCAGGAGATTTCTAGGGAAGAACCAGCCCTCTCTCCTAACCGGCGTCGCACGATCGCCCAGATCTAAAGTGATCGCAGCGTGGACGGAAATATGAGTACTCAGGATTCCAGCACTATCAACTTCTCTGGCGAAAAAGTGGGAGATCAGGAAAAAATCAATCCTGGAATGAGAGTTGTACGGGTGAGAAAAGAAGGTATAATCTCGCTCTGAAGGGTGTCGCACTCTCCAAATGTCCACCATGCCAATGTTCTCAATAATAGATTCCAGAACCTCAGATGCTCGGCCCCTCCTAGCAATCCGAGAAGGCTGACAATCAAGAAGGGGGTCGAGCACCAAGTTGAAATCGCCGCCCAGCACAATAGGGAGCGGAGCGAACTCAGCCAGTATCTCTGCTAGTGACTGAAAAAATTTTGGACAGTCAGAGTTGGGGGCGTATACATTCACGATCACCAGCTGTCGTTTGCCTATCATAATCTGTGCACTTGCCCATCTTCCTTCGGTATCAGCTCTGGTGGAAAGAACCTGCGCCTGACAGGCCTGCCGACTTAAGATGATCACCCCATTTTTCCCGCTGACCGCAGGCGCATGGGCAACCAGGGAGTATTTACCCCCGGCGAGCTTCACAGCCTCACTAGAAGGCAAGTGCGTCTCCTGGAGCAAAACTATATCAGCCGCCTGCTTCAGACTGTAGGCCAATATCTTTTTCCTCTTTATGGGATGTTTAATGCCCTTCACATTCAGGGATAAAATCCTAAGTGAGGTCATCTATACAGCATGAAAGTGCGCCTTGTCTCTTAAATGCCCACCTCAGAACTCCCCAGAACCGCCTAGTGGCAAACCTGTCCTCCTTCTGGAGTGGTTGGCAAGGCCTGCAAGGTGACAACACGCCCCTGAAACAACACATGTATACAGAGGCAAAAGTACTTGGGTGGACCAGCGTCGGCCGCGAGAAGGCCGCCCAGCACCCCCATGAGAGAAGAAAATAAACAGATGAGACTCTATTATACTCCCACATTTAGCCATGCACCCAGCAGCTAACATCTTACCATTAAATTCACACTCTTGGCCGGGTACATACCCGCCCTCTAGGATATATCACTGCCCCCCATGAGAAGACTAGTAACAATAGTAAAAGGCGACTTTAGGACAGACACCAGGACTAGTCACACTAGGTTAACATCGCCCAAGGCCAAGGGTGGGGGGGGGGGGAGGGGAGAGAGGGAGGGAGAGAAGGAAAGTACAGCAGCAAATACAATACTTATAACAATCAAACCGGATTTCCCAAGCCGGCCATCTCCTAAGAAATGGCGGCGCTCGCAGGCGTGAGAGCCTCGAGGCTTACTGTACCCACTCACACCAAAACTGAGTCACCCAAATGCAGCGTCCACAACTAGTCAGTGCATTTGCAGGGCCTCTTGCTCCTCTATGAACTTCATGGCTTCATCTGGATCTTCAAATGCCATGGAGCGGTTGTCCAGCGTGACCTTCAGGCGCGCGGGATAAAACAGCCCGTATCGAGCTTGGAGATGCAGGAGTCGAGGCCGCATAGCCAGAAATCGCCGTCTCTTCTCTACCGTGGCTTTGCAGAGGTCCGGGTAGAAGGCAATATTTTTACCTTCATAGGTGAGCGCCGGTTGGGTCTTGGCTGCTTGCAAAATCTGCATTGCCTGTTGATGACGCAGCAAACAAAAGATCAATGGTCTGGCCCCCTTGGCCTGCAGGCTCCGTTGCGCAGGGACTCTATGTGCCCGTTCAAATTCCAAGGGAACAGAGAGAGTTTTAGCTTCAGCACTGCCGGAATCATTTTCCCCAGGAAGGTAAATAGATCAGTGCCCTCCGCACCCTCCGGTAGACCCACCAAGCGGATATTGTTCCTCCTGCTGCGGTTGCTAAGGTCTTCTACCTGCAACTCGAGCTTACCCAGCTTCTTGTAGGCCTTGCCAAGTTGCTTAAGCTGCGTAGTGTGCGACGCTATAGTGATTTCAGCTTGATCCACTCGAACCGTGAGGTCCTGAAATTGTCCCCTCATCTCACTCAGCTCGGATTGCACGCGGGCTAGCGCTTCTCCGTTTGCCACCACCAGCTCCTTAACCGAGCGTATTTCACCTAAAACCTCTCGTAAGGATTCCTCTGCCTCACGCGCTGGGGTCGACTTGTGCGGTGAGAGAGGGTCCGACTTAGCTCTCTTAGTTCCCGCGTTGAGCGCCGCAGCAAAGTCTAATTTGACCGGTTTACCACTCGCCATAGCTGACTCTTCTTCCTCTACTCAGACCGACTGCAGATTCCGAGAATCACCTGAATAAACCAGGATTTTGCAGGATTTTAGCTAAGGGGGTACCAGAGCTCTTCTCCTAAGCCGCCATCCCGCATCCTCGCTGGCCCCGCCTCACAAATGAACAGTGTTTGTCTTTAACACTCTTATTTATAATTGATGAATCAAACAAGTCTGTGCAAAGCTTTGGTACAAGTCTGGACAAGTGTTACTCACTGCACGTACGTGCGCGATGAGTTGCTGCTGGTATGAAAACTTGTAAAAACTTGCACATGAACGTAGCACACCACACAGCAGATAGGTACTGACGTACTCGGGAGTCGCTTCACTGCTCCGTCCCTTTGAATTGGAAAAAGGTTTAAAAGAACTGTTGAACCCATACATTATTTATTCTATCAATTTTTATATTTATGCTTTTAAAAAGGAGTTGATCTTTTTTAACCTCCTTGTTTTTAATTTGGCGATTTTCAGACATCTCAGTATCACTGGAGAACTTTGGAATGATATGCTTCTCGTATGTTTCCTTTGTATATGAAGCCTCCTTTCCTCTGCTAGTTTTGTTTCCTGCATAAGGAGGTATATTAAATTTTACCAATTGGTCATATGGTCTTTATACGATAGGTACTTAAACAATTTTATGAAATATAATTTATATATATTGTCACGTCCTCTCCTTTGTATAGGCGGATGCCTAGTAGAAGAGGACGGACCACATTTGTGTATAAGTGCTGCGGGTCTTGCGTTCCATGTAGTTGTGGTCAAGACGAAAACAGCCAAGGATTTAAGGGTAACAATAAGTTTTATTGTTGCACAGGTATTTTTCTACTACCCCTACCAAACATATAGAATAAAGGATTCTTCTCCGTACAGAAATAAAGTCAACTGATACAGCAAGGTCCATGTGTTATACATCCACGCATGATTGCTTCAAACAACTTTCCCAAACCTTCTTCCAGTTGCAAATTCACTTTACTTATCCTTGGGTTAGTTGAGGCATCCAATCCAAATCATCAACAGCTCTTTCTCTTCATTAGACCAATTGTTGCATTTGTATAACAATCAATAAAACAATAGCATTCTCTTCATTCGAAGTTGCCAAACTGGCTAGGCTTCACACTTCCAGCATCTTACTGCCTTTCCCAGTGTTAATCTCTCAAGCCAAGTTTCAGGCTTCTTCCAGCACTTATAACATCAGCATAAAACGTTAGCAGCTTTTACTCCCTTTGGCAATAAGCACAGTCTGTCTCCATATCAGAACATTCACTCTCTAAAGGGGCTTTTTCAATTTGCATAGCCTCTTCCTCCGAGTCTGATACAACCTGCCTATTCTCAGGGTTCTCAACAGTAGGCTTCCATTGCTCTAACAGGTTTTTAAGCTGTCTCCAGCGAGACTTTTCATTAAACTGAGGTATAGGGGATGAACCAAGGAGACCACTCTCCTTTAACACAGATTTAAAGGTTTCAAAAGGGCTCACCTTTTTCTTAGCACTCCTTGACTTCTCTGGTAGTGCTAGAGGCAACCACTTGTCCCCAGACTGCTTCACCTGGACTCTTGTACCATGCCTCCTAGCAGGGTCTGGCTCGGACTCCTGTCTCCCAAGCTTCTGGTCAGCTAATTGCTTTCTATCAGCTGAGCTTCTCTCGGAACTGGAGCTACAGGCACGCTGCCTGCAATAAGAATCCTTATGCAGCTTTCTAATAGGGCCTTTACTTCTGCCTATTCTCCCACCTTCCAGGACAGCTTCTAGAGAAGACTCATGAGAAGAACTCCTCTGACTTCTGGACAAGCTTTCCAGACTTTCCTCCCGAGGATTATTTCTTCTTCTCTCCCACTTCTCTTTGCTGCTCCTCCCGTGGTTTTTTCTATCTCTCTCCACGTCTCTTTGCTTCAGGAGAAAAAGACTGGTTTCTCCTACTTTCTCCAGGGTTTAACCCTGCTTCGCCACCACAATATATATATATATATATATAAAGTAATTTCTATGTCTATTATAAGTATTATGTACATGAAATCTGTGTTAGGTGTAATAAGACATTTACGGAACGCCTAAATGTTGATGATGATCTGCTTAAATGGGGGGTCCACTCACATGGACCCCCCCCATTTACATCTCGTGCACCCCCAATTTTTCTTCTCGCTGACATGGACCCCCTGCAAGTCGAAATCGACCCTTGGGGGTTCATATAGACCACTTTGGGAACCATTGCTCTAAAGTATACATATTGAGATCTTTAAGTTTGTCCCCATATGGCTTATAACGAAGACC
Source organism: Ichthyophis bannanicus (assembly GCA_033557465.1). NCBI lineage: Eukaryota > Metazoa > Chordata > Amphibia > Gymnophiona > Ichthyophiidae > Ichthyophis > Ichthyophis bannanicus. The sequence goes on from CM066050.1 coordinate 62,045,236, forward strand.
ACTCGCCATTATAGTAGCCACCCTCTGTACTGACTCCAGCCTGTTTGTATCTTTTTAAAGGTGTGGTCTCCAGAATTGCACACAATACTCCAAATGAGGTCTCACCATTTATACAGAGGCACTATCACCTTCCATTCCTCTCCCTATGCACCCAAGCATCCTTCTAGCTTTTGCTGTCGCCTTTTCTACCAGTTTAGCCACTTTAAGATCATCAGAAACTATTACATTCTGGTCCTGCTCCTCTTTGGTAGGCAGTAATACTTCACCTCCTATACTGTGCAGCCCAAATGCATGACCCTGCATTTTTTGGCATTCATCTCAGCTGCCAAATTTCGACCATTCTTCAAGCTTAGCTAGATCCCACCTCATGTTATCTATTCCTTCCTGGATGTCTACTTCATTGCAGATTTAGTATCATCAGCAAAGAGGCAAAGCTTACCAGACACCCCTTCTGCAATATCACTAACAAAAATGTTAAAAAGAATCAGACCAAGAACAGATCCCCACAGCACACCACTGGCAATATCCTTCTCCTCAAAGTGAGCTCCAATTACCTATACTCTTAGAAACATAACCACTTAATCAATTTCTAACCCAAATAGTCACTTTAGGGTCAATCCTTAGGGTGCCCAATTTTATTTATAAGTTATCTATATGGAATGGTGTCAAAAGCTTTACTGAAATCTAAGTACACCACATCTAGGGCTCTCCTTCGGTCCAACTCTCTGGTAACCCAGTCAAAGAAATCAATCAGATTTGTCTGACGAGACCTGCCTGTAGTAAAACCATACCTCCTCGGATCCTGCAATCCACTGGACTTCAGAAACCTCATTATCTTCTGTTTTAGCAGCATTTCCATTAATTTACTCACCACAGAGGTCAGACTAACCGGACTGAAGTTGACAATGTCTATTACAACTTCCTAATGTCACTGCATGATCCTTTCAGCAATATCAAGTAGAAGTTGCATTTGTCAGAGTGTGTGGCGTGGCTGCTTGTTTCACAATTATAGAACAGAAATGTGTTAAAAACATGGAGACCTATGTACAAAGCAAAGCAAATCTCCACAGGAATGGACCAATATTGCAAGATATGTTTCTTAAGATGCCAGGCTGTTTGCATAGAAAGCAAACGATTCCTGTGGTGATTTTCTAGCAAAAAAGAAATGACCAGCCTTTTGAAAAATAAGTTAACTACACCTCTGAGTTGTAATTAAGTTTTTCAGGAAACTGGGAAATTATGCATTTCTATGGACATAAATTAACTCTTGCAAAATTGCTATTAAGCTGAATTGCATGATTTTTTCAGTTTATTAGTAATTTTGAATAATTTCCATAAACAGTTTTATATGTAAAAATATACACATGAATGACAAATAACCCAAAGAGAAAATGGGAGAGTGCATGCTATTTACCATTTTTGCAAGCACTATCACTTCTATGAAGCCTTATGTGACTTTGTACAAATTCCATTCAAGTTGAATTTGATTTCTTATAGATTCAGTTCACATTGACTCTATAGCAACATCTACTGTGGTAACACATGTAGGAGGTAATTTTATAAGGAGTTGCGTAAAGATACATGCCATTAACACGTCTAAATCACCTATTTTTCTCTGATCTACATGCATGGATGGTCCTTTAGCCATTCTTTATCCGGTCACTATTCTATAAGTACATGCATCAGGCTGATGGCATTTACTTTCAATATGTGCATGTACACATGGGCGGAGCTTGGACAAAGCACAAATTTAGACATCTAAATTATAAAATTATATAATTTGAGTGTTGGTGTAAGTGATTGTGCCTTGATTTGCCACACATATCTCCCCACTTACACACTCATTTTCTGAAGTCAAGTACACACAAGACTTTATAAAATAGGCGCATGTTAACTACGTGCAACTTTATAAAATTACCCTCACAATATAAATAAAATTAATAATACCATATATCAAGAGTACTTACGAAGTGATATTCAAAAGCACTTATCTGTATAATGGCAGCCACTACACAGCAAGTGACCCATCTATGAATTTTCAGCTGCTGAAAATTCTTACAGATCACCCAAGCACAATCTGGATAGGGAAAGGGCAGAGTTTAAGTGTTCTGCCTAATTCTATGCTAGTCGGAAATACTCGGCCACCATCCATATAACTATGCTGTTTAATTTAAGACAGCAAAAAGGGATTTGAGAATTAAGGGAAACCATCACAGCTAATGCTCAATACTCAAACATCGCGGTTAGCTTTTTTTTTTTTTTTTTTTAAATTCTACCCACGCTGTTTAAATAATCCAAGTATATTCTGTGCCGCTATCTGGATAGTGAGCAGCACTGACTATATGTGGAGAATGGGGACCGCCACCAGTCTACAGAAAATCTGTGATGTTCAGCAAAAAAGCTGTCCTAAGCTATCTGGATAGTTATCTGCATAGTGGTTAAATATAACAACTCTGGATAACACCAGCGGTCACCACACTTGCTGCGGTCTGCTTAGCAGTGCTGAATATTCATAAATTATTTAAACACCATGGTGTTTAAATATTGACCCAAATACATTTTCTTGGAAGGATGCCTGTCACTTCCTGGCCATCTTTCACTGATATTAATTAGGAAAAACCAAAGTTTTTTTGCTTTCTACAGTCTGAGCTTAGACTGAGAGGCAGCTATAGCATAGAATACGTCCCTGAATAATTCAGCGTCTTTACTGCATGAAGTAGACAGAAAGTCTAATAATTTGTGATGTAATCACAATGGGAAAATGCTGGATCGATTGAAATATATTAATTCCTAGAATAAATCTTCACTAGCTCCATGTTGTAGTGATCCATCACAAGAGTGTCTGTGCGTCTTAAAGAATATCTCTTTTTCAGCCAATTGCTATTCATTCATCATTTGTCACATTGACATGACAAAGGTTTTGATTTAGTTAGTTTCATTTTAAATATGAGTGAGCAATGTAGGTGAAATAACTGCTGATGAGAAGAACCAGACTCTCCTGTGAAGAGGTACTTCACAGGTTGGGTCACGATGAACATCCCTGTAGAGATCTACTAATGCACCTCAACCTTTTTTACAGTGTAAAAATGTAAAAGTAGTTCATTTCCCTTGTCTTCTAAGATTAACAAGAAAAAAAATAATCAAATCAACAAACCTCAAGAACCCACAATAGAGATTAGAGGAAGAGAAGCTAACATACCAATCCTGCCTTAACATTCAACCTCCACCTTGAATGGGCTTGTGCCACAGCCAAATATCACAGTTTAGTACAGCATGAGCATTAGTGGATATTGAGTGTTAAAGTAGGCTGTTGTGATAACCCACAAAATGAAGAGAAGGTATTTTAGAAGTCCCGGTTGATGACTGACTGCCCCTAATCCGTCCCTCCCCCCCTCCCCCCCATCTTAACTCCTACCTAGTCCTCTACCTTCTGTGTGCACCCCTTTCAGCTCTTCTGTTCTTCGTTGTCCATGCATCCTATTGTATTTTCCTATATTTTACTGGAGTTCCCATTGTTTTTCTAAATGTTATATATTATTTTATTTTATTTCTAAACTGCTCTGATGTCCTCTCAAAGGAAAAGTATATCACATTTTAATAAACGACATGAAACGACTCGCATGTGCCAATCACAATCACATCAAAACAGCGGTTTTAGAAAGGCCCGATTTTTCATGTGTTTGCCTCGATCGTGTCTAAGTCACACGGGGGCATGTCGGGGGGTGCAGTTTAGATGGACAGCAAGACACATATGTATCTTTCATCTCATATACGGTTTGCATGTGGGTGACCTAAATTATACACGTGTATTTAGACCTGCTCACCGGCAGGTTTAGGTTTTTTGGAAATATTTGTTTCGGCCTTTCCCTTAACAGGAGGGCATAAGGAGGACATCCCCCTTTAACCCCCAATATTTATTTCCCTCGCTGTATGTTACTGCAATAAACACTGCATACTCTATAATTGAAGCAGCGAGGCATCCAGGTTTGCAAAATAGCTAGGATACAAGTGAGCATGTCAATTTTACAGATGCATATTCTGAAATAATGATGCGCACACGTGCAGGCCATTGGGGTTCCTTCATCAATTTCTCACAAGTACATGTTTCTAAAATAGCATCTCCAGCGGCGTGTGGATGCCCATCCCCGTGTGTACCAGTGTTTCCTGGTTTGATTGGACATACATGTTTGGCATGAGAGGCGGAAATATGCCGATTTTAGATTGGACTTAGACATAGAATTGGAGACGTTTTTCACTTGGACATCACAGCAACTGCAGAAATGACCTTTCTAAAATCTGCCTTTTAACCTTTATCATGGGTCCTTGAGGTCTGCTTTGTTTTGGTTATAGTGGAGCCTAGCTTTGCCTCTTTTTTTGGTACTGTAATTAACACAAAACTTAGCACCAACTGTGGCAGTGATTTTAGTGGTCTGATCCAAGACTGAGCTTCAACCCATTTTACCATGCAAATTGTTCAAGGAAACAAGTGGAAGAAACTGTCAACCTGCAGTGCAAATAAATGAAAAATATGGATTTGTGTGTGTTTGGCACATATTTTCAAACAAATATTTGATAGAGAAAAGGCATGTTAAAATACAGAACAGTAATAAATTGCAAAAAAAAAAGCAAAATGTATCACAACATTCTCCATATAATCAATAAGTCTACCATACTGAGGTGGGGGAGCAATGTTCCTGCACAGCTGCACGGGAGTCATCCACCTGCGCTGCTGCGTGTCGGGGGAGCTGCTGCAATATCACATTTATCATCATGAGACCAAATGCACAGTATCATAACACCGTCCCCCACTGGCAGCAGCGTAGGTGGAGGACTCGCACGCAGCTTCACAGGAACATTTGGGGGGGTGGGAGGAAGCAATCAAGAATCTCTCTCTATATTAACAAAGAAAAAAGCAAAAACTAAAACCCATATGTTACAGCCACCTTAATCTATTCCTCACTCCCTATGAACACCCTGGTGAAGGTGAATGACCTTTCAAGGATCTCACCAAATGATATAGTTCAAAAGACACTTCACATTACATTCAGCAGGAAAATTCAAGAAAATCTCCAATTTAACTCCCAAGGTCTCACTTTTTTTGGGCCACCCTGTATATATAGATAGATAGATAGATAGATAGATAGATATAAATAGAGAGAGAGAGAGAGAGAAATAGGGTGAAGGAGGGGCAAACTCATAGCGAGGGAAGCCTGCTGACTCTCCATGCGCCTTGGGCAAGTCATCTCACCCAACACTGCCTCAAGTACGAGCTCACATTTTAAGTCTTCTGGGGACAAGGGAAGTATCTACTCTACCTCAATAAAACTGACCTTTTAACTTGATTTCATTTTAAACAAATGCACATCTTTCATACAAACACTTGTCAAAATCTATTGTTTAGCTTTGAATGCCCTGTTTTTTGCCACCCCATCCACCAAGAAGTTGCCACCCTAGGCGACTGCCTAGTCTGCCTAATGGTTGGACCAGCCCTGCCTGAAAGGTGGTAATAATGAAATGACATAAATCTTGTTCAGTGGAAAGGAAGTTCTAAAAATCACAATGTGAGGTTCCATAGGGCAATCTTTAGGAAACAGTTTTTCACTGAAAGTCTTGCCTTAGTGGGTGCTGATGTTTGTTGCCTAGATCAGAAATGAGTGGTCAGAGCAGACAGCTGTGAAAATCTTGTATAAGGCTCTTCCCAATCTTGAACAAGACACTTAGGGGTCTGTTTACTAGACTATGATAAGGATTTTTCATTAACAAGCATCAATGGCAAAATTTAACATATCTTCGTGGCAAATACCTTGCCAATAAGGTCTTCTTTGAGGTTTGATAATCATGTAAGTGGAAGCAGCCATACATTAATGTAGCAGCTACTACCATGACGCAGTGGACCACATATCTGGAGGTGTAAGTTAAATTTCCACAGTATGTTAATATACATGCCATCACAATCCTGTGTTAAGTGTTGAATCACTTATGGGCATATTTACTGAAGGTTAACATGTTAATGAATGTTAACATGTATTAATGAATGTTAACATGCGCTAAGGGCCGCTGCTGCAATTGTTTGCTAAGGGTGCAACAGCACTTAGTGCATGTTAACGCTTGTTAATGTGCATTAACCTTTAGCATGGCAATTACAGAAACATAGTTCACAGAAAACCATGACTGGGATGTAACTATAACAGGCTATACTTTATTCAGAAAACACAGGGTGGGAAGAAGGGGAGGAGGAGTGGCACTATATGCAAAAAATACTATTAAAGCTTTGGAATTACAGAGCTTAAAAGGGAGAGAGAAGGCACTGTGGGTTAAACTAGAAAGAGAGAAAGAGAAATCTATTTGCATTGGTGTGATATACAGACCTCCCTCACAAGAGGAAGAGGCGGACAGAGAGTTAATTGAAGATATACGCAGCATTGCTAGGAATGGGGAAGTGCTACTGCTAGGCGATTTCAATATGCCAGATGTTGATTGGCACATTCCTGCTGCAGTATCATCTAGAAGTAAGGAGATCCTGGATTCTCTACAGGGAGAACTATTCAGGCAATTGGTAACAGACCCCACACGTGAAGGGGCCATACTGGACTTGGTGCTTACCAATGGTGAAAGTGTTTCTGATGTTGTAGTGGGAGATCATTTTGCATCCAGTGATCACCAGATGGTGTGGTTCAGTATTAGGACTAGGGCTGTTAGAATCCATTCAAAAGTGAAGGTCTTAGACTTTAGGAAAACTAACTTTGCCAAGATGAGCCAATACCTCAGGGAGTCGTTAGCAGGATGGGAACAGCTGGGGGATGTAGAAAAACAGTGGGCAAAACTAAAAGGGGATATTTTAAGGGCAAGACATCCTCTTGCTAACTGGTTCTTGTACCTTGGATAAGTTATCATGGGAGATTTTGACATGCAGAGCATTTGCATGATAAAAAAATCCATACTCCCTTTTGTGTGTATACAGTAAAAGGCAGGTGCTCCAGTATAAATCTAATAAACCTCTCTTTATTCTCCATATGAACGGAGGCTAACAATGTAAGAACTGGGTCAAAGAATCATTGAAACCCTCTTATTTACCTTGTCCAGTGTGTATCTAGTGGTAGTGCATAAGGAAAAGTTACTCTCCTCTAAAGAGATGAGGCCAATCCACTCTAATGAAAGAAAAGAAATTGGCTGCTTCCAGCTCCTAAAGCTCATCTTTCTGTGCACAGGTTTCCTGCTGGCAATCTCTTGCCTGGAAAACCTCTCCCCCTAATTCTGAGCCGCAGACATTGGGGAACGATCAGGATTTATTGCTACGCTAATTTGATGATTTGTCTTCCCCGTCTTAAGGATACAAGAAAATGATGAATTTCCTGGCAGTGAGAATGCAAGATCCATGAGTCCCCACAGAAGATAAATCGTAGTCCTCGTGCCGGCCAATAGAAGGGCGCAGACACATTGGATATGTTTCTCTGAGCCTTATTTTGTCACTAGCTCTCTCATACTGCTTGCACAGTAGCTGTTACTCTCACATTCCCCACCCCAGCTCCCCTTTTTTCAAGATGTGGACATGGATCAGTTGGCATCCATTTAAGCTGGGGCCGGAGGTATAAACGGAGCAAGAGAAACTGAATGCTGTTCACTAAACTGGTAGGAAAACACACAGGAGGTTAATAATCTGAAGCTTATGATCTGACCAGGTGTAGGAAAGAAGACTTCCAGCTCCCTGGAGCCTGAACATCGGAGTGAAAAATGTGATCTACACAGGAACCCTGGGCAAGAGCCAGCAATGGTACTCCATGGGGGAAACGCTGGCCCACTCCCAAGGAAACATTTGCAGTCTGCTAAGTACTTGCCAATTCTGTTTTTTTTACCTCCGACAGCCTAACAGCAGGATAAAAAAGCAATGTATCTGCAACCCTAATTTATCAAAACCTCTTTCTTTCAGTTTGCTCTCTCATCCTACCTAAAAAATAGCTGTTTGTTCTATGTTGTATGAAATATGTATTAATTTGCAGGGCACTTCTGAAATAACGATTCACAAAGCTTTCTTTCTATTTTTTATATTTGGGCCGCTTTCTTCCCCCTTTCTTATTATTCACTCTGTTTCTTTTTTCTCTTGCACCCCGTATTTTATTCATAGGCACACATGCAGCTGTTGGGATCAGGCTCTTCAAAACCCTTTCCTTCTTCTGAGTTTCTCGGAGATCTCTAGATTACCTGTACTCTATGCAAAATCCCAAAAGAAATCATCCAGGGGGAGGAGTAGCCTAGTGGTTGGGGCAAGGTACTTCAGGCTGGAAGGTCGGGGGTTCAAATCCCACTAGAGGAAGGCCCTTAAACATTTCCTCTTTATCAAATATCTCACTGACAGCTCCGAACCCCAGTCACACTCGAATAGCGTGCTCCTCAACATTTTTAGTAGCCAACCAAACAAGATCCTGCAACAGGCGTCCTCAACAATGTAAAACACCAAACAATATCCTTTCTCATTCAAATTCATTTGTATATAGTTTACCTTGTTCTCCAAGTTCCATTTCCTGTTAAATGTAATGACCAGACATATGTATATTGTCGGATGTTTATGTTCTATGTAAACCGTGCTGATGGCAAATAGTGCGGTATATAAGAAATGTTAATAAATAAATAAATAAATAGAGGACAGCAACCTTGGCCCAGAAGGACTGGGGTTTCTAGTCCCACAGATGCTCCTTGTGGTCTTGGGCAAGCCACTTAACCCTCCATTGCCCATGTTCCCTGTAAGTATTAGTGTATGTGTCTCATATCCCCACGTGTTAAATGTATCCCCCAATTGTGTTGTGACCGCTTTGATTGAAGGATAAGGCAGTATACAAAACTGTCTAAATAAATAAAATCCAAGGCTGTGGCATTTCCAGAGGGCCTGACGTTTCTTATCAGTACCTACTGCCTGGCAATACTCAAGAGATTTTTTCTAGGTTCTACACTCAGATGTAGGACTGTACTGGGAGGGAGAGAAATGGGGTGACCACCCCAAGCAACATGCTCTAAGGGCCCCAAGCCTCTGCAGTAGCCTTACCCAACCCCTTGCAACCAACCACATATCTGAGGCACAGCGTGATCTTCCCCTTCTCAGTCTCCCTCCTGCTGGTGGATTCCTCCTACACCACCAAAATCATTAGGGGGGAAAGGAGGAAGAGAGGAGGAAAAGCAAAATTGGGGAAGCATCAGTGTAGTGGGCACTGGAAGAAAAGCACCAGAGGGAGAGATAGAGTGGTGCCTCTCCCTCCCCCCCGGTAGTGTTTCTTTCCTGTTCTCCACCGCAACACTGACTGCTGCTTTCCTCAAAGTAGCTCTCATACTTTTTTCCTCTCTTTTTTGCCACCTCCTCTCCCCACTCTGGTGCATCTCTCACTCTGTGTCCTTGGATAAGGTTACTAGTTTTTTTGCAAGCAAATATGGGACACTTATCTGAAGTTGGTTGCAGGGGAAAGAAAAGACACTTTAGTTACAGGTTTGAGCAACAAGGCGCACAGGAGGGAAGAGGAGTCATTATCCTGTTCCCCCCCATCCATCAATATCACTTCCAAGCAGACAAACTGACAGAGAAATAGAAACAGTGATATATTTATTTCCCCCACGCAAAATATAAAGATGATGGGTGTAAATTCTAAAAGCTGATATATGCAAATCACTAAATAGAAAATACAGTTTTTTTCTACCCTCCTGTCCCCAAATTGCTGAAATCAGGGAGGGACTGGAAGGAGTTGAGGGCACAGCTCTAAAATTGGGGACAACATCTGGTAACTTTACCCTTGGACCACCTCTCCAGCATTCATCTCTCCTTACCTCACTCGCTTTCAGCATTCACCTCTTATTCCTTCCCTTCATCCGAGTCCCAGGATCAGAAAGCTCTTATCCTGCTACTGTATCTCTCCCCTCCTGTCTCCAAGCAAAAGGCAACAACTTTAGGGGAGGGAAAATAGCAAGATGTGAGGGCTGTTTTCTGCTGAGTAAAATTCCAGGCACTGGCCCACAAAGTTGGGACATTGGCCAATGCAGTTGGAGAATCCAGGGCTAGAGTCCCAATTCTCATTCCTGTCCTTTCTGACCCAGCCTCTCCCCTTCCAGACGATGTGTAGGGAGCAGGAGGAAGGGGATGAGGTTGCAGCAAAGAGAACAGAGAAGAGCTTCTTTGGTCCCTAATCCAATCCAGTCCTTCCCTTCCTTCTATCTATTACACAGGGAACAGACGGGGAAACAATAAGGGAGTAGCAGACATATCAGAGCAGAGAAAAGCCACTATGCTCCCTAATCCAATCTCTTTCCCAGGGACGCCCATCTACTAGGCAGACTATGCATCCATCTAGTGCCTCAGACTTTGGGGGGCGGTCCCCATGCCCCTTCTACATTCTGCAAATACAGCAGCGGAGCAAACAGCTGTTAATGCAGTGGCAGGCCTTTAAGCACCTACAAGCACTTGAAACCTGCTGCTCTCACCCCCCCCCCCCCACCACACAACAGGAAGTTGCATCACAGGAGGCAAGACCAGCAAGTCACAAGTGCATTCCATGCTGACAGTACTTTGCTCTGCCACTGCATAATGTGGAGGGGCCGGGGTGTTGCCTCCCCCCCCCCCCGAGGTCTACTTCCTGGACAGTTAGGTGAAGGGAAAGGAAATGCTGGACACCTGGGTAATGGGAAGGGAAGACAAGATGCTGGACACCTGAGTAAGGGGTAAGGGGAGATACTGGACACCTGGGTAAGGAGAAAGGGAAGGAGAGAGGAGATGCTGGACATTTGGGTAAGGGAAAAGGGAAGGGGAGGAGAGATGGTGGACACCTGGGTAAGGGATAAAGGGAAATGGGAGATGCTGGACACCTGGGTAAGGGGAGAGGGGATGCTGGAAAACTGGGTAAAGGAAAAGGGAAGGGGAGATGCTGGACACCTGGGTAAAGGGTAAGGGGAAAGGGAAGGGGTGATGCTGGACACCTGGGTAAGGGGACAGGGAAAGGGAAAGGGAAGGGAGGGGAGATGGTGGAAACCTGGGTAAGAGAAGAGGAGATGCTGGACATCTGGGTAAGAAAAAAGGGGAGATGCTGGACACCTGGGTAAGGGGTGAGGGAAGTGGAAGGGGAGAGGAGATGCTGGACACCTGGGTAAGGGGGATGGGAAGGGGAGGGGCAATGCTGGACACCTGGGTAAGGGGGAAGGGAAGGGGAGGGGCGATGCTGGATACCTGGGTAAGGGGGAAGGAAAGGGGAGGGGCAATGCTGGACACCTGGGTAAGGGGAAAGGGAAGGGAAGGGGAGAGGTGATGCTGGACACCTGGGTAAGGGGGAAGGGAAGGGGAGGGGAGGGGAGATGGTGGACACCTGGGTAAGGGGGAAGGGAAGGGGAGGGGAGATGGTGGACACCTGGGTAAGGGGAGAGAAGAAGCTGGACTCCTGGGTAAGGGAAGGGAAGGGGAGATGCTTGACACCTGGGGTAAGGGAAGGTGAGATGTTGGGCTATGTGGGGCAGGGTAGGGAAATGAGGTGGAGGAGGTAGGACCCTCAGCCACCTGAAGGGGGCTGGATCCCAAGCTGCTTGGGGGCTGCATGGCTAAAGGTTTGCCAAGGGTAGCAGATACTCTTGAGCTCACCTTGCTCTTCCCTCCTGAAATTTTTAAGGGGCTGATGCTGTTAGAAAAAGGATAGTGGTACACAATACTCACGCAAGCTGACAGAAAAAAAATCCCTGGGACTATTAAAGTTAGAAACTTAACAATATAGACTTGACACTCTATTCAGCAGTATTCCTGTACCAATGCATTTGAAACAATATAGTACGTATGTGGTATCAGGTCCTTTGGCAACCCCTGTAGACTTGGAGCATTGATACTCCAATAGGAATATTAAAAATTTGGAGGACTATATTCTGTATTTTACGCTAAGGTTAAGGCTTGATTCTAACCCAGGCATTTTGGTCATCATGAACTGCCGATCAGATTATAGTTTAATATGTCATTGTTTATCCCCTTTGCTTTTTATCTACAAATGTATTGTAATTAGTTTTATTTATTACATCTGCAATTGTATGCTTGTTATGAATTTATTTAATGCCTTATATTGGAAACCACTTTGCTATTGTATACTAAAGGCAGAATCAAGCAAATAAACTTAAATCTGAATCTATATTCTGATATTACCATAATAATAGTAACTTTGTCATCTAGCACTCCTACTATAATGCTCTGGACTTAGTGCACAATTTGATGATATATTTAATGATAATGCTATAGCAACAATATGGGAATGCTGCAAAAACATTTTTAAGGTATAGAATGTCTGTATTCTTTAATCTCATTCAGGAAAACTAGAAAACCGTTTTATCTATCACTCATACAACATCCTAACCAAAACTTTCTGGGCTAGAACACTAGCTTTGACGTAAAGCCTGCAGTCCATTAATTTATTCTGTCAAAAACCATGTGTGAAAGTCCTTGATTGCCAGCATTGCTGTTTTCAAATCATATTTTTTATAAATGTTTATTGATTATGGTTTTATCATTTATTGTGTAGGCTATTATTTGTATGCTACTCAGAATATGAAGATCAGGGGGGTTATGGATATTTTAATTAAATAAATATATAATCACAAGATAAGATTCAGCTCTTGGGCCATTCCATTTCCTGCAGTCGATCTGCTAGAGAGTTTGCCTGCCAAGTAATGCAATGCAATGCAATGTGTTCCATCAAGTCAATGCTGATTCCCGGCAACCCAGCTCTTGGGTGACCAGAAGATTACCAGGCCTGTCTTTCGTGCAGGGAGTTTATAGCCCCTGGTATTCCAAGGTGGTCTCCCATCCAAATACTAGCCAGGTTTTACCCTGCTTAGCTTCAGAGATCAGCCAAGAGCAGGTAGTTAAAAAACTAATTAGATGTCCAAAGCGCAGGGGCATGTTTACTAACTAGGGATCACTCCTGCTTCCACTAGACACCAAGGACCTATGGTCTCCAGCAAATGCCAGGGGAGGGGGAATCCAGATGCCATCCTGTTCGTTTTGTGGGAGGTTCAGATGCTGGGAGTCAAGTCAGCAGAGGTATTTATGTCAGAGAGGGGGCTGATTGGGAGGGAGAATCTAACCTCAGCATTTCCACTGCCCATTCAAGCAGGCATTTATTCATGCTTTGAGACTGCTCTAAAGGTCGGCATCTAGAATTTTTGCTATAGACTTGGATATCCTTAGTAAGACGGGGAATACATGTCTTTATTTTAGGCTCACCCAAACCACTCCCTCTCCACATCCTAACCATACCCAAGTAAAATCTGAGTGTGATGTGCATCACTACATGTAAATAGCAGCTTTCTAAAATTGCATATGCACGTCTCTATTGATACGTAGAGATGCTTCTAAAATAACCCCCATAGTGTGGTAAAGGTCCCTTCAGGTTAGCTCTTATGGATAGGTACTCAGCACTAACACCTTCATCATATGGGAAATCTAATTATACAGTCTTATAGACCACCCATCTGGTAAATGAAAAAAAAAACTGATCTCACAGTTAACAATACATATAATGGAGGCAGTGCTTGCTAATATATCTCTCATGCACAGGGCTGTACCAAGATAGAAATGTGCCCCGTGCAGCTCACAAACCTGGCACCCTCTCCTCACCCAAAATACAAGCAGGAACACACTCTTGTTGGGTTTCCTAGAAGCCCCATGATGACATCAGCATCCCTTCCATACTTGTGCCCCGTGCAGCCACACTACCAGTCCTTGGTATGACCCTGCTTATGCATATTTATTAGAGATATCTTCAAAACCTGACTTATTTGAGATCCTTCCAGGACTGTAGTTTGACACCCCTGCAATACATCAAATAAACAACCAATAAACAATACCTCAGACCTCTATGGTCATCAGCTCTTTTAACATGATTTCCCAGAACAGTCACCCTTAATCATCTCCCACAGTGTATTCAGCGAAGGCAGATAAATTTTCCCTTAGAAGAGAGTACTGCACCACTTACACTGTTGAAACATAGAATTGTCAATATTTTTCTTGCCTTTCTTTCATTCGCCATCCCCAAGTACCCATAAGTAATGTCAACTCCCTCCCCTAACCAACTGCAGTATCTATACATTTCAAAGCCTATCCATGAGTAACATCAACTTCTTCCCCTACCAGTTTACGCTATTCATGAATTTCAAAGTTTACCCATAAGAAACTTAATCTCCCCCACTGACCTGCAGTATTCATACATTTCAAAGCTTCACAAAAAACACCACATTTATAGATACTGTTCCCTCTTTTTATACCCCTATTTTCTCAGCTACCTTCCCTTCTGCTCCCTCCCATATTGCATCTTTCCTCTTCCCAAGGAATATATTTTGAAAAGTGAAATTACCATATTTTATGGTATAACACACAGAGCAAAACAAAAATTAACATTCACTTCTCATTCTCATTGGAAAACAATACACAGACTAAAGTACAAATCCTCATTCTCCACAACACACATACAGAATACAAGATATTATTAAATGTAATCTACAGGCTAAAACAAATGCATTATATGGGAAAATGAGTAAGTAACTATGCTGGAGAGTCTGTGGACGTCATGTCTCTGTAGGATTCTTTCTGATATGGACCTGTGCTAGCTTGGTGACAGTGCCATCTTTTATGGGACCTGTCTTTCCTCTGGAACTTCTACAGTCCAGCCCCGACCTTGCTCACATTTTCAGCATGGTCTGTCGTCCCACTACCTATAAAGAACACGGAAAACATCTCTCTATTGGCAGTGAATGTTTTCTGTATTGAGTTTGACAATCAAATATCACATCTCTTATTTTGCTGAGATAAAGCATGATATATCTTTAAAAGTTTTAATCTTTATTACCTCAAAAGCAAAGGGATTTTCTTTACCCCTTAAGCACTTAATTGTAAGTGCTCTTTTAGTGTAATAACATATAAAAACTGTGATATCTCTTCTCTCCAAACTGTGTGCACTATCTATACTGAATCCTTCTTCTCTCTAATGGATTTTTGAAGATTATTTGGGTGAAACCCTCCTCGTTATGATTTCCAAGCCTCTCCAGAACACCCCTGATCCAAATATTATTGCATCTGATTTTGTTTTTTATGTCATCTGTCTTCAGTCAGCGATGTATGTTACTTTTTGAAGTCAAAAATACTCTTATTTAGGATGCTAATTGTCTCTTCATTTTCTGTAAGATTGACTTCACAATTATTTGCTCTTTCTCTAAAATCCTCAACATTTTAGATCAGTCCATTTCAGAATGAAATTTGCTGCATTTCTTTTATATTGTTTCCAATTCTTGCAATAGTTCTTTAAACATCTACCTTTATATGACTCCAGCTTCATTGGCACTTCCTGGCTCACCGTCTCCTGCACCAGCACACATGCAGATGCCCAGACTTCATGTACACCTCATCCACTTCCATTTTTGTGGTTGTTCCTGGGGTATTAGCGGCTCTGCTTCTGCTTTTGGTTTGAAAATTTTTCAGGAACTAATTGCTTTAAAAAGCTTTAAGATGCAGCCTTACCAGGGCATATTCTACTTACCAACTATCTCTAACTAACACAACTTAATAGAGAATAGTCTCATCATTTCAAATGTAACATCTAAGAGTCGAGCAAGATCTCCCAATGTTCCCTAGAAGCTGCACAGGAATCCATTACCCACATGCTGGCTTCTGGACATGCTCCCGTTGCCTTGCAATTTGAATTACCTTGGGAAAACAGGTCCTGGGGAGTCGCTACCTGCTTCCATGGCATTCTAAGCCCTGATCATCCCAGGAAATGGAAGACTTGAACATAGCCCTTGCACCTATGCTCTGCTATTTTCATCACTGTTGTATTTCCTAGTTGGACACCGTAGCCTGCGTCGAACAAGGGAGTCAGTGTAGATCTGGTGGTCCTACACAAGGGACCGGCGCTTCAATTCGGGAGAAATATGGAAAATGGCCAATTAGTGCATCAAACAAATTAAAGGGTACTGGTTATTATTTATTTTAAAAAGTTTTGTATATGAAAACCTATAACAATGAATTCCTTCCTCACTCTGTGGTCTAGCTCAAAGGGAACAAAAACATTTTGATCTCTTTACTAAATATTAACAAGTTAGACACATCTCTCGATTCCATTGGAAATTTGTTCTAATTTTCTGGTCCCACAATTCTAAATGCTTTCACTCTCCAGACTGGATTTATGGATTACCTCCACCACTGGAACCTCTCAATAATTCCTTGTCTCCTTGGAATGTAACATTTTATCTGATTCTTTTTAAAAAAAAAAAAAAAGTTTATGACTCCTAAATTGGAGGGAGATTAAAAGGAGAAAGATCAAAAATGCACACAGGCATCACAATAGTGATCTCCAAAAATAAAGTATGAGTATTGAGTTCAAAGTCCTTGGACCTGAAGTACTCTTTGGCTTTCTTCTCCGTGATTCTTCTCCTGTCCCTTGGCGGGGGGGGGACCTCTCTCTCTCCTCCACATGGGTCAATGCTGGAGCTGTTTCGGCAAGAGACTGCAGCTTACTCCTTCAGTTAACCTGGTACCTGAATTATGCTCTGGACAATAAACACTACTCCTTCAAGTCCTATACCAAACTGCATGCCTCCAAGATGGAGATACAATAGGGGGCTTGCTTTCTCTCCTCCCCAAGAGAGCAAGTAGGAAAATTGTTTGTGAAAAGTATTTAAAGCATATCCTAAAACTAGGAAGTAAGGGATGCACCTGGGAGAGAAGTCCCTTCCATCTCAGCACTGGGTTTTCTCAGATGGGGAGCAGGCATGCCTGTGAATCACAAGTCCCACTCCCTCCTCTAAGTGTTCTTTCTCCTTTCTTCCTCCCAGGGAGCTGCAACATCAGACACCTCTCCTTTCTCTGCAGGGCTCCTCTTGGGCTGGATAGGGCAGGCTGGTAGCACTGCTTAAATCCCCTGGATCTTATTCTCCTTCACTCTTAGATTAAGCTTTGTAGCTTGTCCAAGCCCAGTCAGCTTGTGAGTAACTGCAAGCTTTTTGCAGGTGTCCTAGCTAGTCTAAGATGCAGCATCCTAGGGACTTGGACAGCCTCTTCTACTTCCCTGGGTTTCTTGGTGGAAAGGAAGACACTAGATTGCTGATGTCAGAGTCCTTTAAACTTCCCTCCAAACCCTAGAGGGGGACTCCTCCTGCCCAGCTTCCATTACTTCATACATCGAAAAAGGGCTAAGGGTAGGAGCAGGAACTCCAGTCTATTTTTCTTTGGGGAAAAACAGGGTACATTTTGGTGATCTGGCTACACTCCATCAGTAAGGCCATTAGAATTCCAAGGTCATTCAGATATCTCTTTTTATAGTCCAGTCACAAAACCCCATGACCATGTTGCACAGTTGGTTTTTTTTTTTTTATAGTTCCAGATGCAGTACTATATTATATTAAACTGGATTTCCCAAAATAGCTCATCATGCTGTCCTGCTGCTGGCTCTGCAGAGCTTTTACTCTTATCAACCCAAAGTGCATTCAGACGCATAGATGAAATTGGGGTCAAGGATCAAAGTACAGTCTAATCATTTATGGTTATTAATATCTGCACCATCAACCTCTAGTATACAGTGAAATATTAGGGTGAAGAAAGCATTTTTATTGAGCAAATAAAAATATTCAGAGATCAAGCAGCTGTTTGTGAAAGAGGGAGCATTAAGTAGCTGTCTATGGTGCTATAGTCTGAAAAACAAGCTTGTTTGATATTTCAAAAACTCATTTAGAACTCTGAAAGGGGTTGGGGGAAGGCACTTGCACATCACATCCTGTTGACATTTTAAAATGTGAATCAAGAATTAATGAGGACTTGTTGCTGGAATCTCAAATTTCCTTGGAAGGGAATTTGTCTTGATTTTCTGATTTTGTCTTTTGTCAGTTTTTTATATATACGAGGTGTGACAAAAAAGAAACGAGACTGTCCCATAAATGTTTTATTACAAAATCTACTGAGAAATTATGCATTGTCCCCTTCAAAGTAATTCCCCCCCAGCGTTAATGCACTTCTGCATTCGCTTCTGCCACACATGGAAGCACTCGGTAAAATCCTCCTTCTTGATGTCCCTCAGCTCACTCATCACAGTGGCCTTGATCTCTTCTGCAGAGGTGAAATGAGTTCCTTTGCGCACAGTCTTCAGCCTGGGGAAGAGCCAGAAGTCGCACAGTGCGAGATCTGGGGAATAAGGAGGGTGGTCGAGAGCTGTGATCTGTTTGTTGGCCAAGAACTGTCTCACACTGAGCACGGTGTGTGCGGGCATGTTGTCATGGTGCAACAGCCATGACTTGCCTCTACACAGAGCACACCTGCTGCCCCGAACCCAGTCATGGAGGCAACCGAGGACCTGCTGGTAGAAGTGCTGGTTGACTGTCTGATCCTCAGGCACAAACTCATGATGGACTACTCCCTTCTGGTCGAAGAATGCAATCAGCATGACCTTGACCCTTGATTTGGATATGCACGCCTTCTTGGGTCTGGCTGACAGAAGAGTCTTCCACTGCAGGCTCTGTCTCTTGCTTTTAGGGTTGTACAAGTCTCATCTCCTCTGATGACTCGGCCAATGAACTCTGGATCTTCTCTAGCAAGTCTAGGCAAACATTGACCTGGTGCTCCTTCTGGTCGTCCGATAAAAGCTTGGGCACATCGTGGCGCACACCTTCCGCATCCCTAGCTCCTGCACCAAGATGGTCCGCACTGACTCCCTGTTCAGGCTGAGTTCCTCAGCTATCATCCACACTATCAATCTGCGATCACTCTGCACCAGCTGGTTCACTCTGTCAATGTTCTCAGCTGTCTTTGTCGTGGAAGGCCATCCTGACTTAGGGTCATCCTCCACCTCCTCGCGGCCAGTCTTGAAGCGTTTGTGCCACTCGAAGACTCGTGGCCTTGACATTGCATCTTCTCCATAAGCCTTTTGGAGAAGTTGGAGACACTCAGTTGGGCCCTTCTTCAACTTAACCAGAAATTTCAAGTTGATTCTTTGCTCCATATTTCTGCCATGTCCAGTTGCGTGACAAAGCGATGGAGCAGTGTGCTACAAAAAAAATCTGAAAAAGAAAAACAGAGTGAGAGAGATGAAAAATATTATAGCAGAACAGTGGTGAGATGTTGCACACCACAGTGACATAAGCAGTTAGCCAATTGGCATTGAGTCATGGGTGTGGCTACCACAGTCTCGTTTTTTTTGTCACACCTCGTACATATTTTAATTCATTCTCCTTCTGCTATAATATATTTGTTGTCGTCTCAGCATTGGAAGTTAAACCCTTTGGGGCCAATATTCAGAAGGTTATCCAGATAAGAGTTTTGAGAGAGAGAGATTCAGCAGCAATATTTGGATAGTGTCACTGGATATCTCTATAGGCCACCTTTGTACTATCTGGATAGTACCAGAGCAGAGCGTTGGTGGTAGCGGTGACTATATGGATAATGCTGATATTTAGCCGCTATCCGGATAAATTTCTGTCCTTATGTGGATGTCTATCCATATCATTTAGGACAACTGAAAAAGCTCTCGCTATCTGGATATTTGTCAGTAATGACCGAAATATCAGCTATGCACAGTGCCAGTGACTATCTGGATACCAGCACCAAATATACGGATGATATTTAAATAGCATGGCTGACTGCTGCATAGGTTAACTATCAAATGTTTTGAATAATCCGACCCTTGTGGTACAGGAAAGAACATTAAGAGAAAGCACAGAAATTAGGAAAATATGCGGAAAATGCAAAAAGGGGAATGGTGGAATTAGGGGAGTGGAAGGGAGGAGAGAAGGTAAAAGAAGGGGTAGAGAAGGAAGCAGTGTTAAGAAGTGAAGAAAGGAAGGGAAACAAGGGAGGGGAGAAGGAAGGAAAGAGAGCCCCAAACCTGCCTCAAGCTAAAGGAAGCATAGCCTATAGGCAGACTTTGTGGCCCCCTCAATAGCTCCTGCCCTGGGCCCCTGCATGTTTAACACTGCCTCTGCTGCTCAGCTTTAATGGAAAGCCCTACACTCTGTGTACTATGCAGTATTTCTAAATTACACATAGCAGGCAGCAATGTTCGCTTTGAATCAATTAGAAATAATATTGTTATGAAAATTCTTGAAGACCATTCGTTGCTATTTCCTTGACTCCCTCGGGAAGGTCATGTTAGCAAAAGTCACAAATTATATCATGCCTACTGGATCATTTTGTCCCAAGTCAACTATGAGGTCACAAATAGCTTCACTTGCTTTGCATGAACCAATCAGATCCCATTACGAAAGAGATTGTTTATGACACTGACATAGACGTTCTCAGGGACTAACGGGCGAACACCATAATGATGATTTAGCAGCAAAATATTTGAAGTGTTACAAGATGAGTATTACTACTTTTCTCTTTGCTTGATATTTGAAAAATACACACAAGTGTGCAGCATTATTGTAAATTCTTCTGATGATGCTGGAACATCTTTTCTTCAGGACCCAGATGTCTGGGCTCAACACTATCTTTCCTAGTAAGTCATTTCAGGTATTTTTGACCATGCTGCCTCACATTTGTTTGGTACCTCTGCAGCTTCTGTCACTTCCAATTATACTTTATTGTCTTCATTATAGCCCTGTTACTGAGCATACTAACTCAGGTTAACATTAATGGATATGTTTACTAAGCTAGGCTAATAGTTAACCCATGCTATTTGCAAGTAGGCCATGGAATCAGGTTACAAATAGCCCACCTGGCTGAGTAAAGAAACCACTAAGTGAATTCATTTGCTTTGGGGGCCATTCCATATAGGCTGTTTAGATGCGTATGGGAGATGGATTTCTCTCAAAAATGTCTACGACAGTATTCTGAAACCAGTCTCACATGCATGTCCACGGCGGAAACATAGGGATCTCCTAACATGCCCGGGAGGAGCAGAACGGGGACATGGTTTGCCACGGAGACATATAAAGCATATTCAGGAAAGGCCCATGTACGGTTTCTGTGTTCCCCGCAGGTGTTCGTTATTCCTGCTGCGGAAACATGGAATAAGGCCAGAACTTAATATTTCTGCTGTCTTTGTATCAAGGTTGTGACAAGTATGCTTCAAGCTGGTGTGACTGCAGTTTGTAACACACAGTTAGATGAACAAAAATCAGGGGTGAGAGAATCTTGTAAGCTAAGTGGCATTAGTAACTACCCCTAAAGATATTTGAAAACAAACAATAGTGAATATGGTGCTATACTGACAGTTGCTGTTTCTGCTAAATGAAATAATCTGGTGGACCCTGAAAAGTCCTGTGTTCTGTAAAATAGAACTGTTGATTTTAGAAGGGTGAGTGAGCCTACCAAAAGGAGTTTATTTGAGTGAGAGAGGAGGATTTGGTGTGCTGATCTGCATATCAGGGAGGAGGCTCAGGCACTGAGACATGACTGATGTAGTGCAACAGTCCCCAGATTGTGCCATGCAGCATGCCATACCCAAGGCATACATTTGTGGCTTAGCAATTGTATGCATCCCTTGGGGAATTGTTATGTTAATGTTGGTTTTTGTGCACATGACAAGGGTCCATCCTGAGCATTTCTAAGGGTGTATGTAGAGCTGTGGAGGAGTAGCCTAATGATTAGAGCAACTGCCTAGTACCCAGAAGAACAAGGATTTAATTCCCACTGGCACTCCTTTTGACCTTGGGCAAGTCACTTTACCCTCCGTTGCCTTGGAAGAAAAGGCCTGGCAATCTACTTCCGGTGATACATTGCCAAGAAAAACCTGAGGCAGCTGGGTCACCAGGAGTCAGCACTGACTTGATGGCACTAACTAACTAAATATGTAGAGCTGACCAATGCAGACCTCACTGAAGCCTTTTTATGATGCCAAGTACCATTTGATATAAGGTATGTTCTGTCATACATGTTCATATTTACCTTCTCTTATTCTATCTTGGTGCATGCTGGGATTACCTAGCACTGTTCTGGGCATGTAGGGGACTAGGATATGGTCTAGTTTGCATCAGCATGCATTTATCATCAGTTTCTATATCTTGTAAACATCAGCAAACTACTGTTAGTGAGCACAGCAACTTAGGAGACGCACATTTTTACAGCAGAGGAGTGGCCAGCTCGGAGACAAGCATGATTGGAGAAGGCTACAGAATACGGTGAGCACAGGCAAGTCCAAAACCTGATCACCGTTTACCCGTATCTCCCACTATTAACAGAGTTGTGTTTCTCTGCTCTACTCTATGGACTATATTCTGGATACGTGCATGGGCCTGCTGCAGCATGTTGGATGTACTGCGCAGGACATGTCTATGATCCTGATGCCAGAAACTCAGGCGCATCTAATCCCACGTTTTTGGTATCGGGTGGGAATCGTGCCCATGTCTGAGTTAAATGTTTCCACATTTGCCACCCGGCCTATATGGAACTGGCCTCTTTGTGTTTTCTCACTCTTCTTCCCTTAA
The DNA here is from genome assembly GCA_033557465.1 of Ichthyophis bannanicus. Classification (NCBI taxonomy): domain Eukaryota; kingdom Metazoa; phylum Chordata; class Amphibia; order Gymnophiona; family Ichthyophiidae; genus Ichthyophis; species Ichthyophis bannanicus. Next base: position 62,067,643 of record CM066050.1, read on the forward strand.
AATAAAAGGGGGGCTTTTTTTTTTTATACCCAAATTCAGAGTTTGACATCATACTTCATGGTTTCAGTATCCTGCTCCTTAATTCTTCTCTCTCTGGAATACAGTGTCTTTTATAAATCAGATCTACAGTATAATACACATCACATTAAGCATTTTCACCCACTTACCAGTTCTGACTTTTCAATAAATATCAAACAATGAACTTGCAATGTTGGCTGAGCTTACAGTCTGACATTTACCAGAAAATACATAGGTCATCTCGGCTTGTACAAAAGCTTCAGTCTATCGTACAGCCTACTTAAAATCTAACATATAATCTTGAAAAATAAAAAATAATTATAATAAGATTGCACAAGCAGGATTGTTACAGCCTTCTGCTGGAGCATAAGGCAATTCTCTCATTTGTTTAGACTAAAACAGATTTTCTTTGATCCTTACTGATAACTTGAGTCTGCTAGTGAGGGGGAAGAGGGCCCTTGTTTATGGATGGTCTGCAGGACTCAGATAACACTAGAATATGCAGCCTTCAGTCAAACAAATGCTGCCATTCTCAGCCCTGGAACTAATGAAGGAGCTCTCTGTTCTCAGCACTTTTCCTTCCCATGCAGCTTCAATTTTCCCAGACTCCAGCCATCACCTCTCTCCAATGCTGCTGGAACTCTCACACATTCCAGTGGTTGCTGCTTGCACGAACAAATCAGCTAAATTACCTTGTTAGTCTGAAGGCAATATCAGGTCAAAGAGACATGCTCCAGGAAACTCAGACTACAATTTAGCTGCTCTGTAATTGTAAAGCTTAGAATAATCTCTTTTTCTCTCTCCCTCCCCACCTAGCATTGAAAATGACCACAAACATGTACCGTCCTCAAGCTGGAAATAGAAAATTCTACCAGAGGGGTAGCTGTGTTAACATAAGAATTGCTATTTAGGTATGACCAGAGGTCCATCAAGCACTGTATCCTGTCCATGATGGAGTGGTGTGGAAGCTGGGTCTTTTCAAACCCAGGGGCAGGTTGTACAGGGTATTTAGTCTCTCGCTTGCATAAGCAGGCAGTGCTGGATGTGGGGGTTTTCCACAGCTTCGTCATCCTGAAGTAGCTGGTGGACTGGCAGTGAGATTAATGTCTTTTGTGGTTCCACGTATTTGAGTGACCCTGGACTTTGCTTCTCAGGTACGCAGCATTGCCTATTCCGAGGGCCAGGGTGGTCACTACCCTCCGCAGAAACTTGAGATAGGTCAGGTCTTCAGGTTGGAATGCGTTGGACGTGAGGAGCGAGGGCCCCTTTATCACATCTAGTGCCCTGAGGGCATCTCCCTTGCCCATGGAACTCAGCACTGCTGCTTCTTCACCCCCGCTGGCCACCGACAGAAGGTCCGGGGATCATGGGAATGATGGGTCGGACGTTGTCCCCTCTGGCAAGGAAGGGCTTGCGAACGTGGTCGGTGGCACAGGATCACAGGTTGTAGCTGGGTGAAGTTCCTTGTTGGCTGGGTCTGTAGTAGGTGCTATTGTTGTGGGTGAACCTAAGAACATAAGCTATGCCATACTGGGTCAGACCAAGGTCCATCAAGCCCAGTATCCTGTTTCCAACAGTGGCCAATCTAGGTCATACGTACCTAGCAGTTTCCCCAAAAGACACAGGTTCCACAATGCTTGTACTGGGTCAAGCATCGATATCCTTGGTCCCTTCTTAATAATGTTTTATGGACCTTTCCTCTAGGAACTTGTCCAAACCTTTTTTAAACCCAGCCACACTAACAGCCTTTACTACATCCTCCAGTAACAAATTCCTGAGTTTGATTACACATTGAGTGAAAAAATATTTTCTTTTATTAGTTTTAAATAGTTTACCCTGTAGCTTCATTGCATGTCCCCTAGTCTTTCTATATTCTGATAATGTAAACAATCGATCTATTCTGATAATGTAAACAATCGATCTACGTTTACCCGTTCCACTCCGTTCCTTAATTTATAGACTTCTATCATATCTCCCCTCAGCCATCTCTTTTCCAGGTTAAAGAGCCCTAACCTTTTTAGCCTTTCTTCATTAGGAGTATCCTTCTATCCCCTTTACCTTTTTGGTGGCTCTTCTCTGAACCTTTTCTAATAATGCTATATCCTTTTTAAGATACGGTGACCAGAATTGCACACAATATTCAAGGTGCGGTCTCACCATGGAACGATATAGAGGCATTATAATATCTTTTGTTTTATTTTCCATTCCTTTCCTTATGATACCTAGCATTCTATTTGCTCTCTTGGCTGCCGCTGCACACTGGGCCGAGGGTTTTAACATGTTATCCACAATGATGCCTAAATCTTTTTCCTGGGTGGTGGTTCCTAATGTGGAACCTTGCATCGTGTAACCATAGTTTGGGTTGTTCTTCCCTAGGTGCATAAATTTGCACTTGTCCACATTAAATTTCATCTGCCATTTTGATGCCCAGTCTTTCAATTTATCAAGATCCTCTTGCAATTTTCCACAATCCTCTTGGGTTTTAACAACTTTAGTTTTGTGTCATCTGCAAATTTGATAACCTCACTCGTTATTCCCTTTTCCAGGTCATTTATGAATATGTCAAAAAGCAGCGGACCAAGCACAGATCCCTGGAGTACACCACTATTCACCCTTCTCCATTGGGAAAATTGGCCATTTAGCCCTACCCTCTGCTTTCTATCTTTTAACCAGTTCCTGATCCACAGTAGTACACTGCCTCCTATCCCATGACTCTTTAGTTTTGCCAAAAGTCTCTGATGAGGGACCTTGTCAAAGGCTTTCTGAAAGTTCAGATACACTATATCAACTGACTCACCTTTGTCCACCTGTTTATTCACACCTTCAAAACAACATAACTGATTAGAAAAAAACAAGATCTTCCTTGTCTAAAGCCATGTTGGCTGTCTCCCTTTAGGCCATGACTATCTACATGCTGAGTAATTTTATTCTTTATGATGGTTTCTACCATTTTTCCTGGTACTGATGTCAGGCTCACTGGTCTGTAGTTTCCCGGATCACCCCTGGAACCCTTTTTAAAAATTGGTGTTACATTGGCGATCCTCCAATCTTCAGGTATTAGAGATGATCTAAATGATTGCAGACCTGCTATTAGTAATCTGTGAGCTATCTCATATTTCAGTTCTTTCAACACCCTTGGATGTATACCATCCAGTCCAGGTGATTTGTTACTCTTCAGTTTATCTAATAGTTGTAATACATCTTCCCAATGTATCGATATTTCCTTCAATTCTTCCGCACCTTTAAATATCACTTCAGTCATGGGTAACATCCCTACATCTTCCTCAGTAAAGACCGAAGCAAAGAATTCATTTAGTCTCTCCGCTATCGCCTTGTCGCCTCTTAGTGGCCCTTTAACCCCTCTATCATCTAATGGACCAACTGACTCTCACAGGTTTATTGCTACGAATGTACTTGAAAAGTCTTTATTTCGCGTTTTTGCTTCCGCAGCAAGCTTCTTCTCAAATTCTCTCTTTGCCTGCACTTATTAAAAGAGGGCTGCTACACAGTACCCTGTCCTGTGCTGCTGAGGTAAGCTATATTCTGATTTGATTTAAATTATAGCTCTTTGCTGCTGCTAGTCTCTGACTTATTATGAAATTTAAACTAGAAAGCTCTCTTCTGTGTTTTAAATTTAAACTAAAAGTACTTTGCTGATACTAGGCCCTGAGTGACTATTAAATTTAAACTACAAGCTCTCTGCTGGGTATGAAATGTAACCAGAAAGTTCTCTTCTGTGTTTTAAATTTAAACTTAAACTGCTGCTACTAGGCCCTGACTGATTTAACAAAAAAACAATGGGTTCACAGATTAATTAGCTTTAATAGAAAGAATTCCTTTCAGAAAATTTCCAGACGCATATACTCACAATTGCAGATCTCTCTCCAGAAGTAACAGTCCCCTTTTCTAGTCCTTCAAGACTGCTACCGTGGTCCCAGCTGCTGAAATCCAGTGCAGGAGGAATTGGTTGAAGATTTGTAGGAGTGCAGCGGGGCTTCTTAAGCTGCTGTGCTGGCTGGGCAGGTTCAGTGGGCTATAGCTGTGGGGTTCCTGCAAGTGCAGTCTATGCAGTGGTGATACAGAGGAGGAGGAGCTGGCCGATCTGCAGCAGTGACGGTGGTGTTGCCTTCCCCTTTTTCTGCGTTGCCTCTGGGAGTTGTTTGAGCTGCTGCTGCCGCTATGAACTCTGTTCCTGCACACACAGACACCCCCCCAGTGGCTTCTTTTTCTGGAGGGGGTGTTGTGCGATCCTTGGGATGGCCTGCTTTTGGGGGAGGGGGACTCCTGACCACCGGTGCCGCACCATCAGGGAGTCCCCAGGTCTGTGGGGTGACACCATCCAGGGCTTTCTCTGTTGCCATGGTGCTGGCCAATGGAATCATGGGAGGCAGAGTCCCAGGCCCGATGAGGGCTTTCGCTGCCATGGTTAGTTGCCAGGAGGCCGGTGTTCATCGCTGGGTGCTAGATCATCGCAGGATTTGGGAGGCTGGATGAAGGTGACATTTTAGCCGAGGCAGGAGCATCTGTGAGAGGAGACATGCGGTCAGGAATAGAGGCCCCGGGGCATGCTGTGGAGTGCCTAGGGGGCCTGGTCCTGGCCTAAAGAACTCCTGGAGGATATGTTGCCGTGATTTCCTTGCACAGGGGACATCCTGGAACAGTGTATGCAGTCCTCTACTCTGTAGCTAGTTCCCAAACTCCAAAACGCACTGATTGTGTACATCGGTGCTGTTCATTTTTTTCCCACACTTGGGGCACATTTTGAACCCCAGCCTAGGCATGCTGGGGTTCAAAATGTGCCCTGCTCCGTGTAAGGGTTCACTTCTGCCATTTTTCTGCTGGACTGTAGGAATCTTCTCTTCTTTTGGATTTTTCTTCTGTGGATTCTATTTTGTTTTGTTTTGTTTGTGGAGAGCAGTGAAAGTCCATCTTGCTGGCAAGGTGGAATAATTGAAACTGGGCCAGCTAGAGGCAGGCCAGAGGGTAGGGCTACTGAACACATGCTCAGAAAGGCTTTGCTTTTCTGAGCTCTGGAGAGCACTTCTGTTTATGGCGCCATCTGATGGCATCACCAAATGTGGCTGATTTATCCTGCTGTCCACAGAGAACCCATTACAGGTAAGTAACCTCGCTTTCTCTCTCCCTCCCCACCTAGCATTGGAAATGACCACAAATATATATTGTCCTCATGCTGGAAACAGAAAGTTCTACCAGAGAAGTAGCCGTATTATCATAAGAACTGCCATTTAGGTCTGACCAGAGGTCCATCAAGCCCTGTATCCTGTTTCCAACAATGGTATCTGGCGGGATCCCAAAATGTAGATAGCTTCCATGCTATTTGCAAAATGCAATGTGTGACTGAGTCAATGCTGATTCCTGGTGACCCTGCAGCTCTTGGATTTTCTTGGCAATGTGACTGGAAGTAGACTGCCAGGCCTTTCTTCCAAGGCAATGGAGAGTTAAGTGACTTGCCACAAGGAGTGCTAGTATGAATCTAACTCTGGTCTCTTGGTTACCAAGCCAGTGCTCTAACCATTAGGCTACTCTTTACATGCAAGGATGCAAATGCAATATGTGTCTTCGAGTCAGTCCTGACTCCTGGCGACCCAGAAGCTCCTGGGCTTTCTTGGCAGTGTCACCGGAAGTAGATTGCCAGGCCTTTCTTCCGAGGCAATAGAGGGTTAAGTGACTTGCCCAAGGCCACAAGGAGTGCTAGTGGGAATCAAACCCTGGTTGCATGGTTACCAAGCCAGTGCTCTAACCACTAGGGCTACTTCTCATGTAGGGATAAGCACTGGCTTTCACCAAGTCTATCTGGTTAATAATGGCTTATGGTCATTTCCTCCAAGTACTTGCCTAAACCTTTTCTTAAGTCCAGCTATGCTAGCTGCTTTTACTATTTCCTCCAACAACGAATTCCATATTTTAATTGTGCATTGGTCGAAAAATATCTTCTCTGACATATTATGAATGTGATACTTGGTAACTTCATGAAGTCTCCACCTAGTCTGTACTTTTTTGAAAAAATAAACCACCAATTTGTGTTTACCCATGCCACTCCACTCATGATTTTATAGACCCTTATCTTATGTTTTCTCACCCATATCTTCTCCAAGCTGAAGAGGCCTACTTTCTTAAGCCTTTCTTCATAGGGAAGCCATTCCATCCCCTTTTAGTTCCGCTATATCTTTTCTCAATGCGGTAACCGGAATTGCATGCAATACTCAAGGTGCGGTCACATCAAACAATACAAAAGCATTATGATACTCTCTATTTCATTTCCCATTCCTTCCTTTCTTAATAATTCCTTTGATTGCCGCCACACATTAAACCAAGGATTTCAGCATATTGTCTACAATACTATCTAGATCTTTTCCTGGATGGTGACTCCTAATATGGAACCTAGCATCATATAGTTATATTTTGAATTATTCTTCCCTTATGCATTAGTTGCACTTGTCTATATTAAATTTCATCTGCTGACAGGAAGAACTAAGGCGGCTGCAAAAGAGATGCTGGTATGTTAAAGTCCCGTCACTCATATGTCTGCACAGTGAGGAAGTGAAATGCCTGATCAAGAATGCTCCTGCCCCTAGCTGCTGCAGATAAGTATCACTTGGTATTTGGGTGGCTCATCCACAGGGGTAGAAATGTACTTATTTAGTTCCAGATTTGAGAAGCATGGAGAAGGCACCTTTGTCCACAGTGAGTGAAGTCTTGCTAAGCCCAGATCAGCAAGTTCATCCCTCCAGGCCAGGGTTTGGCATGGACCCTGCAGGTCTCTCAGCAGTGAAATCAATGCTACATGCACAGTAGGAAGCTGCTGGTGGGAGAGCAGGTGGGACTACTTACATTGGGGCCCATGCCTGTTTGAGGACTTTCTGTCCCAAGTTAGAATTCCGGAAGAGAGCCGGATTTCCCATTAGGCACTGGAAATACGTTACTTAAGGCTTAGGAAGGAAGAAAAAAAATGAAAAAGCAGAAAAAATAAGGGGGAAAAAAGAGATTGTGAGACAGAAATTTAATGCAACCAAAATGTCAAAATTACATTACAAAAATATATCTCCAGAATTTTATTTCTTTGGCCTCTCTTTTCAGCAAAGCCTTTAATATAGCCCCTCAAGGAATTATTTAAAGCATGGTAATTCTCAGGCTTATAATATATATTTTCTCCCCGATAGCCCCTTTTCTTAAGAACTATTTTCATTTTCAATTTTTAGATAACATTTTTTTTGCTGCTTAGGTTACACTGGCTTATTTTTTGTAGCTGTTTTGCAAGAGGGAATTTTTCTGTTTTAGGCAAAGCTTTTCTGCTATTTTTCTCCTCTAGCCTTTGAATTGAAAGAACAGGAAAACCACTCTTTGAAAATCACTCCCTTCCACCCAGCTCCTAACCACCCATGTGAGAAATTTTACTATACAGAATCACACACCAATTAGATTGTTGATTGATAGAAGTGTTTGGTATTGGTTAGAAGACAATATCTAGGAAGTAAATAGTTCTATGTTTGGAAATCTGCTAAAAGTAAACAATTACATTTGAAGGAGCTTTGATTAGGTAATTTTACAAAAGGGAGCACATCGGGCTATACACCTCAGACGCTTATATCAGATTTTAGCAGCTTTAAGTGATAAGAAACTGCTCCATAACCAAACAACAAGTGAGCAAGGAAGCAAGTCTACAGACAGCTAATCATAACACAGATGTTAGCTCTCACATAAAAAAGGCTAGCCACTTTTTGTCTTAAAGCTGAGGAAAAGCCAGGGCTACATTAGTAGGTCTTTTTCTCATTTCTTTCAACAGGTGCTAAAGATCCTACTACTGAACTATGGCTGGAAAAATTGCTGCCCTCATTACAGCTTCTGCCTCTGTCCAGATGGACAGCCTGATCCCAGGCAAGGTACTGGTTCCATGTGCAAGATGTCTGCAAGTGGAATCCCTCATGAAACAAATGGAGGAGCTGAAAGAAGAGGTGGTAAGGCTGAGAAGCATCCATGATAGCGAAAACTACATTGATGAAATGCTTCTTGAGGCATCAAAGATCTCCATCAGATGTGAAGATATGATACAGAAAGAAGAGTGCTGGATATGAGTCACCAGAGCCTGAAGAACTGACCAACTCCACTATCTCTTGAACTAACAAACAGATATATTGCCCTCACGGTGAAGGAGGTGAGAACATTCCAGGAACTAGAGCTCAAAACCCCACGTTGCTAAATCTGTGACCACAAGGAGGAAAAGGGCAGTGGTGCTTGGTGACTCTCTTCCGAAGGGTATGGAGGCATCTATTTGCTGATCAACCTTGATGTCTCAGGAGGTGTGCCGTCTGCCAAGTGCCAAAATCAGAGACTCATCAAGCCTACTGACTATTATTCAATGCTGCTCATCCATGTTGGCACAAATGATACTGCTAGGTATCCCTCTAAATGTATCAAGAGTGATTTCATGGCTCTGGGAGAGAGGATGAAGCAGATAGGTGTGCAAGTGGTGTTCTCCTTAGTCCTCCCTGCTGAGGATAAGGCCGAAGCAGAGAAGCTCGCATCCCAGAGATGAATCCATGGCTATATGGATGGTGTCATCAAGAGTGTTTTGGTTTCCTAGACAATGAAATGATTTTACAAGGGCTGCTAAGCAGAAATGGTGTCTACCTATCAAAAAGGGACAAAGTGTCTTCCACAGCAGATTAAAGCCCTCTTCAGTAGGTTAGCCAAACTAGATTTGCTGGGGATGAGTTAAGAAAGCCCTCAGGTAAGTAAAACATTAACCACTTCTGTAGAAATGGGGAAAAGGGGCAATATCTGGAAAGCTGTGTGTATTAATACCTGCAGTATTGGAAATAAGATTCTGGATCTTGAGGCTTTAAATAGAAGAGGCTGACTCAGATTTAGTGGTGGTCATAGAAACATGGTTCATGGAAAACCATGACTGGGATCTAATTATACCGGGCTATAATTTATTCAGGAAGGATAGGGTAGGGATGAGGAGTGGCACTATATGTAAATATTAAATATTAAAGGCACAGAAATGCAGGGCTTATGAGAGAAGGAGGAAGCACTGTGGGTTAAACTGGAAAGAGGGAATAGAGCATCCATTTGCATTGGTGTGTTGCGCAGATCTCCTTCACAGGCAGAAGACGTGGACAGAGATTTAACTGAAGACATTCATAGTTGGGGCTTAATTTGTAGACAGAAATGAAGTGGAACTGTGGGTAGAGCCAGGGCTGGAAGTAACCTGTGGGGGCAGGGCATGTCAATTTTAGGGGTAGGTTTTTATTTTTCCAAACTTTACAAACTATTAGTGACCAAATTATGCAGTTTTGCATTCTGAATCTAAAGCTATCTTCAGAAACTGCTTAAAGTGAGTCTTACCTATATCAAATCACAGTTGAAATATGTGGAAATTAAGTAATTTTTATTTGGATGTACAAATAGTCTGAACACTCCCTGTAAACACATAATTGTCTTTAAAATGTCATTTATGCAGTTAATTTAATGTTATTTAACATAATCCAGAAAAGAAGCCATATCTTGTTTGCTTGTGTTTTGGCTTATGAGCTCCTTGCTGACCATCTGACCCCTAATATAATGTTCCCTCCTCTCCTGATTGTACACATGACCAGCAGCCCCAGTTGTCATTTTTATACACCTTTCTGTGGACTGGGTGTGTGATGGCCAGTCTGGAACCACCATGGGCTTGCTCAGAAATTCCTTGATCTCTGCTGTTGTCATGGTACAGGTAAGAGGAGGCTCAGAGACTCCTGAGCTCCAGTTAAGTAATTTGGTGCATGTAGTTGCCTCATTGTTGATGGATGGTGTTTTCCTGGGTCTCACACTGCTCTCTCCAAGCTGAGTCTTCTCATCTCTTTCAATATCTTCTCCACTGCATCTCCTCTCTCCTGTGCCTCTTCACTGCACAACATAGCTTGCAGAACAGACTCACTGTAACCATACTAAGGGGTATGTTTACTAAACCGGGCTAACAGTTAACCCGGGCTATCTGCCACTAGGTCCCATATTATTCAATGGGACCTAGCTGCAGATAGCCCGGGTTAACCGTTAGCCCGGTTTAGTAAACATGCCCCTAAGTTGACCTTCTCACTGTAGGCATGATTATTTTCCTTACTTCTTTACACCGCTCTTTCAACAGTTGCAGCTGGAAAAGGAGATGCCTGGAACCTTGTGTCCAATTGCTATTTATTTTTATATTGAACCAGTTCACCATGTAAACCCCAATAGAGAACTCTACAATCATTCTTAAGTTTTTGGGTAAATAAGTAAGATAAATTGATAACTGAGGCACAAAAGGCATTGATATGCAATACAAACACAAAAAAATATCATCAGAGCACTTAAACATATTTCAGCAATTTGTGTATTTTTGCATAATTTTCGAGAAATTTTACATAGGTAAAAATCATATTACACAAAATTTAAAGCTATTTGTTGATTTGCCACATGACATTGTACCATTTTTTCACTAGTGCTTTTTAAAATTATGACATCTCCAAAATTGACACACCCTACTGTGGGGGCCTGAGGTTTTTACATAGTTGTTTGCTCCGTTTTTTCATTTTGATGTTTTATTGCCTTATATTGCATCAGCTGAACTATGTTGCCCCTGATGCAGGCATAGTTGCTGAAACTTGGCCAAGTCAGGTATTCAATAAAGTGTATTAACAGAAGACTTTTTTGCATGGCCTTGATATCTCTCTGCTCCTTCCTTTGGCATTTAGCAATTTAAAAACAGCCCAATATCATCTCTATGTGTTTTGAAAATATACAGAGTTTAATTATGTGTTTGCCAGTGAATGCATAATTGCCTTTAAATAGGGCATGATTATTAATTTGTCTGATAGGGCATAATTATTCATTCATATGGGACACTTCCAGATTCACCAATAAAACTCACCCATCAGATGCAGGGCAGAAGCAGAGCTTTCAATTTACAACTCAACATACAAAAAAGATTCCATTCGAATTCCAGTATAACATCAGTGATAACACCATTAACTCCCTCCACTGCCAAACATTGTGCATCATAATACAAAATCCTGAAAATGCATACTCAACACTAGAACCAAGTTGAAGAACTCGATCTGCACCAATCCTACTTATGAAAAATTGTAATGTAATGTAATGTGTGCTTTCGAGTCAGTCCTGACTCCTGGCGACCCAGAAGCTCCTGGGTTTTCTTGGCAGTGTCACCGGAAGTAGATTGCCAGGCCTTTCTTCCGAGGCAATTGAGGGTTAAGTGACTTGCCCAAATTAGCACTACAAATATTCTAAAACACCAGCAACCTCCAGTTGGAAAAAGAGAACAAGCAGAACTACTATAGAGCCCTACAGAGAACGAACATGTTAGAATCCCTGCACATGGAAAATGCAGACCATCACCTAGTAAAGAATAAAACTACAAAATTAGAAAAAAAAATGTGCAGACAAAAATTGAAATGGAAAATCCCTAAAATAGACACTGAGCTGTGGAACACTGAAGAAAGAAATAAAAATGCATTTCCTTCTCGACTGAACTAAAAGAAATGCACATTTTCAAAACCGACATTTCATTCTCTAAAAACTAACACTCTTTTTACATTTGTTTGATCATTTTATTTTTCTAGTTCGGCTGGTACTGGTCTGTTCCTCTTGTTAATCTTCTTCTAAGTCCTTTTCCAGGATCTCATTTCCATTTTCTGTTTCTTCACACTGCCTGTCTTTGTCCTTTCCTTTCCTTCCCTACATCTCTTTCCAATACTGATCCTTCCATTTATCTTTTTTCTCTGTTTCTCTCATCTGACTTTTTCTTAATTATAGATTCATTCTGCTCCTCCCTCTCCCTCCTTTAATCTTCAATCTTCCTCTTTTCACCTTCTTACCTGCTTTCCATTTCCCAATCTTACTTCCCTAGTCCTTCCATTCCCCACCCATCTCATTCCTCCACCAGTCTCCATTTCCTCCTTCTGTATGTACCCCCTCGCCAGCTTCATCTACCACCTCTCTTTCCCTAATCAGCCCCATCTCATTCCCTAGCACATATCCTCTCTCCACCTCCAGACAGGGCTGGCGCAAGGAGATGAAGTGCCATAGGCAAACTTCATAACTTGTGCCCCTCCCCTATGTGGCACCTCTCTGGGACCGACAGTAGTGGCAATAGTCACAAACAGCCCCATGGAGTTTGCCTTCAAGCTTTGGTGCCGTGGGGATGTTTGCTTCTTTTAGAAATGGAAAACCAACTGAAATAAAAGTGTGGGCTGGTAGAGAATGAAAAATACAGAAAAGTGCAGCTCTCCTCCTACCTTCCAGGTTGGAGAGGGGTGAGGAAGAGAGGAAAGAGCGAAAAAGGACTGAAGAAAGGAGTAAAGGGGGTGGAAGGAGAGTGGACCAAGAGTCATGGTGAGCACAAATATGTTTGCTTGACTCAAAATACATAGTTTTCGTTTTGTTAAAGCAATTGATGCCACTCAGCCTTTGGCATTCAGAGCTGGCTCAAATATTAGGCAAGACATGGTGGTCGCCCAGGGCAGCCCAATCAAAGCAAAGCAAATGACCCCGACATCCACGCAAACTCAAAAACCATCAGCGCACCTATACATACAAAGTAAGTAAAGCTTAATATTTAAAGTAGGCTCTCCAATTATGCATGTCTACAGAATTGTTGTAGAAGGGGTGGTGTTGGGATAATCATAGAGAGACATGATGGCAGAAAAAGACCACATGGCCTATCTAGTCTGCTCTTCCATATCATCCACTATAACAGTCCCCTTTTTTCCTTTAGAGAGTCTTGTGTTTGTCCCATGCTTTTTTGAATTTAGATACTGTCCTCATCTCCACCACCTCCACTGGGAGACTATTCCACGCATCTACCACTCTTTCCGTAAATAAATATTTCTGCATATAACTCCTGAATCTATCCCCTTTCACCTTCATTCTATGTCCCCTCGTAGCAGAGCTTGCTTTCAATTGAAAGAAGCACTCCTGTGCATTTAGGCCATGGTGGTATTGAAACCTCTCAATCATCTCATCTCTGTCCTGCCTTTCCTCTAAAGTATACATATTAAGGTCCTTAAGTCTGTCCTCATATGCTTTATAACAAAGACCATTAACCATTTTAGTAACCTTCTGCACCGACTCAAACCTGTTTACATCCTTTTGAAGGTGTGATCTCCAAAATTGCACACAATACTCCAAATGAGGTCACACCAAAGACTTATACCTCCTTTCTTCTGCTGGCCATTCTTCTCCCTGTGCACCCAAGCATCCTTATAGCTTTCACCGTTGCCTTTTCTACCTGTTTAGCTACTATGAGATTGCCAGATACAATTACACCTAGGTCCCATTCTTTTGTCACCCCCTATACTGTACCGCTCCCTTGGATTGTTGCAGCCCAAATGCATGACCCTACATTTTTTAGCATTAAATCTTAGTTGCCAAATTCTAGACCATTCTTCAAGGTTAGCTAGATCCCTCCTCATGTTATCTACACCTTCCAGGGTGTCTCCTCTGTTGCAGATTTTGGTATCAACCGCAAAGAAGCAAACCGTACCCAGTCATGATTGTTAAGCTTAATGATCAAAATCTCAGGGGGGGTGGGGGGTGGAGGCTTTAAGGCTGAAGGTTCGCCTACGGCACCCAAAAATCTTATACTGTCCTCAGATAGGTCCAACCTGCAAAGTAACATGCATACACACAAAAAATATAAAAGCATGAAGTTTATGGTAGGTCTTTCTTTGCATTTTGTCTGCTCTGCTCAGCTCAGGTGATGTCTCACAGTACTTCAGCATTCCCCTCTCTCCTTATATTAAAGGACATTGAAGATTTTAATCTGCATGTTGCTTTCTAGTTCTTCAATAAAGACTAAAAAAACATATTGGCTGCAACTCAAAACATTATCATTTATTAACACACAAAACTAATAGCAAACTAGGAGAGTTAATTAAAACAAAAGTACAAGCCGATTTTAATACATTTAGATTTAAGGAGCTGTAGTTTCTTCTAAATTAAATGCTTTCCATGGTCATGTAATTATTTGCAATATAATATATAGCAATAAAACTTTGCTGTGAAGTGCCACCTACTGGAGAGATCGTGCGATTCTTTTGTTTGGATTAAAATCAGACTATCATGCCATGCCGTACAGCAATGCTTCTCAAACTGGTCCTGATATACTTCCTAGTCAGTCTGGTTTTCAGGATATCCACAACAGTGCTTCTCAGTCCTCCCCCAGAAGCACACCTAGGAAACCAAGTTTCAGGATATCCACAACGAATATGCATTAGACATTTACATATATCGAAGACCAACTGTATGTAGATCTCTCTCATGAATATTCATTGTGAATATCCTGAAAGCCCAGCTGGCTAGCCTAGGTGGGCCTGTGGAAAAGGGTTGAGAAGCTCTGCCTTATAGTTCAGCCAGACCACTCCAGGCATGAAGATTGGAAGGTATGTGCAAACTGCTCACCAACTGGTGCTTGTGGAAGACAAGCCTGTGCTTTACACTGCCTAGTCATGATGCCCCTTAGGCACCTGCCAGTTTTTCAGTCTTAGTGCTCTCACTACAAAACAAAAGTCCTTTCATGTGATTAAAATAAATCTACCCTTCGCCAAATTAAGCTGATGATCCCTGCAGTTCACTTGCCAAGTTCGTTGTAAGTATAAACTAGGAAGCTTTTCCAGTACTTGCACCCCAGCCTTCTTAGTTCCTCTCCGTCTCTGATCATTCTTCAGCGAGCAAATTCTCCTGCACTGCCAGAGACTCTACAAAGATATATCAAAAACTTAAATACAGCCTTTAGTTTAATATGAACCATGTGGTAGTTTCTGATTCATATTGTTTGTTTGCTCTTACACAAAACCAATTTAATTGCTTTCTGAAACTTTAATATCATGCATAACAGTATTTAAAATTTCCCATTTACAGACCTACACAGATATCTGTATAACTAGTGATTAACCATATCTACACATAGGACTTTAGAAATCCAACTGTTCCACGCTCAATGAAAAACAGGTCACACAAACAAAGAGCAGCAAAAATCCCTCTCATGCTTGGTAGTCACTGGGCCAGCTACTAATGAAAACTAATAGTTGAATCAATCTTCATGGCTGTGAAATTGATTGGCCATTGGCGATCTGCCAGTGCTTCTAAAGGTTTGTGTACTCATGTGGCCATTTCCCAATGAAAGCTGGTTTTCCTACAGAGTCAGTATGATTGTGCCACAGTGCAGACAGAGAAAACTGTACATAGTAACATAATAGATAATGGCAGTAAAAGACCACTTGGCGCATCCAATAAGCCTGCCCACACTGCGAACCATTCATCCTAATTGCTGTGTGGCCACTTGTATGATATTGTCCCTTATCCAAAATAGTTTGTTATTTTCCTCTATTGTACTCCACCCTCCTGAGTTGTTCAAGATGTGGAGAGGAATTTTATAACAGGGCACCACAGGTAAATGTCTACAGAGGCACCCACATACGCACAATACTAGCACATGTGGCAGAGAATATACCTTGAATGTGGATGGGATCACTTATACCTGCTCGTGAACAGGTATAAAGGCATTTTATAATCTAAGCCCTTTTGTGAAACTCTGCCCCTTGCTCTGACCAATTGGCAAAGTATGCACCTTCATTGAAACAGAAAATGACAGCAGATAAAGACCATGTGGCCTATCCAGTCTACCCATCCATTAGAACTAAAGTTTTACAACCTCCTTCTCTCCCTCAGAGATCGTCTGTATTTGCCCCATGCTTTCTTGAATTCAGATATTGTGAGACTCTTCCATGCATCCACCGCCCTTTCTGTATAGAAATATTTCCTCAGCTTCCTTTCAATAGGAAGAGAGCTGCCTCCTGTACATTTATACCATGGAGGTATTTAAATGTCTCTGTCATATCACCCAACTCTGCCTTTCCTCCAATGTATATACAGGGTGGCACAAAAAAAGTGAGAACATCTCGTAGCATATAAGTTATTTAAAAATTCAAAAAGACAAATGTAAACGATTGACAAATTAAAAAAAAAAAAAAAAAAAAAAAAAGATGGCGACCGGAAATTGTCGAAATAAAGCTAAAAAAGGTAAATAAGTAAACTATTTAAGCTTTTAATTTACGAGATGTTCTCACTTTTTTGGGCCACCCTGTATATTGAGATCTTTTAAGTCTATCCCCATTAGCCTTATAATGAAGACTAATGGCCATTTTAGTAGCCATCCTCTGGACTGACTCTACCCTGTTTTTATACTGTTAAAGGTGCAGTCTTCAGAATTGTACACAGAACAAATGAAGTCTCATTAGAGCTTATCCAAAGGCACTATCACCTCCTTTTTCCTGCTGGCTTATCCTTTCCTTCTACACCCAAGCATTCTTCTGACTTTTGCCATTGCCTTTTCTACCTGTTTGGCCACTTCAAGGTCATCTGATACAATCACCCCCAGGTACTGCTCTTCTTTCGTGCATGTAATTATTTCTTCCCCTATCCTGTACCACACCCTTGGGTTTTGGCAGCCCAAATGCATGATCTTGCACTTTTTAGCATTAAATCTTAGCTGCCAAATTCAAAACCACTCTATAAACTCTACTAGATCCCTCCTCATGTTATCCACACCTTCCAGAGGGTCTACCCTGTTGCAGATTTTGATATCATTTGCAAAGAGTCAAACCTTTCCTGACAGATGTTCTGTAATATAGCTTACAAAAATTTTAAAAGGAACAGGACCAAGGATTAATCACTGAGACATGCCACTGGCTACATTCCTGTTTTCAGGTGCCTCCCATTCAACCAGCTTCTTATTCAGTCAGTCACTTTAGGGTCCATCCCAAGGGCACTGAGTTTATTTATAAAAGTCGCCATTGTGGAACAATGTCAAAGGCCTTGCTGAATTTAAGTATACCACATCTAGCACTCTCCCCAATCCAGTTTTCTTGTCACCCAATCAAAGAAGTTAGATTAATCTGACAAGACTTACCTCTAATAAAGCCATGCTAATCTTGGATCCTGTAATCCACTGGATTCCAGAAATCACACCATTCTCTGCTTTAGCAGCGTTTCCATTAATATACTCCTGTACACAGCTGACACTGCATATAGCTCACCAAGCAATCAAATGTAAAAAAAAAAAAAAAGTAAAAATGTAAATATTTCATGTATACAGCTCACAATGTATATAGATCACCACTCAATCAATGTCAAACCACTCACACACACGTGCCTACTTATCACTGCATGCCCACACCCAAGCACCCTGACACTTGATTTGTTTGATGCGTAATCCGCTTTGATTTCAGGATAAAGCGGTATATAAATCATTTTAAATAAATAAAATACTCACCACAGAGTTCAGACGAAACGGTCTGAAGTTACAATCACAGCCTCCTTTTCCTATTACCTTTATTTACTTTCCTAACAAAAAGGTTTGCCGCCCTTAAAATATCTCCTTTCAGTTTTGCCCATTGTTGTCCTACTTCCTCTAAGATGTTTCCATCCAGCTGACTTAATGCAAATTGCATACTTTACGCAAGTTGGTATTTTATGAGTTAATTTACACATTTATGTGGCTACATATGCTAGTCCTGATGGAATTCTGCACACGCTAATTAAACGTTTTGTGCTGTTTTGTGATATGTTTTTTCTGTATTGTATTCAAATAGAGTATCACTCAAAAACAATATTTCTGGTTATTTTGACAAAGCATGCAGAATTTTGCAGAATTCAAACCTTTAGACACACAATTTTGAACTTTTTGTGCAGAATTCCAGCAGGATTAGTGGTAGCAATATATATTTATACTTGCTACAAGTTTTTTTTGCTAGCCTGGGCGATTCATTGATTTTTTTGGATTTCTAAAATAACTTTCACAAGAAAATAACTTCCTTTGTTAGCTGACTCTCAGCCCATCTCAAGGTCCTACAATAATCCAAATGTCCACCAACACACCATTACAGCTGTTACTTGAATATACAGCATTTCAGGTCCTTGTGCTCTTTCCCAACAATGACTTGTCACCCACAAGCCATGATCTCAACCCAGACAACATAAGGAGTATTATAAAGAGTATGTACCCTGCCAGACAGGCCTAGCTATGTAAATGAAGAATCTTTATTCTTGCAACAATAAAAACACCTCTTTGAAGGTCCTGTGCTAATAACAGATCACCATGGTAAAAAGAGACCACGATACCATTTCGTAATGTTATGGATCTACTTGTCTGACTTGCTCTCTGGCCTGGTGCACCTTTTCTCTATAATCAGGTGTTCCCAACCCAGTCCTCGGGATACACCTAACCAGGGTTTCAGGATAACCACAAGGAATATGCATGAAATGGAGGCAGTGCAAGTAAATCTTTTTTCATGCACATTCCTTGTGGTTATACTGAAAACCTGACTGATTAGATGTGCCCCAAGGACTGGGTTGAGAATCTCTGCTCTATAATCAGTTTCCAACCTGGTCCATGTACTAAGGCAGAAGAAAAACTGTACCTCCCTCCACCTGTTTTCCCATTTGCACATATGTTTTTGGGTATTATTGCTGTTCTATATCCATTCTCTCCTTGTGTCATTTACTCAGATTTTATGGTTTTTTTAATCAAATTTAATTTTTTGAACTTTATAATCATATTAACTTATTTTAAAACCCTGTTATTAACCTATGTTTTCTGGTACTGTTGCCTTTTGCTATTTTTCTCAATTGTAAACCACCATGATGTATAACTCGAATGGCGATATATTAAAATTGTGTTAAATAAATGATTCCTGCAACTGGATAACTTGGCAGCCCGGTAAGTAGTTTAGACAGAAAACTAAGCGAATCAGCAGCAATATCACAATAGCAACAAAACCCGGAGTTGTGGTGGTGTTCAGAAATCACCACACCTAGTAATCACATTTATTGTAAAATAAGAAAGCAGGTCTGAACAATATCACTGAGTGCTGGTTAGCTAATGGTCTGAACCTTATAACCTTATAGCTAAAACAGAAGAGACAGGGTTAATTAACCCAGTAATTCAACTGCCGTGCTATGCAAAAGAACGGTTCTGGTCATCTGCTTCCCCTGGTCAGCTGTGGGTGACAATGCTGTGGAGAAAGACTTCACAATTCCAGTGGATGTGTGGAAGGGGGGCAAGTGTCATTGCATAGTGGTGACAAGATTTAGTTATTTAAATTTTAAAAAAATTACTGCAAATAAATAAATACATTTATGAACCATGATAGCAGGGTTCCAATTGCTCCAAGCTGCTGCAATAAGACTAAAGTAAATTGAAAGGGATCCAGGGTTGGTGCAAGGATATGAGGTGCCCTGGGCAAACCTCATCTTTGCACGTTCCCCCTCACCCCTCCCTACTCCCCTGCTCTCACATACCACCACTGCTGCCGCATCTCGCTGGAACAACAAAGAAGTGATTAGCAGAGCCTGAACCACTGTGTGCTGCTGCTGTGCTATGGAAGGAAGTCTGGGTCAGAAGGGGTGGGAATGGCTGACCTTTCAGAGTACAGCACCAGCATGTAGCAATTTAAGCTCTACTTCTTTATTGTTTTATTGTCATTGCTATTTCAGCAGGTCCCGGAGAGATGTGTTAGTTGCTGTAATGGCAGGAATGGACTACCCTCCAAAGTTCTGCACTCTGGATAACTTCCTTGTTCACCTAAGGGTAGTGCCCACCCTAAAGGGATATAAAGTGGAGGTGGTGGGGAAATTACTGAGTTGTTGTGAATGAAGTTTCATGGAGCCAAACGTCAACTCTGGAAGGCCAAAGGAGCAAGAGGAAACTTGCAGGCCAAAAATAAACTGAAGGGAGAAGGCGGAGATCAATAACTTCAGTAGAGTTCACGTCATAATTCACTAAGTATTATTACTGATACTATAAACTCAAAATGAAGTGTGCCAGAAAACATTATATGATTGAAGCTTTATTAGACTAAAAAATACTTCTCAATTCAACAGCTTTTCCCAAGGTAGGGGACAGGGAGTACAGGTTGAGCAAGCATGACATGATTTCAATAGGATTAGCCTACAAAAGTTAAAGGGAAGTTGAGACATAACATCAGAGGTAGCTAAAATAGAAGAGAAAGGGCAAACCCAGTGACTCAGTAGTAATACCATGCCAAAGAATTATTTGAGTCATCTAAACCAGGTAGCAGCCATCATTTGCCGACCCCCCTGAAAAACTCATCTTTTTGCTTTATCACCGACTTTGACTCCTAGCTTTCCTTCTTTCTTGAAACATCTTCCCCTTTTCTCATTCTTGGGGATTTTAACATTCATGTGATGAGCCCCTCTGAATCCTATGCCTCAAAGCTCCTTGCCTTAACCTCCTCATTCAACCTCCAGCTGTGTTCTACAACCCCTACTCACCAGTAGGACCACTGCCTGGACCTTGTCATTTTCCCCAGCTGCTCAAACTTCTCCACCTCAGTTCTTCCCCTCTCTGATCATCATTTGCTAATTTTCACTCTTATCCAACCCCCTCCCCCCCAAGTCTCAACCAATCTCCACTAATATATTGTCATGATGTGGGTATCAATAAAGATGAGAACTTGAAAAGAAATCCTGTTTCTTTTAGGAATCTAGTTGTGCAGTTACCTCCAGGCACAGCTAGAGGGAGCAGGAATGATCATACAGGAGCTAATGAGCCTAAGAGGGCTAATGATTTGCACCTGGGAATGACCCCCGGAAGTCTTGAAGGAAAGATTCCTTTATAAGTCAGAGCTGAATGCCAGCAAGGCAGAGGAGCAAGGAGAGAAAGGAGCAGAGAAGGACAGAGGAAGGAACAGAGACAGAGGAACAGCTCTGTTGAGAGGATCAGCTCCAAGAGAAGGAGTAAGTGAAAAAATCCTATGTGAGCAAGCCCAAAGGAACAGAGTTCACAAGGGTGAAGTTCAGAAGGGCCAGCGTGCTGCTGTTCAAGGGAAGTTTGTTAGAGCCAGCTCTGAAGTTAGAGTGCGTGCCACGCCCTGTTCTCACAGTGTTCCTGACTCAAGAGCAGAGAGACAGAAGCAAAGAACCAGAGAGAATGGTTTAGAGAAAAGCTTGCAATCTCTGAGAAATGCTAACCAAGTGTTAACAGGCAAGAAAGGAAAAGCACTTTGTGAAAAGGCTGAGTTCTTACCAAAGGAGAAAAGGGAATCCACGTCAGGTTTTACCAGGCTGCCAGAAAGCAGAGCGTTGCCTAAAGCTTACAGGCAGAGAACCTGTTACAGGAGGAAAGTTTCTGAAAGGGAAAACTCCACGGATTCAAATGAGCCAGACTCCAGGTATGAAAGATTTATTAATGATATAAAATGCTTGAGTCCTAAAGGCCCTGTTGAAACACATGCTCACTCTGTAAAGAAGGAGAAGCCAGATTGGTTTCATAAAATCCCTAAAGCACTTAGAACACAGTAGTACTGGGGACAAGACCCTAGAGACATTGCACACAGACCTGTGTTAGACAGGGACAGTGATTATTCCCCTGATGAAGAATCCATTGAGATAGAATGCATAAATACTGTTCCCATGTCTCAACCTGAACAGATGGAATGTGAGTTGTGCATAACCTCGTGCCAGGAGTCTGTAGCCACCGTGTAACCTAGAAGAAGTTTGTAGAATTCCTATGCTATTGGAATGAGCTGAATTCATTTAATCAAGCCTTGCATTAATTGTGAAGTTTAACAATTAAGCATATGATTTGAATGCTGGTACCTTTTGGAAACAAAGGACTTTCTGTTGATTCTAAATGTCTTACTTTTGAACCCTTGCACTGACGGGGAATAAAAGCCTTAATTTCTCTACACTTGGTTTCGTTAATGAGTGCTCTTAGGAAGCTGGAATAAGTAAGAACATCTTTACTACGTCAGATGAACCTTACATTCCCTTGGACTACCTAAAATAATCTTTGCTGTGGAGCTGCCCCATATTTCTAATGGCGTAGACGGGGCTCCCCACGACAATATTTAGACATTTTCTTCAAGCTGTTGAGACAGCAATGGAAAGAACTGAAGGGGCATCTCCCCTTTCAGCCACTATGTCATCAGAATCTGTCAACGAGGCGGTTTCTTCCTCTAACACTATACTCTCTTCTGCCTTAGATGCTCTTGTTCCTCCCTTTCCATGCCCTGTGAGGCATACTGTACCTCAGCTCTGGCTGACTTCTGAAATCCACTATCTTTGTTCCTGTGCCCACTCTGCTGAGAACCTTTGGTTTAAATCCTGTATCTATGCTGACTTTGTTTTTTAAAATGCATGCTAACCTCCTTCCAGTCTACCATAGCACTTTCCAAGCAAGAGTACTATGTCCATCTGACAAACTTTCTTGCCATTGAATCTCACCATCTCTTTGCAATGCTCAGTTCTCCATCACTTTCTGCCCAGACTTTGGCTGACTACTTTCATGACAAGGTTCACAAGATCAGTCTTGAATTCTCCACCGAGTCACCCTTGTCTCCTCTTTCCTCTCTTCACTCTCAGATCGTTCCTTCAACCCCTATCACCCTTTCTTCCTTTACTAAAGTCACTAAAGAGGAAATTGCAAGTCTTCTTTCCTCTTCCAACTTACTACCTGCTCCTCTGATCTCATTCCCATCCATCTACAGTGGTGTGCGAAAGTCTGGAATCACTTGTAAATTTGACATTTTTTCAACTTCGTGACCTCATATCTTAATTTCTTTTTCCTCCCAGTGGCTTTTTCTGTGTATGTCATGATAAGTGATAGATTTGGCTATTAGGGCCAACTTTTAGTATTGGTTTGGCCCTTATTTTCTGAGTTTGTTCCCCATGGTTGTCCTGTTGCTAGATTTTCTGTGAAAAATTGCATAATGCACATCGTTGGCCAACGATATATTATTGTAAGTACGCTTTAAAATATTATGGACACACACCCGGTTTCCTTCAAATTAATGTATGTGGCCTTGAAAAAGGCCATTTTTGTGTGTCAGTGATGGCTCAGTATTTGATGGGCCATCCTTTGTTCTTGATCACCTGACTGCCCCTTGTCGGCATTGAATGAACCAGTCTGACAAGGTGATCGTTGGTGACAACGCAGTTCCAAGCTGCAATGATTGACTCAATCAGCTCACGCTTTGATGTTGGATGCCTCTTGGATATTTCCAAGGCCACCTTGTGCCTGATTGGATTCAGATCTGGAGACTGGGCAGGCCAGTCCATTGACTTGATGATCTGCTGCTTCCAGCTGATCACCTGTCTGGAGCGATGGCAGGGTGCATTGTCATCTTGGAACAGGAAATGGCCAGGAAACAGCTGGTGTGCTGATGGCACCATGCACTTTTGCAGTATGGTGATGTACTTGGCCCTGTTGACCATTCCATCGATGATGTGAAGACGTCCAACGCCACTGGCAGCCATGCAGCCCCAGACCATGACCTTCAAAGGATGCTTCACAGTGAGGTCGAAACACTCAGGCTTGAATTCCTCTCCAGGAAATCTCATCACATAGGTGTGGGCCTGGTTACCAAACAGGAAGAAGGTGCTTTCATCGCTGAATAGCACCTTTTCCCACATTTCAGTCGACCAGGTTGAGTGCTTTCTCGCCCACGTGATCCGGTTGCGCCTTTGTATGTCAGTCATCAGTGGCTTATTTTGTGTTTTGCAGCCCCGGAGACCAAACTTCAGGCACCGGCGATGAACTGTTGATGAGCTGACACTGACCTCACTCTTGTTTGACACTCTCGAAGTAGCTGAGGAGAGGTCGACTTGCGATTAGTCAGTGACATGCGTCATAGTGCGCGGTCCTGGCATAATGTTGATGCACATGGACGACCTGAATGAGGCTAGTCCACCACTGAACCCGTTTCTTTCTTCTTCTGTACAATCTTAACAGTGCTCTGACTGCAGCCAACTTTCCTGGCTGTCTGACGGCTTGAAAATCCTTCCTCGCTCATAAAGGACACACGAACACGCTCCTCCAACGTCAGGGTCTGAGTCATCTTCATGGTCGATCCAGAAAGCATATGAAATTCAAATATTCTGCACGTTTTTATAGCTGCACTGTTGGCTAGATATCTGCATTGTGATTGGTTAGTGAAACCAGCCTCCTGATTGGTCAGAAATAACATGTGCATATTGGATAATCTCAATCCAGCTTTGATGCAGGATCCACAAAAATCGCAGTAGCTATCTCCCAGTGTCTGTAAAGTATTTAAATTGGAAGAAAGGAATGCAATAAAAGTCAACTCTAATAGCCAAATGTATCCCTTTTAACATGGTAGAAAGATGAATATGCTGGGCTAACGCAAAATTTAAAAAAACAACGTTAGAAAGTACGAAAAACGCAAAACTCACAAGTGATTCCAGACTTTTGCCCACCACTGTACTAAGCTCTGTTTCCCCAGCTGTAAACTTTTCCATCTGTCATATCCTCAGCCTATCGCTTCTCATAATTGTTCCTGCTGCTTTCAAACATGCTGTTACACCACTCCTCAAAAAACATTAATTGGATCCTATTTGTCCTTCCAATTATTAGGCCATCTCCCTCCTCCCTTTTGCATCCAAACTACTTAAATGTGCAGTTTATCGCTGCTGTTTTAACTTACTTTCCTCTCAAGCCATTTTGGATCCACTATAACCTGGCTTTCACCCTCTACATTCTACAGAAGTGGCCTTTGCCAAATTCTCTAGTGACCTGTTCCTGGCCAAAGCCAAGGGCCTTTACTTGATCCTTATACTATCTGCTACTTTTAGCAGTACTGATCACCACCTTCTTCTCAATACCTTGTTCTCACTTGGATTTTGTGGCTCTGTTGTGTCTTGGTTTTCTTCTTCTCTCTACCATTGCACTTTCAGTGTGGGCTCTAGTGGATCCTCCTTCATTGCTATCCTGCTTTCAGTTGATGTACCCCGGGAATGTGTCTTTGGACCTCTTCTCTTCTCTCTCTCTCTACACTCATTCCCTTGCTACCCTGATCTTCTCCCATGCTTTTTAGTATTATCTTTATGCTGATAAATCTCAGATTTACCTCTCTATACCAGAAATCTCTCCAGGAATGCAAGCTTGAATCTCAGCTTTCTGGTCTGATGTTGACTGAATGTCAGGCTGCCATCTGAAATTGAACATGGCCAAGAAGGAGCTTCTTATCTTTCCTCTTAAACCCACGTCCCCCTTCTTCTCTTCTCTATTTCTGTGGATAACATTGCCATCCTTCCTGCCTCCTTGGCTTGTGGTCATCTTTGATTTATCTTTCTCTGCACATATCTAAGATAGCCAAAACCTGTCATTCTTTCTCTATATCATCCAACTGTTAATTCCCCTCAGAACACATTACCATGACCCTTGTCCACTCTCTCATAGGGGCATGCAGGCAAAAAAAATTATATTGTTTAATTTTTGGATGAAAATGGTAATGCATTTGTCTCATTTTGTCTTTATTTGGCCTTATGTCATTCTGGGTTTTCATCAATACTGTGCACTATTCACACATGCATGAAAAGCACGCACTATTACATAAACAGTCCGGACTATTGATGAAAACCCCAAAGTTATGAAATGTCATTGTTTTCTCTATAATTTGTGTTTGAAAACAATATGAAATAAAACAAGAAATACCACTGACATTTACCATTTCATTTCAAATGCACACATATTCCTACACTCATCTTCTGTTTAGACTATTGCAAATTGCTCCTTGCTGGTCTCCCATTGAATCATCTAGCTCCCCCTTCAATCTGTTCAAAACTCAGCAGCACACCTAATCTTCTGCCAGTGTCAATATGCTCATGTAACCTCTCTTCTCATGTCATTTCATTGGTTCCCTATCTATTTCCGTATAAAGTTCAAACTTCTCCTACTGACCTACAAATACATTCATTCTGCAGTTCCTCATTACCGCTCCTTTCTTATCTCTCCCTCCACAATTCTGTTTATCAAGCAAATAAATTGCTTTTATGTGCTACATTTTTTTTTATACCTTGCTGCACCATATGCCTGAAATAGATAGACAACCTGAGTCAGTACGTCAGGCTCCATCTCTGGTCCTATTCAAATCCAGGCTAAAACATCTCTTCAAGGCTCTTTGTGGATCCTGACTCCTGTATGTTCTAATCATTTCCGATAAAGATCTACCCTAGTCTCTATCTGTTCTGTTTTTCTGTATTAATAGATCATAAGCTCTGTGGAGCAGAGACTGTCTCTTATGTGTATGTGTAGAGCACTATGTATGCCTAATAGCATTATAAAATGATAAGTAGAAGTCTCAGTTGAAATTTAAATACATTATCATATTCTCAATGTCTTAAAACTTCTCTGACAACGCCTTTAAAATCTGACATTTCTGCCATAACAACTTTAAAATGTTACCACACATAGCTATGAGGTGTTTGTGGGTTTTTTTTTTTGGGTTTTTTTTTTGGGTTTTTTTTTTAAAGCATGCTTTTTTTCCATACCCTGAGTTAGGCAAAATGTTTAAGATCAATTCATTGTATTTTCAGAGAACAGGCAAAGCTTCCAAATATGGCGATATTATTCTAGTACCACACAATGTTTTACTATCAATTCAATTCTCCTGTTATTGGCTGTCCACCTGTCCGTGTAACCTGTCAGGGAATAAATACGTGACTGTAGTATCTCAGTTCCATGTCCCTAGATAGTAATAATTAGGTGACCTTGAATAAGTCACTTAGGGCCAGACCCGCTAAAGATGTTTTTCCCCATTTATTGTTTGTTTATGAGGAAAATACTTTATGAGACCCTTAGCCAGACCAAATCTAGACAGTTAAGTTTTCTGGAAAACATCACGAGTTATTTTTTGTGGCACCGCACACAGGTTTCGTGCTATTGCGATACGAAAGTACTATAAAAGTAAAGCCTAATTTACAAAGCAAGTTTTACCCGTTCGTTAGCGAAGTGGAAATCCTTCTGTAGTAAATCAGCTTTTCTTACCTTAACCTGTTAGCGTCTCTACATGTGTCAACTGGTCTGCAGGAAGCTCAAGAAGTAGGGTACTTGCCTAGTCCATTTCCACTTCTGCCAGGCCAGTGAGGCGCATACGTAAAGCGGACTCCTGCACTACATAAAATGTAAAGTTGATTTTGTTAAACATCTATGACCACGATTACAGGAAGGCCAGCACTCGTTTCTAGTAGCAGTGCTTGCAGTTTCTGTATTTAGCTGCTTCCCCAGAGTGTGAACGCAGATGGTAGAGTCCGCTCCGCCCCTCGCCCAGCCCCGCCTCTCCTCCGCGCGCCAGGCCAGCCCGTTGGCGGAAGTACAGCTGCAGTTAGAGCTCGCTTCTAGCCTCGGAAAGTTGCCTTCGGCTTCTCTGCTGCGGCGACCCCGGAACAAACGCTCGTATGAGGCGGAAGGAGAAACGAATCTTACAGGCGGTCGTGCTGGCATTGGCGGCCCTAGTTTTCCTGCCGAACGTGGGTTTATGGTCCTTGTACCGAGAGAAGCAGTTGGAAATCACGGCTGGGGCGGGGGACGCTCGAAGAGCGCTGGTTGTGGAGCCTGAAGCGGCAGCGCAGGTAAGATGGGCGAGGGGCTGTGATTGGTTGCTTCATTCCGCCACCGGACAGGTACGAATGCGGGTCTGTAATTGGCTGCCTCTTGCCGCGTCTCCTTGGAAACCGCGTCCCGGCTGCATACCTAGAAGGTAGTGATGGAATCTCTTGTCCCCTGACTTGTGCGGGGCTGTGTTTGCTACTCTTGAAAGTCGTGGTCTCCCTTGAAAGGTGCTTTTTTTTTTTCGGTTCTGCTGTGGATGCCCTTTTGAGTTTTGTTTTACTGTTAATGCCACACTAGCAATTATTCCCCGTCTCATGATTCAGCTGAAATAGTGCTTGCCAAGTAGCCGAGACATTCTTTTGAGATTTCTCTAAGTTACAATGTACATAGTCCCTTGATAGTGTGGTCTTGGGGGTGAGGTTTTTTTTTGTATATAAACTTTTGGGCTCCAAGTCCATGTTGTATCTGCTAAAATGTCTATTCATTTACGCCCTCAGAAAGAGGCTCTGTCCCCAACCTAACTTACGAAAAACCAAGCAGTAAAAGAGTCTCAACTGAAGCAAGGGCCCAGTGATAATTTATGAGAGCGCTACTGTACCGCTCACACGAAGGCTGATTTTGTTTGCTCAAGTTGTAAAAGGTAAATAAAGCAAATCATTTTGAATTACACAAGATTTTATATCACCATTATGAAACAAGTTAGTATTGTCCAGGAAGTGGGCAAGGCCTTTTGAAGGAAAGTAATTTGGTTAAAAAAATTACTAACATCAAGTGTTGATGTATGGTCTAAGAAGCAGTCTGTTTTCTTTTCAGTTCTTTAGTGACAATTCAGACCACATTCCTTTTCATGTAGGGTGTTGACAGAGATTGATAAAGTCTTCTGATAAAAATGCAGATTTCTTTAGTATTCCTTGTTTGCATCAAACAGGACTGTCAGTGAGGACTAGGATTTACACCAAAAGGACTGATTCTAAAATCAGAGTTCTTTTTCTCTAAAAGCTGTATTTGTATCTGATGATGTCTGTTCCAATAGTCAGAAGTCTGTTATGCTCTGCTATGATTATGTATAGTTTATACTTTTTGTCAGGGAGGGGGAGGTGGTTCTCAATTCAGTCCTGAGGACACAGTCAGGTTTTCAGGATAACCACAACAGAGATTCACATACAATGGAAGCAGTACATGCAAATCTATCTCATACTCATTCAATGTGGTTATCCTGAAAAACTGACAAGTCTAGGTGTGTCTAGAACTGGTTTGAGAACCACTGCTTTATATATTGAACATTATGTGAAATAGCTATGATGTATCTCAATACATTTTTTTTGAGTTGTATGTGAACTGTTACTGTTCCACATTTTAGTTACCTTATAAGTTTATTTTAAAATAAAAATTATGCTAAATAAGCTTTCTTTGTTCAGAAATGTTTTAGTGGATTGCCTTCTTGGAGAATGTTTTTATTTATTTGTGGCCCTGTGTGTGTCATTTGTTTCCTGTTGTTAATTTCTTAGCCAAATGATCGGGAATGTATGGAATTTCTCTGTTAATTGAAGAAAACTTTTTATGTGAGGAAGCACTAAAATGTAACATTATATTTAATCTGTAATACATATTTTTTATGGTTTATTAAGTATCTTGGAGGGGGGAGGAGAGAAACTAGCTTCAACATTTTGTATCTCTTGTCTTTGGAAACTGGGAGAAGAAACTGGTAGTGGTAGTAGTGGTGGTGGTGGTGCTAATCTGTTGAGTAGACAGAGGAACTAGACTATTTAGACTATTTCTTGAAGGACTGGAAAGGGGGGCTGTTACTTCTGGAGAGAAATCTGAAATTGTGAGTATATACTTCTGGGAATTTTTCTGAAAGGAATTTTTTTTCTTTTAAAGCTAATTAATCTGTGAACCCACTATTTTTTTGTTAAATCAGTCAGGGCCTAGTAGCAACAGTTTTAAGATTCAATTTAAAAAACACAGAAGAGAACTTTTCTGGTTACCTTTCATACCCAGTAGACAGCTGTAGTTTAAATTTCATAGTCACTCAGGGCCTAGCATCAGCAAAGTACTTTTAGTTTCAATTAAAACACAGAAGAGAGCTTTCTGGTGTAAATTTAGAATCCAGCAGAGAGCTTGTAGTTTAAATTTCATAATAGGTTAGAGCCTAGTAGCAGCAAAGAGCTGTAATTTAAATCAAATCAGAATATAGTTTTCCTCAGCAGCACAGGACAAGGTACTGTGTAGCAGCCCTTTTTTAAGTTACAGTGCAGTAATAATAATGGGTGATTTCAATTACCCCGGCATCGACTGGGTCAGTGTCACAACAGGACATGCTAGGGAGATAAAGTTCCTAGATGAAATAAATGACTGCTTCTTGGAGCAGCTGGTTCATGAACCGACCAGAGGGGAAGCAATATTAGACCTAGTCCTTAGTGGAAACACCAGATGTAGTGCAAGAGATAAGGGTGTTGGGGCCACTTGGCAGTAGTGATCATAGCATGATCGCCTTTGATTTAATTAGTGGAAGAGGGATAGTAAGGAAATCCAACAGTACTACCCTTTACTTTCGAAGGGAGACTATGATAGAATGAGGAAAACAGTTAAGAAAAAACTAAAAGGAGCAGTTGCAAAGGTTAAAAGACGTACATCAAAGCTTGGGTGTTGTTGAAAAATACTATCTGGAAGCCCAGACCAGCTGTATTCCACGATTTAAGAAAAGTTGAAGGAAGTCAAAAAAAATGACAGCATGGTTTAAAGATGAGTTCAGAGAGGATGTTGTTGAAAAAAAAGAATCTTTCAAGAAATGGAAAAAAGAGCCAAATGATGAAAACTGGAAACAGCACAAGCACTGGCAAGTCAAATGCAAGGCATTGATAAGGCAGCAAGAGAGAATTTGAGAAGAAGCTTGCTGCGGAAGCAAAACGCGAAATAAAGACCTTTTCAAGTACATTCGTAGCAAAAAACCCGTGAGAGAGTCAGTTGGTCCATTAGATGATAAAGGGGTTAAAGGAGCACTAAGAGGCGACAAGCGATAGCGGAGAGGACTGAATGAATTCTTTGCTTGGGCTTAATGAGGAAAATGTAGGGATGTTACCCACGACTGAAGTGGTATTTAAAGGTGTGGAAGAATTGCAGGAAATATCGATACATCGGGAAGATGTCTTACAACTCTTAGATAAACTGAAGAGTAGCAAATCACCTGGCCGGATGGTATACATCCAAGGGTGTTGAAAGAACTGAAATTTGAGATTGCAGACCTGCTATCAGTAATCTGTGAACTATCATTAAAATCATCTCTAATACTGAGGATTGGAGGATCGCCAATGTAACACCCAATTTTAAAAAGGTTCGAGGGGTGATCAGGGAAAATACAGACCGGTGAGACTGACATCAGTACCAGGAAAAATGGTAGAAACCATCATAAAGAATAAAAATTACTCAGCATATAGATAGTCATGACCCTAATGGGAGACAGCCAAACATGGCTTTAGACAAGGAAGATCTTGTCTTACTAATCTGTATGTTTTTTTTTGAAGGAGTGAAATAAACAGGTGGACAAAGGTGAGTCGGTTGATATGTGTATCTGGACTTTCAGAAAGCCTTTGACAAGGTCCTCATGAGAGACTTTTGGCAAAACTAAAGAGTCATGGGGATAGGAGGCAGTGTACTACTGTGGATCAGGAACTGGTTAAAAAGATAGAAAGCAGAGGGTAGGGCTCCAATGGCAAATTTTCCCTATGGAGAAAGGTGTATTGTGGTGTAAACAGGGATCTGTGCTGGGTCCGCTGCTTTTTGTCATTTTCATATATGACCTGGAAAGTTGAATAACGAGTGAGGTTATCAAATTTGCAATGACACAAAACTATTTGATGTTGTTAAAACCCAGGAGGATTGTGGAAAATTGCAAGAGGATCTGATAAATTGGAAGACTGGGCATCAAAATGGCAGATGAAATTTAATGTGGAGAAGTGCAAGGTTATGCACCTAGGGAAGAACACCCAAACTATGGTTACACGATGCAAGGTTCCACATTAGGAACCACCACCCCAAGAAAAAGATTTAGGTGTCCTTGTGGATACCATGTTAAAACCCTCGGCCCAGTGTGCAGCGGCAGCCAAGAGAGCAAATAGAATGCTAGGTATGATAAGGAAAGGAATGGAAAATAAAACAAAAGATATATAATGCCTCTAATACGTTCCATGGTGAGACCGCCCTTGAATATTGTGTGCAATTCTGGTCGCCGTATCTTAAAAGGATATAGCAATTTTAGAAAAGGTTCAGAGAGGAGCCACCAAAAATGGTAAAGGGGATGGAAGGCTACTCCTATGAAGAAAGGCTAAAAAGGTTGGGGGCTCTTTAACCTGGAAAAGAGACGCTGAGGGGAGATATGATAGAAGTCTATAAATTAATGAACGGAGTGGAACGGGTAAACGTAGATCGATTGTTTACCTTATCAGAATATAGAAAGACTAGGGGACATGCAATGAAGCTACAGGGTAACTATTTAAGACTAATAAAAGAAAATATTTTTTCACTCAACGTGTAATCAAACTCTGGAATTTGTACCGGAGGATGTAGTAAAGGCTGTAGTTTATGTAGCTGGGTTTAAAAAAGGTTTGGACAGTTCCTGGAGGAAGGTCCATAAACCATTATTAAGAAGGGACCCAGGATATCAATGCTTGAACCAATACAAGCATTGTGGAACCGTGTCCTTGGGGAAACTGCTAGGTACGTATGACCTAGATTGGCCACTGTTGGAAACAGAATACTGGGCTTGATGGACCTTGGTCTGACCCAGTATGGCATATCTTATGTTCTTATGTTATGTTCTTATCAAGGTTCTGCAGAATAGGATTTGCATCTATAACTTCTGATTCATAGTTTGGCCACAATCTGCACTTCTCTCTTTGCTGTGGCTGTATAACTTGGGTTCTTATGGAATATCTTCTGGAAGTCTTAATTCTTCATTAAACAATTTTAGCTTCAGAATGAAAAAAAAGAGAAGCTTTGAAACATTTATGCTTTCTAGCTTGATCCAAGGAAGGCTTGCTTAATAATCTTTATTTGGTTTATACTCTGGTTCTGACCCATTTTTCTGAATTTATGGATGACCTTGCTCTCATGGTACATGTATTAACCTCCCCCCCCCCCCCACCCCCACCCCCAGCCAATGGCTTTGGCACACGTTTTGGTACCTCAGTAAGAGACTGCCTGACAAAACTAAAGCCAAAATGTATGCATGTATTTATTTGTTTTTTGATATACTGCATTCATTATAACAAGGTAGTGTACAAGTCTAAATACATAACAAAAAGATTAAGTATTATATTTCAAAGGAAAAATAAAATACCTAACAAAACTCATGTTACGACATAAGAACAATGGGCTAAACAACTAGATACACATTCAATAATTTGTAATAACACAGCACTATTTACCATAGACATGAGCGGACACAAACAACAAAACCTAGACGTTGCTGGGCAAAGAAACCATAAAATTACAGCTAACCCTGAATAAGGTTAGCGAGGCTTGCTGGAATACCTAGGTTTTATTTTAACCTTCTTGTAAGATGATTCTAATCTAAGATCAAGGGGTAATGTGTTCCATAGTAGCGGAGCGCAACAGCTGAAAGCAGTATTCTTAGAATGTTCTAGGTGTCCCCTAAAAGAGGGGTCCACTAAACAATTGTTTTGAGAAGATCTCAAGGATCCAGTAAGGGGATAGGGAATTAAGAAAATAAGATAAATAGAGGGGTAAGCCTGTATAAAAGGCTTTGTGAGTATGCTTTATAATCTTGAAGTGAATGCAACAGTTTACTGGTAACCTAGTGTTGACTGAAAAGTAAAAGGGAAATGTGATCAGTTCGCCTAGCAGGCTAGATCATTTTGACAGCAATGGGACCCCTACCAACATTGAATTACAATAACACAGGTACACTACCAAAAAACTGCCTCCAGTTCTGCAACTGATTCCTATAGATTTTGGGGTGCTGAATCCAGGAAAAATAGCCAAAATGTTCCATCACATCACGTTTTCTTGCAAAATTAGATTTCTTACCCATATAAGGAATGTTCACATAATTTCTTTTTAGCCGACTGCAGTTTATTTTCTTGGCCCAAAATAGAGGTTGTAATGGTTAACTAACTAGAAACACTCCCTCATGATATTTTAGAGTGTTTTGTATTCATTTTATACATTAACAGGACAATTGGGAGGCGGGGGGCTAAATCCAGTACTCGCGCTGGCGCATGTTCTTTCCTGTTCGCCTCGCCTCGCCTCGTTCGCTCGCTCAAACACGGTGGTTGCGACATGAACGTTCCTGTCAAATTTCAGTTTCTTGCAAGTTCATTATTACCTTTTGTTTGCTCAGTTGTAATCCAGCTTTATTCCGAAGTGGTTCACTACAGTTGTAGTTTGCAGTGCTGTGTATTTGTGATGGCTCACAGAGCCAGAGGTTGCGTCAACTCTCCGGACAGTTTTTGTTTTATTTGTGGGGAATATACTGTGAAAAAGCGGCAGAGGAACATTTCTGCATTTATTAAAGTATATTTCGCCTATTTCGGTTTGAAGTTAGGTGATCAAGACAAACCGTGGGCTCCTCACAAAGTGTGCAAGACATGTGAGGAAGATCTACGCTTATGGATGAAAGGTAAAAAACAAGCATTTTGTTTCGGAATACCTATGATGTGGCGTGAACAAAGAGACCACAGCAGTGACTGCTATTTTTGCTCTTGCATTGTGAAGGGATACAACTTAAAAAATAAGAACGTAATAAGTTACCCCAACCTTCCCTCAGCAATTAGGCCTATGCCTCATAGCAACGAAGTACCTGTGCCTGAACCACCAAAATCTTTGGATCATATTTGTGTGGATGGTTCTGATCATGATGAGACTCATCAGATGGCTTTTCCCGATGAGTCCAGTACTTCCGAGTTTGAAATTGAACCAGATCCGAAACCTGAACTTTTCTCTCAAGCTGAATTGAATGATTTAGTCCGGGATTTAGGACTCCCAAAAGATGCTGCCCAACTGCTAGGTTCTCAGCTTAAACAGAAAAATCTATTGTCACCAGGAACAACTTTTTATTGGTACCGCAACCGCGAGACACAATTTTTGAAGTATTTCAGCAAAGAGGAAGATTTGGTATTTTGCAACGATATATACGGAGTGATGGAAAAGTTTAAACTCAAGTATGATCCTGCTGAATGGCGGCTGTTCATTGATTCGTCAAAAGACAGCATAAAAGGTGTTCTTCTTCATAATGGCAACACATTCGCTTCAGTTCCTATTGCTCACTCTGTTGTTCTCCAAGAAAAATACGAGAATTTGGCCCTGATTCTTCAGAAGATTCGTTATGATGAGCATAAGTGGATGATTTGTGGAGACTTTAAAATTCTATCCATGCTATTAGGGCAGCAATCCGGTTTCACTAAATATCCCTGCTTCCTTTGCTTGTGGGATAGCCGGGCCCGTGACCTACACTGGGGGAAAAAAGACTGGCCAATTCGGGAGTATTTGAGACCCAGTGAGAAAAATGTTCTTCATGAGAGCTTGGTACCTCGTGATAAAATTCTATTACCACCTCTCCACATTAAGTTGGGTCTCATTAAGCAATTCATCAAGTCCCTTCCAAAAGATGGTGAGTGCTTTTGGTACCTTTGCTCAAAGTTCCCCCGACTTTCTGAAGCAAAGCTAAAGGAAGGAGTGTTTGTTGACCCTGATATAAGGAAACTAATTTCAGATGGAGCATTCGCTGAAACGATGTCTGAGAAGGAAAAAGAAGCCTGGGATTCCTTCAAGGATGTTGTTGTTCTCAAATTCTTGGGGAACAGGAGGGATGAGAACTATAAGGATATTGTTGCCAGGATGCTCAATGCCTTCAAAGAACAAGGCTGTAACATGAGCCTGAAAGTCCATTTCTTGCACTCCCATGTGAACTACTTTCCCGAAAACTTGGGGGCGTACAGTGAAGAACAAGGTGAAAGGTTTCACCAGGACATCAAGGACGCAGAGAGAAGGTACCAAGGAAGATGGAACACTACTATGATGGCTGATTTCTGCTGGTTGCTGCTGCGGGAAACCCCAGATGAAAAATACGCCAAGCAGCGCACCAAGAGAAGCATTCGGGGGAAGAAGAAACGGGCCCACCAGGAGATTGATTGACCCAAGAATGACTTTAAAATCTAAACTGTTGACAAATATCGTGTTTTTACTAAACTTTGAAATAAAAATTTGCTAGTTATTACCACAGTGTCGGATCTCATTTATTAGAATTTTATTTTCACACCATCGGGTGTTTGTCTTCATGTATTGCAATGGTGCGGTTTGCGTTTTCTATTCTTACATACATACCTGTACAACATTTTTTGCACATTTCTTTGCTTTGCTTTGTGTCTAACCTCGCTCTTATATGCTCAATGTTTGTGCACATGTATGTGGCTGTTTTAAGTGCAGACAATTTTGCTACCATCACAGTGTGTTTTGTTGACATTACTCCATTCTTATGTGCTGCCTTGTTACAATTTTCTTTATTCTTATTTGAATAACTACTAAACAATTAGTATAAAGAATTCATCCAAGAAACTTTTATCTCGATCGCACTCAATCTGAAACGTTCACCTCAAACTGCTAACCCAATGTAGCAAAAAATCTGTACGTGATGGAGCAAATTGGTTACCAGATTTGGATTCAGCGCACCAAACAATGTAAAATTCAATCAAAACATTAGAGGCAGTTTAAAAAAAATTTTTTTTAGTGTACTTGTGTAATCAATTGACAAAGAGATCCTCTTAATACATGTACATAAATGGATATCATGACAGCAAATACGTCACACAGATGAAATATACCTGAAATTTATCATTCACTGGAAGAGATAAATGGAATGGATAAGGGTTTTGTTTTTTGTTTTTTGCAGAAAATTTTAAAACTAAGGTGTCATTTACCAGATACTGTATAATTTTGTTTTTCATATATTGTAAAAAAAACAAAAAACAAATATTGGCCTATCTAATCTGCAAGACTAGATCACAGAAAGAGGAAGATGAATGGAGTGGAACTGGTAAATGTAGATCGATTGTTTACGTTATCAGAATATAGAAAGACTAGGGGACATGCAATGAAGCTACAGTGTAAACTATTTAAGACTAATAAAAAGAAAATTATTTTTCACTCAATGTGTAATCAAACTCTGGAATTTGTTAATGGAGGATGTAGTAAAGGCTGTTAGTGTAGCTGGGTTTAAAAAAGGTTTGGACAAGTTCCTGGAGAAAAGGTCCATAAACCATTATTAAGAAGGGAC
Source organism: Ichthyophis bannanicus (assembly GCA_033557465.1). Classification (NCBI taxonomy): domain Eukaryota; kingdom Metazoa; phylum Chordata; class Amphibia; order Gymnophiona; family Ichthyophiidae; genus Ichthyophis; species Ichthyophis bannanicus. The sequence continues at coordinate 62,104,380 of CM066050.1, forward strand.
CCAGGATATCAATGCTTGACCCAATCCAAGCATTGTGGAACCTGTGTCTTTTGGGGAAACTGCTAGGTACGTATGACCTAGATTGGCCACTGTTGGAAACAGGATACTGGGCTTGATGGACCTTGGTCTGACCCAGTATGGCATATCTTATGTTCTTATGATATTTGGAAAAACTTAAAGAAGCTGGGAAAGCAAAGATACAAATGGAATTAAAAATAGCCAATGCAGTAAAATGTGGGAAGAAGACATATTTCAGATATGTTGGTGAGAGGAGGAAGTGCAAAAGTGGTATTGTCAGACTCGAAGGTGAATGGGAGGAATATGTAGCTGCTGATGAGGATAAAGCAGACTTGCTTAACAAATATTTTGTTTTCACAGATGAAGGGCCAGGAGCAGGACCTCAGAAAACATCTACAAATAGGGACAGTAGTGAAGGGGATCTTGAATGATTGTCAGAAGAGACTGTTCGTGAGGAACTAGCTAAACTAAAAGTAGATAAAACAATAGGACTGGATGAGATACATCCCAGGGACTTGGGGAAGTTTTAGCGGCTCCACCATCTGACCTTTTCAATGCTTCTCTAGAGTCTGGAGTGGTCTCTGAGGACTGGAAAAAGGCGTATGTGGTCCCTTTACACAAAAGCGGAAGTAAGGATGAGGTGGAGAACTACAGGCCAGTTAGTCTGACCTCTATGGTGAGTAAATTTAATGGAAGCGCTGCTCATACAGGAGAGAGTGAGGTTTCTGGAGTCCAATGGATTGCAGGATCTGAGGCAGCATGGTTTTACTAGGAGCAGGTCTTGTCAGACAAATCACATTTTTTGATCTGGAGACCAGAGGATTGGATCAAGGGAGAGCCCTAGATGTGGTGCACTTAGATTTCAGTGAAGCCTTTGACACTGTTCCTCACAGACAACTTATAAATAAATTGAGTATTCTAGGAATAGACACTATAAAAGTAACTGACTGGGTTAGAAATTGATTGAATGGAATGCAACAAAGGGTACATGTAAATGAAGCTTACTCTGAAGAGAAGGATGTGACCAGTGGTATGCTGCACGGATCTGTCCTTGGTTTGATTCTTTTCTTTTTAACATTTTTGTTAGTGATTTGGCAAAAGGGCTGTCAGGTATGGTTTGCTTCTTTGCAGATGCTATCAAAATCTGCCAAAGAGTAGATGACCAGGAAGGAGTAGATAACATGAGGAGGGATCCAGCTAAACTTGAAGAATGGTTGAGATGTAATGCTAAAAAATGCAGTCATGCATTTTGGCTGCAAAACTCCAAGGGAGCAGTACAGTATAGCGGGAGAAGTACTTTTGTCAACAAAAGGAGCGGGACCTGGGCATAATTGTTGCTGATGATCTTAAGGTGGCCAAACGAATAGAAAAGGCAAAAGCCTGAAGGATGCTTAGGGAGAGAAATGGTCAGCAGGAAGAAGGATGTGATAGTGCCTCAGTATAAGTCTTTGAGACCTCATTTGGAGTATTGTGTGCAATTCTGGAGACCACACCTTCAACAGATATAATCAGGATGGAGTCTGTGCAGAGGGTGGCTACCAAAATGGTCAGTGGACTTTGTCATAAGGCATATAGGGAGATACTGAAAGAGCTCAATATGTATACTTTGGAGGAAAGGTGGGAGATACGATGTTAAGTGCCATCGAGTCTGTGTCGACTCATTGCAACCCTCTGGATAGTTGTCCTAAATTGTGTTTGATCTTCAGTCAAGTGGCTCATTGTTGACAGACTGGCACCTGTAGCTGCTGTTTATTGTATAGATCCATCTCATTGTTGGCCTTCCTCTTTTTTTTGTGATGACCTTCTACCTTGCCAAGCGTGATGTCTTTCTCTAGTGATCTCTTTTCGCATGATGTGTCGTATGAAAGTCAAAGTCTTGTCATTTGAGCTTCTAGAGAAAGCTTAAGTTTGATCTTCTCTAATGCTGACTGGTTTGTTCTTTGGGCAGTCCATGGTATACATAGTATTCGTTGCCAGCACCATAATTGAAAGGCATCAATTTTCTTCCTGTCTGTCTTTTTCACTGTCCAACTTTCGCATCCATACAACGTTATTGAAAATGCCATGGCTTGAACGAGTCAAATTTTTGTATGGAGAAAGACAGACATCTCTGCTCTTGAGAATCTTGTCTAGGTCCTTCATAGACATTCTGCCAAGAGCAATGTGTTGTCGGATTTCTTGACTGCTTGTTGCTTCTTTATTGATAGCTGATCTGTTTCAATTTCTTCTCCAACGATGAACTTATTGGTTTTTGTCAGTTGTCATGATCTTTGTCTCCTTTACATTAAGGTGCAGGCCCATTTTAAGACTGTTCTTTGATCTTGAGAAGCAAATGTTTCAGATCATTTTTACTTTCAGCCAGTAATGTGGTATCATCAGCGTAGCGAAGGTTGTTGAGTCTTCCACCAATCTTCACGCCTTTTGTCTTCATATAGTCCTGCTTCTTTGATTTCTGCATATAAATCAAAGAGGTAGAGGGAAAGTATGCAACCTTGTCGTACACCTTTTCTGATTTTAAATTATTCTGTTTCTCTGTTCTGTTCAAACTGTTGCTTCTTGATCAATGTAAAGGTTGTGCAAGAGAACGATAAGGTGTTCTGGTATACCCATGCTTCTTTATGTGGCCCGGAGTTTCTCATGATTTACACAGTCCAAAGCCTTGCTGTAGTCAAAGCACAAATATCCTTTTGGTATTTTTTTAGTCTTTTCAAGGATCCATCTCACATCCATGTTGATGTCTCTCATTCCTCGCCCTTTCCTAAACCCTGCTTGCACCTCAGATAGTTCTCTTTCCAGGTATGATTGTAGAATCTTGCTGGCATATGGGATCAGAGTGATGGTGCGATAATTTCCACAGTCATTTGAATTGCCTTTCTTTAGTATTGGTATAAACACAGATCTCTTCCAGTCAGTTGGCCATAATGTTGTCTTCCAAATTTCCTGGCAGAGCCATGTGAGTATGGTAACAGCTGCATCAGATTACTGTAATACTTCTATGGGAATGCCATCAATGCCTGGTGCTTTGTTCTTTGATAAGGCTTTCAATGCTGCTTCGACTTCTTTCATCGGCAATGGTTCCGGATCATAAGATACAGGTTGAAACTGCTGTTGGTCCACTTGATCTTTTATCATATAAAAACTCTGTATATCTTTTCCACCTTTTCTTGATCATCTCGACATCATTCAACATAGATCCTTGAGCATCTTGTAACATTCCAATTTGGCTGGAATTTTTCCTTCACCTTTCGTAGCTTTAGGAAAGCTGGTCTTGTTCTTCCTCTAATAGCTTCTGATTCTATTTCCTTGCATGCGTCATTGTAGTACTTCTCCTTGTGTTGTCTTGCTGCACATTGGAAATCTCTGAATTCTGTGATTGCCTCTCTTTCTCCTCTGGCTTTAGCTTCTCTGCATTTCTGGGCAATTTTCAGAATTTCTTCAGTGATCCATTTTGGCCGTTGTTTGCTTTTTCACCTTTTGTAGAGACTTCTTGCTTTCTTTCAATACAACCTTCTTGATGTCATCCCATAACTTTTCTGGAGCTCTGTAATTTGTATCTAAAGCAGCAAATCAATTTTGCAGGCAGTGCAATATGTTTTGTGACTATTGTGATAAGGAAGCTTATCATAGCTCAGGAAGGAGCTATAGAAAAGGTTTAGTGACTCTGAACAAGCAACCTGTCAGTTCTGGTAGAAATAAGAAAACAGAATTTTCCCATAAAAGACTACCAGTCCCAGAATGCACCAGGTTTCCAGCAGCCATTAGAGGAGCTGAAGTGGGGAAACGTGTGTTCAATCAGGAGGGCTATGAGGTAATCCCTAAGCACTCATCTCAAAGTCAAAGGGCAGGGCCTGATTCAGCACAGCTGCGCTGTGTTAGGGAGGAGCACTCATCTAAGCATAATAAAGGTAGAGTTTATTCTACAGAGAGGCAGCTTGAGCTTGATCATCTTCATCAGGTGGATCAGCAGAAGCCAAACCGGACGGACAGAGAGGGAAAGAAACCCTTTGGAAGAAAGAGGAGAAAAGCCTTTGAGAGGTCTAGAAGAGTCCAGAGCAGTACGTATACTGGGAGGCATTCCAAGGGCCAGCATACACCATTGGACTGGGGAAAGCCAGAGGAATGGTGCTGCAGAGCTAGGAATCTCCAGACGGTACCTGTGAGGGAGACGGCTGCATGTGGAAGGGACCCTAAGACCCGTGCCAGAAGGTATGTGAAGAGAGATCCAGTGTCCAGGGATCTGGATTGGAAGGCTGGACATAAGAACTGGACTACATACTGGCCAGGCTATATAGAGAGGAACTCTAACAGCAATGGAAGCTCAGGTATGAACACTGATCTATGCCCTAGCTATAACCTTGAAAGACAGCAGGGAAACAAGTATTCTCCTGAAAGTGCTCCATTAGGAGATTCATCTGTGCCAATCCATGATATTGAACCCATGCTTGTTGAAGAAGAGGGGGTATTAGCAGATGAAGAATCTGTTTACATGGACCGCTCTCTGTCTAAACTCCTTTGGTGATTTTCTGTTATAAAGTACAGCAACCATCACAAAGAAATACAAACTTGTTCTTTAATCTACTCAGAAAAGCTCCTGTGTAGGATTTCTAGCCACGCAGTAGAAAGCAAGCCAGCTAAGGGGTTTCAGCTGGATAACTGCTAGCAATTGAGCCTTACCTAATTGCTTGTGGGCTCTGAGAGAATCACTTCTGAATCTATGTGGGAAGATACAAGAAGTTAACCTGAGAAGAACAGTTTTTTTCCTTTTTGTGGCTTTTGTTTGTTTGATATATTGCTAAGAGAATATTAGCTAAAGCCTACAGAAAAGACCAGTTTGTTGCCAACCAGGTCTTATTTCTTTTGCTTTGATTGCCTGACAAGTTCAAATGTTTTTCCTGATTTTGTTTTTTTAAGTTTAACACTGAAAGCAAGTAACCTGATTTATGTGCTACCAAGCATATCTGTGTTGGGAGAAATAACCCCATAAATAAATATCTTATTGGCTTTACCCAAAAGCACAACTAATTATTGTGAGCAGCTGTGTCTGGTGTGAATGAACTGCATTGCCCACAATCCCTTGCAAATCATATAGATATATGCTCTTGCCAAGACTGTGAAGATTCTCACCCAGGCTGCCGTCTGACACTATCCATTGGGTTTTCGTGGCAAGATAAGGAAGTAGATTGCTAGGCCTTTCTTCCTCGCAGTTTTAAGTTTTGTGTTGCCATTGTCACAGAAATGTGATCCTCTGCCGCCAGCACTGCCCCATTCTACTGCTGCCCAGATGGGTATTTTGTCTTGGACAGGTCTCAGCTGACATGCCAGACCATCTTGGGAGACCCTGCCAGCAGTTAAACTACCAATAGCTTAGCTCTCAGCATCACTGATGCACACAAGCCCTCGCAGCACGACAAGCTGCAAATCAAGTGAGGGGGAGATATGATAGAGATGTTTAAATACCTCCGTGGCATAAATGCACAGGAGGAGAGCCTCTTTCATTTGAAAGAAAGTTCTGCAATTAGGGGGCATAGGATAAAAGTATAAGGGGATAGACTCGGGAGTAATATGCAGAAATATTTTTCCTTTTGGAAGGAGTGGTAGATGTGTGGAACAGTCTGCCAGTGGAGGTAGTAGAGACCAAGACAGTATCTGAATTCAAGAAAGCATGGGACCATCTTGGATCTCTAGTAGTTAGTATGGAAAGGCAGACTGGATAGATCATCTGGTATTTTTCTGCCATCGTGTTTCAATGCTCTGAGATTCTTTCTTTATCTTTAGAAGATGAGCATATAAATTCATATTTCGCCCAACACTTTTTTTTTTTTTTTAATTTTTTATTTGAACTTTCAATTCCTTTCCTACCACTGTCTTCCATATTGGTCCCAAGCATGCCTGGAATCTGTTTGATGGCTTCTGCTGCGTACATGGATAAGTCTCATCTTCTGTGATTCTTAAAGACTCCAATGCTAAATCCACTACCTAGGTCATCTACCTTGTCTTATTACTAAGCTTATTAATAAACCACACTATTACCAAACTACCTTTCCATACTCCCTGAAATTGAAGTTTTATCCAGGGTCATTCCATGGAAGCCTAGTCCAGCTTTCATAATGTTCTTTGGGCCATAATGGCTTCTCCATCCAGGTTCCCTCAATATTTCTCTGCAAGCATTAGCTGTTCGGGTTGTAACAACTGCTTCTTGATGTTTGAGTTTACTCCCTTGGAGCATGTTGTCCTGACTATTAGTTTTATAGATTTCTTTCTGCGGAAAAGGTAATTTTTTATGTGCATCTTAAGTTAACAGGGTAAATGTTTTTAGTGTTAATAAAATGATGTGCGTTCTCAGTACCAGAGTAACTAGGTTATTTTGGTTTTAGATGTTGGCATTGTACAGATGTAAAACCATTTAATATTAAGACAATGGCTATTGTCAAAGTTCACTTTTTTCTTAGTCAAATTATTTATACTGTGTTAGAGGTTGTAATTTCAGTAACTATATCTAACCAGTAAATACCCTCTGTCATGGCGACTATTTATGTTTTATATCCTAGCTGTCAAATAGTTTAGGAAACTGTTCCACTAAGGTACCTCATACAGGATTTCATACGCATTCAACTGAAATGAACATAAACAGTAATTATTAGGTTCCCCTTGGGACAGTTTCTTTGCATCTTGCCAAAGAGAGCTCCCTTCTGGAGTTTGTAAGATGTAACATGTACGGGTGGTTTGTCAAGATGTGCTTTGGAAATTCTTCTTTATCAAGCCTGTGGCTCCCAATACGATGGGAAATATTTCTGTATATTTCTGCCACATTTTCTTGGTCTCTGACTGCATTTCTTGGTACATCAAAATCTTCTGTCTTTCCATGAGATTCACTTGGAACAGACACCTCTATTAATGCTGTTCTGTTTTTCTCTTTTACCACTGTCAGGCTTCCTTGCATCCAATTTCTTATCATTTTGGAATGGGAATGTCCCAGGCGATCATGGCCTCTTCGTTCTCTGTAATTCTCTTAGGGGAATGATCCAGGTGCTTTACAAAATCACTGTGCCTGAAGTGTTTAGAGATTCCAATGGATGAGATGTGCTACTTTGTTGTGCCTTTCTTTATAGAAATTTTCTGTCATCAGAACTTCACAGTCAAGTATGAGGTGAGTCACTGTTTCCAGGTCTTTCTTACAGAATCGACATATGTCTTTCTGTCTGTTTAGCCTTTGTTTACAGCGAGCATTGAAAAAAAAATCTAGTCCATTGTCCGCTGTCCTGGGCTGCAACTATTAATATATCTCATCCTTCAGTTTCAGTTCACCTCTCCTTAACCAATCATGTCTGTTCGTGATCGACAAAAGGTTCCTGGAGTACCACTTTGTATTTTCCACTGTATTTGTGCATTTGCTATTTGTTTTTCCTTGTTTGCTGATCTAATTCTTTGAAGAGATTTATTTTTCCTCTTGCAAATTCTGCTACTTCCTTTCCTGTGTGTACTTGTGGATTTTCACTCATTCTGAGGCAGCCATGAGGTTTAGCTGTGGGTAACCCTTCCCCCAAGCCATGAGGTTCTTACATAGTGATCAGCTTGCTAAGAGAAGACATAAAGATTTCAGTAGGCACCCTTCCCTCCCTCCAGGCCTGAGCACAATACCCCCTTGCCCAGAAATCAGCAGACCAGAGCATACCGGTTTGGACAGGTCACCCAGGCACCTTCCCCCAGGGGCTGCTGATTGGTGGACAGGAAATACCTGAGACGAATGAGATTGTAGAATGAGTTTGAAAATGTATTGTATATAAGACAATGTAGGACGTCCTTCGGGGCTCAGATTTTTGTGGAGGGTGCCGGCTCTCTCTCTGGGCCTGTGTGCACATTAAAAGATCCTGTTTGCATTCCAGTCTGTCTGTGTTTCCTTCTGTGGGTGAGAGAGAGAATGAGAGCATTTTCAGCTGCTTGGCTGCAACATTTGGCACCCCAGGTGGGACCCTATTAAATTAAACAAAAAGCCTCTCTCATCACACCCACGGTGGGAAGACTTCTGCTCTTGCAGCATCGGGCCTCCACCTGTCAGGGACCGGCCCCTCCAGGTGATTAACGGTCCTTGGCGCTACCGGGCCCCTTTTGTGCTCCGGAAGGACACCTTGACTTGTGTGATCGGTCGGTCCCTGCGGCTGACCCCCCCCGATTGAAAACCGGCTGGATAGACTGGCATCCAAACTCTCTCTGATCAGAGGTCTGGTGAGTATTACTGCCTTACTGTTTTACTGTTTTGGGTAGTTCTGTATTTCTGTATCTGGAAATTCTGGTAAATTCTGTGAACCTGTAGCAGCCTGATCACCCGCACGAGCAGTCCGAGTAAGGGCCCCAGAGGCCTTGAAACACTGCTCGTCCAGTCTGTGGGGAAAAGGGGGGGGGCGCTTGCGAGCGCCAAAAATGGTCGCAGTAACCTCGGGTACTTTAAAGCATTTTAAAGCACTGCCAAAACTTCTTAAAATGACCAAAAACATTAGCACTTGACCCCCTTAAGTGTGCCTTTCAAGCTGTTTATTAATAATTGCGCTGATCGCAATTCTCCGATCGGGGCGATTTATTTAGAGCCTACACACGCTGTCTCTAATGAAGCATACCTGGGGGCTTCTTTTGTGTTGCCATGTGCTCCTAGTGTTAGATCTCCTTAAGGTTAGAACGCATAGGATCCACGTTTAAGAATTCCCTACACTGAGGTACTAAACAGAAGAAACAGCACGTAAAGTGATCCTGGAGCTCCATCTAGTGGACATTAGAAAAATAGCTAGCTATATTTCTCATATTACTACAGTCAAACCTCGGTTTTCGTATGCCCTGGTTTTCGTACGATTCGGTTTTCGTTGACTTTTTTCATCAAGATTTTGTTTCGGTTTTCGTACGTTGTCTCGGTTTTCGTACAGCATTTTACCCCCCCCCCCCCCGTACCTGCCATGGATTAGCGTGAGCCAGCGATCTCCCACGGAGCTTGAGCCAGCGATTCTGCGGGACCTCTGGGGAGCCGAGGAGTTCAACGCTCCAGCGTGGCCTGCCCGAAACTGCTTCCTGCCCCGGACTCTCCCCCGATTGACGTCTGCCTGCTGCCTCTTCCCCTGCACATCCCTTGAACCGGGACAGGAGCTGGTGACCGAATCTGCTTCTCCTTGGCGGCCCAGTCTCCCGCCGGGGCCCCTGCCCTCCCGATTGGATTCTGGGTGTCCTGCAGGCCTGCACACGCGGCCTCTCCTTGAAACCTTGCAGTCTGCAGCTGCAGGCTCCTGCTGGCACAGCCCCACGCTGTTCTCTGACTCTCACCTGTGTCAGGCTACTACCTTAGGGGGGCCGGAGGCAGCCTAAGACTCTCTGTCCCACTGTTTCTCAACTGCCTGCTGCTTGGCTGACACTGCCTCTCCACCTCTCCCGACACTGTGTAGGAGTGGCTGCCCTACAGGCTGGTGTGACTTCGGGCACTGTCCTCTTTCTGGTGCCCTTACTTTTGCTGACATTGGCACTACCTCTCCTGACACTGTGAGCTTGGTAACTGGGTGTGATGGCTGCTAAGTTAAAAGGCAGGCTGGAGCCCCGATTGTGCAGACGGCCAAGATGGCTGTTCCCACCTCCGCTGCTGGTGGTGATTGCTCGATCCCCAGAGGGGAGAGCAGCTGGAGCTGGCTGGAGTGCGTCCCATATGCCAACAAAAGTCTTCAATAAAGGTAAAAGTGATGTTACATGCTCATTTATCCATTTCATTAGTCATTTATATGTATTTCTCATTGTTTTCTGTATGTAAAAAGATAGTTATTCTCTATAAAATGTATTTTTTGTCAATATTTTTGGGTGTCTGGAACGGATTAATTGAATTTACATTATTTCTTATGGGAAATCTTGCTTCGGTTTTAGTCCGTTTCGGTTTTAGTCAGACTTTTTTGAACGGATTAATCATGAAAACCGAGGTTTGACTGTATTATCCTCATGGTAAAAGTTAAATCCTATGCTACAGCTAGAGAGAGTGTGTGTAATGTGTATTTGGTAATGGCTGCTACTGAGGAAAGAGAGTGTATGAGTATTCGCTGCTGAGACGTCTGTTTTCTTTTTCCCTTTGTGGTCCTGTGTGTTTTGTGCAACCAAACTCTGCCTGTTACCTGGATTATATTGTATATTGTATCCCCAGAAGTGAGATTAGAAAATTTACACTGAATATTGCATTCCTTGAATTGAGATTAGAAGATTTATATTGTATATTGCATTTAGTCATTGAACTGGGATTAGAGCATGGGGTCAGGAAAATCAAAGGTGCAAACACCCCTGCAGTGCATGCTTCGTAATTTTAAATCTGGGTTTGGGGAGGATTACGGGGTACCCCTCTCTGCCTCTCAATTGTCTGTTCTATGTGAGCGGGAGTGGCCAGCCTTAGTTAAGCTGTGGCCTCCCGAGGGGTCCACTGATCTGCCCACTGTTTTTAGTCCATCAAATTGTAGCGAAAGAGCACCCGGACCAGTTTTCCTATATTGATTCATGGCTGGCCATTTGCCAGCACAGGCCAAAATGGCTCCAGCGCTGCCACGAGGATCAGTGTAGAATAATGGTGGCGGTCGTGGGTCGCCGAAAGGGGCAAACGCCCCGGTAGATGGGGGCGGGACTCTCCAGATATTCCTCCATGCCCTCTCTCTCTGCTTCACCCCCTTGCCCTGTCCGCACCACTGTAGGATCCGCCCATAGTTGAAGGGTCAGGAGAACCTCCTCTTGGGGTGGGTGGTGCCAGAGTTAGGGAAGATTCTGCAGATTCCAGTCCCTCTTCACATAGGGATACACCCCTCCAGACCCCTCCAACATCCTCCACCCCTCCCACTCCTGGTACCACCTCCAGTGCCACCGTCGTCCCCTGAGAGCACTTTGGCTGAGCTTGGACCGTCCACCCCGCTGGCCCACCGCCTGCGGTCGCATGATCTCCAAATGCCACTACGACAAGTACAGGGACTCCCCTACCTTGATGCTGCTGGGCATGTGGCAGTGGGACTATCCAGTCTGATTTATGTCCCCTTTTCCACCACGGACCTGTTGAATTGGAAAACCCACTATGCCTCCTATACTGAAGAGCCTCAGGAACTGACAGATCTTATGACCAGTATTATGCAAACACACCAACCTACCTGGTCGGACACTAGGCAACTGCTTCCTACTTTATTCAGCCCAGAAGAACGAGCGTGCATTGTGCGGGCCACCCTCGCGTGGTTGGAGGCGCATCCTGCAGATGCTAGAGTTATAGATCCTCGGCAGCAGTGGATTTTCCGAATGAAGCACATTGGAAGCATGAGTGTCCAAATCATAACACAAGACGAGGGAGATACCCATCCCCAAGGGGCGCGAGAGCACCTGTACGTACTACATGGGAGCAGGACCAATATGATGCTTTCCCGCCTCCACCGGGACCAGCCATTGAAGGCCTTGCAACTATGGAACATTATGACTCAGATGACTACTAGGCCAGACCGGGCTCCAAGTTTCTGTTGGGTCCCCAGGAGCCTATGGTCAACATGAATTTAGGGGACCGGAAAATGCAATTCATGGTCGATACTGGAGCAACACACTCGGTCACCCAGCAAGTGGCCCCGATCTCCTCCTCCCAATCAGTAACTATTGTGGGAGCCACGGGGGAGAGGGCTCAGACTCTTTTTCTGCAAAAACCGCACGTGCCAGTCGGGGGGACGGACCATCACTCACCAGTTCCTGTATATACCTGAATGTCCTATACCCCTGCTCGGTCGGGATGTTCTGGCAAAACTCCAGGCCCAAATCTCATTCGGGCCTGAGGGCCAGGCTGAGCTAAAAATACCCAGCCTGGGCCCAGCGGTTTTGATACTGTCCGTCCCCCTATAAGAAGAATGGCCGTTTATGAGGACAGACCCAAATCTGATGTGGCTGCCCTGGATACGTGGGATTCAGCCCCCCCCCGGAATGGCCAACATCAAGTACGTGCTTTTTCTCGGGGCCACTGGGTACTGTCGTATCTGGAGTCCCAGCTTCACAAAGATTGCGAAGCCCCTCTATGAATCCACAAAGGGCCCAGAGAAGAGCCCCCTTGAATGGGGTCGAGACCAACAGGAGGCCTTCGCATTACTGTCATCACCAGCCCTAGGCCTTCCGGATGTTTCTAAGCCTTTCACCCTCTATGTACACGAAGCAGCAGGAACAGTTTTGGGGGTCATGACCCAACAACTGGGGTCTTGGCCGCGGCCAGTCGCCTATCTGTCTAAACTGCTGGATCCAGTGGCCAAGGGATGGCCACCTTGCCTGAGCAATAACAGCAACAGCCTTGTTGGTGGAAGAGTCTGATAAACTATCCATGGGCCAAGACTTTTTAGTCACCGTCCCACATTCAGTCCAAACATTACTGGAGCATAAAAAGTCACTGGTTCACCAGCTCCCAGATGTTGAAATACCAGAGCATGTTATGGGGAAATCCCAGAGTGCAGATAACTACCAGCCAAGCCTTAAACCCTGCTACATTCCTGCCTGTTGGCCCGGGACCACCTGATCATGACTGCCTGGAAGTAATGGATACAATCTTCTCCAGTCGCCCTGATCTGACAGATGTGCCGTTAAGCAATCCGGATGAGACCTACTTCATAGATGGAAGCAGTCTGGTGTTGGAGGGCCGCAGGTGTGCGGGGTACGCGGGGGTGACGATGGAAGCGATAGTCGAAGCTCAGCCTTAGCCCCCTGGAACTTCCACATAAAAGGTGGAACTCATTGCCCCTACCCGTGCCTTAATCCTTGGGACTAACCATCATGTGAATATATACACAGACTCCCGGTATGCTTTGCCACTCTCCATGCCCACGGGGCCCTATACAAGGAAAGAGGGTTAGTTACTGCAGCTGGCCCTGAGATAAAGAACGGCCCCCAGGTATTTGCCCTGTTAGAAGCAGTCTGGCGTCCAAAAGCAGTAGCCGTTATGCACTGCAGAGGCCACCAGAAAGGGAACAGTGAGATAGCCAAGGGAAATAGACGGGCTGATGCAGAGGCCCAGCGGGTCGCAACCCCATCTTTGTCCCAGTCCTTCCCAGAGGATTCCCAGGATCTACAAGCCCCCCCCCCCCCCTGTTTCTGGTCCCACTGAGTCAATGTGCCAAGAGATACACTACCCGAGAATTAGATCTCTTCTGTCAGGAGGAGGGTGGGGTGTTACACACGGATGGTTTGATAAGGTTACCTAGAAAAGGGACAGCTCCAGTTAGGAATGCTGGGGCAAGGCTGTCTGGGATGACTATCAGCCACCCATATGGGCAAGACAGCAATGGAAACTACCCTCCGTCCATACTACTTCATTTCCTGCTTATCCTCATTGGCAGCTGCAACTGATAGACAATGCACCAGAAGTTGTTCCAGCCTGGACCTCAGTCCCGATTCCAGATCAACCCCTGCGTTTGAAGCTAAAGAGGGACCTTTCTGCCCAGTAAGGGGTTCTAACAGACTACCAACGAACTCTGGACCACCGGAGAAACTGATTTACGAGACACCTTTCCCAGAACCGGGATCAGAATGAGAAACGGTGCCTTAGCCTTACTCCTATCTCTGACATGGACCTGCTTTCAAACAAGTGCAGAGACTACTAACACAGCAGTATTACTTGCCCAAACTGCTCTGAACATGACAGACTTTTGTATACGTAACTCTCTACAAACCGGGGTGTTTCTGTCAATCTCTCTCATTGCTGTACCGTCTAGTTTATGTGAAATGCAGAACTTTACTATGCTTGCTAATCTGAACTGTAAACAACCTGGAATATATTTTTCTACATTTTTTTACCATATTGGGGTTACCCGACCAACTTCTACACATTTTAACCAGGTGCCTTTTTCCTTACAGGTAGTTTCCACCCTTGACACCCTGGTAGAACGCAAGGCCTTGACCCAATATACTCCTCTGCGGCTTGCCTCCAGTAATACTGCCCTCTACCGCCCCTAGCAGTTGAGGTCACACTTAAATAGGGGGGAGTGAGGCAGCCATAAGGTTTAGCTATGGGTAACCCTTCCCCCAAGCCATGAGGTTCTTACATAGTGATCAGCTTGCTAAGAGAAGACATAAAGATTTCAGTAGGCACCCTTCCCCCCCCTCCAGGCCTGAGCACAATACCCCTTTGCCCAGAAATCAGCAGACCAGAGCATACCGGTTTGGACAGGTCACCCAGGCACCTTCCCCCAGGGGCTGCTGATTGGTGGACAGGAAATACCTGAGACGAATGAGATTGTAGAATGAGTTTGTCTTATATACAGTACATTTTCAATGTAGGACGTCCTTCGGGGCTCAGGTTTTTGTAGAGGGTGCCGGCTCTCTGTCTGGGCCTGTGTGCACATTAAAAGATCCTGTTTGCATTCCAGCCTGTCTGTGTGTTTCCTTCTGTGGGTGAGAGAGAATGAGAGCATTTTCAGCTGCTTGGCTGCAACAATTCCTTCTAATTGTTGGAACGCTTTTCCAAGTTTGATGATGGAGACATATTCTGGATGTTTTTCATATTTTAACACTTTTTGCATATTTGGATCCAATGATGCTGTTAGGTAGGCCTGGAGGCCTATTTGTAGCTCTATATCTGTAATCAATCTCTGAGGCCCAGCCCTCCTTCAGCTCTAGGAGTGTGCAGTCATGGCATACATCGATTCTTGTAAATTACCTCATGGGCATGGAGGAGTTTTCTTGTTTACACATCTAATTTTCAAGATCTTTAAGAGGCCATTCTGCAATCCCAGCACTGTATGAGAGTACAGGAGTTGCCAGCTGGTAGATGGCTTGTATCTTATTCCGTGATGTTAAGGGACTTTTCAATAATGATTTTAATCTTGTATAGTATTTTTTACTGATCTTTTCTCTCAGTAATTTCTGCTTGAGTGTTCCTTCCTTTACTCCAGGATATTTATATATGCCTTCCTATTCAAGCTCCTTTTTGCCTTAGTCAGGAAGATGTTTTCCATTTTTTCCTAAAATAAATTGCCTTATCACATTTGTCTAGGCCAAAAGTCATCCTGATGTCGTCAGAAAAGCTTTTCACTATATGGAGTTGCTCTGCTAATTGTTGGTCATTGGAACTGTAGAGCTTCAGGCCATCTACATATAGTAAATGGTATGTTACCTTCGGGTTGTTACCTTCTTTAGGATTCAGGCTAAATCTGTATGATGCTTTAAATCAGTGAGTACTGATTAACTCTATGGAATACAGAACAGAAGTGGCGACAGGGGACATGCTCAAACATTTGATTTGAGCTTCTATCCCTGACTCTGTATGTTATGTGCATGTTTTCCAGAGTACACATTTCTGGTGGCTAAGTGTTGCTGGGAGGAGGCCCAGAGAGTAGTGGCCCAAGCAGACGAGCCTGTCGAGCATTCCAGATAATGGGCCTGCCATTGGCCTTCCTGTCACCTGGACTGAAGATAGTGTCCATAGGAAGATATATGAATAGATACCAACAGCTTACATGGGCTAGTGGATGAAAGGAAAAACTGTTAAGTTAGGGCAAGATGAAAGGGGGAGCAAAAAGCAGTGGTGAGGTTGGACTGGGGCAGAGGAGAAAGAATGCTAGGGTAGAGAGAGAGGTAGTGTGCTAACCAAGTCAAACTGTAGACATGTTATAGTAAACAAGTTTTCAACAGTCCTTAAACGTATTGCACTTGAATAAGTCTCAACCCACCATAAGACCAGCAATGCTGTTTCTTTCTGCCACTAGTTCAGGTTCTTCTGCTGTACAGCAAGGGAGCTCCTCCACAGGCACAATTATCCCAGCTGTGCCACGTGGTGTGGCATGGTGTTCCTTTATAACCAGACCAATTCAGGGTCCCTGATCATACAGCCAAGAAGCCCATCCATAGGCACCACTATCCCATTGCTGAAATTCAACAGCTGTAGCTAGTAATTAAAACATTTTTCCCCATTTTGTCTATGGGAAAAGTGCAAAGTACATGGGCCTCTGAGATTTGAGTTGAATCCCACATATTTATTTACATAAAGTCCTTGTAATCTTCAGTGGGCTGGCTCAACCATTTAAGCAAGACTAGGTGGTCACCTGAGGCAGCTGCAAAGGGAAAGAACCATCAGTACATTCTTTTTCCCACAAGAAAGCAGGCTCACGCATCCGTAGAGAGCAAAGTTTAATATATACAAGTATGTTGTGTAATTATGCATTTTTTACAGGAGGGTTGTGGAAAGGAGGGTATTAGGATGATCGTGATTTGTTGAATTTAATTATCAAAATCTTAGGTTCGCCTATGGAACCTTCGACCCTATGCGATGATCCCTGACCCTAATATCCTTGCATTGACCCTGAGTCTGCCAAAGCATCACAATTCAAGACAGAATACAGAACATATACAGGGTGGCCCAAAAAAAGTGAGAACATCTCGTAAATTAAAAGCTTAAATAGTTTACTTATTTACCTTTTTTAGCTATATAACGTCTTTATTTTGACAATTTCAGGTCGCCATTTTTTTTTTAAATTTGTCAATCGTTTACATCTGTCTTTTTGAATTTTTAAATAACTTATATGCTACGAGATGTTCTCACTTTTTTGGGCCACCCTGTATATTGTAGTGTCCTGTTTCATTATATAATCATACAAACTGCTTTAGTACTGCACAACCTCTCCATTCCAAATACCTGTCTAAGCAGAAGTTGTTTTGAAAAACCTCTGAAAAATCTTTTAAATCTTCACTTCATCAGGCAAATCGTTGCACATATGTGGTACATACAACATAAATGCCTTAGGTCAAGTCACTTGTAACTTGCCCAGTTACAGTGATAGAGCAACGGGAGTGTTTTGTTTTTTGAAGGCTAGAATGATTTGGTCGACCAGAAATGTACCATTGTAATATTATAGCCAATAATTGACATCTCCTTAAATATTAAGTACAATAATTTTAAATTGATTTTGATATTCTAAGGGTAATCAATACAAAGTTGTCAAACATGGAGTAATGTGGTCCATCCTTGATTTTTCTAATATTACCTCACAGCTACATTTTGGACCAACTGAAGAGCCCTTTATAGTGTTCTTAAGTAGCTAAACTAAAATAATGTTAAAATAATCTAAGCATGGAGACAGTAAAGCTGGACACACTGAATAAAAATCATTGAAGGGATGCTATTTCTAAATAATTAACTTTATATCTTAAATATCCCTTAACGCCACTATTTTTGGTACCTTTCTGCATCTGTCTTGTATATCATTTGTAATAATAAATGTTGTTTTGTGGCTTCTTAAATGATTTTAGAATTAGTAGGCTTAATTACCAGTTGCTCTAAAAAATAAAAATCATAGCCTTGATGATGGTCTCCACATTTGCATAACGACATGTAGGAAGGTAGTTACTAACGTCTTTAAGAGAATAATGACCCACGTGTGAGTGACTGTTCATAACGCTACTTGCTCTTTTGAGCATGTGGCATGTCGGCAAATACTCCTTGATGGGATTAGTGGACCAGTAAGGAAAGATGGGTGACTCGCTAATATGGTGTTGCTGCGACTGTGTCTGATTGGAGTAGCCATTGTGCAGAACTGTCCAGAATAGATGTCCAGCAGCTTTTGGGCTGATGTAATTTGGACTGTAGAAGTTTTAGTAGGTTACCTGTAAGTAATTACATGCTTTTATTCAACTGTGTATGAACTGTATTAAAACATGGCAAGCAGCGAGATTTGAATAGGTTGTACGTTTTGTGTGGCATGAGTATATATGGGGGGTCTAGAAGTACACAGCCCCGCAAGCATCCAGAAAAGCATATAAGGAGCGAGGTGACCATGCACACAGTAGAAGTACAATGGAGAACCTTTATTGGAGTATTAGTAGGGGCCTGGCTGACTGGACAATGCAGATTAGATGCTGGAGAGATAGGGGGTTAGCGTATGAATTAAATTGGTGTCTACTGAGGACTCAGAATGGGACAATTGGGCAGGAATTGTCTAGTTTTCTTTTCTGATTCTCCTTTAGGGCTGTATTTCCTTTTTACACTTTTTCTTGCTATTTAGCTAGATGAAAACAACTGTTGTGGGGCTGGTTTAGCTGGTTGTTGTGTGGGATGGGTGAGATGGCTGCTGCCTTATCTGATCCTGTGGGAGTTAGTTTAGGTATTGTTGGGTGCTGGATGTTTGGCCTGATACTCGTTGAGACAGCTGCTCAGCACTTTATCTTTGCCTGGGTATATTTGTTTTCTGCATTACTGTACTAGTATTAAACATGATTGTGTTATGTTAGTCTCCAGCCTTTGGGCTGTAGAAACTGTATGTTTTGAACTGATTTCATAATTAATCCTGTGGTCATGTTATATGTAAACTATTATCAGTGAGAAAGCGCAAAGTTGTAGCATATATACTTAAGGAAGGACCTGCCTTAGTGTTTCTCTGGGAGATGCACCTTAGTCATAAGGAATCACTGAAATGGCTTTTTCTTCAGCCTACCACAAAAGGAATGGGATGTGTACTTGCATATTGGGAAAGATTGGAGGTGATCAAAATGGTAATTTTTTCCTAAGTTAAATTATATATTTAGCATGTTCCCTCTAATCTTTCTGGATCAAGTGTATAAGAAGCTAGATTTTTGACACTCTCTCGACTAGAGGATGTGTTCCAGGACATTTTAGCTTTAAGTCCTATTGCGTCACTGTTAACCCCTCCCTTCGCTATGAGTCAACTTTCCTGACTTTTAGGCATATAAGGCATTTGTCCTTACTGGGAACACTCTTTGGTTTGTGTTGCCAGATTTGGAGGACAAGCCAACTTGGTTTAGAGCAGAGGAGGACCTTTCGACCCTATCCTCGGCCTTCGACCTGGCATGTCTTATTCACCCTGGAAGGGTCAGCCAGTTGTGTTGGGTGTGTGTTATTCAGCTTCTGCAAACCTGGAGAAAACTCTTGAGAGTTTATTTCCTATTCTGCCACAGTACTGATTTGGAACAATCCCAGATTTGTGGTATCTGTCAAATTGGTGAGGAATATGGAGGTCAGGTTAGCTTTATTACTGGCTCTCGGTTGCAGATTTTTGGAGCTGCAAGACTAATATGGTTTGCCCCCAAGTCCATTTTTTTCTTGGTATCAGCTAGATTATTCTATTATAGGAAGCAATATAGACCAGTATAAACCACTTTGATTGAAGGAAAAGGTGGTATATAAATCTGGATAAATAAATAGACATATATATATATATATCCCAACTCGATGAGGACTAGGTTTTAGCGGATCTTTATGTAGCTAGACTTTCAGATTTGTGGTATTTATTTATTATTTTATTTATTTTTATTTTACAGTTTTTATATACCGCGCTTTTTGGTATCAGCGCGGTTTACATATAACAAATTTTCGCATTAGAACAGTCCTTTGCTTACAATATAACAGGGTCAGTAACTTGGAATAAAACATGGGAAACTAAATACAAACTATGTACAGAAAGATATTTTACCTCTGGCAATTTGCAGTTCAAGTTGGGATTAAAAATTGGGTGTGCAGAGGGTCTAGTTCGTGTTTAGTAATGACTATGTTGTTGGAATGTCAGAGGCTGTGTGGGTGATTTGCGAGATGAAGGGAGGAGGTATAGAGTTGGAGCCTAAAAGGTAATGACAGAATAGGTAGTGTTTAAGGACCTTCCTAAATTGAGAGAGGTCTTTTATTGATCGGATATGAGGAGGGAGATTATTCCAGCAAGTTGGAGCGAATAAGGTAAGGCCCTGTCTCTGGTTGCTTGGTTACATTTAGTGTACTCCTTTGGTACGACGAGGGTATTAGCGGTTGCAGATCTTCTCAGTCTGTTCGTGGGGGTGTTGATAATAAGCGAGGAGAGGGAGGCTGGGGCTATTTGATTAATTGCTTTAAAGGACAGCAGAAGTGCTTTGTAAGTTATTCTGGCTTGCAGGGGTAACCAGTGAAGCTCTGTTAGTATGGGTGTAATGTGGTCCCTACTGGAGGTACCGCAGAGGATGCGGGCTGCTGAGTTCATCGCCAATTGGAGTGGGTTGAGGGTGCTCTTGGGTAGACCATGCAGGATGATGTTAGCGTAGTCAAAATGTGGTGTTACAAGGGCTTGGAAGATTGTTCGGAAGTCATTAGGGGCGAGTAGAGGTCTTAAGGGTTTCAGCGTTCTTAATTTGTAGTAAATGGATTTGACGGTTAGCTTTATGTGATCTTTGAAGGTCAGTTCTTGATCGATGGTGACTCCTAAGTAGCGAATCGATGATTTGCATGGTAGTTCCGCATCTCTCACCTTCAATGTTGCAGGGGGGGAAAATTTCTTATTTCTGGTTACGAATAGGACTTCTGTTTTCTTGAAGTTTATTCGCAGGTTCTGGGTTAGGAGCCAGTCTGTAGTCGCGTTGAAGCAAGCGATTATTGGGGAGAAGTCAGGGGCATTGATTTTTATTGGAGTGAATATCAGTACGTCATCTGCATAGATCAAGCTGGAAGCGTTAAATGCTCTGATGATATCACAGAGTGGTTGCATATATATATTAAATAGAAGAGCTGATAATGAGGATCCTTGGGGTACACCCTGTTGTTGCTGGAAAGGATCAGAGGTTGAGGATCCAATCCGTACCTGTTGCCAGCGGTTAGTTAGGTATGATCTACACCATTCCCAAGCTGATCCTACACCATTCCCAAGCTGATTAAGCAGTTTACAAAAACCAAGAAGGCCAATATAGCTTTACATAGAACATGAAGTCAATCATTTGAACGAATATGTTATATAAAACAATGGTAAACAAGATCAAAGAGCTGACCTTTAAGAATCACAACTCATCCAGAGGCAGCCTCTCAATCCTGCTACATTCTGAGACTGGGATTGGGCATACTTATGTTGGCATACAAAGAGTATGGGAGTCTGAACTTGGTGAAGTTCTCTCAGATAAACAATGGGAGCAATATTGGGGGAGGCTGGTTTGCATTTCCCTGTTGGCATCATTAACCCGGCAGTGTGTTTTATTGCTCACAGAGCAGCATTAATTTTGATAGTTAAGTAAGGGATACAAAGAGGTATTTGTAGGTTGAGAGATAATGGATATGCAGTAAAGATAATCAAATACAAGACAACATCTGTTGCTAGCAGTAAAAAGTTTATAGTCGGTAATATACAAGCTGCAGTGAATCAACTATGGGAACTTTTTAAAGTTGTGTGATTGTTAAAGAGCCTCCTCTTGTTGGGGAACACACTATGCAAGGTCCCAATTGTTTTGCAATATATAATAAGCAGAAGGTCTTGGATATCGCCTCCCTCACTGTTCCCTGCACCATTAACGTAAGTGGGCTGAATTTGCTACAGATGATAAACCGATTAGAGAAAGTGTTGGAGTTAAAAGCTACTACTTCCCTCATGAAATCCTTGTCCATCAAGTTGCCTAAAGATAGTTAGATCTAATATTTTTGGGGCTGGCTGAGAATAATTCAGCTATCAGTGCTGTAATTATATCAGCGGAACTTAAGAGAGTTGGTGTACACCCAGTGTTGAAAGGCAGACTCTTAATACCTAGCTCCTATCATCCAATGTCAAGTCTATCTTCGTTGGCAAAGTCAGGGTTCATTATGTTTTTGTTTTTTTACATATCATCTGCTGTGTTTAAGTATGAGATTTTAATGTTAGGTTTACAATCCGTAGGATTGGCAGCTAGACTATTGAAGTGGTTTTATTCATGTTTTGAGTGCATGGATCTGGAAGGGTTGGATAGGACTAAAAATGTCAGAGTGGTATCGCTTGAACCAAGGTGTCCAGCAGGGTTCTGTCCTGTCTACTGTATTTATTATTTTATTTATTAACAATTCTTATATACCGCACTATTAGACATCAGCGCGGTTTACATTGAACAAAAAACATCCGACAATTTACATATGTCTGGTCATTACATTTAACAGGAAGTATAACTTGGCGAAATAGGGGAAACTAAATACAATGAGGGTTATCTGATAAAGGATATCCTGGTTAACTATATACAATGGTGGTACAATAGTACATGGAACAATTTACTATTTACATTGTGAAGTTGCCTGTTGCGAGGTTCTATCTGTTTGACCACTTCTGCTATTTGCCTGGGGGTTATGTTCGGAGCTGTCAATGAGATATTTAAGGAAGAGGAAATGTTTCAGTGCCTTTCTGAACTGACTCAGATTAGGTGTTGCTCTGATTTGTGCTGGTAAGGTGTTCCATAGAGTTGGGGCACAGAATTGGAAGGCTCTGTTGGCTGTTGATCTAGTGCATCTTGTGGTATCATTTGGGATAACTAGTGTGTTTAATTCTGCTGTTCTTCGTGGCCTGTTTGGTGCGAGTGGTTGTATGAGGTTGGAGAGAGAGGAAGAGGTGAGTCCCTTAGCCGCTTTGAATGTTAGCAGTAAGGTCTTGAAGCTGATCCTCGCTTGCATGGGGAGCCAGTGTAGCTGTTTTAGAAGGGGTGTTACGTGATCTCTCCTGGATGCCCCGAGGAGTACCCTTGCTGCACTATTCATGGCTAGTTGCAGGGGGCTCAGGGTGGACCGGGGGAGTCCTTGTAGTATGGAGTTTGAGAAGTCGAAATGGGGGAGTATAAGGGCTTGATAAATGGTTCGGAAGTCATCCGGTTCAAGTAGCATGCGTAGGTGTCTGAGGGATCTGATTTTAAAGTAGATTGCCTTGACTGTATAGGCTATGTGGTTCTTCATGTCAAGGTTATGGTCCAGCGTTACTCCAAGGTATCTTATTGCCGGTTTTACTTTGAGTTGGGCATCCTATACGTTAATACAACAAGGAGGGTTGAAACTGCTGTTCCTCGATACGAACAGTACTTCCGTCTTTTGTGTTGTATTCTCAGGTTTTGTGATAAGAGCCACTCTGATATGGTGTCAAAGCAGTTAGTCAGCGGGGTGAGGTCTAGGCAATCCAATGATATTGGCATATATAGTAGTACATCGTCTGCATATATCATGTAACTGACATTAAAGGATCTGATGATGTCGCAGATGGGTTTGATGTATATTAAACATCAAGGCAGATAAGGAGGATCCTTGAGGTACACCTTGACTTTGTTGGAAAGGTTCAGATGTGTCCCCATCGACTCGGACATGCTGCCATCTATCGGACAGGTAAGATTTACACCATTCGAGTGCTGTTCCACCGATGCCTTTTTCCCTTAGCCGGCAGATGAGAATTTCGTGGCATACCGAGTCAAAAGCCGCTGCTATGTCTAGGAAGACGAGAGCGAAACCCTGTAGTATTTAATGTTTATTTGCAGCTCTTATGTTAACATAATTAAGGCTCAATGTCTTACCATTTTTATGCAAATGATGTAATGTCATATGCCCCTTTCCCCATTGGTGGTGATCATCAGGAATCACCAGTTATTGGCTGCTTCAATAGTGTAGTTGCCTGACTTGCTGATCATAGCTTAGAGTACCTCAGTTTTACTGTAATCCACTTCTGTCACCCATTGCACCTGCACCCACTACATAAAGAGTACAGCATACCGACCTTACTGTAAAGATTGAAGTTTGATACCTTCATATGATTCTGGATTGTTAACTGACTTTTCCACCTCCAGGTACCTACTATAGAATAGAATGAAAATTGTTAGGCTAGCACATGTTAGTGACTCCCATGGTAAATTTAAACTGCAGTAAAATCAAAGAATTTTCTGCAGCTTAGTAACTCTCTCCCCCCCCCCCCCCAACACACACTTGTTGCATAGTCTTCATTTATAGATACAGGTTTTTTTTTTCCTTTAGTCAGCAGAACCTCTTTAACTTAGATGGATTTCTTGGGAGTGTGGACAACTGCATCCTGGGGGCTGAAAGCTTCTGAAATTGTTGCATATGAGCTTGAAACCTTGAAGGACAAATTTAGTCTTGCTTTAAAAAAAATCGCTGATGGTGCCAGAAGGGTGAGACTAGAAACAGTGTTTTATTATGCCTAAGATTTATTCCCTCTGTGATTAACTTAGAGTTTATTGGGTAGGACTTCATTAGCCATCCAGAACCATCATCTGGCTATCAGCCCTGTTTTCCTTTGTGCCAATAAACAGAGAGCATTGCTGTTAGCTTGGAAATCCACAGGATATGGTGCTGCACAGCAAGCACACAGTGCATGTTAACTCTCAGCAGTTGTTTTTAATGAACCCCCATTTTACAATTGTACTATGAAAAACAACCGCACAAAAAACCAACTTGGTTTATAACAGTAGTTTTATTTTGTAGCTGCAACTGTTACTTGGCTACAAAAAAAAAAGAGATCCAAGGAATGTCTTCTTGTGTGCAAACCAATGCTAAGGATTCTAAAGTAGAGCTTCTCCAGCTGTTGCAAAATTAGCAAAAAGATGCTCCCTTTTACTGAGGCCTTCTAAAAAGGGTAAGTAATTACTTCAACCGTGCCCACTTCTCTGTTTTGTTTATTTTGGCAGTTTTATAAAGCACTCTACAGCAACCTAGCAAAGGTTTTAAACAGTCCCTGCTCCGAACAGTTCATAATTTAATTTAGTACCCAAGACAACAGGAGATAGTGACTTTTCCAAGGTCACAAGACGTTTTAGTGGGAGAAGTAGAACTTTCTCTGCTGGATTCCAGCTCTTTGCTCTGATCTCTAACTTCCTGTTTTATACAAGTGCTGCAGTTCAGGTTGAGCCCTGAAGCCTGCTTGTAATGAGTGTGTGTGTTAATTTAATTTATTTTATTTAGCTGCATTTATATCCCGCTTTTCACCGGGTCAAAGCGGTTGGGGGATACATTTAACATGAGGGGATATGAGACACATACACTAATACAGGGAACATGGGCAATGGAGGGTTAAGTGGCTTGCCCAAGACCACAAGGAGCACCTGTGGGACTAGAAACCCCAGTCCTTCCGGCCCAAGGTTGCTGTCCTCTAGTGGGATTTGAACCACTGACCTTCCGGCCTGTAGTACCTTGCCCCAACCACTAGGCCACTGCTATATCAACATGATTTGTGAAGTTTTTTCTCAAGTTTGAGCTCTGCAAAAAAAACCCCTTACTAGCCTATGAAGATAATCATTTTAGAAATGCATATTATGTTTCTTATGTAACTCTCTTGAAGCTCAGCAAAGCATATGTAGCTACTCAAAAATTCTGTGGTTTTCATAGGGGTATGTTTTACTAAACCGCGGTAAAATCGCCGGCAGTAAGGGCAGTGCTAAGGTTCCTGAAGCCATAGAAGGCTATGGGTGGGTGGGGGCGGTCCAGCGTAAAGGGAGCTATGGGCCGTGTAATGCATGGAACAGGGCGCCCTGACCATTTAACTCGTGGTAACGGCACATCTCGCATTAAGGTGACAAGCGTTAAGGTGCCCAAGGGGTATAAGGCGCTTCAACCTAAGGTGCCTGAGGTTAAACGCCCTGAGGAGTTAAGGTGCATGAAGTTAAGGCGCCCAAACATAAGATAGCCAAGGGTTTTAAGGTGCTTCAAGTTGACAAGCATGCATCTAAAGACAGGAAAACGGCTGTAACCCTAACGCTGGATAGTGCACCACGGAAATTCAATGTAAAGGTGATGAAGGAAGAAAGGACAAGTGGTAGCTGATAAGGTGCCCACCAATATGGCAGGTCTATGTGATGGCCAGTTAGGTGGACGAGCATGTGGGAGGCAGCTGTACCAATGCATGAGGTGGTGTCAATGCATGAGGTGGTGCCAATGTAAAGTGCTGCAATGACAGTGTGTGGCATAGGATAGGGAGGACGTGTCCCCCAGTCAAGTCAGTAACGCAGGATGTTTGCAGCCACAAGAGCACAGAGTGGGAGTGGTGACATGAAGATCAGGCACAGGAGAGCACTGATTATCACAGGCATGAAAATGACCCGATTGGCACACATTCACAAAAAGAGCAAGTAGGAATCAAACCCCTGCCTCCTGCCTATGGGGACATTGCAGGCTCAGGAGGTGTAGCATACTGGTTAGTGCAATGTCTGGAATTGAAGAGCCTGTAGGTCTCTGCCTAAACTGTCTGCTGTGTGTGCTGGTATAGGTTAACCCCTCCAGTACCCATGATGCACTGCACACACAGAACAGCAGTCTTCAGCTGATCACCAAACTGAGAATGGACAAATCATATCAGCTCAGTATGATGCACTGACAGTATGTGCTACAAACTGTGCTACTGTGCAGTTTCAGCAGTCACCCTGAGGGTGAGGACAGCCGCCCAACACCTTGTCCCCAGGACTTGCAGTGCTAGAGGTGGTCCCTATTGCTTGTGCTGCACATCCCCATCACTGCCAGTTTGTGGCAGCTATTGTCTGCAGTGTGTTCAGCTAGTCACCTTGCTGCACCAGTCACATCTGCCCTGTGACCTGCCCCTGTTGGAGTGACCCTCCTAGAACAGTGCATGTTAACCCCCTGCCAAGCCTAGACACCCCCACTATAGGTGGTATTATCTCTAGAGGCCTGCTGGGACTACCATTTCCACAGGGAGTAGGGCTGGAACATTTCCTCTCCCAACCACCTACTTCTAACAATAACCCACAGTAAGCACAGTCATACTGCACCTGGGTTTTCCAGCCATGCACATACCAACTGCGGACAGTCCGCTGGTCAGTACACATTGCATGTGCACAGAACAGCCATGGACACTCAACAGTTGGTTAAGCGATCAGGCCCCCAGGACAGGAGGTGCACCCACATCACTAGAAACAAACGCTATAAAGCACTATGTGGATACATAGCTGTGCCATGGTCACTGCTTGGTCATGGTGAGAGTGCACTCTCAACAGGACATGCTGTGGCCACCCAGGCCATGCACGTGGCAGATGGGCACTACAGCATCTCAGCCATTGACCTAACCTCCGATGCAGACCCATTCTGACCAATCTGCCCTGTTTCAGGCCATATCCACAATACTTTCCTCCTCATTATGCACATTTGCAGATTAACACTGGAAACAGCTTAGGCACTGCTAGGCTCAGTGAGGTGGAGAAAGTCCCAAAACAATGGATAGACATACACACCCACACATTGCCATGCTGTGCAAAAATGGGGATGGTTGGCATTCCTGTCTGCCACCTTGGTCCTGATATCAGCTCAAGCATTGTTAATGTGTGTTCTTTGTGAAGGGACTAGTAGCGTGCTCTGATGTTAACACCCGCTTAGTATGCCAGTGCTGTCAGCCTGACTCTCCATCCAGCTGAGGATAGTGGAGCCTGTCTGTGTGGCTGATGGGTGTTTTGTGCCCTTGCTGGCCGATTCATTGGGGGTTGCACTTGTTGGTGTTGTACCTGCACTGTGGACTAAGGTTTAGCCACAGGGACATGCAATGCATAATCAACAGCCCAGACCCAAACCTGTGATCCTCCACTCATATACACACCAGCTGTGTGCATGGAGCTACAGTGCTGCCATATGGTTACAACACCCCCTGGGGCTGACATACTTTGCATCAGACAGACCTTGGCATATGTTGCATTGCGCACTGCACAGGACCAGGACATAGCTTTGGTCTGCTGCATGTGGGTACCGCTGCACCCCTCTTTCAACACCCTATACCATGCTGACATGCCTGTGTGCTGTTCGTGTTGGTGTGCAGTTCCATCCCAGCCTATCCAAAATGTGGATTGGCAGGTGCCTAGGATATAAGGTCTGGATGGGGAGGGGCAGAGGCATACGTGGATGGCCACACATCACCCCCCCCCCCAACCATCTGCCTCTGCAGGGACTCCATCACCACCTGCCAATGTTATGTCTCTTCAACATGTGGAAGAGACGGCTGAGGGGTGTTATGTTAGATATCTAGAAAATATTGCCTGGAGTGGATAGGGTAAACGTAAATCGACTGTTTGTCATCAAACTGTAGTAGGAATAGGGGACATGCAATGCAGCTACAATGTAAGCCATTGAGGACTACTGGCAGTGAATGGTTTCTCAGTCAATGCGTATGTAATTCATTTCTGGAGGATGTCGTAAAGGCTGTTTGTTACTGGGTTTCAGAAATGTTTGGACAGGTTCCTGAGGAGCGGTCCATAAGCCATTAATGAGGAGCCCCGAATATCCCCTGCTTGCCCAATACATGCACTGTAGATCCTGTGTGTCTTTTGTGGAAACTGCTAGGTACCTGTGACCTAGATTGGCCACTTGGACACAGGATACTGAGCACATGATGGACCTTGGTCTGACAGTCTGGCATATTTGCAAGTCTTTATGTGCCACCTAGGCAACTGCCTAGTCCGCCCTGTGCACCAGCAGCCCCCACTGCATGACACACATGCATCCTCCTTTGCCGCGTGTGCACCATAAACATAGTGCTGCTGCTGATGGAGCACTACTATCACTTTCTTGGCTCACCTGTTTGTGCAGCACATTGCAGACGTTTAAATACCATTAATGCGCACTAAGGTGACATTCAGGATGCACTAGGGCGCAAGTGCGCTGTTAATGCGTGCTAACGGCACACTTGCTCCTTACCACCATTTAATAAACATACCCCATAGTGTTCTAGGGGCATGCAAGCTAGAGTCAGTCAAGTTGAGATGGCCCCCTTTTCCAGTGGGTGTACACTTGAAGAGAAGCAATAACTTTTAAACTGAAGGTGGTTTATTTTGTAGTTTTAAGAATGGATGCTCAGCACATCATTGCCTTCTTAACAGCATTCAGCAGGGTGTTTGACTGCCAAGGCCTAAGAATAAAATTAAAATTATTCATGCTTTTCTTTTTATTCTGTGTGCATAGAGCCATATTTCAGTACTTAAAACTGGTATTCCCCAAAAGTATTAACACAGCTGAGTTTTGCATTAACTCCATGAAATTGTTTAAAAAAAAATTCATTCACTCTGCCACCTAACTTCTTTCTACACGTCGTATCTTTCCACACTTCCTCTACTTAAAAACTAAAGCTTCTGTGTAGCAGCAGAGCGCAGACAAACCAATGATACCAGGAGTCTGTTCAGAAGGTCCAAATCATTTATTTGTGCACAAGTCTCAAGCAAAATCAAATTCAAAATGGCTGAGCAATGGTTTCTAGCAAAACAACAACTTTTATAGACTTTTTCTCCATTCTAGACATAGGAAAACATTTCATTGGTCCTGGTACCCTCCCGTACACCTTCTATTGGTTCCGGTACCGATATGGCTATCCAATGATATTCTTTGACTGGGCTTAGCACCTGCTTACCCCCCTTCTAGTCCCAATTACAATGGTCAGTTCACCAACTTAGATACTTTTCTCTTCCAAGGCCATTTAACTAGTTAGCACATGTGGGAAAGCAGGGCACTGTAACCTTTCTTTCAGTAGATTTAATTAATTCCATAGCAGCTGTACTCTTATCAGTAGCAATTAAATTTATTTTTCTATATTTTTCTGAGTTTCGATTCTGCTCAGCTAAGCTGATTATGCTTTGCTAAGTTTCAGTTCTATAATAGCAGCATTCTGGGGGATGTGCAATTCCTATGGGCCTCTCCACAGGCTTCATTTACAGGTCAAGCTAGTTAGGCCTGTCTGCTTATTTCAGACACCATGGATCATAGGCCTTCGCCTACCACATTCCCCCCTTTGATTAATCTCACCCTATTACTTAATAAGGTGTGAGAGTTAAATCACTCAATTTGATTATACTGGGGTCGGGTTACGACCATATATAGTGGGCCGAGGATGCCATAAGGCCATAATCTTAGTTGCGGTTTTCCGCTCTACGTTGTTTTCAATAATACTGTTAATAGAACGCATACAACATGGAATTATACATGGTAATAGTAAAAACACAGCAATTATTAATATGAGCATAAGGAAAGTAGTAAGTCCTCCTAAACCTGAGAAAATAGAGGCGAACCAATTAGGGATCTTAAGACCATGCCAAGTCTGTACTGGCACGTAGGCTTGTTTTCGCATATTTTCAGCAATCTCTTCAACTACTTGACCTTTATCATCTATCTTTAAACAACAATTGGTTAAATTCAATTTACCACATACTCCTCCTTCAGCTGCCAACAAATAGTCTAGTGCCAAGCGATTCTGATATATGGCAGTACGCATTTGTGTGCTCTGTCTAGCTAAAAGTGTGAGTGCTTGGCTAGTCTCAGTTATTAATTCAACTACTGCTTGTAAGCGTATAATACGATTAATCATATATACAGGGGTCCGATAGCCCCACATACCATCATCATTCCATGTGGCCGGTCCATAATAGGCAATGATTCGCTCGGGTGGCCAATCATCACCCTCCCATTTCTCCCACTTGCCTATCTGTAAAGCAGCTGTCTTCTGTCTCTTAGTGTATACTGGGTATCCTAACTGCTCTCCATGTTCAGTGGGTAACAAAAAGAAAGAAGGTCTAATGGTCCCCAAAACACACGCCCCTCCCCAGTGTATAGGGAGTCTGGCATATGCTCGAGTTCCACAAATCCAATACAAGCCGGGTGGGGCTTGCCAGGCATGAGGCCGGGCAAGATTAGTCCATAAGTCGGCGAGCTCAGGGAATTTTGCTAATGGATTAGGGGGTTCAGATGCATTAACCCCTGACCACCAGGACGTCTGTTTGGTGGTGTCATTATAGAACTTTTGGCTGAGACAGACCAGCTGTCTCACATGCAGATTGAACTGAGGTCCAGTTCGGGCATAACAGATGTCCAACTATTGGGTGTGCCGATACCCATTCGCTTGTAGTCTTATGTAATTCAGTATGATTGTAAGTCATAGAATAATTCAATTCTTGGGCTTTCCATGGCCACAGGTCACCCATTTGTGTCCCACCACAAAAGTAGCAATCTGAAATGCGTAAGCTGGAGACTACTGCTCCCGCTAATTCTAGAAACAAATTCTGGGAAGGGTGAGGGATATCAAACTTGTTTATATGCATAGTCTCATAAAAAGTGTTATGTATATGGTATCGTGATCTATGGGCTTGGGTGTTCAATCTTTTATATACACAATGGTTCCGGGATCTGACCCAGAACCCGCTATTCTGAGTCCAAATTTATATCCCTGTTTCCATGCACTGGGATTTATTATAACAAGTTCTAACGGATTACAGGCACCTTTTTTACATTTTGCTATATCCTTGACATATGGCTTGTTTAAGGCAGCCATTCGATTGTCTCTGGTATTTTCTACCATACCAGTTTTCCATGTGGCATAGAAAACACATTCCCATTTCGGGCAATAGTAATCTGCAATTGGGGCTATACTATATTCATTGGCTAGAACTCTTTTACCTGTACACTCTCCCCATCCCGTGGTCCCCTCTGGACACATATATTTGTCGTCATGCGAGTAAGTTTTTTCCCAATTGGCACATTTAGAACGACTATCTCTGTTGATGGCATCACAAGCATCAAAATACAAAACAGCACCTTTTGTAGGATCAGTGAGTGGGGGTGTGGCATTGAGCAAAGCCCCATCTGCATCATTCCATCATATCTCCAAAGTATAATAGGATGGATTCTGATGTGGGTTAAAGCATACTTTAGTATTACCTTTGGTACAAACATTCAGTTCGGTGGTGTTATAAATACACCGGGTTACTTTACCAGTACAGGTATAGTATGAATGATAAAGCAAAGTCTGCGTTACTTTCATTCCAGTCTGAGTGGAAGTAATGCAAGCAGTACATGGAGGCAAGGCACAAGTCAGTTCAAGGCCCCCCAGACAAGCAACCAGGACAAGGTAGACACAAAGATGCATGTTGATTGGAGTTCTTCTGAATCCTCACTTGAAGATCTTGACCTCGACGTCCTCTTCTTGGCACAACGCCGTCCCGTTTGCTAATAAAGCAATTCAACGGGTGTTGAATGTTGATTGAAGATCCTCACAATGTCCGTCGTATGCCAACTAACTTATCAACTACAGTTGGCTCTGGATATTGTTAATCAATATAGTATCAATCAGTGTACAGGATTGCACACATAAGGTTTGTTTGAACAAATCTTGCTGTATTGGAAACAGCAATCCTCTTCGAAAAGACTTGTCTATCGCAAGGCACTGTGGTTGTTGGGGTGATCCCAAAAAGAATCTAGGTCGCTGGTTGCCGTCTCAGGGTGAGTCGCAAAGGTACATCAGGATGTTGTACTGCTGTCCACTGCTCGGAATCTGTAACGGCTGCTGGCTTGACTCTGCTGTGATGGACCCAGGAATCGATCTCTGCTACCTTTACTGCAGTTGGGGTAGACAGGATGATGGTGTATGGTCCCTTCCAATGAGGTTCCAGCGGTGTCGTCTTCCAATCTTTGATCCACACCGAGGTACCAGGCTTGTAGGGATGTAGGGGTTCCGTCAGATTGATAGGCAACTGGTCTTGGATCCACGCATGAAGAGTCTTTAGAACAAAACTAAGAGCTAGAAGTTCTTGTCTGGTTATTTCTGAACCAATCTGAGCTAAACTTCCTCTGATTCCCTGCACTATTGGTGGGGGTCTGCCATACACTACCTCAAAAGGGGAAAATCCTGTTGATTTCACAGGAGCTGAGCGTATTCTGAGCAAAGCTATTGGGAGCACTTGGGGCCACTTTAGGCGAATCTCCTGACAAAGCTTGGACATTTGGGCTTTCAAGGTACGATTCATTCGCTCAACTTTCCCTGAACTCTGAGGTCTGTATGCATTGTGTAGCTTCCATTGTATCTGCAGGGCATTTGCTAACTGCTGAGTAATCTGAGAAACGAATGAGGGCCCATTGTCTGACCCTATTACTGCTGGAATTCCAAATCTGGGAATAATTTCTCTCAGCAACACTTTGGTAACTTCTCTGGCTTTTTCAGTCCTGGTGGGGTAAGCCTCTACCCACCCAGAGAAGGTACAAACTAACACTAACAAGTAGCGGTATCCACTGGCTTTTGGCATTTCAGTAAAGTCAATTTGCAGGTGGTGCATGGGGGTTACACCTCTTGACTGAACTTGGGGTGGCGGCGTGGGATCCTGTTTGGCATTGTTCTTGGCACAAATTAGACACTGGCGTGCTACTGAGGCTGATAGGGCTCCCAACAAGGCGATGCAAAAATGTGGCTTGAGTGCTTTTTCCATAGCACTTTTTCCATAATGTGTGGCTTGGTGGAAAGCCTTGACAAAGGCTGGTCCCAATAATTCAGGGATTACTATTCGTCCTGGGGGTTGGCTGCCCTCGGCAGGCGGCAGCTCAATCCACCCATTTTTTAGCACTCCCTCTTCCTTATTACAGTAGTAATCCAATTCGTTGGTGGTATATCGTGGGGTCCATGAATTAAGGGGTACTGGAAATAATGCTGCCTGCATTGGCATAGCTTGCGATGAAATTTGGCCTGTCATGGCTGCTTTTCGCGCTGAGACATCAGCGAATCTGTTTCCTTGGGCAACATCTCCTTTACCTGCTTGGTGTCCTCGGCAGTGCATGACGGCTACACGTGTTGGGGCCCATACTGCATCTAGTAACATCAATATTTCTGGGCCATATTTGATCGATTTTCCTCCTGACGTGATGAGCCCTCGTTCTTTGTATAGAGCTCCATGTGCATGCAAAGTGGTGAAGGCATATTTAGAGTCCGTGTACACATTTAACAAGAGTTTTGCACCTAATACTAATGCTCGGGTAAGTGCAATCAATTCTGCTTTCTGGGCTGATGTGCCTGATGCCAGGGCTGATGATTCAATTACTTCATCCCGGGTGACTACTGCATACCCGGCACAACGTCGTCCATCAAGGATGAGACTACTTCCATCTACAAAATAAGTCTGATCAGGATTCTCTAGGGGCACATCTGTCAAATCAGGTCGACTTGAGAATACAGTCTCCATGACTTCTATACAGTCATGCTCTGGGAGTTCTTCGCTGACAGGTATCAGTGTGGCTGGGTTCAAGGCATGGCTCACTTCCAATTGTATCTGTGGGTTTTCACATAGCATACTCTGATATTTCAACATTCGGGAATTGGTGAGCCAATGATTCGCTTTCTGTTCCATGAGGGCAAGTACTGCATGTATCTCAGTTTGACTCCCCATATCGTGGGCACCTCAAGGAAATTTTGATCAGAAGACTACAAAGCCCAAGCAGGTGCATAAAGCATTACAGAATACACCAAACTTGATTGTGTCAAACCCTCTTTAACCTTAAAAATAAGCACTGATTACCTAGTTCAGTTGTTCAATTTTTGCTGTACCATTTTTGAGCGCAAATGGAATAATTCAAAACTGTTTACTTTCACTTGACGACATTAATTTTGTTTCTTTTGATTTTATATTGTAAAGAAAGAAAGAAGATTGAGGAAACTGGATCTATTTACTCTGAGAGTCACCAAACCAGACCGAACAGACCTATCCCAATATCTCAGGGTGGGTTCCAAATGCCATTGTGACAAAATGAGTTTTAAGAGCAGTTTTAAATTTATACACCACCCACCACTTTGAGTAACCAATGATGGCAATATCATATTGTCATAATGCCCAGAGCCCATTACAAGCCAATCAATAGCATTCCTAATCGTCCCTCCAGTCCATTCCAGTCCAGCAGTACTTGTGGGTTATCTCTGTCCAACAGCAGCTAGGAACTGAACATGTCACAGTAGAAGAGTTCCCTCAGGCACCAAAAACCAGTATCGCAGTTCCTAGCAGCTAGGGTAAAACCTTCC
Source organism: Ichthyophis bannanicus (assembly GCA_033557465.1). Lineage (NCBI taxonomy): Eukaryota > Metazoa > Chordata > Amphibia > Gymnophiona > Ichthyophiidae > Ichthyophis > Ichthyophis bannanicus. Next base: position 62,138,891 of record CM066050.1, read on the forward strand.
GCATGGTTGAGCTCCACTGAATGAACTCATGGTTGGAATGATTGCCTACATTTAAAAAAAAAAAATACAAGGAAGGAGAGACTTATGGCAGCAAGCAAGTGAAACTTCTCTAAGGCATACCTTCCTGTGGCTGAATAACTTATGTAGTTTTACTGTGTAGGAAAGCAGGAGGCAGGGCCTGCTTGCCTGGGCCCTTTAGTGGGTAAGGTACAGGGCAGGGGTTATAAACCCAATGGTCGGAGTCCCTTCCTCCCCCCCCCCCCCCAGCCGGACAGCACAGTACTTTTTGATTAAGTAGCTCGCTCCTGAACCCTTAGTCCCATGTGTCTCCTTACCCTTCCCTATTCTATCCTTATTCCTATCTTTTGTCTGGTCTGTCTTGACTAGATTGTAAGCTCTGAGTAGGACTGTATCTGTGTTTGTACAGCGTTGCATAATGCCCTGTAGTGGCTTTATAAATGTGGAGTAGTAGTATATCTCCCATGAGAGCTACCTTGTTAGTAAATGCCACAAATGACTTCAAACATTCCAATTCCTTATCGTTCCTCCAGTTTAGTCCTCCACCTCTGGGTAGTGCACCTCCTCCTGCAGCTTGGAGACTGGGCATGTCAAAGTCGTGACATCACTGGATATAGCCTGCTGGTATCTCCCATCAGCCCCAGTGTGTCCAGTCTCCATGCAGCAGGAGGACGTAGTGAGCCTAGGTGCTGGGCTCACTTGAGGAGCAGATAAGGAATGAATTTAGTTTTAATTGGCAATGGTTAATTGGTTTCATTGCTTTAATAATGGTGCCTTAATTTTGGTCAGATTCATCCCAGTTCATTCAATTAAGTTAAGATGATCCAATGTAAATTAATATAGGTTAATATAATTAATATAATGATTATTATAAGTTATTATAGTTTACCTTCAATTAATTGAAGTGTAGTGTAGTTAGGCAAAGGGAAGCCTTTAAGACTATCCGTTTTATTTCATTTATTGGTCCTTTGTTTTGTTTGCTTTGGATAGGGCTGTGTTTAAAAAAAGACTGAATCGGCACAAGTGTCTGCTGCTCTCCCCTTCTAGATGGGATGGAGGGGAGTTGTGCGGCGGCAGCTTAGGCTGCCCGGAGCATCCTGTTGTGGTGGCTCTCCTCACGGCAGAAAATCAGGAGCCGGAAAGCCCTCTCCGCATCAGCTGATGGCAGCGTCGCGGATCACAGGGTCAGCAGTCAAAGGAAGCCGATTCAGACGGCTTATCACGCAGAGCACAGTCTCATGGTGATGCTTCGGGACGAGGAGAGCAGTGCTGTGGGGGAAGCAGGCCGGCTCCCGTTCACTGATCCTGCTTTCCACGCTGATCAGTCCGCGTGGCATTTGGAGCTGAGTGCTTCATGGGGGAAGACGGCGAGTATCTTGTAAATGTCTGCCAGCCAGTCAATTTATTATTTTTAAGTTACGGTATTTAATTTATTTCAATTACTGTTTGAGGGAAGTTGTTTGAAGACTAAAAGGGCGCTAGATCTCAAAAATAAATAAAAAAAATAAAAAAAGGAAAGAGTCCTTGCCACCTCGGCTGTCCACTTTTGCTTCCGGGCAGCGTTGAGGATGGCAGGGGGGATTCAGCGGGCTGCAAGGCACAGCATGGCTGGAGGGCTTTGGGCCGATCGGCAGAGGCAGTGAGTGCCTTTTCGCAATGCTGACTGATGTTAATGGTTGAGGGCCATGCTCGCGCTTCGGCTGAGGCTGTCTGGTCGGCAGTTGAGGTGCGCTGTTCTTTTTCCCGCGCATTTGCCATGGTGCGGGTAGACCGCGTCTTGCGGCAGCGCTTTTTATTTCGTGGATTTGGTTTATTTACTCTAGTTAGTTTCATTTTTTATGTGCCTTAGGTTACTTACTGGGAAAAAAAAGCGAAGTTTATTTTAACCTGTTTTATGCCTGTGGGCTTCGGTGCCTTTATAAATTGGTCCCGGGGGGACGGCAGCACCCGTTTTTGTTCGTGACTAAGCGCAGTACTGATGTGTGCGCACGGGTATCACTGATAGGTGTAGGTGTATGCATTTGATAAGTCGTACCATAGGCGTCAGGCCGTGGCAGGTCACTTGGGCTATATTCTGACCAAGGGTTTGACCCGTACAGCATTATTGGTTAAAGAAGTTGATTGCTGATTCTGCACTGTTTCAAGAGAGGTTCGTCTGCCCCTGCAGTAGACGGACTAGTGCCAATCCCAGTCTCAGGAGATTATGGGCTATGGGATCTCGGTGCTTGCTTTATTCTGCTCGCACGGGGGAACTTTGTACAAAAGATTTTTTTACTCGAGTAGGTACTTTGCTGCCTTCCCAGGTCAACTTCCTTATAGGACATCACCCTGTACCTAAAGGGAGGGGGCTTTGTAAAATGATTCCTTGGGTACCTGTGTTCATACTGCAGGGGCTTTCCTAATTTTTGGCATGAGTTTTAGAACTCTGGTTAGCTTCCCAATGGCCACAATTATACCGCAGGTGATTCCTAATTTTGGCATAAGTTTAGCACACTCCTGATCGTGACCATTGGGGGAATAACTAAATTGGGTAGTATTGGGTCAGCAAGACTTATGTCTACTGGCATACCTGGCCATATTGGAGTTTAACAGTTTAGGGAAGTTTTCCATGGAACAGCGTGAACTACCCTGCACCAGGTCTAGGCTATGCCCAGATTGGTCTGGTTTACTTGAGTCTCAAAAAAAAAAAAAGCCTAGCGGTTAGAAGCTGGAGTCGGACCTATTGTGTTTTTTTTTTGGACATCCCCTATAGGTGTAGGAGGTTGCGAGCAGCCAGTGTCTTTCACACGTATGGATCTCTGGATGGGCTTAGCAGTCTGTGAGGAGACCTTGACCATCTGGCACTTTGGGAGGCTGAGGAGGTAAAGGCCTAGCTCAATCAAGAGGCTGGAATCCGCCTCTGGCTAAGGAAATCTTTGTTTCTTAGGAGAGCGAGATTGCTCTGGAATTCAGGGATTCGGTTCCTATTGCAGACATGGCTCCCAGTTTGACTGAAAAGCAGCAGCTGCCGAACCCTTCTGCCTAGAGGCGGGGCGTGAGGTTCGGCTCGCTATTCAGCTCACTGAGGCTAGAGGGGTTCATCTATGACCTCTGCTAAGGTTGGTAAGGAAATTCCGCCTTATGGTGGATGTTGGCTCGCCTCTGACAGGTAGTTGCAGTGGTCTCGGGGGGAGGGGGGAGAGGGGGGTGAGAGCGTAAGTTCTTTGTGGCGGTTCGTCAAGAACAGTGCTTCACTTTCACTCATTTCCTTGGGGTCGTATTACCGCATACTAGTCAGGGCGACTCTTCAAGACATTTCTGTGGGTCACTCTTCATTGGGGGACATTGTGAGGTCTCTAGCATTGCCCTTCGGGTGAGCGATGACCCTCCGCCCTTATTTTGGCGAGTGATTGATTCGGGTAAAGTGCGATGCCGAGAGCATTCACGTAACAGGCTAGGTGGTACCGATTCTGCAGGATCGCGCCTGGATGGTCAGTACGACCGATAACTGATTAGCTCCGGCCCAAGTTCTGGGGGTACGGTTAGACGCTCAAGGAGGAGCGGGGCTCCTGCCGGTTCGTCGAGTTCATGATCCTCAACAGTGGGTGCGTGATTTCAAGTCCACTCCGGCGTCCGCAGTGTGGAGTTCCCGTAGCAGGCTAGGAACAAGGACGGTGCCCTTGCAGGTTGGTCCATGTGTCAGTGTTCTTAGGCAGTTATTACTAGCGATGCTGCTTCACTGTTGGTTGCGTCAGTTCGACTTGCCCAATAGGCGACTGCCTGGCCTTCACCAGTTCCAGGAAGTTCCTTCGTTGGCGCTTGTTCCATGGATCTTGAAGTAGGGATGTCACTGGAACAGCCGGAGTAGCTCCCTTCATGTATGGACGCGAGTCCTGCGGTATGGGGAACAGATGGCGGAGATCCCTTCATGATAGGCACTTGGACAGTGCCGGAGAACATATGGGCGATTCATCGGCTGGACCTCAGAGTGGTCGGGTTTCTGATAGAGAAATTTGAAACTACAGAGACAGGTCGAGCGGTCCGAGTGCTCTCCAGCAACTCCGTGATGATGGCCTGCGTCCATCGGTAGGACGGTACAGGAAATGAGACCATGAAGGAGAAGCAGAGACACGGTGTGTCTTTTGGATGGAGCTTCGCCTACCAGAGAGTTCGGTGTCGCACCTGGAAAGGCAGGGCAATCTGAGGGCAGCATTCCTCAGCAGGTTCTGAGTGGATGCCATGGAATGGGTGTTACCATCTCGGTTAGCATGGCGGTTTGTTCCAGCGGCAAAGACAAGTTGTTTCTTCCGCAGGCATCAAGAGAAGGTGTCGGAAGGAGGTGACACTCTCACAGGGATCCCGAGTCCTCATTAGGGCTACTCTATGCCTACTCTCCGTGGCTGCTCATTGGGCGTGTGGTTCAGTATAGCGCAGCGCATCACAGTAAAGTGCTGGGGGTGTTTCCAGACTAGCGAAGCCGCCTGTGGTTTGATCTCAGGCAACTATTCGTAGGAGATCACTGGAGGTTACTGCCTCAGAGAATCAGTTGCTACAGGGGCCGCTTCGATTGTCTCTGGTGGTCTGGGTTTTGCTTATGGTTTAGTCATTTAAAAAAAAAAAAAAGCGGCTGGAGTGGTGCTCTCGACTTCTCTTTGAGTGAGCAAAGACTGCATCTTCTTCAGATGTGCGCATATGGCGTTCCTTTGGTTGAAGACGGATACTCATGGCGGCAAGGACGCACAGCTTCAGCATACGTACCTTGGTGTTAGGTTGCGCGGGACGAAATTGATAAGAGTCTGACAGCTGTAGTCTTGAGCATTCCGTTAGTAGCTTTGTTTGTCAATGTGGTACCTTCTCTTAAAGCGTTCACCAGGGGGTGGTGCCCTTGTAGATTCCCAGTGCCGCCGTGGGATATACACTTGGTTCTAGGAGCTGTAGCTAAGGAACCTCAGAAGTCCGGCCTCCAGGCATCAGTTAAAGACTCAACCATCAAGAAGGTGGTTTTGGTAGCCATCGGTTTGGCAAGACGAATGTCATCGATATAGACACTTTCGGGTCAAGAGTCATTGTTTCGCCCTTTTGTCAAGAGGAAGGCTGGTGCTGCGACCCAGGTCCGTTTCACCAAAGGTGGGGTTCCCCGTCTTCCTAGATCCAACGGTTCCTTGTCCACTTTTCAAGTTGTTGGAGGGGTACGTTTAGGACAGTGGTTTTTGTCACCCAGATGTAAAGGGGGTGGTTCGTCCGTATTACAATTTCAGAAATTTTCCGCAGGTCAATCAGTTTGTTCGTGTGGTTGGTGGTCCCCGAAAACAAAACACAAAAAAGAGGCAGCAGCAATTGCAGCCATTTACTGATGGATTAAGGAAGCAATTGAGGCAGTATATCTGTTATAGGGTCATTTGACGCCGGTGGGCTTCAGAGCTTAGGCTACTGGGGTGCAAGCTCTTGCACCCCAGTAGCCTAAGTTCTTGCTCCTCTCCTCTTTAACCTCTTCCTAGCCCCCCTTGCGTCCCTGATACAGCAGTTTGGTATTTCTACTTTTCTATACGCAGATGACATTCTACTGCTCCATCACACTTCCCCTTCCTGTCCTGATCTCTCTATTCTTGATTCATGTCTCACTGCTGTTGCTGGCTGGCTCTCTACCAATTGTCTCCACTTGAATCTTGCTAAAACTATTGCGATCTGGTTCACTCACGGAGGTCCTTCCCCCACTCTGGCTCCTTCCTTTTCTGGTTCCCCTGTACCTCTGGTCTCCACCTTCCGGTACCTCGGTGTACTTTTTGACTCTGATCTATCCTTTCACACTCTCACATATCACATGTCACTACCACATCTTTCTTTTTTTCTCGTCAGATCCGTTCTATTCGTCCTTTTCTCTCCCCCTCAGCTCTCTCGTCACCTTGGTTCTATCCTTAGTCATGTCTCGGGTGGACTTTGCTAACTCCCTCTTTATCGGTCTTCCAAAATCTCAACTTACCCGTCTCCGTCGTATCCAGAACACTGCTGCACGCTTGGTCACTTGTTCCTCTCCCCGGGATCACATAACTCCTTTGCTTTTTCACCTTCACTGGTTGCCTATACCTTTCCGGTTTACTTTCAAGCTTCTGATACTGACTCACAAAGCTTTTCACACCAGCACTCCTCAATATCTAACAGACCTTCTTTTCTTTCACTCTCCTAAATACACTCCCCGTTCCTTTCACCTCAACCGTCTTACCCTTCCTGCACCCTCTCGTGCTCACTTGCAATCTACCCGCTCCTCCGCTTTCTTTTTTGCCGCTCCTGCCCTGTGGAATGCCCTCCCTCCCGCTCTCCGTCTTGATCCACAATTCACCAGCTTCAAACAACAGTTAAAAACACATCTGTTCTCCTTGGCGTTTAATGTTCCCTCTCCTTTTGTATGATACCTCTGCCCTCCTTTCGTTCCTCCCAGCTTACTCCTTGTCTATGTCTTGTCCTGTCTCTCTTGATTTTAGCTGTCCTGTCAACCATTGTATTTCTTTTCCTTTTCCGTTGGCCTTGGCCTCCTTTTATTGAATTTTAAATGTACACCGCTTTGCTTTCCATGAAAGGCGGTTTTTATCAAGTGTAATAAAACATAAACATAAAACATACTGAATGGGGCACATTTGTGTCCGCCAGTGGAATTTTGAGGAGCGGACACTTGGTTCGCTCTTTCTGCTTATGGTAAGATCTTCCGCCTCGAAGTTCCGATGGTGACTGATGCTAGTTTCGGGTCAGAGGGGTTGCGATTCGGTGATAAGGTCCCTCCCAATGCTTACTGCTCTGATACATCCCAGAGGTGGAGGACTAAACTGGAGGAACAATAAGGAAATGGAAATTACACTCACCTGATAATTGTAGTTCCTTTTGTGACTCCAGTTTAGTCCTCATTCCCACCCGGGAGTGGTCAGTTCAGAGGTTCTTTACAGATGGTGAGGAATGTCAATTCGAGGACTGGAGAAAGTCTTTTGCACTCTGGATCGTAGTGAGTATTGTTTCCTGACCTGTTTTTGCTTCCTTCTCTCTTACCGGTTCAGGCGCTACCTCAGGGGACAGAAATGAATATGACAAACGGGCACATTCAAAAAAAAAAGAGGACAGAAGATCCTTCTGGTTGAGGGTTTGGTGGTTTAGGTCTCACGTACGGTGATCGTTAAAGTTAATTTGTAGCTATTTATGTGGTGGTCCTTTGAGTCTGCTTTGTCGATAGTACACTGGGGCTGATGTCACGACTTTGACATGCCCAGTCTCCAAGCTACAGGAGGAGGTGCACTACCCAGAGGTGGAGGACTTAACTGGAGTCACTAAAGGAACTACAATCACCAGGTGAGTGCAATTTCCATTTATTCAATGCAATGGGTGTGGTGCTGTTTATGACACTGTTAGAGTTTTGTTTAGCTGCAGTCAGGTCAGTAACTTTGCAAAGGAGCTGTTCAAACACTTGGAGTGATTAATGCCGAATTAAAACAAAGTTTCATAATCACTTATCTGATCTTTAATGAATGGTAAATAGTTATCATTGCTCATATGGCTTGTAAACCACCTGGATATTTGTACCACTGACTCACACTGCATATATTTGTGTGGAAGTCTGATTGTAATACAAGCATAAACTCACTAAGGGGCATATTTACTAACAGGTATGAGATTGTGCTACCAATTTAGTGCAGATGCCTCCACTAATATTTGGGGGCTTGTGCTTCCATCCCCTTGCCGATAGCATGGTGCTGTGTGTTAGCATTGCGCTAACTGGCATGTGTGTGCACTTAACACGACACATTGAAGTGGTGTTAAGTGCACCCATGCTAACTGCAACATTCACAGTGCAAGCATTATGGGCATGCACCAACTGCCATGCGCCAGCCACACCCACAGTCCAACCTCAACCTGACCCAATTGTGTGCTAACCAATTAGCGTGGGATTTTTTTGTGAGAAGCCCTTTGCTAACTTGGTGTGCAAATGGTTAGCACAATTTAGTAAACATACACCAAAGACTTAAATGCTAATGGTCTTACCTTGCAATAATCCTGAATGGGTAATACAAGACATTATTAAGAAGATGATGCAAACTACCAATGACAAAACCTTTCAGGTGGTAGGAATTTAGATTCTAGGTGAAAGCAAATTTTAAAAGCTATTTGCAAAAGTCTAAAAACCCTGAAGTTTTGGGGTAAAAATCTGTTAGCAATTAACTGTTTGAAACACACAGTTCTAACCACTAGGTTATTTCTGTATTCCACTGCTCTAGAATCTTGCAATCATGACTTCTGGATCTGGCCACTGGTGCACAATGTTGAGAACTCTCTTCCATAGGATACATTGAAGGTTGCCTCTATAATATCTCCAGCTGACTCAGGAAATCATTTACCAGATCAGATTGTTGAATCCATGTCCTCAATATAGCAGCATGTAGCAGTGCCACTGGACTACTTATTGACTTAGAGGCTTCCTAATGCTAATTCTGGATAGATTGTGTTGTGAATGAACTTTTGACCTTTTGAAGTTATGTAGTAGTGAGAGTAAACTAGTAATCCGTTAGTGATGACATGGAATTAAGTGAGTAGGTAAATGCATGCAGCACTTTTTTTTTTTTTGCAAGGTAAGATTGCCTTATAGTTGCTTTTGCTAGTTCTTATCTATATGATCTTCTTAGCTGAAGCTTCGTTCATTGAGTGTCTTCTGCTGCCTGAATAAAGAAACAAAGAAGCAGGATATTTTGCCATTTCTATTGCCTCTGTACAGAAGAGAGTATCTGCTGAAAATTCATGGGTTTCTGGGACCTTGTTTTATTGAGTTGTAATGCACATATTCTGAACTGTGTTGACTAACATGTTTAATAATGGTAAGAATGGTTTTGTGATTCATCCTGAATGTGGGTTGAAAGATTGTTAAAGACCAGAATGCATGTCTTCTGGAGGGTGAGATATCACAAGAAAATTGCAGTACACCAAAGTATATAAGTAGCCCTACAGTAAGCAGTTTTGAATTGAGTGGAAAATGAGTTAAAAACCTGATAGGATACCAAACGGAGAGATGTTTCCTCAATCACCCTTCCTTGACAGCTGCTGTCTGTTGGTACCAGCTTATTTGACGTTGTTGTGCATATCTCCTAGAACCCCAGCAAAGAGCAATAGTAAAAAATTCTGCGTATAATTAGGGGGGTGGGGGAATCATACTGCAGACATCTGGAATACATAGCTTATTTTAGAATGATTGTTAAAACTATACATATACAAATGCAGATTTTACAGTAACACAGTTTCTACTTTTGTAGATTCAGCAGGGCACATCGATTTTAAAGGGATTTGCTCTTGGTATGGTTTTGGGCAGATCAAAAATCTGTAGTAACATAGGCTGTTCTGGTCTTTGTCTTCATTTACTATCTAGTCTGCCTGCACTTGCTGCCCATTAAGGTGACGAGAATTGTAAACCTTTCCATGCACGTTATCTTTCTCTATGTCTTTTCTGAAGTGTGAGAGGGCTTTAAACTAAATTCGTTGGGGACAGATGAACCCCCCCCCGGTAAGTAAAACATTAAATACCTTTTGTAGAAATGGGTAAAAGGGGCAACATCTGGAAAGCGCTGAACATTAATGCCCATTATATGGGAAATAAGATTCTAGATGTTGAGGCTTTCATTGAAGAGGCTGACTTGGTTTTAGTGGCAATTACAGAGACATGGTTCACAGAGAATGTTGAGTGCTTCAAGTCCGTGCTGACTCATGGGAAACCTCTTAATAGTTGTCCTAAATTGTGTTTGTTCTTCAGTCAGGTGGTGCTGTTATATCAGTCCATCTCATTGCTGGCCTTCCTCTTTTGTGTTGACCTTCTGTCTTTCCAAGCATGATGTCTTTCTCTAATGATCTTTCGCTTTGCATGATGTGTCCAAAATATGAAAGTCGAAGTCTTGTCATCTGAGCTTCAAGAAAGTTATGTTTGATCTTCTCTAATACTGACTAGTTTGTTCTTTGGGCAGTCCATGGTGTGTGTATATCTATCTATCCTTCACCTGCACCATAAACTATACAAATGATAAGTATTAATAGTGATCTTGAGAAGCAAATGTTCCAGATTTGTCTACAACTTCATTTAGTAAGATAATATCATCAGGTGGTTGAGTCTTCCACTAATCTTCACCCCTTGGTTGTCTTCATAAAGTCCTGCTTCTCTGATGATTTTCTTCTGCATATAAATTAAACGGGTAAGGGGAAAGTATGCAGCCTTTACACCTGAAATCTCTCCAGCAATCTAGGCCTACATCTCAGCCTGCCTTTCTGACATTGCTGCTTGGATGTCTCACCGCCGCTTGAAATTGAATATGGCCAAACTGAACTGCATAGTTTTCCCCCTAAACCCTCTTCTCCCCTTCCTCCTTTTTCAGTCTCTGTGGATAATTCTCTACTCCTCCGTTTCCTCAGCTTATAACCTTAGGGTCATCTTCGACTCTCTTTCTCCACACACATCCAACTGATAGCTAAAACCTGCCGTTATTCTTTCTCTACAACATCACCAAAATTCACCCATTCTTTTCTGAGCACACTACTACGACACTTATCCACTCTTTAGTCACCTCCCATCTTGACTATTAAGAACATAAGAACATAAGATATGCCATACTGGGTCAGACCAAGGTCCATCAAGCCCAGTATTCTGTTTCCAACAGTGGCCAAACTAGGTCATATGTACCTAGCAGTTTCCCCAAGAGACACAAGTTCCACAATGCTTGTACTGGGTCAAGCATTGATATCTTCGGTCACTTCTTAATAATGGTTTATGGACCTTTCCTCCTTTATGTAACCTATTCCTTGCTGGTCTCTCCCCTTCAATCTGTTCAACACTCTGCTGCACGGCTAATCTTCTGCCAGCCTCGTCATTCTCATATTACCAAGTCACTTCATTGGCTCCCTATTCGTTTCTGCATCTAGTTCAAACTTCTCCTGTTGACCTATAAGTGCATTCACTCTGCTGGTCCTCACTACCTTTCCTCTTATTTCTCCCTGCACCCCTCCTTGGGGACTCCGCTGTTCTGGCAAATTGATTCTATCTGTGCCCTTCTCTTCTATTGCTAACTCTAGACTTTGCTCCTTTCACCCTGCTGCTCCTTATGCCTGGAACAAACTACCTGAGTCTGTACATCAGTCTTCATCTCTGGCCCTCTTCAAATTCAGGCTGAAAACTCACTTCTTCACTGCCACTTTCGGATCTTGATTCACCTAATCTTCTTGTGTTTCCTTACCATTCCCCCTAGCTGTGTTTGTCTACAGCTACTGTGTTGACTGTTTTTTGACCAAAATGGATTTTTTGATGAGCAGGGACTGTCTTTTTACACGTGTCTGTGCAGTGCTGTACAAATGTTCAATAGTAGTAATAGCCTCATTTGTACTCCTTTTGCTGATTTTTAAACTATTCTGTTTCTCCTTGTTCTGTTCAAACAGTTGCTTCTTGATCAATGTAAAGGTTATGCATGAGAACTAATCAGGTGTTCTGGTATACCCATGCTGCTTAATGTGTCCCAGATGACTGGACACATGGACGTCGCCCAATGGATTGTACAAAAATCAAATTGACTACATTTATGGAAGACAATGATGGAAAAGTTCAACAACATCGAGGGACAAAACCTGGAGCAGACTGTGGTAGAGATCACCAGCTACTAGTATTCAAACTCGAACTAAAGCTGAAAAAGAGCAAGCCACTCATGAATGTAGCAACATACAATCTTGAGAATATACCACTGGAATTTAAAGACTGGCTACGAAATCGATTGCTGCTTTGGATACAAATGACAGAGCACCAGAAGAGTTATAGGATGACATCAAGAAAGTCATGCTTGGAGAAAGTGGGAAGCCTCTACAAAAGGTAAAAAAGTAAAAACGGTCAAAATGGGTGACCCAAAGAAATTCCTGAAACTTGCACAGAAATACAGAGATGCTAAAGCCAGAGGAGAAAGAGCTAATCACAGAAAACAAGATATTTTCAGTGTGTAGTAAGATGAGACAAGAAGTATTACAATGATATGCAGGGAAATAGAATCAGAAACCATTAGAGGAAGAACAAGATTGGCTTTCCTAAAGCTATGAGAGTTAAACAGAAAAGTCCAGCCTCGAATTGGAATGTTTAAAGATGCTCAAGGATCCATGTTGAATGATGCTGAAAAGATCAAGGTATGGTGGAAAAGTCGTCATACCTTAAAGATCAATTGGACCAACAACCATATCGATCTGTACCTTATGAGGAACCATTAATGATGATGATAGAAGTCGAAGCAGCACAGAAAGTATTATCAAAGAATAAAGCATTGGACATTGATAGAATTTCCAATTGGATGCAGTTGTTACTATATTTACAAGGCTCTGCCAGGAAATTTGGAAGACAACATTGTGGTCAACTGACTGTAATCTGTGGTCATGCCAATACTGAAGAAAGGTGATCAGACAAACTATGAAAATTATCACACAATTGCTCTGATCCCACTTGCTGGCAAGATTCTACTCAAAATTTATTCAGTGGAAACGACAACCATACCTAGAACGAGAACTGCCTGTAGTGCAAGCAGGGTTCAGGAAAGGCAGAGGAACGAGAAGTATCATTTCAGATGTGAGAGTGATCCTTGAAAAGACAAAATAATACAAAAGGAGAGCCATGACTGGGATGTAATTATACTGGGCTATACTTTATTCAGAAAAGACAGGGTAGGATTAAGGGGGGGGGGCACTATGGAATTGCAGGGCTTAAGAGGGAAAAAGGAGGCACTGTGGGTTAAACTAAAAAGAGGAATGGAGCATCTATTTGCCTTGGTGTGATATACAGACCTCCTTTACAGGCAGAAGAACTGGACTGAGATTTAATTGGAGACATTCATAGTATTGCTATGAAAGGAAAAGTGCTTCCGATAGGTGATTTCAATATACCAGATGTTTGGTACATACCTGCTATGGTGTCATCTAGGAGAAAGATCCTGGATTCTCTATAGTGAGAACTATTTCAGCAATTGGTAACAGAACCCACACATGAGGGGAGTCATACTGGACCTGGTGCTTACAATGGAGAGAGTGTTTCTTATGTTTATAGTGGGTGATCATCTCGTATCTAGTGATCACTAGATAGTGTGGTTCAGTATTAGGACTAGGGTTGATAAAGGCCATTAAAAAGTAGAATCCTAGAGTTTAGGAAAACTGACTTTTGCCAAATTGGGACAATACCTCAAGGAGTCTTTAGCAGGATACTTAGAGCTGTGGGTAGAAAAGGAGTGAGTAAAACTGAAAGACATTTTTAAGGGCAACAAACCTTTTTGTTAGGAAAAGGAGACCACTATGGTTTTCACAAGAAGAATTAAAAAGGTGAAGAAAAAGAGGGCGGCCTTCATAAAATACAAGAGATCATAGAAAGAGGAAGACAAACATAAATATTTGGAAGAGCTAGGAAAGTAGGAGAGCAAAGATACAAATGGAAGGAAAAAAATAGCCATGCCCTACCTTTGGGGGGGGGGGGGGGGGGAAAAGACAGTTTTCATATGTTAGCGAGAGGAGGAAGTACAAAAGTGATCTTGTCGGAATCGAGCAAAGGGGTTTGCAGGATCTGAGGTAGCATGGTTTTACTAGAGGCAGGTCTTGTCAGACAAATCTAATTTGTTTGGGTGACCAGAGAGTTGGACCGAGGGAGAGCCCTAGATGTGGTGTACTTAGATTTCAGTAAAGCCTTTGACATCATTCTGCACATGTGACTTATAAATAAATTGAGCACCCTAGGGATGCACTCTAAAAGTGACTGACTAGTTTAGAAATTGGTTGAGTGGGAGGCGACAGAGTTTACAGGTAAATGGCATTCACTCTCAGAAGAATGTTACCAGTGGTGTGCCACAGGGGTCTGTCCTTGGTCTGGTTCTTTTTAACATTGTTAGGGCTATTAAGGTCTTCCTCTTTGCAGATGATACCAAAATCTGCAGTAGAGTAGACAGAGGAAGGAGTAGGTAACAGAAGAAGGGATCTAGCAAAGTTTAAAGAATTAGTCGAATTTGGCAGCTGAGATTTAATGCTAAAAAATGCAGGGTCATGCATTTGGGTTGCAAAAATCCAAGGAAAGCAGTACAGTATGTGGGGTGAAGTACTTTTATCAACAAAAGAAGAGTGGGACCTGGGTGTGACTGTTTTTTGTTTCTGATCTTAAGGTGGCTAAATAGGTAGAAAAGGAGACTGTGAAAGACAGAAGAATGCTTGGGAAGAAGGAGGTGATAGTGCCTCTGTATGAGTCTTTGGTGAGACCTCATTTGGAATATTGTGTGCATTTGTGGAGACATGACAGCAGAAAAAGACCATATGGCCTTTCCAGTCTACCCTTCCATAGGAACTGCTGTAGTCCCTTTGCTTTCTTTAGAGATAGAAACATAGAAACATGATGACAGAAAGACCACATGGCCTATCTAGTCTGTCCTTCCATAACAACTACAACAGTCCACTTTTTACCTTTAGAGATCCTCTGTGTTGGTCCCATGCTTTATTGAATTCAGTTACTGTCCTCATCTCTACCACCTCCACTGGGAGACTATTCCATGGATCCACTACTCTTTCCGTAAAGAAATATTTCCGCATATCACTCCTGAATCTATTTCCCTCATCCCATGTCCCCTCGTAGCAGAACTTGCTTTCAATTGAAAGAGGCTCTCTCCCTGAACATTTATGCCACGGAGGTATTTAAACATCTCAATCATATCACCTCTATCCCGCCTTTCCTCTAAGGTGTACATATTAAGATCCTTAAGTCTGTCCTCATATGCTTTATACTGAAGCCCACTAATCATTTTAGTAGCCACCCTCTGCACCGACTCCATCCTGTTCACATCCTTTTGAAGGTGCGGTCTCCAGAATTGCACACCATACTCCAAATGAGGTCGCACCAAAGACTTATACAAAGGCATTATCACCTCCTTTTTTCTGCTAGCCATTCCTCTCCGTATGCACCCAAGCATCCTTCTAACTTTTGCCGTCGCCTTTTCTACCTGTTTAGCTACTTTAAGATCATCAGACACAACCACGCCTAGGTCCCGCTCTTCTTTAGTGGACAAAAGTACTTTACCTCCTATACTGTATTGCACCCTTGGATTGCTGCAGCCCAAATGCATGACCTTACATTTTTTAACATTAAATCCCAGCTGCCAAATTCGAGACCATTCTTCAAGCTTAGCTAGATCCCTCCTCATGTTATCTACCCCTTCCTGGGTGTCTACTCTATTGCAGATTTTAGTATCATCTGCAAAGAGGCAAACCTTACCCGACAGCCCTTCCGCTATATCACTAACAAAGATGTTAAAAAGAATCGGACCAAGGACAGATCCCTGGGGCACACCACTGGTAACATCCTTCTCCTCAGAGTGAGCTCCATTTACTTGTACTCCTTGTCGCCTCCCACCCAACCAATTTCTAACCCAAGCAGTAACTTTAGGGTCCATCCCTAGGGTGCTCAGTTTGTTTATAAGTCGCCTGTGAGGAACAGTGTCAAAGGCTTTACTGAAATCTAAATACACCGCATCTAGAGCTCTCCCTCGGTCCAACTCCCTGGTCACCCAGTCAAAGAAATCAATCAGATTTGTCTCACAAGACCTGCCTCTGGTGAATCCATGCTGCCTCGGATCCTGTAATCCGCTGGACTCCAGAAACCTCACTATTTTCTCTTTCAGCAGCATTTCCAATAATTTACTCACCACCGAAGTTAAACTAACTGGCCTGTAGTTTTCAACCACATCCTTACTTCTGCTTTTGTGTAAAGGCACCACATGAGCCTCTCTCCAGTCCTTTGGCACCACTCCTGACTCCAACGAGGCATTGAAAAGGTCAGTCAGTGGAGTTGCTAGAACGTCCCCAAGTTCCCTCAGTATTCTAGGGTGTATCCCATCCGGTCCCATTGCTTTGTCTACTTTAAGCTGAGCTAGTTTCTCACGAACACAGTCTTCTGAAAATTGTTCAAGATGTCCCTCGCTTCTGTTCTTATTTGTGGGTGTTTTCTGAGGTCCTGCTCCTGGTTCTTCATCTGTGAACACAGAACAAAAATATTTGTTAAGCAATTCCGCTTTATCCTTATCAGCTTCTACATATTCCCCCCCCCCCCCCCTGCACCCTTGAGTCTGACAATACCACTCTTGCCCTTCCTCTTCTCACTAATATATCTGAAAAATGTCTTATCCCCCCATTTTATTGCATTGGCTATTTCCTCCTCCTTTTGAATCTTTGCCTTCTTGACTACTTTGCTAGCTTCTCTAAGTTTTTCCGAATACAGATGCCTGTCTTCCTCTCTCTGTGATCTCTTGTATTTCATGAAGGCCTCCCTCCTTTTTCTTCACTTTTTCAGCTACTTCCTTCGAAAACCATAGCGGTCTCCTTTTCCTTTTGCCTTTATTTACCGTTTTAACAAACAGATTGGTTGCCCTTAAAATACCCCCTTTCAGTTTTGCCCACTGTTTTTCTACATCCCCCAGCTGTTCCCATCCCACTAACGACTCCCTGAGGTATTGGCCCATCTTGGCAAAGTTAGTCTTCCTAAAGTCTAAGATTCTCACCTTGGAATGGATTCTAACAGCCCTAGTCCTAATACTGAACTACACCATCTGGTGATCACTGGATGCAAAATGATCTCCCACTACAACATCAGAAACACTTTCACCATTGGTAAGCACCAAGTCCAGTATGGCCCCTTCACGTGTGGAGTCTGTTACCAATTGCCTGAATAGTTCTCCCTGTAGAGAATCCAGGATCTCCTTACTTCTAGATGATACTGCAGCAGGAATGTGCCAATCAACATCTGGCATATTGAAATCTCCTATCAGTAGCACTTCCCCTTTCCTAGCAATGCTGCGTATGTCTTCAATTAACTCTCTGTCCACCTCTTCCTCTTGTGAGGGAGGTCTGTATATCACACCAATGCAAATAGATTTCTCTTTCCCTCTTTCTAGTTTAACCTACAATGCCTCCTCTCTCCCTTTTAAGCTCTGTAATTCCAAAGCTTTAATAGTAGTTTTTACATATAGTGCCACTCCTCCTCCCCTTCTTCCTACCCTGTCCTTTCTGAATAAAGTATAGCCAGGTATACTTACATCCCAGTCATGGTTTTCTGTGAACCATGTTTCTGTAACTGCCACTAAATCCAAGTCAGCCATGCCCACCAAAGCTTCAACTTCAGGGATCTTATTTCCCATGCTACGGGCATTAATACACACTGCTTTCCATATGTTACCCCTGTTACCCATTTCCATAAAGGTATTTAATGTATCACCTACCTGGGGGCTTTCTTCACCCACCCCCAACGAATCTAGTTTAAAGCCCTCTTCAGTAGATTAGCCAGTTCTACTACCGAAGATGCGTTGACCTTTCTTGGACAGATGGATGCCATCTCTGCTCTGCAAACCTTGGAACAGCATCCCATGGTCTAGGAAACCAAAACGCTCTCGATGACACCATCCACGGAGCCATGCATTCATCTCCAGGATGCGAGCCTCTCTGCCTTGGCCTTTATCCTCAACAGGGAGGATTGAAGAGAACACCACCTGTGCACCTAACTGCTTCACCCTCTGTCCCAGAGCCATGAAGTCACTTTTGATACGTTCCGAGGTATACCTGGCAGTATCATTTGTTCCAACATGGATTAGCAACATTGGGTAATAGTCAGTGGGCTTGATGAGTCTCGGCAAACTCTCCGTAACATCTTGGATTTTGGCACCAGGCAGACAGCATACCTCTCTGGACATCAAATCTGGTCGGCAGATGGACGCCTCAGTACCCCTCAGAAGAGAGTCTCCAACCACCACTACCCTTCGTTTCCTTCTGGTCACTGATTCTGCAACTTGGGTAATAGTCTTCTGTGTTTGTCCTTGCTTTTTTGAATTCAGATACTGTCCTCACCTCTATTACTTCTACTGGGAGACTGTTCCATGTATCCAACACTTTTTCAATATGAAGTCAATGCAGAGGCTGCCTACCAAAATGGTCGTCATAAGCCTTTTGGGGGCTGAATTAAAGATCTCTATATGTATACTCTGGAGGAAAGGTGGGAGGGGAAATATAATAGACGTTTAAATATCTCCGTGGCATAAATGCATAGGAGGAGAGCCTCTTTCAATTGAAAGAAAGCTCTGAAACGAGGCAGCATAAGATAAAGGTGAAAGGGAATGGACTCTGGAGTAATATTTCTTTACAGAAAGAGTGGCAAATGCATAGAATAGTCTCCCAATAGAGACAGACTATCTGAATTCAAGAAAGCATGGGACAACACACAGGCACTATAGAAACTGGTATGGAAGGGCAGACTGGATAGGCCGTATGATCCCTATCTGCCGTCACATTTCTAGGTTTCTATTTACGGTAGGTTACAATGGGGATATAAGTATATATTCTTTTTATTTTCTTGTCGGCATTTACACCAGCTTGGAAGCATGCATAAAATATCAGCTACTTGCTCATTTGGATCTGAAGTATTCAGAAGCAGTTTGAAGGATCACTTGTATGTGCTTCTCTGGTGATTAATACAACCTCAAAAATTAAAAAGAAAATTTTGTCTTGAATCTCAAATTTACACTTCCTAGGGTGTCTCAAAAAGAAAATCAAATTGTAATCATTTACAGCTCTTTTGTTGGATTCCATAATAGAAGTTTTCAACAACGGATTACTTTATGCCCTCTCCCCTTCCTTGTTCCATGCAACTTTCACGGACCTTGGAATATAATAGACTCCCTCCCTGCTGCCCCTTGAACCTGAGGGGATACTGAGCATATTTCTCAAATCTTTAAGCATTTCCAAATCATTCCCCAGAGCCCCCTCCCACCCCCCACCCCAATCTCATAATGGAGGGGGGAGGGTCTCGCTGGCCTCTAATGGGGACAGGCGTTATTCCCAGATGCTTCTGCCCTACCAGGCATCTTTTTAGGATTGCTTGATTTCCCCCCCCCCCCCCTAGAGAAAGTATGAGACTGTTGCTAGGAGATCAGAGATGTCATTTTGTTGCTTCTGCCCCAGGCACTTGATGGGGGGAAGAAGCAACTGGAAATCGCTCCTTCCCTTCTTAGATACCAGGGAGATCTGTATTAAGAGCCTGGGCAGTATGAGGTGTGGGGAGAAGGCTATGATTGATGTTGAGGGAGTCTAGGGGAAGGTGGAAGGGCATTATAATTGATGATGATTTTGGGTGCCTTGGGGAGGAGGGAGATAATTTGATGCATCCCCACTGGCCTCTTTACAGATAGCAGGCCCTGTGTCAAGCTATAGTGTTGCTGCAGTGTTCCTGGATGCAGCAACACTAATGACTTGGGACACTACTTTTTTTTTTTCTCCCCCTATGTATTCATTTTAAAAACACTACTCCTGCTGCACCTACCAACAAATGCATGTGCACACCTGCACATTTTTATACATATTTTGCAAGAGGCTCTACATTTGACAGAGGGAATTGAGCATACCCTGACCTGGATACCTGAATTCCTCCATCAATGTCCTATGCAAAATGGGGCTTTTTATGTCTTGAAAATGTAGCCACTGTATCTCCTGAAAACTTACAAAGCTCAGTTGAGCAGCTAACCAGCATTGCCTCAACTCTAGAAATGATTCTTCACAGTTCTGAAGTTTGGAGCCTACCTAGATGGATTGCCGAGGGACAGGCCTTTTCTAGAGGGACTTTAAAGTAACGGAACAGGCTGGGTCACTTAATCTGCATCAGGCCATAAAGAGGGGTTTAATCTTCTTTCCCAAACTTGGTAATGCTTCCCACAAGGGAGGCCATGTTACACTCCATGTCTTTAACCACTGGGTTACCAGAAAACCTTGAAAGAACCACCATTACCCATCTTCTTATCCAAACTGCTCCTTCAATCTAGCAATGACAATGAGGAATGGTGAATCTTGGTTACTTTCTGGCAGTGGGGACGGCAAGGATGTGACCATGTCTGCATTGTCGTCCCCCCTCCTCCTTCTCTACCAGCAGCTACTTGCTCAGTGATTGCAGAGGACCAAGTAGATTTTAATACTACGTTTATTTCTCCTCATAAGGGGCTCATAGTAGGAGATGTAATATCTTTTTTTGAAGTATTATAAAAGGCAGCTGTATTATCTAAATATTGTATAGTATTTCAAAGCTACACATGAGACAATATTCAGGGTTGGATTTTGGTTGTGGACACCAATAAGTAACTGAGGAGGCAGGGGAGGTTCTCCATATGTCTCTCCCCTCCCTATTGCTGTCTCAGTAGGGACCAGACCATTTAAGCAGTAGTAACAACACTAACAAAATGCAGCACAGTATACGTTTGCACAGAAGTGCACACGGATATTTGAAAATGAAATTTTGGCTCATAATTTTCCCCCCTGATACTTTCATGCCCCTTGTTTTATGTGGAAAAGTGTGTATACCTTTTAAAGAGGGAAAGGGATAATTTTACTTATATTAAAAGCATTTTAATATTATCAAGTCTTCGTAGATTTGCATTAAAATGACTTGTGTTGCATTGATGTAATTGTTTTCATTCAAGTAAAAGTTCAGCCAGTACAGTGATACTGTACAATATTTACCCTGCTTATCTAACTTTTGAATGTGGAATAAACTGTTTTGTTTTACTCCATTGGAGATTAAAAGCTGATTGTAAACAAGAGCAATCCTAGTAACTAAAATAAAACTAGTTTATTGAAGAACATAAACCACAAAAACAGATTTGGACACGTTCCTATTAGCCAGTTAGACTTGGGAAGCCATTGCTTATCCTTGAAAATGAACTATGGGAAGTAGATTCATTTTGGAGGGGGGAGGAGGGAATTTGCTGGATACTTGCGACCTGGATTTGCTGCTGTCAGAAACAGGATGCTGAGCTCAATGATCCTTCATCTCCCTGAGCATGGCTTTTCTTATGTTCTTATAACTCTCCAAGGTCTGCAAATATATAAAACATAGCAGTAAATTGATTTATAAACATTTATAGAAGACAATTCATCAAATTAAAGGAAGCAAAAAAACCTCAATACTTTCTTTCACATTGCAATCTTTGGGGGGGGGGGGAAAACTCTGACACGCGCACAGTATACTTATATACTAAGCCCAGCTCCCATAAAAGAGAGTTCCAGTGGAATTGTAAAACTGAATGATAAAAATTCCATAAAGGCCATAAAAACTCAGCATCCTTAAAAAGTCTCTTGTTTCAGTTTGCACCCCCGGCACTCTTGGTGCACCAAATAGATCAACAATCTCCAATAAAATATTACCTCTTGTGATTTTTGGATTATGTATGCAAATATGTTTTTCTCTTTAAGGTATTTTCTTGTTGTACATTTTCATGGAGCTGTCGGTCTGTATTCTTACTGTGCTCAATTTTAGGAAGCTTTTAGCTAGGGACCTCAATTAAAACTTAAAACATACTTTTTTGTATGCTTTTTGAAAACTTCTAAACACCCTCTCCCCTCCCCCCCAGCTTGTTTCTACTGGTCTGTAAGCCAGATGCTGTCTGTGTAATAGACATGGTTTCTCAAACTGCTTTTGTCTCATTGTTTTGCTGCTTTCTTTGTTTTATCCAGGGGTTGCACTGTGTTTGTGGTATCAGAAATAATCTCTTGAAAAATGTAGATTATATAAAAATGGACCTGAAGCATATAGAGTTATAAATCTTCCAGCCTATAGGCAACTTAAGGCCACTAAGTCAGAAATGCTCTTATGTCATCATCTGTCCATAGTCTTTTTTTCACTTTTTATTTAACATTTTATTTATTTAATATTTCTTATACTGCCTTTCATGATATCAAGGCGATTTACATTGAACAAACTGAAATTACATTGAACAGGGCATTATAACTTGGAGATAGCTATTTTACAGGGCACATGGGCAATGGAGGGTTACGTGGCTTGCCCAAGACCACAAGGAGCACCTGTGGGACTAGAAACCCCAGTCCTTCCGGCCCAAGGTTACTGTCCTCTAGTGGGATTTGAACCCCCGACCTTCCACCCTGAGGTAACTTGCCTCAACCACTAGGCCACTCCCTCCACTTTTTCACGTTTGCATATAAACTCCCAAATAGTTCAAAATAATAGCCATTCAGGAAACTTATTAGTTTAAGGCACAAGTCTTTGAAAATGCATACTCATCCACACAAAGGTATCCGACAAAATATTATGTTTCAAATGACTTATCTGCATTAGGGATTCTCCGCAAACTGTTCCATGTCAATAGATTCTGCTATAAATCCATCATCTTTTCATCAATGCCAAACATGTAGATAAATCTGCACTGGCATAATCAACTCTACACCTCCTTGACTATATCTCTAGAGAAAAGAGATGGCTACACACAATCTTGTCATTTCAGCCAATCCCACAACGTTCATTACACTGATTTGCCTCAAAATGGTGTTAAATCAGTCATCCAGTCAATCGCTTGATTTAGTCTCTTAGGTTCCACTGAATTAAGTAAAAAAATCCAAGAATGTTCCTTGCTATTTGAGTTCCATTCGTGATTCCTCCTCGCCATGATTACAATGGCTGAACAATCACATGCCAACATATATCTGTGATTGCATGATTGAATTGAATCCAATGATTCACCAAGGGTGCTGACTCCACTTTATGCAATATCTAGCTCTTATGTTCATTTAAACACAATTAGACCCTTCTCTTGGTTCGTCCAACATACACTAATGAGCAGGGGCATACAATTATATATTCATCACTCGCATTAAATCAGTCAGTGGAGCCATGACTCAGGAAGGGTCCAAGAGCCGTGAATCGATGCATACTAGCACCAATAACGGTGCCCACAAGTGAAGAAGCTTAAGGTAGATGGAGTATCCTCAGTCTGCAGGGAAAATCTGATAACCATCTCGCCTAAATTTCTCCCTCGTTTTGTATGTGATCCATGGAAATTCAGTGAAGATAAGGGTGCAATCCTAAAATGGCAATGCTTTCTCATGGGACTTGACAATAGGACAAGAAGCTGTCCAAAAAAGGAAGAAAGCAATCAATTGATCCTTTTTCTTTTGTTGCCTATAGTTCACTAGCAAGGCACGTTGGGCATAGTTCGCCTGCCAATAGGCTCGAGTAATGATCTGATGAGGAACCCTTAACAGAAAACCTTTTGAAAAAAGACCAGATTCAGTCTTAAATTCTTCATTTGTAGAGCATATCTATTTTGCTCGCAAGAATTGACTAACCGGTAAACTTGATTTCAAAGAGTAAGGATGATGGCTATCAAACTGTAAATAAGTATTATGATCCACTGTCTTTCAATAAATCTGAGTTTGAAAATCTTGAATCTTTTTAATTAACGCATCCAAAAATTCAGTATGGCCTGGATGGTGTTGCATGGTGAACCGTAAATTACTGTCCGATTGTATTAACCACTGCCCAAACTCTTGCAGATTTCCTTGGAGCCACCACAATACAAAGACATCAGAATATCGTTTCCATAGGACAATATTAGAAAAAGTAGGTAGATCCATAAATATGCTTCTCCTTAAACTAGGCTGCATACAAGGAAGCAACCAAAGGAGCCAAGGTCCCCTCCCTCTCCTCCCACATTGCTACTCTGTGACATTGCTGATAATATATACCTTCATACCAAAAATAATTGTGGGTCAGAACTGAGTAGCTAGTTCATTGAAAAATTCCAATGGAATCCTGTGAGTATTGTCCAGAGTACTAATTGTGTTCAAAATGATCTCCAAAGCCCTTTCTTGAGGGATATTTTGTATATAATACTGCAATGCCCAACATGATCTGCTATTGAACTATATATTGTAGTACCTCGCTGACAGTGGAAGAAAATATTTGCCCTGCACTAATGTGACTTACTACACTGACATCAGAGTTTTAATATCTATCAATTCTTTAAAAACGTAGTTCATGATAGAGCATTTAGCTTGCAATTCAGTGCATACGGGGGCATGTTTACTACAACTCATGCTGGTAACGCATGTGTGGGCCCATGCTAACTTCAAGGGATGTGTGTACCCATCCCCCTGCATTTAGCATGGCACTAAGACATAGCACAATGCAAGCTGATATGCAGGCACACTTAACACTACCCGCTGAAGTAGTATTAAATGCACCCGCAGTACTGATATTGAGCATAGTTAGCATGGGCTGCTAACATCTGCACTAGTCATGCCAGCACTGCCTGCAATCAGACTGAGGGGTTCTATAGAAATAGCCCCCAAAAATGGCCTGATACATTTCTACTTCAGCAACTGCGGCATGGAAACACTGATACATTGGAACATAGTGGTTAGGAAATTGCTTCTTTTAAATTGCTTCTCCCCTTTCCTGGTTATAAACGAATACAGAGCCAAGACAAATGCTGTAAATGGAGAAACCCACCAGGGCTGGAATCGGGCTTTTGGTTAACATAGATATTTGGTTATTGTAAAATTTGTAGCCCTAGGCAGTTTCCAATATTGCCTGTACTTAAATGTGGACCTGGCATCCACTCACAGAGACACATGCATATGCACAGAGGAATTGGAAAGCATTCCATGAGCTATGCTCTGCATGCTGTCCCCACTTATTTTATTTATTTTATTTATTTAGACAGTTTTGTATCCCGCCTTATCCTTCAATCAAAGCGGTCACAACACAATTGGGGGATACATTTAACACATGGGGATATGAGACTAATACTTACAGGGAACATGGGCAATGGAGGGTTAAGTGGCTTGCCCAAGACCACAAGGAGCATCTGTGGGACTAGAAACCCCAGTCCTTCCAGCCCAAGATTGCTGTCCTCTAGTGGGATATGAACCCCCAACCTTCTGGACTGAAGTACCTGCACTAATGTATCTCTGTTTATTTTCAGAGGTCAGTTGATGAAGGAAAACCAAATGGTCCAAGGATCAAGGAAGATTAAAGGATAAAGAGCTTTTCAGTATGCTGGCACAGCATCTTGGCTTGAACTTCCACTCAACCTGCACTAATATGCAGCTGATTAATTTTAAAGCAGCACTTAAACATAGCCAACCATGCATATGTGGTTGCAGGGTTTTTAAGTGTATTGCAGCACTTTTATACGCTAAGCAGAAAAAAAATAACTTATGAGTTTTACATTCCCTTATTTCTAACCTTCTATTGGATTCTACCAAGGTCCCTATGCTCCTTTTCTTTTATGACCCAATTAGAAATTAAGGGGATGCAGAAAATGGCCAACAGAGTTGAACAGTGAGCATTGTTTTAAAGTTATTTTTGCTTTTAAAATGTTTTTAATGCTTTGTAGGAAAGCTTTGCATTTCAACATAACTGAGTTTTGGTCAATCATTCAGTTCTGCATTGAATCTGCATTTAGTGGTTAATATGAAACGACTAGAATTTTTGAGGAAAGATGTTTATCTTATCAACTAATGATGATCATAAGCCTTCAACTTAACAACTTTGAGCTGTTTACTACTATAGACTCTTGAGAATGAAGGACTGTATAGTTTAAAGTGAACACATTTTTGTTTGAGCCTCACGTCTTAATTTTCTGTATTTAGTTTTCCTTCCTAAAACCATCACCAGTGAAGTGCATGTGGCCATGTTGAAATAAAAGTCAGGGAATTCAAGGTCATATCCATTGCTCATTGCAAGATCTAGAGCAAATCGTTCTATTCTGTACCTCCTATTTTTTTTTTTGAAAACTTTACCAATCTGCATTATATGGAGTGAATAGCCTACATTTATAAATGTTGAATATTCTTTTTTTTTGGTTGAAAAGTACTCTTTAGATCCAAAGTTGTTTTAATTGCTACAGTCTATTTACTTTCATCTTATGGTAGTTAGGTATCTTCTGAAATGCATTAGCCAAGAAAAAACATACAAAATCATTTTATGCTTAACACGTATAGATCATTTTTGTACAGTAATAGTGTAAGTTAAAACTAGAAAAGAAAAAAAAAAAATATATATATATAATATACACACACATATATACACATGAGGTTGAGAGGAAGTATGAGCAATGGGGAGGGAAGGAGCAAGCTTCTGCCACTTTGTAGGGGATTTTAGTACTCTGGGCTGGGGTTAGGAGAAGGCAGATGGGGGATGATAATGGGGCTGAATGGGGAAAAAGATTTGATGTGGGGGCTAGCAGGATGGGGATGGTAAGTGGCTTTGCTTGCTGATGCTGGGGCTTGGAGAACAGACTGGCGCTGAAAAATTGTGTTAGGCCATTGAATGAAAATTGGCTAAAAAGCCACAAAAAAATCCCTAAAATTTCAAATGATGAAGGGTTAAGCTGCTATTTTAAAGAAGGATTTTGCCAAACATAGAGACACTTGTTAAACATGCATAAGGGCGTGCAGGAGTGCATGTGTATTTGCTGACTCACAGAGACAGAGGAACCATTTTATAAACCTACATGTGGGGAAAAAGCAATAGACAAAACTTTGTTAGCTTTCATGTGTAAGTATCAGTAGTTACATATATGTAGGTCATTTTTCAAACCTATGCATATTAATACTGCTAATTTAAATACTGAAGCTACAAATAAACAGAAAATTAAGAAGAATAATTTCCTTAATCCTTCCCACAAAGGGCTGGTCCAAATCAGCACATTTTACAAAACCTATGTATACCATGGAGCAGCAGTAAATCTTGACATGAAAAATTTAGGTCCCATATGTGCATTCCTTATCGTCACTTCAGTCCAGTCCCTTAACTTCTGGGTTGCGCAACCCTTCCAGCAGCTTGGAGGCTGAGCCCATCATCCTTTTGATGATGGTGGGGTATAAATACCCCTGGCACCACCCACTGGCACCAGTAATCTCAGCCTCCAAGCAGCTGGAGGGTTCCTGTAAGCCAGAGTGCTTACGGGGTCTTGGCTAAAGATTTAGTTAATTTATTTAATTAAAGAAATTAAAATATATTAAATTAAATTTCTTTAATTCAGACTATCCCTTTTACTTTAAGTTTTAGTCTAGGCTTGTGCCTTTAATTCTCCTGTTCCTTCCCCCCCCTCCCCTCCCCTCTTTGCCGTCTTTAACTCGGCCCCAGTGAGGCTCCGGAGGAAGGAGTTTTCCCGTGCAGCGGTGAGGACAGGAGAGCTCTCCTCCCACGCACACCACGGCCCGTTTCCCAGCCATCGTCTGCCCCTGCCGCGACTGCCTCGTGCTAAAGCTCCCTAGGCGGCTGAGCACTAGAGGCAGCTCCGACTCTTTCTGCAGCGGCATCCCCTACCTCGCGCTACAGCCCCGAGGTGGCTGGGCACTTGAGGTTCTTGCGGTGAGCAAAAGCGGGTGCAGAGTGTCATCCTCCTCCGCCTCCCGGTCGGAGAACCCGCAGCTTCTGCCGGCGTTCATCCTCCACCTGCAAGCCCGGCCTCCACATGGCTGCGGCCTACCACATGGGAGCCTGCAGAGGACGACTGGTTCCCTCGTGGCTGCTGATTTGCGCCAATGCTTCAAACCGCAAGTATTGGAATTAAATTCTCCTTTTCCAGCTGTTGATTTCAGTGTATAATCGGAGGTTTTGGAGTCCTTTTTGGTGCCGTGCCTTTTCACGGCTAGGGGGGAGGGGAGTGCTGGGAGCCTTTAGCTTCAATTCATTTACTTTGTTTCGCTTTATTTTGTTGCCTTTTTTGTTACTTTTTTGTTACTTTTTAGCTCACTTTAAGTTTAAGTTCCTTTGGGCCTGGGGGTAGCCCGGTTCAAAGGTATGACGGGCAAGCTGTGGTGTTCTTTGTGCGGCATTCGTAGAGGGACGGCCTCAGAAGCAGGAGTCTGCAGGGGGTGTGCAGCAGAGGCCGCTTCCGTGGAACAGGAGATCCACCTGAGCATGTCTCAAGCTCCTCAGGGGTCGGGGGACCTTCTGGAAGGGGGAAGGGATTCCCATTCTCCCCCGCCTTCATCCTCAGTTGCTCCAGGCTCTTCCCAGTCCCTTCCTTCCCTCTCCTCGGGGGCGGAGGGAGACTGGGGTCAATTTTCACCTGAATTTGTTCTGCTTTTGCACAAAGCCTACTGCTTACGCAAGCAGGGTCCGGCAGAACCAGTAGCGCCGAGGGACAGCATTGATGCAGGGCCAGGAAACTCTAGATCCCTTGAGCCGGGGCCTCCCCCCAAACGCTCTAGACCAGCGATGGCGAACCTATGGCACGCGTGCCAGCTGTGGCACGCGAAGGCCTTGCAGCTGGCACGCGTGAAGGTCCGCAAAAAAAGAAAAAGCGGGCTCTGGCTGCTGCCGCGGACGCGGCAGCATGCAGGGTCCCGCGGGGCCCCCTCCGCCCGCTAAGCCCCTCTGCAAGGGCTTTCAGATTCGCGAGGGAGACAGCGTCTCCCTCGCGTCTCTGTTAAGCCCGTAGGGGTTAATGGGAAATTTCCCATCAGCCCCTTTAGACGCGAGGGACTGATGGGAAATTTCCCATTAGCCCCTGCGGGCTTAACAAGAGACGCGAGGGAGACGCTGTCTCCCTCGCGAATCTGAAAGCCCTTGCAGAGGGGCTTAGCGGGCGGAGGGGGCCCCGCGGGACACTGCATGCTGCCGCGTCCGCGGCAGCAGCCAGAGCCCTCTTTTTCTTTTTTTAAATTTGCCGGGGGGGGGGGGGTGTTAGGACTGCTAATGGGCTGGGGGGGGGGTTAGTACTGAGAATGGTCTAGGAGTGGGGGGATTAGCAATGAAAATGGGCTAGGGGGGGGGGGTTAGGACTGCTAATGGGCTAGGGGGGTTAGGACTGCTAATGGGCTGGGGGGGGGTTTGGACTGCTAATGGGCTAGGAGGGGGGGTTAGGACTGCTAATGGGCTAGGGGTGCGGAAGTAATGCGAACGGGCTACCAGGGGGGGATAGGACTGCTAATGGGCTAGGGGGGGTTAGGACTGCTAATGGGCGGTGGGCTGAGGGGGGCTGTCTGGAAATGGGGTGATGGGGGGTTAGGACTGGTAATGGGCAGGGGGGGGTTAGGACTGCTAATGGGCAGGGGGGGGTTAGGACTGCTAATGGGCTGGGGGGGGGGTTTGGACTGCTAATGGGCTCTCTAGACTATTGGCCAATGACCAGGTTGAGTCTCCGCCTCGGGATCTCCCTGAGGAGGAGCTTTCGGAAAAAGGAGTAGATGAAGGAGGAGCTTGAAGAGGGTGAGATCCCGGAGGAGGAGCAATCCCGCATAGTCAGGGTTTTTAGGCGAGAGGAGCTCCCGGCGTTAATAAGTGAGTCTCTAAAGGTACTCAATATGGCTTCGGAAGCTCCAACAGACGAAGAAGCTCTGGAGGATCCGCTGATCCAGGCCGTAAGGAAATCTCAAAGTTTTTCCAGTGCACAGAGTGGTTCGCCAGATGATTCAGGAGGAATGGAACCAGCCGGAGTCTACCCTGAGGGGAGTACGTGCGATGTCTCGTCTATACCCATTGTCAGAAACGGACAAGGACCTCCTGAAATCGCCTAGGGTGGACGCGGCGGTCTCGGCAGTAACGAAGAAGACGACTATACCAGTCGAGGGCGGCGCGGCTCTGAGAGACAGTTAAGATAGAAGACTGGACACCCTGCTAAAACAAGCCTTTGATGTTAGTGCCCTTGCCTTACAGGCCTCCGTTTCGGGGGCTTGGGTGGCTAGAGCTTGTCTGAGATGGTCCCAACAGCTGCAACTGGCTGACAGTCCTTCAGGCGACTCCCAAGAGGTGGCGGCCAAATTAGAGTCCAGTTCGGCCTTCTTAGCTGATAGCCAGTATGATCTTATTAGAAGTCTGGCGAAGAATATGGCCTCTGTTGTGGCAGCCAGAAGGTACTTATGGTTGCGTAGCTGGGCGGCGGATGCCTCTTCTAAGGCTCGCCTGAGTCGACTTCCTTTCAAGGGGAAGCTATTGTTTGGGGAAGACCTGGATAAGTTGGTAAAGGAGCTGGGTGAGTCCAAGGGGGGTAGGCTCCCCGAAGATAGACCAAGGCTGGGTCGTCCTTCGGCACCGGGTCGGAGTCAGCCAAAGGACTTCCGAAGATTCCAACAGCCCACACCGAACCCTTTTCCCAGGGGCCGTTTTCCCTCCAGGGGTCAGAGCTTCCGTGGGTTTCGCGGGGCAGGTAGAGGTTTTGGAGCCTCCTCCTCCTCCTCGGTGTCTAGAAAATCACAATGAGAAATCGGGGGTCCAGGAGGGAGTACTGTCGGTGGGAGGTCGCTTAAGGCAGTTCCTTCCCGCCTGGTCCCGAGTCACATCCGATCAGTGGGTGTTAGAGGTGATCCGAGAGGGTTATGCTCTCGAGTTCACAAAGAGTAACCCCCGCATTCGTTCTGTCCCCTGCGGCCCACCAGAAAAGAAGGCAGCGGTGGAAGCCACCCTTTCAAGGCTTATAGCGCTGGGAGCGGTGTTGCCGGTCCCACAAGACCAAAGAGGATACGGTCGATACTCCATTTATTTTGTAGTGCCAAAGAAGGAAGGTTCTTTCCATCCTACTTTGGATCTAAAGCAAATCAACCGCTGTCTCAGAGTTCCCCACTTCCGCATGGAAACCCTGAGGTCAGTGATTGCTGCCGTTCGACAGGGGGAGTTCTTGACATCCCTGGACTTGATGGAAGCATATTTACACATCCCGGTCAGAGTCTCATCAACAGTTCCTAAGATTTGCCGTACTAAGCGGCCATTTCCAGTTCCAGGCCCTTCCCTTCGGGCTAGCGACAGCTCCCAGGACGTTCACCAAGGTAATGGTGGTAGTGGCCGCTGCTCTTCGGAAAGAAGGAATTCTAGTCCATCCTTACCTGGACGATTGGCTGATATGAGCAAAGTCAGAAGAGGAGAGTCACGTAGCGACCGCCAGGGTCGTGCATTTCCTCGAAGTTGGGATGGGTCATAAATCGTGCGAAGAGCAGTTTAATTCCCAATCAGGAGATCGAGTACCTTGGAGCTCGGTTCGACACCAGAAGGGGAAAGGGTGTTCCTCTCAAAGCAGAGGTTATCCGACCTGAGAAATCTCGTTTCCCGTTTTCTGTTAACAAGATGCCCCTCGGCCTGGCATTACCTTCAGCTGCTGGGCACCATGGCAGCGGCAATAGAAGTAGTTCCTTGGGCCCGTGCTCATATGCGACCTCTCCAGCGTACCCTCTTACGACAGTGGTCCCATCAACATCACCCCTTATCCAGGCGGATTCCCTGCCCTCCCTGGATCAGGAGGTCTCTGCGGTGGTGGACAAGCTCAAGGAACCTGGGCTGCGGGATGCCACTCGAGACTCCTCAGTGGACTCAACTGACGACGGATGCAAGCCTAGCAGGCTGGGGTGCTCACTGCGAGGGGCAATTCACCCATGGCCACTGGACGCCGGGAGAGTCGCAGTGGTCTATCAACAGGCTGGAGTTGAGGGCAGTAGCCTTAGCTCTCCGGGCTCTCGAGCTCTTGGTTCACCAGAGGGCAGTCCGCGTCCTATCGGACAACGCTACCGCGGTGGCTTACATCAACCGTCAGGGCGGAACGAGCAGCCCGTCCTTGGAGAAGGAGGCAGATGTCCTCCTGCAGTGGGCCGAGAGGCATTTGCTGGCGCTGTCAGCGCAGCACGTGGCCGGAACAGACAACGTAACTGCCGATTACCTCAGCAGGTTCAGAATAGACCACAGAGAGTGGGAGCTGGCGCAGAAAGGGTTCGATCGAGTGGTTGCCCGGTGGGGGACACCAATCATGGATCTCATGGCCCGGTACACGTCGGCAAAGGCGAGCCGGTTTTTCAGTCGCAGAAAGGAAAGAATGTCCGAGGGCTTGGACGCCCTGGCCCAAAGCTGGCCGTCGGAGGGCCTTCTCTATGTGTTCCCGCCTTGGGCGCTCATAGGGAGGGTTCTACGGCGAATAGAAGCCCACCAAGGATTGGTAATTCTCATAGCCCCGGATTGGCCTCGATGTCCTTGGTACGCAGATCTAGTGAGATTGATGGCAGACCAGCCATGGCGACTTCCCTGCAAGAAGGACCTCTTGCGTCAGGGTCTGGTACTCATGCCCCACGTGCATCGGTTCTCGCTTACGGCCTGGCTATTGAAAGGGCGAGGTTCTTGAAGTGGGGGTACTCGGGCTCAGTAATCTCAACCTTGCTGAGTGCTCACAAGCGCTCCACCTGCCTTTCTCACGTGAGAGTGTGGCGTATCTTTGAGGCCTGGTGTTTAGAACGTCGAATCAGGCCCCTCTCAGCATCAGTCCCCGAGGTCCTGGAGTTCCTGCAGGCAGGTTTCGAGAAAGGTCTAGCGCCTAGCTCCTTGCGAGTCCAGCTGGCAGCTATCTCTTGCTATAGGGGGAAGGTCAGGGGCAAATGTCTAGGGGTACATTCAGATGTTGGCAGGTTTCTGAGAGCGGTTAGACGGTTACGTCCCCAGCAAAGATCTGTTATCCCCCTTTGGGACCTCAACCTAGTCTTGAATGCCTTATCTGGTGAACCGTTCGAACCGCTAGGGAAGTCCTCTCTGAAGGACTTGACACTAAAGACGGTATTTTTAGTGGCGATTCGCTCGGCCAGACGCGTTTCAGAGCTTCAAGCCTTGTCATCCCGACCTCCCTTTCTCTCTTTATTTAGGGATAAGGTGGTCTTGCGTACAGTTCCGTCTTTCTTACCTAAGGTCGTCTCTCCTTTTCATGTAAACCAGGCGGTATCTCTGCCGTCTTTCACGGAAAGGGATCAATCGGGAGACGGAGAAAAGCTTAGACTCCTGGATGTACATAGAGTGCTGAAGAGGTACCTCGCCCGCACGGCGCCTTTCCGGAAGTCAGAACGCTTATTCGTTCAGTTTGGAGGGCCGCATAAGGGAGAAGCGGCGGCCAAGGCTTCCATCTCTAGGTGGATCAGGGAGGCGATTGCCTCGGCTTACCTTCTCAGAGGGAAGCAGGCTCCAGGAGTGCTTAGAGCGCATTCAACTAGAGCGCAGGCCATGTCCTGGGCGGAAAATTAGTTTGGTGCCGCCACTGGACATTTGCAGAGCGGCTACCTGGTCGTCCCTCCATACCTTCACCAAGCATTACAGGTTGGATGTCCAAGGGGCGTCGGATGCCAGGTTTGGCAGCGCAGTGCTTCGGTCCGGAATAACGAACCCCTCCCAGATTTAAACTGCTCTGTTACATCCCAGAAGTTAAGGGACTGGACTGAAGTGACGATAAGGAAGAAGTAATTAGTCCTTACCTGCTAATTAGTGTTCCTGAAGGAATTTCAGTCCAGTCCCTGATCCCGCCCGACTTACGTAGATTCAGGTGGCGGACCGAAGTCTAGTTACAGAGCAAATTCTCTTGCCTGGGACCCGCCTCTAGGGGCAGTCCGCGAAAAGAGGTTCAGCTGGAAGGGGCGGAGGGCCGTCACGGCCTCAGGGAAACCTCCTCCTCCTCCTCCCTTTTTCCTTTACCTCTTAACTAGTAAAAATTTTTTTTTTTTTTTTTTTTTTTAGGGTGCGTGTGAGTTAGGGCAAGTTATCAAATGGTTATAAGTTCTTTATTGTCTATCCTTTAAGTCTGCTTTTGCAATAGATTACTGGTGCCAGTGGGTGGTGCCAGGGGTATTTATACCCCACCATCATCAAAAGGATGATGGGCTCAGCCTCCAAGCTGCTGGAAGGGTTGCGCAACCCAGAAGTTAAGGGACTGGACTGAAGTTCCTTCAGGAACACTAATTAGCAGGTAAGGACTAATTACGTCTTCCCTTTATGAAATGGGGCATGAATTCATGTATAGATATTTGACCTACCCAGGCCATACCTAGTTTTCTAGAGTGGACTTGCTATGATGGACTTTCCATATAGGTCTCTGCTGTTTGAAATGTCTGCTGCCTGAACAATATCTCATGTTTCGTTTTTTGGGGGGGGGGGGGGGGTTTGTTATCTTGCATGCTTGTTCTGTTCTGTGCAACTTTCTTTTCTATTTTTTGCTTATACTCAAGCATAACTGTTATTTCTTCACACACCTCTGTCCGCCAATGCAGCAACCTCTCCAAGGGTTCGATATCTTTGTCTAGTTTAGCACAAGTAGATGAATGCATATGCATTCTTTGCAGTTTCTGTGGAGGAGGAGTAATGCCCCTATTAGAAATGTAGTTGTGCTGCTTTCCTTTATGCTTTGTACATGGTGCTTTCTTTGCTGTCTGAGGCATCTTGGCCAGTACTAATTTACTGAAAAAAAGAAGCTACTGTATCAGAGAAAAGCAAAATAAATCACATTTCTAATAGTTAAGGATAAATTTAGTTATTGCTGTGATTTTCTAGTTTAATTTCAAATATTTATTTATTTTATTTATTTAACAGTTATTTATATACCGCTCTTTCCCTAGTATCAAGTGCGGTTTACATGGAACAGTAGGTTAATTGGTATGTAATATACCAAGTCAGTTTACATAGAACAGATAATTATAATTTACAAGGAATGTTGTAACATTAAAGATATAACATATTAGAACATATATACATTGTTAGTTTAAATCTATAATCATCATGTGAATGAGAGTGTGGTATGGTTAATAGTGTATTAGTGATATTTATTTTGAAAATAGAGTATGTAATAATAATGTATAAATGTTAGCCTGTATCTATTTGAGTATTCTGTTCTGAGGGTGTATTGTAGTGTAATATGAATAAGTGAGTTTTTAATTTTTTTCTAAATTCCTTTATATCAGACAGCAGGCGAATGTTGTCAGGTAGATTGTTCCAAAGAATTGGAGCAGAGTGTGAGAAAGCTCTCTTATTTGTTTGTTTTCTGGCTGTTGTGAAATCTTTTGGTATTGTTAAGGTATTTAAGTTTCTGCTTCTTTGAGATCGTTTATCGATGTCTATATTAATCAGTGTATTGAGTGCCGATGGTGCAAGATTATAAGTTTAAATGTAGTGACAAGAATTTTATATTTGATTCGGGAGTAAATAGGTAGCCAATGAAGTTCAGCCAAAATTGGTGTAACATGTTCAAGTGGGCTTATATTCATAATCATCCTAGCAGCTATGTTCTGAGTTATTTGTATCTTTTTAATATTTTGTTTTGAAATGCCATTAAGTATTGTGTTTGCAAAATCAAAATGTGGGGTGATGATAGCATGAATTATATTAATAAAGTCTTGTAGATGAATCAATGGTCTTAATTGTTTTAGTGTTTTGAGTTTGTAATGTATTTTTTTAGTTAGATATTTTATATGTGAATCCATATTTAGATTATTGTCAAGTATCACACCTAAATATTTTATTTCTTTTTTTTTGTATTTATTTCATGAGTATCTAGTGTGATCGTGTTTGGGGGTATGTATGTTTGATTTTTAGTGATGAATAATATATCAGTTTTAGTAAAGTTGATAAGTAGATTTTGTTCTTTGAGCCATTCAGTTAGTTCATTGAAACATTCTGTTATTTTTTGAAGAGGTGGGTGTGGGATTTCAAATGGGAGGTAGAACATTATATCATCAGCGTAGATATGATAATAAACATTGTGACGTTTAAAGATGTTACAAACTGGTTGTAAGTAAATATTAAATAATAGCGCAGATAATGCAGAACCCTGCGGGAGACCCTGAGTTTGTTTGAAGGTGTTAGAAATTTGGGTGTGGATTCTTACTGTTTGCGTTCTGTTTGATAGAACAGATATCTACTTGTCTGCAGTAGGAAGGTCCGATATATCACTCCTTTAAATCCACACCAAGTCAATCAATATAGGCCTTTGTGGCAAGAGATAAAACGGAGGTTTCTAAGACACCTGGCAAGGGTTCAAATGGTTTTGTCCAGTAAGAAGAAAGCTTAAAGGAAGGTTTAAACTCTTAATGTTTTACTTATGACTTGAAGGATATTTTCTAGGCTGCTGCAATGCATTTTTTTCCCATAACTTGGAAATAGTTGTGGTGATTATCTTCTATAGCAACCAAACCCTACTGCTGCTGCATTAAGCATTTGGCATTTTTATTCATCATTATGAATGTTGCTCACTTTTAATAAAAGCACTTTTTAATGCAGTCCAACATTGTCAGTAGAACATTGCAATTAAAGTGGCATTCTGAATTCACCCCAGCAGTTTGAACCTTCAGCTGGTAAATAGCAGCCAAACGACATGTTTGTGGGTTTTTTTTTAATATCTCAATCCATAAAAGGTAAAATTTAGTCCTTACCTGCTAATTGTCTTTCCATGAGTCCCTCCAGTCCAGTCCAGATGCATGGGTTATCTTCTCCAACCAGCAACTGGAGACTGAGCATGCCAAATTTTTCTGACATCACCTTTGACGGGCTCCATGCTCTGCTTCCAAGACCAGTATCCTATTGACAAAGCAGACTTTAAAGACAGCAGATTAGCCTCTTTTTATTTTATATATATATATTTTTAATTTTGAAGAGGCGGATGGAAACAGCTCGAAAAACTTTCTACAGTTACTCCTAGAAGAAATAGAGCAAGAGAGCTTTTTCTCCCTGAAAAATTGACATTAGAGGGAACTCCACCCCCCCCCCACCCCAGCTAGTCCAGTAAAGCCTAGAGTCAATAAAAAAATGTCAACTACCTGGGTTCACTATAACGGGATCAAACAGGAATATTAATTGAGTGGGTCCTGGTCTGAACTGGAGGGACTTGAGGAAAGACAACTAGCAGATAAGGATTCATATTTACCTTCCATTTTGTCCCTCTAGTCCAGTCCAGATGCATGGGATGTACCATAGCAGTAGTGCACTATGGGCAGTACCTGCAAGCACAATTTCCAAAACAGTGGCCCCAAAGTGTGCGTCCCATTGAACCTGAATATTGAGATGATAATGGCACACAAACAAGTGCAGCGTAGACCAGGTCGCTGCTCTGCAAATATTAATCTGTGGATCCAATTCAAATTTCACCCAAGAAGTTGCTTGCACCATTGTCAAATGAGCTCACAACCTAACGGCAAGGGTTTGCGTTTCAATAAGTAGGCTGAGGTGATATTTGAAAGAGGCTATCTAGATACTGAAGCTTTTGAAGCTGTTACCTTTCCACAGATCACTGACTAGCACGAAAAGATGCTTTGACCTGAAAAAGGATTGTCTGCTTAAGGTAAATGTGCAACGCTTTACACACATCCAGCAAATTCATTGCTGCTTTTCCGGAGAATTGCCCCCAGGTGGGAAGATCGGAAGTGATATCGGCTGACACCATCTTTGGCAAAAAAGTGCACTTGTTTTACTGCCCGAAGAAAACACGCTATATCCAGTTGCGCAGTCAGACTCCCCGTACCTGTCTGTGATAACTGGATAATGCCGCCATCTAAACCCGCAATGAGTTCAGGGCTAAACCTTTCTCCAGTCTGGCTTGCAAGAAGGCAAGGACATTTGGCACCGAGGCTCTCCGTGCTTGGACTCCAACCTCCATACATCAGTCCTCAAAACACATGTCAGATCCAAATATAAGACAAGGGAGGTGGAATGCTGGTAAGCTTTCAACAGCGTGAAAATAACCTATGCTGAATAGCCTTTTTGAGCTAACCTCACCCTTTCAAGAGCCAGGCCATAAGTGAGAATCCATCCACCTGAAGCATTCAAATGGGACCCTGCATCAAGTCGTCTATTTCTGGAAGATGCCACAGATCGGCCATTGCAATCCCTCTTTCCCCCCCCAACGTCTTAATTTTGTGACAAAATAGCCCCTCAGCATCCACTTTCTCCAAGATAAACTCCTTCTCCACATTACCAATCTCCTTAATAGCTCGCACAACTTTAAATAGCTCTTTTGTCTGGTTCCAAGACTCAGTTTTCCTAATTGGGGAAAA
Source organism: Ichthyophis bannanicus (assembly GCA_033557465.1). NCBI lineage: Eukaryota > Metazoa > Chordata > Amphibia > Gymnophiona > Ichthyophiidae > Ichthyophis > Ichthyophis bannanicus. The sequence continues at coordinate 62,176,499 of CM066050.1, forward strand.
ATAAATAAATAAAGCTCTTTTTGCCTTTTTAACCACCAAGCAATATAGATTTACTACCTTCCTCCAAAATTCTCTTATCCCTCAAGTTCTTAGGCTTTCTTCACTTACATTCTATTTTGTGCTGGTCTTGCTCAGTTCTGCAACCCCCCCCCCCCCCAATCAAACAATGGTTTCTTACACTTAAATCTCTACTTTCTCACCTGACGTGGACAACCTCCTCTAACACTGCCTCCATAATCTGATCCTATCTCTCTACCAATGCCTCTGTGGTATAACCTACTATTTCCAAATATTTATCTTTAAAGTAGAGAAAAAAAATCTGCACATATCACCCCTCTATTCTTAACTTTCATTTGGCACATTCCCTCACTCAAACACTCCTGAGTGTAAAATTTTAACCACTACTACCCTATAGTCAGGCCAAGGGATCCCTATTGAGGAGACAAACTGCAAAGCCCCTGCTTTATCAAAGCCCTAAAGCATTCTTAATTTTTTTTCTTGACTGTTTTAATGTTTTCCTGATTATCTTCTGTCATTTTTTATTAATTTTGATGCTAATTTGTGAAAATTTAATAAATATAAAACATTTTTAAAAGCTCGACCCCCAAAAAAATCTAAGATGTGCCTCTGGAACATGTGGCTCGTACCATCCCTTTACCTCCATAATGGCTAACCAGCTCTGCATTTCATGATCATCATCAATATGGAGATTAAAATCTCCTGCAATAATCTCAAATTATAGAGCAGTCTCCTCCAATCCACTTTAAACCCTGATTCCTGTCCTTCACATTTCCCTCTGATTGAAAGTAAATTAACAAAATACCAATCCCTCCTAACTGATCCAATCTGAGCAGCATCCAATTATGACTATCCTGTAACTGAACCTCAAGCATTTTGGCTTTCCACATTAAAACCCCACAATCAGTCATGCCCCTCTGACACATCTGTGTTTAGCTACCCTCATGGACCTGCAACCATGATTCTGTCATTAAGATCAAATCTGGATGTCTATACTGAATGAAATAATGTAGAATTGAAAGCTTATTAACCATTGAGTGAGCATTTTAACAAAATTCCCACCATCTCCACTGAATCCCCAGCCTTCTTAACCTTCTTTTCTGTTCTCTTATTCTCAATTAATACTCTACTCTTTGCTTACGCTCCAACTACCACCTCTCCCTTTTTCCAAAACCATCATACCTCCCCAATCTTTCTACGCCTTCCCCAAACACATTCAATCCTCCTTACGCCTCCCATAAAATCACCTTTCAAATAAATTCTCTCCATCGCCCAACCAGGGAAGAAAACGCCCACTGCATGAACTCATATACCAAATCCCAAAACACCCTTATGGCTCCTCAGGGGGCCTCTTAAGAAGCAAAGTCCACAAGCACACCACTTCAATGCACTGCTATGTAGCAGCTGCTGCAGATGTCAAGGAGCATACTTTTTTTTTTTTTTTTTTCCCAGCACCTGACCTTCTAGTAATTTACTGATGCTACTTGCATATTTAGCACTATCCCTTAATGTACTGGTAATGCACTGCACTGTGCTAACTGGCATGTGGGTGCAATTAATGCCATCCCTTGAAGTGACATTAAGTATATCCACATTAATGGCAACATTCGTAGTTACTCCACCCCCATAATACCCATGCCAACCGCGGTGCACCATTAACGTCCATGTTATGTCCCTAACCCGCCCAGCCTCTGCCCAATTGTGTGCTAACCAGTTAACATACTATTCTTACCACTAACAGTTCAAGTGGAGTGCTTAGTGCACAGCAAACCTTATGCTAATAGTGGTTTAGTAAATATGCTCTGAAGTGTTACTCTAATATTTTAGTTGGTACGGTGTTCCAAAGTAGAAATGTTGTTTCTAAATGCAAAATACAATGATGTTTGTTTCTTTTCCAAATGTTTAAGAAATACATACATTTAAATAAAATAGGACAAATAGGAAAGACAAACTGAATAAGTCCCATTTAACTTTAACACAAGCCTTCATTTTGATACATAGCTTTAATCTATCCCATAAAGAACTGGCCACATCTCATTTTTCTAAAGTTCAAAGCATAAATGGTTAAATCACTTGATCAAATGCCGCCTTGGTATTGATTGAGATGAGAAGAGAGGGAATCCTCTCTTTGGCTACCCACATCAAATTTAAAATGCTTAATGTTTATCCCTGGCTTGCCGATCTGGCATAAAGCCTATTTGGTAGGAGTGGATCAATGTTATGACCCTATTCTGTTGTCGTCAAATTACTTTCACTAGGATCTTTACATCAAAGTTAAAGAAAGGAGGTAATATGACAACATTCCTACTAGATTGTGACCTTGCTGCATAACTAATATCCCCGCCCACCCCATCATGTCTGGAAACCTTTCAACCTGCCTTATGGCATTGAACACTGCTACCATGGGATCCACCAACATTCCTGTGAAAGTTCTTTTTTTTTTTGTTGGGGGGGGGGGGTGGAGTATAAAACTTCATCAACAGCTGACCTAACCCGGTATCTTAACTAATTTCAAAGAGCCAATTACCTCCCTCAGCTCCTCCTCTGTGATCGCCCCGTCTAGCCCTTGTGTGTCTGTAAGGAGACTGAGTTCCGATAGCTATCTACATCCTAAAGAGGAGGAGCCTCCCTGGCCAGGTACAGGTGTCCCAGAAATCTCAAAACCACTCAGGGCTCTTAACTAGCATTCCCCCACCCCCTCTTTGAAGTCATCAACTATCTGATTCTGTCATTGCTTTCTCAGTCTGGCAGTTATTTGTTCTGCTTTATTCCCCTGTTCAGACAAACGGCTCCTCACAGGTTTTTTTTACTACGAATATACTTGAAAACGTTTTTGTGTTTTTGCTTCCAGTTTTTCAAATTCTCCTTTTATGAACCATTATGGTAGGGTCATTTTGAACACTCTTAGTTAGATAATCGGGAGAAAATTGATTATCACTGTTTCTAATGTTTAGGTTCTATATACCTCATTTCTTCAGCTATTTAGTCACACCACCTAAAGCAGCTGTCGGGTGTATGACCGAATAAGTCAGCAGCTGGTGCGAATTAACCACCAGCATTGCCGACTTCAGTTTTTGAATTTAGATACGTTTTCATCATTTTTGAATAACAATGCTTCAATGATACAAATAAAATGGGGGCTTTTAAATAAATTATTGTTTAAATTAAAAAAAAGAAAAAAGTATAGAGAGGGGGTTTTTCTGACCAATGAGGACTGGTGCCCTATTTTTGCAAGTAAGAAAAAGGATCCAGTTGATGGACTGAAAGGATTAACTGAAGTCTTTTCCCCTCTATAGTTATAAAAATTGAAACAAGGATAAAAATGGAAATGAAATATATTCAGTATTCAATATTAGAGGAAGTATAAAGAATAAAGGGAGGTGTGGTGTGTTTTTTGTTTTTTGTTTTTTGTTTTTTTGCTGCCAGGTGATTAATGGTTGGATTATATGACTTTGCTCCGTATTAGCCTTTGGATATTGATGCGCAAAACTCGCCCATTTTGGAGAAACTACCCGAGGAATTAAACCCCTTAACATTTAATGTAACTAGCTTTAAACCATTCATCCCCCTTTTAAATCCTTCTCTTTTTGTGTCCTCTCTATCCTAAAGATTACCCCCCAATCCATCTCCCTTCTTTTTCCCCGTCTTGCCCAAGACTAGATGAAAAACTCTGGCAGGGTAACACTCTGCTTCACACATGCATAGCTCTGCACACTGCCCCTCCACTCCACATACACTCATCTCATATCCCACTTCACCCTATCAGCAGAGAAACCTCCAATTGCCCCTCAGCATTCAACCATCCCCATACAGTCATTCAGGCTTCAATCATCTGTCATACATCCATTACTGCTCATACCAATGCCTCAGCTGTAGAAAATCCATTAATGTCCTAAATGTCCTCAAATTGACATTGACACTTCTTCGCACTGTCCATCATGCGCCTCTGACTGCTCCAACTGCATTGTTGAATATCTCTTGAGCCTTCTCCCTTTACTGACAATTCTCTGCCATTTAAGATTTTCTGTGGAGTCTTTAGATTTTTGCATTTGCTCAGATATTTACTCTGGGATGTTGCACATTCCAGCATTATGCAAGACCTGGCAGGTCTTATCCACTGATCCAACTCATTTCAGGGCTCCATTCATCAAAAACATCAGTGCACAGGGAAATAGAACATATGATATTGATGGCTTTCTTCAAATTTAGTTGTGATCTCTTTCATCTCTTGGTGTCTTTGATCGCTGATAAGTCTTGGAAGACCTCTATTCAGGCACCTCTCCATTCAAATTGGCTTTGCATCACTTGTTGAACAATTATGGAGGCAGGAAATAAGGTCTCCGGGCTGTTTCACTCTTCACAGTTCCAGGCTTTGCTGGGCCCAGTCCACTTGACTGGGTGCCTTGCTGCCTATGCAGTGGTCTCCTGACCTGCTAAGAAAGTACACAGTGGCCACACAGTTTATAAATGCCTCTGTTGTAGGTATCCCTCTCATCCTTATATTGTCAGATCTAGTCCGATTTTTAAGATCGTCCAATTTTGCAATCCAGTCCTCCTTCATTTCTCTAATCTGATCCAGCTACTTCTGTATCACCTCCTTTGTCTTCTCCTGTAGGTCCATCCGCTCATCCAACATGATGGCTGTCATTTCTCCCATTTCCTGTTTTAAAGCCTGTCACTGCCTCCATAAGCTCTGCCTTCATACCCAACACGTCTGTCTTGATTTTGGCAAGCCACAGCCATATTCCTCACCTTGTAAAGGGTGCTGCTTCATCCTGCTTAGCGCTTAAATCTCTCTCAGACTTGGAGCTAGGAGCCACCATTTTGCCTTTCTTACCAGCAAGTGGTTGCTTGCCCATTGTTCTTGGTGTTTCTCTCTAGAAGGTATGTGAAAGCTTCCAGCTTCTTTCAGGCTGGTATGGCATCAGCAATACCTGCAATTTGGAGATGGCATGACTGAGTTGGTATAATGAAGCTCTATGTATCGTGGTGACTTGGAGCTACATTTTCAAGCGTCCACCATTCTCCTTAATATCCTCTAATTTTAACGTGTTATGTAGCATGCTGTTGGGAATGTTTACTAAGTGCGTTAACTGTTAGCGTGGTGTTTGCTATGCTGTAAGTATGCTGTGTTAACTTAGTATGGGGCCCTGTGGTAAAAATCCCATGTTAACCAGGTAGTGCACAGTTTGTAAAGATTGGGAAATTAGGAGGAGCAAAATACTGGCGTTAGTGCATTGCGGTTAATGAGGTTTTTATGAATGCGTACTAACCATGAATGCTGCCATTAGTGTGCGGCACAATAATGCCACCTCAAGGGATGGCAGTAAGTGTACCCATGGACAGGTTGGTGCAGCACATTACCAACATGCTATTGGCAGGGGATGACCGTACACACCCGTAAATGTTAATACAGACCCCTGTGCTAGTTTGGCACCACAAGTGTGTGCTACCTGCATGCTCTTTAGTAAACATGCCCAGATGTGTATATAAATAATATAATATGCTGGTATAATTAAAAACACAGAGATGTGTAGGGGCAAAGAATTTTCAGTTTGTTTTTAGGTTTTTTTACTTTTCTCTTGGGTTTGTTTTGTTTTTAATCATTTTGCAAATTTCAGTTGCAGTAGATCTGGAATAAATTTGCCCATGATTTTGATAGGATACCTCAGGGTTCAGCAAGCTCCAGGTGTCGGGTCCCCGTGATGACTAAAACATTGAACCTGGTGCCTAGGTTTTTCTTGAAGAGCACATATGACAGTAACATCAATGCCATGGAAAGCATGCAGCATTAGTGGCTGCTTGGCCCAATACCAAACCGTTAAAAGTGCTGGTCATCAGCGGGCAGTGGTGAGTGACAGGCCTGCAATCTCAACAGCAAGATCAAGCTAAGTGTACCTTGGGAAATGTGGTTTGAGTGCTAGCATCAGCAGACACAGAATTGCAGCTGTCATGGAACCTTGTTAAGGAGGAGACAATTGGAGCACTAGCAGAAGCAAAAGCGGCCAAGTTGGAACTTTGTTTTAGGGCTCTTAGCAGGGGCAGAAGCAGCCCATACAGAGCCTTGTTAATCAGGAGATTCTCCAGCAGCCCTGTTAGAATCAGTGTACAAATTTCAAAAAGTGTGTGTGTGTAAAAGAAAAGGAGTTACTATATTTGAGGAGAAGGACAGAGATGCTACAGTTGGAGGAGGGGTCGTGAGGGGAGATTCAGTGAGGCTACTGCTGGGAGCAATGTGATGCCAAAGCTATTGCTGTGGATGATGAAAAAAGGTTTTAGGCTGCAGCTGCTTGGTGTGCAGCAAGTAAGCAAAGGGGAGCGGCTAAAACTGTGGCGACTGGCAGGCCGGGATTTATGCATAGGAAGCAGAGGTACTTGCTTCCAGTGCCAAGTTTTAGAGTTGGTGGCTCCTGCCGAGAGTGCTGATTATTATATTGTCACTTGCAACACAGAGGCAATACAAAAAGAACTTGAGTTATTTCTTCTTTACACAAACATACCCCCCCCCCCCCGTGCTTCCTATCTGCCCCACCACATTACTTGAGGAGTCTTTCAGTTTTAAGGTGGCTAGAGTTGTATCTGCTGTGCCATGTAGACTGGCCCCCTCTATGCTTTCGTTGAGAGTTGTACCTGCTGCTCCAGCAGGTTTACTTTATTTTTTTTAATCAAAGCAAATTTAAATAACTATTGCACTTCAAAAAAATAGAAGGGTCTAGCTTGCACAGATCAGAAGGTACAATCCAAACATAGGTATAGAGGGAGGTAACCTGCACAGACTCTGTCCCAACACCCCGCCCCCCTACCAAAATGAATGTTTTATAATTTTGTGCTATGGAGCTTTAAATTCAGTCCTGCCTGCTGGGGGAAGGTGGGTGGGTACAGCCACGTACCGCCTGCCCCTCAGGAGTCACACTTTATGCCTCAGCCTCTCTCCATTGCCCACCTGCCTACAGTAGCAACAGCATTAGCCGCTCCCCATTGCATTCCCACACTAACATCTGCAGCCTAAAGCCTCTCCAATATTAGAGGCTGTAGCTACTGGGAATGGGTGATGGCAAGAGGCTGAAGCTGGAGTGGATGGTTGGCACCAAATTATGTTCCTTCCTTTCATCACCAAAACATTTATCCAGAGGATGTGATGACTGGGTTTGTTTGGGAAACTTGACTGATGGCTGGCTGGGGAGGTAGAGAGAGAGAGAAATTGGATGGTGGATGGGTGTAGTGGGGGGGGGGGGAGAAAACCAGCAGCCCCACTCCCCACCCACTCTATGTACTGTATTTCTGCCAGTGACTTGCAGCAGTGTATTAAGGGCCTCATTTATTAAACTTTCTTTTTCCTTAGTCATGGATTGTGCACAGTCAGCCTTAGTAAATCAGGCCCTAAAGGAGTAGAGAAACTCCTCCTCTACAGTAGCTTGTCAACTTGGTGGAGATTGGTTAGAACAGGGGTGGGTGACCCTTGCCTCTTAAAAATAAATAAAATTTTATATTTATCAAGGTTTGAGTCCTTACTTTCAGCTCCAATTTTGCACTCATAATTCTTAGATTGTTGCTCAGACTAGTATTTGTATTGTCCGTCTTTGACGGTTTTGATTTTTTTTTGCATATTATAAATGGAAATCAAAACTACCAAAAATCTTTTTGTCTCAATTTGTTCCATCTGTTTGTTGGAAGGACTAAAGTTGAGCAGTCATTGCAGCTGCCTCTGTTCTGATTTGCTTAATATTTCCCTGACTCTCCTCCAACAATTATTTAATTCCTTGAATGTGAGCAATTTTTACAAGCGATATTGCTAGTTTTTTTTCCGGGTACCAATTTTGATGGAGATGAAATGCAAGATTAGAGTCCTTTTGCTCCTTGGCTTGATGCAAATATTGCTGTTTTGAAAGGTTTTAAGTTTGCCATCATCAGCATATAATTCAACTTCTTATTCTGCTGGACCAGTCCAGATGAGTAGGTTATGCTCCTCAGCCAGCAGGTGGAGGAAGATGTGAGCAACTTTCAGTGATGATACCTGGTATATCCATTGGTGCAATACCGAGAAAAGCCAGTATTTGTCTGCCTCTGGCAGGTTGGTAAGGTGTTTGGACTGGTGCAGCAGAGCAGATAGGTCAGTTTCCCCTAGCCCAGACCATGGTACTGTGGCTTGTGTGATTGGCTTGTTGGCCCAACACTTGCTTGGAGCTTGGGTATGTCCCTGTCTCCTTAAGCCAACAGCTGTCCTATGTCTGGTGCTCTTATCCACGGGTTTCAGCACTGGTGGGCTGGAGAACAGACAGCAGGGCCCTCACAGAGCCCCCCACCCCGAGGGGGGTGGAATGTTTGGGCCTAAGCCCCATCACCTTCCCTCTTACTGACCTATCTGCTTTCTGAGCTTTCTTATTTTTTTTTCTTTTCCTCCATTCAATTTAATTGACTGTATTTGACTCTGGGCTGCTTGCAATAAAGCAGCTTCAAATTAGAAACTTTTTTTTAATTCAGCAACTGAGCCTCTCAACCCTGGGCAGATAGCTGATAGCTGGGGCGAACCTTCTCAGAGTTCCCTAGCCAGCCTGACAGATGCCGGGGTTCCTTTCTCACCAGTGTTTTGCTTTTAGCCATCAGCTGCTGCTTTCTTTTTTTGTTCATTTTTTCCCTATGGCCGCTACAGTACTCGGCCATGTTCCGATACAGGCTGCGGTCTTTAGTGATTCCCCCCCCCACCCCCCCCCCCATGCCTGCAGTCTTTTGCCCTGAGAACAATGGGAATGCTTTGGGGCATATTTTTTTTCAGTGTGTTTGGAACTATCTGTGGGGGGATTCAAACCTGATGCCATGTTTACATCTCTGCTACAGTTCTCCCCCTCCTCCCCCCCCCCCCCATTTTTCCCCCACTGGCAGGCTTCACAGCCATTTTTGAATAGCTGCAGAGGGGAAACTTGGTAGGGCAGCCATGTCATCAAGCCCACAGAACCCTGAAGGTCATCCAGGGCCCTTCTTTAAGTCAGCTTGAACAGCAGCTTCTGAAATAGCTCATGGGCTATTTTTCAGTCTGTACTAGCTGCTTGGCAGCTCCTTTCATTGGGGTCCAAGGCCCATGCCTCTCGTGTGTGGGACCCAGATCCCTCAAGCACCTCTGTTGCTGGCAGCTAGGGGGTTAAGAGCTCCTTCATCCTTGAGCCCATAATTCCTTTGGGAGCCTAGCCTTATCCCCTATGGATATGGTTTTGTTTGGGATTCAAGTGAGGAATCCTTTATTTCCAGAGGGTGATTTGGAGAAGGAAGGGGAAAATACCTAATGGAAGATGTGAGGATCCATCTATCATCTAACTCTTTCACAAAGAGGATCTTATTGTCATTCAGGATGTAATGATGGTTTTGCATTTTGCAGAGCCTGCTCCCATGTAAGCTTCTCAAGTGGACTCTATTCTGGAAGGTTTCTGGCATCCTTCTGGTTTTTTTTTTTTCTTCTCCTCGCGCCTGTGTGGCAACTCAGTCTCTCAGTGAGAGACTCCCAAGCTGATTCTTAGAGGCCCTAAAGTCCTGTCTCAGCCATCCTCCACTCCAGGGTGAGCTGGATCAACTTTTTGGGCTCCCTCAGGTGGACACCTTTTTGTCATGGTAGTGTTAAAGCGCACATCCAACCTAGTGGAAAGGGACACTATGCTCAAGGAGTCTCATGATAGGCAGGTAGAAGCCTTACTGAAGAATGCTTTTACAGCTTTCATCATAGGCTCTCAAGTGATGCTGTGTGCAGGCTTGGTGGCCCAAACCCTGTTATGCTTGGCCCAGCAGTTACCAAACAGCCCAGAGGCTGCAAAATAGTTGTCAGGAACTGCTTATATGGCTGATGCGCTGTATGACTTGATCAGGTTCTCTTCCAAGTCCTTGACGTGGTAGTAATGGCTAGATGGTGGCTCTGACTCTACAATTGATTGGCTGATGTTGCCTCCAAGCTACAATTGAGCCAACTTCCCTTTTAAGGGCAGATTGCTCTTTGGGAAGGGCCTGGAGAAGTTTGTGAAAGACCATTTGAGAAGCTTGCCCACAGAGGCTTCCGGAGACATTAGGAGTGCTTCTTTCCAGGCCCTATATGGACCATGGAGACGCCCTCTGACAACAGTCTGGATAGGTCCTATTTATTTTTTGGGTCTAAGCCCAAGAAGGGTCAGCCCTTTTGGAGCTCTTTGCGTACTCAGGATATAGTTGCAGCTCCCTCCAGAGCTAGTAATGGGGAGTGGCTCTGACTGCTTCTCTGAGTGGACCCATGTCACATAGACCAATGGGTCCTTGAGGTCCTCAGTCAGGGTTACATGCTGGAGTTTGCAGAGCCTCTACAGGACACTTTTTGTTCAGTCTCCCCGTGGCTTCCTGCTCAAGCAGGTAACAATCAAGGAAACTCTACAGTGCTTCCTGCAGTTGCAGGCTATTCTATCCATGCCCTCCACAGAACAGGACTTAGATTATTCTATCTACTTCATGGTTCCCAAGAAGGGCATTTCCTTCTGGCCTGTTATAGACCTGAAGGTGGGCAATGCCAAACTCTGAGTTCCTCACTTCTGCATAGAAACCATCAGGTCGGTCAATGTGTCAGTCCAGCAAGGGGAGTTCCAAACCTCCCTGGATCTTACTGAGGCATACGTTCATGTTCCTCTATGGGAGAAACACCAGCAATTTCTCTATCATTTCCAGTTAGACTCTACCTTGTGGCTTGGCCATGGATCCTCACACCTTTTTGAAGGTCATGCTGGTAGTAGCATGGCGGTGTGCAAGGAGGAAATTTGGGTTCACTCATACCTGGACGACAGACTGATTCGGTCATATTCCTTGGAGAAGTCCAGGAACAATACAGCCCTGGTTGTTCACTGGCTAGAAAGGCTGGGGGTTGGTGATCAACTATCCCAGAAGCAGCCTGATTCCTTCTCAGAATATGGAGTACCTTGGGGCTTGATTAAACACTCTCCTGGGTAGTTATCCTCACACTAAGGTGGTCACTCAAGCTGCAGAGCCAACAAGGAATTTTGTGTTTTTCCCCAGGCCCAGGGAGCTGGCTATCTCCTACTCCTAGGACTCTTGGTGTTGACCCTCGAATTGGTCCCTCTGACCGGGCTGCACATGTGCCCTCAGAGATATCTGATGTCTCTCGGGTCTCTGTGTTCTCACTTGTTCAACCAGACCTTGTTCAGGGACTGGTCCCCTCAAGAAGCCTCCTGGCCAATCAACTGGAGGCCAGAGCTATCTGCTTGGCCCTGGAAAGGCTCCGGACTTTCCTGGTGGGCAGAACAATCTGTGTGGTCTCTGACTATGCCACAGATATGGTGTATGTCAACAAGCAAGACCGATCTTGAAGTTCCAGAGTGACTTTCGATGTGGCGGAGCTGTGTCGCTGGATGGACAAGCATTTGATTACCTTGTCCATAATACACATAGTAGGTGTCAACAAGATAGAAGTCGATTTCCCGAGTCAGAACACTGCATCCTGGAGAGTGATAGTTAAGCCCTCACACTTTCAATTTCATAATGCAGAGATGGACTTTCAAGTATTCAATTTGATGGCTACTCAGGAGAAGGCCAAAGTGGAGAACCTTTTCAACCACAGGAAGGATTTATGGGAGGTGGCCTTGGATGCCCCATTTCAAGAATGACCCCACGAGATGCTTCTATATGTATTCCCCCTCCCCCCCCCTCCTCCCCAATGGTCCTTGGTGAACAGCTGCCTGCACAGGATTTGATCTTACCCAAGCTTCATAATCTTAGTGGCTCTGGACTGGCCATGCAGTCCATGGTACATGGATTTCTTGAATCTGCTGGTGAAGACCCTCGCTTGTTGCTTCAAGAGAGGGGCGTCCTGTGGCAATTGCCTCTAGTGATGGAGGATCCAGTTCCTTTTCCACTTATGGCCTCTAGTCCTTGAGAGGTGTAGGCTGCCTAAGGAGGACTACTTTTGGAGCAATGATGAACACCCTTATCAAGGCCCAGAGGGCCTGTACTTCCTTAACTTATGTGAGAGTCTAGAGGGTTTTCTAGAGATTTCTCTTGAGCCCTGGGGGCCATAAAGGCTGACAGTCGCTGTTTTGTCCTCCTTACAGTACAGTCTGGATCAGGGGTTAGCCTTGAACTCTCTTGAGGTTCAAATGGTGGCCCTAGCATGCTACCCAGGGGCTGTTCAAGGGATGTCCATGGCAGTGCTCCTAGACATATCTCACTTCCTCAAGAGAGATCTGTCTGCCAGTATTTCCAGTTATTTTGCAGGGACTCTCTCTGTTTGTTTTAAGGCCCTGAAAGGGCCCACATTTGAGCCCACTCATAAGGCATCTCAAGGATGTGATCCATGAGGTGTTTTTTCTGGTGGTGATTGCATCCACCAGGCACTTGTCTAATATGTAGGCCTTGCCCTGCAAGGGGCTTTTTTGGTTTCTTAGCCATTTATCTCCTTGTGGACTGTGCCATCCTTTCTCCCAAAGGTGCCATCTCCCTTTCACCTTAACATGACCATTATCCTGCTCTCCTTGGAGGAAGATCTTCAGGTAGATCCTTCTCTGTGTCTAGTAGACATGCAGAGGGGGCATTAGGTACATGAAAATTACTGTCCCTTCTGTTCGTAGATCTATCATCTTTTAACTATTCAGGGAAAGGATAGGCAGTGGTTTAATCCACCATTGCTTGCTGGATTAGGGAAACTATTAGTTCAGCATACTTTTTGGCTGGAAAGCACATATCGGAGGGCGTCTGAGCTCCTTTCACTAGGGCACAGCCCTCCTCTTGGGCAATTGGCTTTGTCTTTGGAGGATATCTGTAAGGTAGCTACCAGATCATGTCTGAGCACTTTTGTGAAGCACTGCAGGTTGCATTTGGGAGCTGGAACAGGTGGCACCTTTGTCAGGGTAGTTTTTTCCAGAGTGGCAGCATCTTCCCACCCAGGGTCCTGACTGCTAGGGTACGGTCAGTTGTACCACCATGGGATCTCAATCTGGTGTTGTCCGTATTGACGGAAGCTCTTTTTGAACCGTTGAGCACTTGCTCCATGAAGAATCTGATTTTTTTTAAAAACGGTGTTCGTGGTGGCAATTTGCTTGTCAAGAAGGATTTCGGAGCTACAGGCGGTTTCTCGCCAAGCTCCCTTTTTGGTGATCTCGTAGGAAAAGGTAATTTTGAGACTGGTACCTTCCTTTCTTCCCAAAGTGCTTTCTTCCTTTCATGTGAATCAGACGGTGACACTTCCAGTGTTCTTTGGAACCGTAAGAAAGAGTGAAGACTCTGCTGCATCGGCTGGATGTTCGGCATGTTCTTTGAAGTTATTTGAAGAACACTGAGATGTTAGGAAGACTGAGAGGTTGTGTTGTCCTTTTTTGGCGCTCCGCGGAAAGGGGAGGTGGCTGCCAAGGTCTCTCTTTCCCGGTGGAGGAGGCTATCTCCTTTGCATATCTTTTTCAGGGGCAGTCCCTGCCTCAGGGGGTGAGAGCCCACTTGACCAGAGCGCAGGCGGCATCATGGGCAGAGTTCAGTTTGGTTCCACCAGCGGAAATCTGCTGGGCAGCAACCTAGTCTTCATTGCATGCGTTTGTAAGGCATTATTGTCTGGATGTGCAAGCATCGACTAATGTCCATTTTGGATCGGCAGTTCTTCAGGCTGGACTTGCTGGTCCCTCCCGAGTGTAATACTGCTATGGTACATCCTACAGATACTGGAAGAATGATTAGAAAAGTGAACTTAGACCTACCTGCTAATTGATATTCCTTGGGTTCTTGGAGTACGAGTTTTACCTGGCCTGAAGAAATATAGCTTAATCGGTGGGTCCGGATTTTTTGAGGCTACTCTGGAGGGAATGCAAAGTCGTCTCTTTTTTTTTTTTTTTTTAAAGGAAAGCAACAGGCAGTCATGCAACAGAAGGGCTGACTGAGGTGGTCATCTGGCGAGGATGGAATGATGAGTCTCTTGCATACCTTCAGCTGGCCATCTTGAGCAGGTGAGCCCCTTCCTGCCTGGGGGGGGAGGGGGCAGTGGCTGCCAGGGATGGTGGGGGGAGGTGTTTTCCTGGGGGGATTGGGTTTTTACGATTTTTACTACTTGTTCCTGAGAGTACTGCTTTGTCAATAGAGTACTGGGGGCTGGTGGGAGGTGCCAGCTAGTTACCCAAGCTGCTGGTGGGGCAAGACAGCCCACAGGTACCGGGACTGGACTGGACTGGACTGGAAGAAATCAAGGAACATCAATTAGCAAGTAAGGTCTAATTTCACTTTCCTCCATCTTCACTGCCTTGCCATCAGCACATAATCCCCAGGCTGTGTGGCTACCTTCCCTTCTCTATATGTTCTGAGAAGATCAAAAGGAGCCTGAAAGGAAGGTATATTAGAAACCTGAAGGTAAGGGAGATGAGAAATAGAGTGGATATGAGGGATGAGAAGAGAGATGTAAGATAAAGAATTGAAGAGGTAGAAGAGAAAGAGAAGTGAGCAAGAAACAAACTAAAGTACTATAGAGATGACTAGAGCACTTGAAAGAAGAAAGTGTGTTCACACTTTTTTCCCCCACTTAAACATCTGGGGAGCTAAGAGGTGAATTAAAATAGAGGCAGTAGAAAGGCGAGAGGAAGTAGGAGTTGGTTAATGGAGTGAGAAAAGAATGAAAGAGTATTGATGAGATGGAAGATGAAGACTTGAAAGCAAGATGGAGGGATGAGACAAGAATTAAAGTTGAGAACTACAAAGGATGAGAATGTTAAGAGGTGGTGATGGAAGGAGGTGAGAGATCAGAAAGGAATAAAACATAAAAGGAGAGAAATAGAAAAGGAACTGGAAAAATAGAAAGAAGAACCAGGATTCAGAAGACATATACAAGGAAGTGGTGAAAGTGAACAAATCAAAGAACAAATTCAAACAGCAAATATTAAAGTAATACATTTTAAAATTAATTGTTGGAAATTTGAGGCTTTTAAAGGAGTAAATTATATATTATGTCTACATGTATTTTCAGCTTTAATGTGTAATTATAATATCTATTTTCAGGAGGGCGTGTAACTTGACTCCTTGAAGTAGCAATGCAGACTTTGGCTATGTGAAATGTTGTGACTGATTTCAAGTTATTTCTTTTGATCCTTAAGAGTAAGGGGGAATTGGCAGCTTGTAAGAAGTATGGGGGAAGAAACCAAGGCAATTGGGGGGGAGGCACAGGTGAGGAGGGCTGGGTTAATGGAGATGGAAGGAAAGACATGCTGGCAAAGAGGGAGATAGGATGAGAAACAGTTCTGGAGATAAAAGGATGAGAAACAGAGGAAAGAATAGACATAAGAAGGGGAAAGTAAGGGGAAAGATCAGTGAGCCACTGAGGAAATGGAGGCATAAAAAGTTGAAAAGTGATAGACGGGGAATTGATGAATCTCCACTCCAGGGGAAACTTGAAAGATGGGGAGCAGACATGCAAGATGGGGTACAGATATTGGGGGCATCTAATGATGGAGAAAGCTACAGAGTTGCCAAATTACTCAGCTCTAGGAGTGAGGTTTTAAACCAGTCCTGGATTTTTGACAATCTCATTTTGATGCATTATGGGTTCTGCAGCACTGATGCCAAAGGGTAGATTCAGGGACTGCAAATACCATACTGCATTGCAATGAACATTTAAAACCAACTATTGCAAAAAAAAAAAAATCTCGCTCCTGGAACTGGGTAACTTGAAAACTCTGGGGTATAAGCAAAATGTTTTAGAACCCTAGTTTCAGTTTTTTAGTGAGTTAGTCATTTGGTTAAATGAGAGGCAGCTCTTAATGAATAAAGATACTGTGCAAATTTTTGAAGCAACATCTCTGTGAAACGCTGTCCTAAGCTAAGCAATTAGTGGTTTGAAAAATCTGATATTCAACACTAGAAGCATGAAATATTCTGGATAACCAGGAGCATGGATTGTGTGTGTTCATTTCTTATTCATTCCAGACTTTTCCTCACATACGTACTCGATGTGCAGACTTGCCACAATGGAAAACAGACAGAACATGAAGTCTGTTCTTAACCAAAAAAATTCATTCCTGTAATGTTTTACTAACTCTCTGAAAAGACTAGAAAAGTTAAGCACAATGGAATTATTTGACAATAGAAGCTGTTTTCCTTAGATTTCTGCTGTAGATTTTCCATGCAAGGTACTCCAAAGCAAAAAAAAAAAAAAAGAAAACAATAATGGTTGTGTGTGACACGTCATAATATGTTGCAGCTGTTTATACAATTGACTAAAAGTCTCCTGCTCAGCATACTCTAAAGTCACCCACCAGACATACCAAAGAGCTGTCTGACTAGTCATGCAGAGAAGGGAACTGAGGAAAGCTATAAACATGATGGGCACCAGATTTCTCAGGCCACTAATTGCTTAACTTAGGAGAGGCATTTTACAGTGTTCTGGCAGACTATAGTCACCAAGCCCAATTTAGTTACCTTGGCCTTTGGAGCTGTCAGAGCTGAAGATAGTGTTTGTATGAAATATAGATCACCTAAGAAGAAAAGTTATTTCTGGCATATGGTTCTGAGTTTGTTTTTGAATGTTTGCCCAGTATTAAGCCCATACAACTCTTTCTACTGTGTACCAGCTGCAGATGTTGTATCCATTATCACTTCTGAATGCATTTTGACAAATGTTTCTCAGAAGCCAGCTGCTCTGCCAATCATACACGCGCTGTTCTCTCAACAGAAAGGAAAACCATGTAGTTCTTCTCTTTGCTGAAATTATTCAGTAAATCTTGTGTTTTCTTTTGTTAGTGTAAAAAAATATATATATTTCTGTATGAACCTGTTTGAGACTGTGCTTTGTTTGGTAGGTTCATGCTGCAGATTGCTAAATTTTTTTTTTTAAACTTTTTATTTTTGTTTATATTTTCCAACATTTATTAGGTGTGAGCAGTCCATAAAATATGCAACAAACAGTGATTGATAATTGCGTTCATATTTTTCAGTTGATGTCCTATCATAAAAAATATCTACTCACCAGGGCCAGCAGACCTTAAAGCAGCCACATGTGTGCGCACTCACGGCCTGTTGCTCCTACCCCCTCGGTTGCAACTTCCTGTCAGAGGGGGCAGGAGTGGTACTCTGTGACTGCTGTAAGGCTCACTGTGGCACTGAAGCAGCACCTCAAGGAAAGGAGAGATTACCATGCCACCTACAAGGTCTGCCTCCCTAGGTAATCACCTAGTTTACATAATGGATGGGCTGTCTGCTACTCATAGCTCTTGGAGAATGAGGAAGACCTTAAACATCTGTAAACCTTGGTCAAAAGAGAAATTATATAAAACCCCAGTACCATTCCTTTGTTTTTGTTTAGCAATTTAGTAAGCTCCGTACCGGTAACACAGGTTTGGGCTGTGTTACTATTGTGGGACTTTGTGCTAACTGCAGGAGGCATTAGTTGCACTCATGTTCCCTGTAAGTATTAGTGTATGTGTCTCATATCCCCGCGTGTTAAATGTATCCCCCAATTGTGTTGTGACCGCTTTGATTGAAGGATAAGGCGGTATACAAAACTGTCTAAATAAATAAATAAAATAAATACCTGCATAGAGCACAGATAGCGTAGGCTTCAAACTCATGCTGTAGCTGTGCTGTAGCAAAAATACCCCCTTTCCACCCAATAGAGCAGGGTTTTCAGTGCAAGGTCCCACACTACATTTTGGCGCAGCAGTGATGATACGTGCTAACCCAGCACTACCCTCCTCTCCTCCCCTCCCCTACTCAGGCTCACCTCGAATCCACCCGTCGTTCCACCGCCTTTTTCTTAGGCCCCGCACTCTGGAACTCTCTTCCCCTCCCACTCCGCACTGAACCATCCTACACTCGTTTCAAAGCCCTCCTCAAGACACACCTTTTCTGCCAGGCTTTCGATCTTCCCCCCCCCCTGCTGATGGTGCCTCATCCCCCAGTCGTGCCCTTCATCCCCCTTGATTTTCCCATGTTTCTTCCCCCTCTTCCCCTCCCTTCCCTCTTGCCCTTCCGTGGGCCCTCTCTGTTCTCTATCTGTTTTACTGTCTCTCTCTCTCTGTCCTATTATTTTTGGCGTTCCTTTCTTTCTTCATTTCCAGCGGCTGTCATTTTTGTTGCTGTACACTGCCCTGATGCTCCGGCCTGGGCGGTCTATCAAGTGATTTAATAAAGATAAAGAGCATGTTAGTAAACATGCCCCTATATCCACCACTGGCTTGTTCGGCTGGTCATGGTTTCATCAGTGGCCCATTAGTCAGTGGCATTCCTGGCTTGGTCTTCATGGCTACGGCAGTGGACTTGTAGAAAACCCGCACCATACCTGATGGGCAGAAGAGAATGGGAGAAATAATAGAATTTAGAGGCCACAACTTAAAAAAAAAATCAGTTTTTTCATAATGGATAATTTTTATTTTTATTGATTTATTTTTTTAGGTGTTATCAAATCAATGCTGATTCCTGGTGACCCAGCAGCCCCTGGGTTTTCTTGGCTAGTTATGACCCGAAGTAGATTACCCTCCCTTGCCTTGGAAGAAAAGGTCTGCAAAGTGGCTTGCCCAAGGTCACAATGAGTCCCAGTGGGAATCAAACCCCAATCTCCTGGGTTTTAGGCAATTGTTCTAACCACTAGGCGGCTACTCCACACCATAATGGACAATACCATAGCATAATATATATACTTTAGAGGAAAGGTGGGACAGAGGTGATTAAATACCTCCATGGCATAAATGCACAGGAGGAGAGCTTTTTTCGACTGAAAGCAAGCTGTGCTATGAGGAGACATAGGATGAGGGTGAAAGGGGATAGACTCAAGAGTAATATGCAGAAATATTTCTTTACGGAAGGAGTGGTAGATGCATAAAATAGTCTCCCAGTGGAGGTGGTAGAGATGAGGAGAGTATCTAAATTCAAAAAAGCATGGGACAAATAGAGAGACTCTCTAAAGGAAAAAATGGGACTCTTGTAATGGGTGATATGGAAGGGCAGACTAGATAGGCCATGTGGTCTTTCTGCCATAATGTTTCTATAATTAAATTTTAGTATCTCAGCCTTAAATAAAAAACAAAAAACAAAAAAACAAACACTGAAAATCTATTTGTATAGGGATACCTTTGGTTTAGAATTATGAATATTATATTAGGTCTGTCTTCTGTATTGTCATATTCTGTGTTTGCTGTCTGATTTTCCTAATCCCACTTTGAACCTTGGTGATTAGGCAGAATACAAATAAATACTGAGCATTTTTGAGAGAAACCATTAATTTGTGTGGAACCTCGCAGAAGTCCCCCTTGCCCAACAATGGGTGCAGAGCAGTACTACTGTAGAACATTTCCCCTTTTGAACTTGCATATGAAAAACAATCTGATTCTAGTTTCGTATCTGTAACAGCAATATAAACCAGTAACCCGGAATGCTATGAAAGTCATTCGGAGCCAGAACCTGATGACAAAGAGCCTACCCAGAAAAGACACTACTGTATGCCTATTGGGGAAAATGTGCTCCTTCTTTGGCAGTTTGATCCTTTGCACTAGTACGACAGGACTACTAGGGGTCAGAGGTGCCATTTTGATCTCTACTACTTAATCAAACCCACTACTTAATCAAAACTACTTCTGCACTGTCTGCCAGGCCATCATAACACCAGTCCTGGATTATTGTAATGAAATATATCAAGGCCTTCCAAAGCAAACCATCCACCCATTGCAGATGGCACAAAACACCACAGCCTGCATCATCACTGTATCAGCGAGACATAATCACATAACTCCCTTCCTGAACCACCTGCACTAGCTCCCAAAACACTCAAGCACCAGATTCAAGACTACACTCACTATATTTAAAATGCTACAGAACACAACAGCAGAAAGCCTACAAGCCCTGATCACAAGAGACTCAGACAGTCGTCCTAGAATAACCAATAACAAGAACTTAATTATCACCCCTACTGCTCATAGAAAGGCCAAGCAAATTACCAGAAAAAAAAGCTTTCTCCCTCGTGGAGCCAGAACTGTGGAACTCTTTACCAGAAGACATTAGGGTCACCAAGGATTGCAAAGACTTTAGGAAAAAGTTGAAAACCTTCCTATACATAAAGCACTTTGGGACAGTCACATAGCACAACACAACCTGTCCGCTTTCATCCAGCCCCCTTCCCTCACCTGCCTCTGCACCAACCTATGCTAGCACCTAGCTAAACCCCCTCTCCCCTTACTTTACCATGTACCAAATTCACCATGTATATAAGATATAACTTCTTTGTTATTTTCAAACGTTCCCCTATACTAGCTCTTAGCCCTCTTTGTTTTTTGTAAACTGTTATGTAGTTTTAATCTAAATCATCTTTGACTGAAGGATAAAGCGGTATAAAAACACGTTAAAAACATAAATCTCAAGTGCAGAAGGGGTAGGAGTACCTGGACATCGCTCCTGATGCCCCTCCACACTATCCACCAGGAAGACCCTCTGGTAAGTGCTATGGGGAAAGTAGAGGGGGGGGGTACAGAAAGGGCATTTGGAGGACTGGCTAGTTCTAGGAGGGGCATTTTGTAGGCTATCATATCTCCCCTATCTTGCCTTTCCTCTAACGTATACATATTAAGATCTTTAAGTCTGTTCCCATATGCTTTATAACGAAGACCACTAACCATTTTAGTAGCCATCCTGTTCACATCCTTTTGAAGGTGCGGTCTAGGTCGCACCAATGACTTATACAGAGGCACTATCACCTCCTTTTTTCTGCTAGCCATTCCTCTCCGTATGCACCCAAGCATCCTTCTAGCTTTTGCTGTTGCCTTTTCTACTTGTTGAGCTACTTTTAAGATCATCAGACACAACCATGCCCAGGTCCCGCTCTTCTTTAGTGGACAAAAGTACTTCACCCCCTATACTATATTGCTCCCTTGGATTGCTGCAGCCCAAATGCATGACCTTACATTTTTTTAACATTAAATCCCAGCTGCCAGATTCTAGACCATTCTTCAAGCTTAGCTAGATCCCTCTCATGTTATCTACACCTTCCTGGGTGTCTATTCTATTGCAGATTTTGGTATCATCCGCAAAAAGGCAAACCTTACCCGATAGCCCTTCCGCTATATCACTAACAAAGATGTTAAAAAGAATCAGACCAAGGACAGATCCCTGGGGCACACCACTGGTAACATCCTTCTCTTCAGAGTGAGCCCCATTTACCTGTACTCTGTCGCCTCCCATCCAACCAATTTCTAACCCAAGCAGTAACTTTAAGGTCCATCCCTAGGGTGCTCAGTTTTGTTTATAAGTCTGTGAGGAACAGTGTCAAAGGCTTTACTGAAATCTAAATACACCACATCTAGCACTCTCTCTTGGTCCAACTCCCTGGTCACCCAGTTAAAGAAATCAATCAGATTTGTCTGACAAGACCTGCCTCTGGTGAATCCATGCTGCCTCGGATCCTGTAATCCGCTGGACTCCAGAAAACCTCACTATTTTCTCTTTATGCAGTTTTTCCAATAATTTACTCACCACCGAAGTTAAACTAACTGGCCTGTAGTTTTCAACCACATCCTTACTTCCGCTTTTGTGTAAATGCACCACATGAGCCTCTCTCCAGTCCTTTAGCACCACTCCCGACTCCGAGGCATTGAAAAGGTCAGTCAGTGGAGCTGCTAGAACGTCCCCAAGTTCCCTCAGTATTCTAGGGTGTATCCCATCCGGTCCCATCGCTTTGTCTACTTTAAGTTGAGATGGTTTCTTACTAACACAGTCTTCTGAAAATTGTTAAAGATGTCCCTCGCTTCTGTTCCTGTTTATGTGTGTTTTCTGAGGTCCTGCTCCTGGTTCTTCATCTGTGAACACAGAACAGAAATATTTGTTAAGCAATTCCGCTTTGTCCTCATCAGCTTCTACATATTCCTCCCCTTCACCCTTGAGTCTGACAATACCACTTTTGCCCTTCCTCTTCTCACTAACATATTTAAAAAATGTCTTATCCCCCCCATTTTATTGCATTGGCTATTTCCTCCTCTTTTTGAATCTTTGCTTTCCTGACTACTTTGCTAGCTTCTCTAAGTTTTTCCAAATATAGATGCCAGTCTTCCTCTCTCTGTGATCTCTTGTATTTCATGAAGGCCTCCCTCTTTTTCTTCATTTTTTCAGCTTGCTCTTTCAAAAGCCATAGCGGTCTTCTTTTCCTTTTACCTTTTATTTACCATTTTAACAAAAAGGTTGGTTGCCTTAAAATATCTCCTTTCAGTTTTGCCCACTGTTTTTCTACATCCCCCAGCTCTTCCCATCCTGCTAACGACTCCCTGAGGTATTGGCCCATCTTGGCAAAGTTAGTCTTCCTAAAGTCTGAGACCCTCCCTTTTGAATGGATTCTAACAGCCCTAGTCCTAATACTGAACCACACCATCTGCTGATCATTGGATGCAAAATGATCTCCTACTACAACATCAGAAACACTTTCACCATTGGTAAGCACCAAGTCCAGTATGGCCCCTTCACGTGTGGGGTCTGTTACCAATTGCTTGAATAGTTCTCCCTGTAGAGAATCCAGGATCTCTTTACTTCTAGATGATACTGCAGCAGGAATGTGCCAAAACAACATCTGGCATATTGAAATCCCTTATCAGTAGCTCTTCCCCTTTCCTAGCAATGCTGCATATGTCTTCAATTAACTCTCTGTCCACCTCTTCCTCTTGTGAGGGAGGTCTGTATATCACGCCAATGCAAATAGATTTCTCTTTTCCTCTTTCTAGTTTAACCCACAATGCCTCCTCTCTCCCTTTTAAGCTCTAATTCCAAAGCTTTAATAGTATTTTTTACATATAGTGCCACTCCTCCTCCCCTTCTTCCTACCCTGTCCTTTCTGAATAAAGTATAGCCAGGTATAGTTACATCCCAGTCATGATTTTCTGTGAAGTATGTTTCTGCAACTGCCACTAAATCCAAGTCAGCCACTCCCACCAAAGCTTCAACATCAGGTATTTTATTCCCCATGCTACGGGCATTTATACACACTGCTTTCCATTTGTTACCCCTGTTACCCATTTTCTTAAAGGTATTTAATGCATCACTTACCTGGGGGCTTTTTTCACCCATCCCCAATGAATCTAGTTTAAAGCCCTCTTCAGTAGATTAACCAGTCTACTACTGAAGACGCATTGACCTTTCTTGGACAGATGGATGCCATCTCTGCTCTGCAACCCTTGGAACAGCATCCCATGGTCTAGGAAACCAAAACACTCTGACACCATCCACGCAGCCATGCATTCATCTCCAGGATACGAGCCTCTCTGCCTTGGCCTTTACCCTCAAAAGGGAGGATTGAAGAGAACACCACCTGTGCACCTAACTGCTTCACTCTCTGTCACAGAGCCATGACATCACTTTTTATATGCTCAGAGGGATACCTGGCAGCATCATTTGTTCCAACATGGATTAGCAACATTGGGTAATAGCCAGTGGGCTTGATGAGTCTCGGCAAACTCTCCGTAACATCTTGGATTTTTGGCACCAGGCAGACAGCATACCTCTCTGGACATCAAGTCTGGTTGGCAGATGGATGCCTTAGTACCCCTCAGAGTTACCAACCACCACTATCTTTGCTTCCTTGTGGTTACTGATTCTGCAACTTTGGAGTACTTGAGCTCTGGTTCTTCCCTTTCCAGGGATGCTTTCACCACCTCCACTTCCAGGGCTGCATAATGGTTCTCCAGTTCAAGGGCTGGAGAAGTTGGATGGGTGATTCTGCAGGCCCTGGTGACTTGTGTCCAACCTTCATCATTCTGTTGGCACCCATCTTCTCCTCTGCTAGAGAGCTTGGATGTTTCAAGAAGCATCTCATCAATGTACTTCTTACTGTCTTGAATGCTCCTCAGCCTCGCCACCTCCTCTCTGAGTTTCTCCACTTGTTTCCTCAGAGCTTCAGCATGCAGGCACCCTGCACATGGAGCTGGTCCTTCAACTGGCATTGGGACTTCTGTCTGGACAGAGGCAGAAGCTGTAATGGGGGCAACAGCTTTAGCAATACGATTTTTCCCAGCCATTGTTCTGTTCGTGGAGCTTAGGTGCACCTGCCACACCATACAGGTCACCCCTCTCCATGCCTTTGTTTAGGGGTGTACCCACCACTCCATGTAGGTCATCCTATTTACTGAGATATAAGAGATAGTTATATTTGTTTTTTATTTTATCCTATTGCTATAAAGCGATCCACTGTGTCTGCCCCATGCCATTTTGAATTTTTCCACAGTATTTGCCCCCCACTGCTTCCATCGGGAGGGCATTCCAAGCATCCACCACCCTTTCAGTGAAAAAATATGTATTGGCATTGCCTTTCAGTTTACTCCCTTGCAGCTTCATGTTATGCCCTCTAGTTTTTTAGCTTCCCCGTCTTTGGAAGAGGTTTGTTTGTTTTTTAATAAGTATTTAAAGGTCTGAATCATATCTCCCCTGTCCCTCCTGTCCTCCAGAGTGTACATCTTTAGGTCTTCAAGTCTCTTCTCATAAGTCTTCTGGCGCAGGTTCCCAATCATTTTGTTTGCCTTCCTCTGAACTGTTCCCAGACTTCTTATGTCCTTTGCGAGATATGGTCTCCAAAACTGAAAACAGTATTCCAAGTGAGGTCTCGCCAGCAGCTTGTACAGTAGCATTAGTACCTCTTCCTTTCTGCTGTTAATTTCTCTCTGTATGCAACCCAGTATCCTTCTGGCTTTTGCCACCACCTTGTCACATTGTTTCACCACCTTGAGATCCTCAAACAATCACTCTGAGGTCCTTAGGGTCTGTGCACACCAACCTCTTGCCCCCTGTCACATTCAGTTCCCTTGGTTTTCTGCTTGACAGTGCACTTCTTCACATTAATCTAATGCTTGGCAGTTAAGATCTATTCTTCCAGCATTTGTAGATCTTTCCTCATGTTATCCATTCCCTCAGGGGAGTCCACGCTGTTGCAAATTTTCATGTCATCTGCAAAAAGACACTTTTCCATTCAGTCCTTCAGCAATATCATTCACAAATACATTGAACAGTGCTAGCCCCAGGACCAAACCCTGGGGCACACTGTTAATCACTTTCCTTTCATCTGAGTGAGTTCTGTTTACTGTCAGCTTCTGTCATCTGTCAGTCAACCAATTTCTGATCCAGTTCATAACCTTGGGACCCATCCCCAAGCTGTTGAGGTTATTGATAAGCCTCCTATGAGGCACAGTATCAAAGGCTTTGCTGAAATCTAGGTAGATCACATCCATTGCATGCATTTGATCTAGTTCTCTGGTCACCCAGTCCAAAAAACTCAGATTTGTTTGGCAAGATCGTCCTTTGGTAAAACCATGTTCCTTTGGATCATGCATCCTGTTGATTTCAGGAGAGTCCACTATTTGTTCTTTCAGGAGCATCTCCATTACTTTTCCCACTACCAAGGTAAGGCTTACTGGCCTGTGGTTTGTCACTCCTTCCCTACTGCTACTTGTGTGAAGAGGTACCACATCAGCCCTTCTCCAGTCCTGTAGAACTTCTCTTGTCTCCAAGGATCTATTAAAAGCATCCTGTAATAGCCCTGCAAGAACCTCTCTGAGCTTTTTCAGTAAGTATCCTGGGATGTATCCCATCCGGTCCCATGGCCTTGGCCACTTTGTTTTGCAAGCTGCTCTAACACTTCATCTGTGAATGGTGTGGTATTTACTTCGTTCCCATTTGTATATTTGTCAATCACAGGTGGTCCTTCTCCCGGATTTTCACTAGTAAAAACAAAGCAGAAGTATTCAGCATTTTTGCTTTTTCAATGTCACTTTCCACAAATCTGTTCTCAGCACTTTTGAGTCCTGCAATTCCACCTCTGATTTTCCTCTTCTCCCTAATATACCTGAAAAACATTTTGTAACCACACTTAACATCTTTAGTCGTCTTTTCTTCTTCCTTTGATTTTGCTATCCTTATTTCTCTTTTTGTCTTTTTTGGTTTGATTCTGTATTCTAATCTGTGTTCCATTGTTTGCAAACTTTTGAATTTTGTGAAAGCTGTATTTTTTTGCCTTTTATTTGTGCAGGCACTTCTTTGGAGAACCAAAAAGGTTTCCTTTTCCTCTTGTTTTTATTTACTTTCCTTACATACATATCTGTTGCCTCTTTTATTGCCTCCTTTAGTTTAGCCCAGTCCACATTGGATAGATTAAAGTCACCCAATATGATCACTTCCACCTTCATGGCTATTTTTGCAATATCAGCAATCAATTCGCTATTCATTTCTTCAGTTTAAGTTGGAGGCCTGTAGAATACACCTGTATGGATGACAGCACCATCTCCTCTTTCCAGCACAATCCACGGTGCTTCTTTTTCCCACATCCCCCGCATTTCAGCAGCTTTAATATTGCTTTTGACATATAGGGCTACTTCTCCTTTTTCTACCCTTGCTATCTCTTCTAAACAGATTATAGCCAGCTATGGCTATATCACATTCATGCGACTCGTTAAACCATGTTTCTGTAATGGCCACAGAATTTGGACATCCTGTATGTAGGACCTTGTATGTTATGACGTTGTTTTAAATTGCACGTATTAGACTGGAAGCCAGTGATTGTGGAAAAGCAGGGAGGTTAAATCTGTGTGTGTGTCTGAAGACGAATAGCAGTGTTTTGAATGGATTGAAGATGTTTGAAGTGTATGGATCTAAGACCAGCATAGGTAAATTAAAGTAATCTAGATAGGATGTAACAAAGGCGTGAATAAACATGGTAGTCAGAGACTCCAGTAAAGAATGGATTGAATGGAATTGATCTAAAGCAAAAATAGCTTTACTGAAGCAGAAATATGGTGTGGGGAGGGGAGGGGGGTGATCAGGGCAAAATCCCTTACCCTCAAACTTTTAGAAGGAAATTTGAGAAAAAAAATTAGAACTCAGGGCCTCAACTGCTGTTTCAAAGCCAAAAAGGCTTTGTGTGTATGTCTCCTGTGTAGCTCTGGGAAAATCAGGAAAAACAAAGTTTTTGACCATTTAAAAAGAGCCTCTAAATTTTAAAAGTGTCATGATCCAGTTCCTGTCAAATTCTAGGGAAAAAGTAACTATTGGATATAATGTTTTCCTGAGAATTGTCCAGAAGGCTTGTCAAGTCCAGGCTATATCTGCCTTGTGCTCTCTGGCATTCCTTTCATTTGCACCAGAATCAACACAGAAGGCCTTGGAGAATGGAGGCCCTTAAGGATTTGCCAGATCTCAAAACAAAACTGTCCAAGCAAGGCGTGTAGATGGCCAAAAAAACCTCATAATTGCATACTGCCTGTGCGTACTTCAGTTTTTATGCACATGCAAATTGATGATACACGCATTAATTTGCAGGTATATGGATGCACAAGCAATATGCATGATCTTTAAATTTTAGGCAGGCAAACAAACCCAAAATGCACTTGCCTAGTCTAAACAAGTATCCTGGAGTTAAAATTGGAGACCTAGGAAAGTCAAAGCGCAGATTAAAATGCCTTTTGAAATCTTCTATTGATTCTGATTTCTGATGTCCCTCTGTCCTTAATTAAACCCAAATTACAGGTTTGAGCACTTACTTTGCTGTATGCTTGCTCCTTTTCTTTTATATCATAACTGACAACTCCCTTTCAGGAAACTACTCTTTCTGCCTCAGATTGTTAGCGGTCTGCAAAATCCTGAAATGGAGCATGTCCCTTGTCTGTCTCTCTCTCTCTCTACTTGGTAGTGATACATACATACATACATACATACAATCACACATGGGTAAAGCACTATTTTACCTGCAGAAATGACTTTGAAAATTACCATCTAAATTGTACAGGTAACTAACATAGGTATTTCATTACAGGGGGAAAATAAATATGATCTCCAAATTTGGTAGCTAGAGCATTCTGCAATTTGTGAAACTTTTTATTTATTTATTAGGATTTTAAGTCAATACAACCAAAAATGATACAAGGGCAATCCCATAATTCAATCCAACGTAATTTACAATTAAGTATCTTAATGGAAAAAAAACATGATAAAGTCCACATCATGGAAGTCAGACTGTTAAATTATTAATGTAATAGAAATAAAGAAAACAAAGGATTAAATTAACCCACATAAGGGGGCCACTACTATTCATTTATCTACCCTACCTATGCCCTGTTTCTCAGTCAAAAAGTTTTCCAAATTTATTTATTTATTTATTTACATTCTCTTATATACCGCGCTATTCTGCATCAGTGCGGTTTACATTGAACAAACTGAAATTACATTGAACAGGGCATTATAACTTGGAGATAACTATTTTACAGGGAACATGGGCTATGGAGGGTTAAGTGGCTTTGCCCAAGATCACAAGGAGCACCTGTGAGACTAGAAACCCCAGTCCTTCCGGCCCGAGGTTGCTGTCCTCTAGTGGGATTTGAACCCCCGACCTTCCTGCCTGAAGTACCTTGCCCCAACCACTAGGCTACTCCTCCACTCCAACCTCAACAAAAACAAATGAAGCATCATCTAAATTGACAATGCATTTACACGGAAACCGCAAGAAAAAGGTGGCTCCCAACTCTACAACCCGAGGCTTTAAGTTCAAAAATTGTCTCCAGCGCAGTTGGGTGCCACGAGAAACATCTGGAAAAATATTTGCTGGCTGACCACAAAACTTAGCTAACTTAACTTTAAAAAAAGCCCTAAGAATACATTGTTTAATCTCAATAGATGGAAAGGTGACCAGTAAAGTGGAACGCACATTAATAATATCCTGGGAGTCCTCCAGAAAGGCAGTCAGATTATCCATAGGAGAAACAAGTTTATCCAGCCCGCCTTCAGCAATATTAAGCTTTTTAACAGTAGAGGGGATATAATAAATTTGTGAAACTTCAATAGGATCAGAAATGGCCAAAATCTCTTAAGAATTTATCCAAAAGAATCTTGTGACAATAATGAAGACTGAGAAAAATTCAGAAAACGTAAGTTACAAGAACACAGAGTTTTCAAGAGCTTCCAACTTGGAATGAAGCACTAAAGAATCCTTAATCCCAGGCACAACTTGCACCCAGTTTTTGACTCCTTCCTAGAGAGCATTGCTAATCTGCCCCTGGAGGGTCCCCAGCCCCTCCATATAGCAGGCAGACTTTGTCACTATGCCCACAGGTAGCATCTCATAACATCAGAGCATTGGCCATGCCAGATTGTCCGAAGGGGTTATCAGCTTCACTTTGAAACCTTACCCCACACCAGCTTCACAGGGGATTATCCCACATGACCCCTTCAAAGCACTCTTTTAAAAGAAGAGGTGACCACCCTGTTGTCCCAGGGTGCCATAGAAAGAGTTCCTCCTCCTCAAGAAGGCATGGGCTTATACTCCTCTATCTTCTCATTCCAAAGAAAACAAGAGGCTTCAGGCCCATCTTAGATCTCTGAGACTTAAACAAGTTCATGGTCCGAGAAAAATTCAAAATGATTTCTCTAGGAACTCTTCTACCATACCACCAGAGACACAATTGGCTATGTTTTCTAGACCTAAAAGAGGCGTAAATTTATTTACCGAGCCATCCCTTGCACAGACAATATCTGCGCTTCATGTTTCAAGGAAAGCATTATCAATACCAGGTTCTCTTTTTCAGTCTAGCCTCTGCCCCAAGGGTCATCACAAAATGCATGGCATTCATCGCTTTCTACCTACGCACCTTGGGGGTATTTGTCTTTCCCTACTTAGATGATTAGCTGATCAGGGGAGAATCCCCTCAAGAAGTAAGACTCTCTCCTTTAATCGCACCATTATGGTGCTCTGACACCTGCGCTTTGTCATAAACTTCCCAAAGTCTCACCTTGCTCCATCCCAATGACTGGGTTTCATCGGAACGCTCCTCCATGGTCCATGTCGTCCCCTACACTCTGTTACCCATTTGACAAGCGCAATGGATTCTGTCTTCTCAATGGATGCAAGCGAAAGGGCATCTGAGACCAGATCCACATCACTCCTCCACTGATCAAGTCCCTTCAGTGGTGGTGATCCCACAAAACTTACTCATTGGGTTACCTTTTCAGATGCCTCTACCTCGATGCATCCTGATGACAGATGCTTCCAAGCTGGGTTGGGGAGCATATCTGAATAACATGACCACACAGGGACTGTGGATACCACAGGAATCTGCACTGCAGATCAACCTGCTAGAACTATGGGACTGACAAATGCTTCTCTGTTTTTTTTTTTTTAACCCCAACTTTCAGGGCAACCTGTTCTAGTTAGGACAGACAACCAAGTTGTCATGTTCTCTGGGAACTAACGGGGGAAGTTTTGTCCTTACCTAATGCTACTTTCTCCGGGAACAAGCAGGAAGTCAGTCCTCAAATATGGGTGATGTCGGCACTGACGGAGCCGTCGCGGAAGCATCCCCCCAGCTTTCAAAGAAAGCCTTTGGGAGATACCACCACGCATGCATGGTCCCCTTCCCGACCAAGGGTGCCATCTTGCTCAGTCTCCTTTTTTCCACAGAGCCCTTCAGACGTCTGGCTTGTCCCCGGAAAAAGTTGATTTTTCTCTCTCTGAGTTTCACACTCACCTCCGGTATTGCACTGGTACTCTTCCCACCTACCGACCTCAATGCCTCAGTGTCTGGTTCATTTTATTTTTTGTAGTCTTTAGTTATTTTCCTTTTCTGGCATCTTTGTGCCTTTTTTTCTCCCACTGGCAGCCCAGAGAATCTTTGACCTCACAGGGGTACTTTTTTTTCCCCCCATCCTTTGCCATCTCTCACCGCATTCACCTCAGAGCAGTGTACCTCCCAGCGAACTCAGTCTGTCTGCTAGGACATTAAGCTGTATCCTTCATCCACACGAATGGACCTTGCATCAGGAGATGGTTGCTTGGATCTTCCAAATGTGGGGAACCCCACTCGTAGATCTTTTTGCCACTCTGCAAAATGCACAGCTTCCACTCTTTTGCTCCAGGGTTCCTTCGCTGCACTGACAGGCCCTGGACGCTGCCTTCTCTATTGGGTACAGGGACTGCTGTACGCATTCTCTCCCATCCCCTTTAATACCCAAGATGCTTTTCAAGCTACAGGCCGACAGGGGCTTGATGATTCTAATAGTCCCATTTTGGCCCCCATCAACCATGGTTTCCTCTGCTTCTGTTTCTTGCGCAAACTCAACCACGCAACCTGGAATGTGCGCCCAACCTCTTCTCTTAGGACCTCAAGATGCTTCTCCATTCCAATCCATTCCCTACGTCTGGCAGCATGAATGCTGATGGGCTAGTGATTGCCAACCTCAACCTACCACAGGTGATCAAGGATGTCCTCCTTGCAGGATTCCACTAAATGATCCTTTGCCTCCAAAATGCATAGGTTAGCTCTCTGGTGCTCCCCAAAGGACACTGATCCCTTTTTTTTTTTTTGCCCATTGGAGCCACTTCTTCAATATCTCCTCCACTTATACTTGACAAGTCTTAAAACTAACTCAGTGTGAGTTCACCTTGGTGCTGTTGCGGTCTCTCACTGACCAGTGGATGGACAGCCTATCTCCTCACATCCCTTAATAGCACACTTCATGCGGGGTCACCTATTGTACAAGCCACCCATTAAGCTGCCTCTGGTGTCCTGGGATCTGAATGTGATTCTAGTGCAACTTCTAACGCCACCTTTTGAACCTTTAGCCATCACTTCGCTGAAGTTTCTATCTTGGAAGATCAGCTTCCTTATTGCCCTCACTTAAGCTCACTGCATCAGTGCGCTGCAAGCTCTAGTGGCAGAACCCCCTTATACTCTGTTGCACCATGACATGGTGGTTCTCTATACCCATCCACACTTCCTCCTGAAGGTGGTTTCCTCTTTCCATCTAAACTAGTTAGTAATCCTTCCGATTTTCCTTCCCTAGACCACATGCGTCTTGTGCTGAAGCAGCGCTACAGACTTTAGACTGCAAGAGAGTGCTGGCCTACTACTTGGATAGAACTAGGATCACAGAGGATCCTCTCAATTCATTTTCTTTGACCATAGTCACCTCGTCTACTGGTAACCAAACGTACTCTATCTAAGATGGATAGAAGATTGCATATCTTTTCTTTTGCTTATGCACAACAGGACTCTTTGAAGGGTCATGTCATTGCTCATAATGTGCGGGCTATGGCAACCTCTATAGCCAATCTCTGTTCAGTAGCCATTGAGGACATCTGCTGGGTAGCTACTTGGTCTTTTATTCATACTTTTGCTGCACACTACTGTCTGGACAAAGGTATCTTTGGCCAAGCTGTACTCCAGTACCTCTTTGGGACTTAAATTCAACTCCTACCATCCGTCCTGGACTTCTTCAAGATACCAGACTATTATAGGGGAAGTATCGTTCTTGGAATAGAATCCAATGGCCCACAACTCTTTGGCTACAAGGTTTTTTTACCTCAGGGATTGCACTGCTCTACCTCTCCCTCCCCCCCCCCCCCCCCCGCTCCATACCAGTCTGGTACCTGGGAGCTAGTGAGACTGCATTCTTACTTGTTCCTGGAGATAGCATAATTACTCACCTGTAACAGGTGATCTCTGGGAACAGCAGGAACCAGTCTTCACAACCCGCTCTCCTCCCCTAGGAGTTGTAGGATTTTTATTTTATTCTTCTCCTCTACAAACTGAACTGAGGAGAGGAGTTGGGAAGGTGGGAAGGCAGGCATGCAGGTGCAGTTGAGTGCTCCCAAAGCCTTTCCTATTGGATGCTGAGGAGCGTTCCCTCACAGCCTCAGTATGTGATCTTCACCCATATGTGAAGACTGATTCCTGCTGTTCCCAGAGATCACCTGTTACAGGTGAGTAACTATGCTTTCTCATCATTCTTTCTGTTGTGACACACCGGACAACATTCAAGTGTATGATATACAAAACACTACACTTCTACAGCTGAATAAACAAAATATTTAAATATTCCATTGTTTAAAATGATACAAATAAAACACAAAATATGCTTAACAGAATTTACTTTTTTTTTTTTTTAGAAACTTATTGAAATTAATAATTTTTTATTTTCTTTCACAAGTTTTAATCTTCACTTCATCGGTGAGAAATCTGAAACGAACATGTTATACAGTTTGCTAGTATAGGGTTAAATGGTAAATGTATTTGTATTTAGCTCACGCCTTTCAAATACTAGTACAAGGCGAGTTACATTCATACTATACTTATTGCTGATATTAAAAAATCCTTTGTACGTTCTGGAGTCTATGCATAGTAAAGAGCTAAGATTACATTTTGCCTTGCAAAAAATGCATATATTCTAATTCCAGTGACCTCAGTGACTGGTTATGGAGATATCAAGTATCTGACTCTGGCTCTCTACTATCCCAGGTGAACCTGCTTGTTGAGGAAAACATGGACGTTGCAGGCTGTCAAATATTTTGGTGACACGCCTCTCAGCTCTTCATGACCGCTGCTCTGTAGAGTTTCATAGCATGATCATAATTTAAGATTGTAATTAGTCTTTTGTAGCTTTGAAATCTCATCACTCTGCTTGAAATCCCATACAAAGCTCTTGTGTTAGCCAAAAGAAAAAAAAACGTTGAAAGATCTGGTTTTCATACTGGTTTTCATGACAGACTAATCATTCAACGTGAAAAGTGGCTGTGGAACAAGCCCTGCAATATTCTTTTTATATGCACATTTGTCAAACTGATCTGAGTGGTGTATCAGCTATTGCATTTCTTGGGCTACTTGACATTGCTAATGAAAACAACATTACTTTCTTTGAAAAATCACTACTAGACTTCACATTTGATTCTTTTACTGTCTTGGTCAAGGAGAGAAGCACGATGCTAGATGATCAGCCAGATGCAAGAGAGGGAAGAACAGAGAAGAAAAATAGGACAAAGATGGGAAGTGAAAGACTTTACTATTATTGTACATTTTTCTTATTAAGTAATTGGTAATGTGTAATAGATAATGTTTTTGATAGTTTATTATACCAAAAACAGATGAGACTTTAATAAATGCCAGAGCAAAAACCATTTAATCAACCTTTAAGTTATTTACTATTCACAAGTTACAATGAGCAGGGTTAATAATGAAATGTGTTGGACATAAATCAAGCTATGTGAGCATTGCTATCTAGCTATTTCCAAGAGTTTTTAGGGAGATGTGAGTATAGTTAAGCGATTGTTAGTGAGGCGCTTGTCTCTTTAATCAAAGGGCAGCACAGTTGGCATTTCAAACCCTTTAGTGATGCGAGCACTCTAATTTCTTAGAATTGTCTTTACTTCTAAGGAGAAGCAACTCAATCACTCAAGTGACTACAGTCACTGCCATACACATGGATTATTCAGGGCCTTTTGGAAAGAGCAAAAGTTAAGTTTCCTTTGTGTAGTGCCCTCCTCCCCTCCCTGGGAGTGTTTGTCTACCCTTACTCGGAGACTGGCTTGTAAAGAGCTCCACTCTGGACGGAGTCTGCCAATCAACTCAGCTGACAATCCAGGTGCTCGAACATTGGGGTTTGTGGTCAACTATCCCAAGTCCCACCTACAGCCCTTCCAACAGTTGGAGTTCATAGGAGACCTCCTCAGCACTACTTGGGCCTTTTCTTCTACTGGACTGTCTGCAGAGGCTGACATGAGCATATGTCAGAGGAGGGAGGGATCAGGCTAGCCATGCGAGCGTGGAGTTGGAAAGGCCCACGTGTGTGTCTGTTTTTTTTTCTTTTTTTTTTTAATTGAAGATCTGCTTCGCTGCCGCAACCACCACTACCAAGGGAACAGGAAAAGTGGTAGCAGGGCAATGGCAGGCAGTGTAGGGGAAGAGAGGCCAGCGGTCGGCCCTAAATGTGCCCTGCTCCCACAGGGCTAGGTATGGCACTGGGACATGTAGATAAACCACATTGCTCTTTCTTAAAGCTGTTGCTAATAGCTGAGGAAGCAAGTGAGCTGGGTAAAGGGCAAGCTCTGGTATAGAGGCACAAAGGAAAGCCATCTTATGAAAGTGAACCTTCTAGGTAGGACTCGGAGGATAGGCTGCAGTTGGGAGAATGAAGTCATAACGTACTAGCTCGAGCAAAAGCTACAATTGGGAGAGAAGTCCTTATTTTTTTTAAGGTACTACCCCTTTAAATTTTTTCTGCCTCTCTCCCCGTCTTATTTTTTTTGTGAAAGCTCTGATCCCTTTGGCTCTTTTCTGCCCTGGTTTCCCCTCATATGCTGCCTTTGGGAATCAGATCTCCAGCGAGCAGAACAGGAGGGATCTTTCCATGATCGGGGGGTTAGATGCATTCAGACAGCCTATGGATCGGATCCCCTTGGGCTGTCTGCTGTGACTGGGGTTTAGATGCAGCAAAGATCACTCCTGTTCTGCCCGCGGGAGATCCAATCTCCCATGGGCAGACAGAAGGGGTTTTCTGCCTGTGATGAGGGGGGGGGGTGGCAAATCCCAGGTGCCAGGTATAAATTTCTGATGCTAGGTATCATAAGGAAAGGAATGGAAAATAAAACAAAAGATATTATAATGCCTCTATATCGTTCCATGGTGAGACCGCACCTTGAATATTGTGTGCAATTCTGGTCGCTGTATCTTAAAAAGGATATAGCGTTATTAGAAAAGGTTCAGAGAAGAGCCACCAAAATGGTAAAGGGGATGGAAGGATACCCCTATGAAGAAAGGCTAAAAAGGTTAGGGCTCTTTAACCTAGAAAAGAGACGGCTGAGGGGAGATATGATAGAAGTCTATAAATTAATGAACGGAGTGGAACGGGTAAACGTAGATTGATTGTTTACCTTATCAGAATATAGAAAGACTAGGATATGCAATGAAGCTACAGGGTAAACTATTTAAGACTAATAAAAGAAAATATTTTTTTCACTCAATGTGTAATCAAACTCTGGAATTTGTTACCAGAGGATGTAGTAAAGGCTGTTAGTGTAGCTGGGTTTAAAAAAGGTTTGGACAAGTTCCTGGAGGAAACGTCCATAAACCATTATCAAGAATGGACCCAGGATATCAATGCTTGACCCAGTACAAGCATTGCGGATCCTATGTCTTGGGGAAACTGCTAGGTACGTATGACCTAGATTGGCCACTGTTGGAAACAGGATACTGGGCTTGATGGACCTTGGTCTGACCCAGTATGGCATATCTTATGTTCTTATCTCCATGACTACCTGGTGCCTGGGCTTTCTTGAGCCCTGAGTTAACTGGATGTAGTAGTGTACTGTAGTTAAAGGTAATTGGTTTAAGCAGGGAATTTCAGGCAGGCATGAGTAAGCAGCCTGTTGAAATTCTATGACAAATTTGGTGACTTAAGTAGAAAGCCTATGGGTGATATGTGGATGGAATAGAACCTATATAACAGTGATACCATTATGTTAACGTATGAGGAGATAAGATGGTGGCAATGTGAGGTAGCTGCTGAGAGTTGGTCCAATTTTTCGTGAATCTTTACCTGCATTATCTCATGCATTAGAGGAAAGTCAAGCCCTGAGGTTCCCCTGCTGCCAAGGGGCCTGTGAAGCAGAGACTGATGGACTTGCATTTAAAACTAGCAGCTCAGTCCACAAAGAAGCTGCAGTGGCGTTCTTGGGAAGTAAGGTGGGGAAAATATGCCTGCCACTTCCTCGGACTTGGATACTATGCTTATCTCAGAGTCACTGCTACCCCCAAACTGGCTGATGCAGGAAGGAGTGCTATCTTCTGTGAGCCAGGTGCATATGGATGGCACTAGTATCCTGCTTGGTGCAGGAGTTGAAAGAGTGCAAAAAAAGAGTAAAGTCAAGAAATTCTAGTTGGAATAACAGAAGATGTGGGATTGTTGGACTTGGAATTGGAGAAGAAGAGTCTTTTTCCTATAGTTTTTTTTTTTTTGGCAGCTCCAGAGACGGGCAGGAGACCAGATAAGTCTTGAACCTTTAAACCTGTGCTTTCAAAATCCCAAATTAATGCCTCCAAAATAGCCACCCTTGAAAGTGCAATTTTTACTATGAACTGAGATGTTTCAATAGATATCTGCAATACCAGATAGAATTAATGTCTTAGAAGAGAAGAATGTGGTATTTAATCAAAGGTTTGGTCTTTAGAGCAGCAGGTGGAAAAAATTCAGAAGTGTGTGTTGATGAAAGATCATACAAATTTGTGCTGTAAACTTCAGTTTCTGGAAAATGTGCAACAAAAATGTACTTTGAGATTTATCAATTTTCCTAAGATACCACTAATACCTCATATGGATTTATTGAGAAAATACTTTGTTGAAATTTGAAAATCCCAGAAACAGCATGTCTGCCAGTTGCTAGAGCTGCTTATTTGCCATCATTTAGGAAGAAAGTACCACCTGTTGGAACTGGTGAAGTTTTATAATTATAGAAACATAGAAACATGACAGGCAATGTCGTCTTTTGGTGCTAT
Source organism: Ichthyophis bannanicus (assembly GCA_033557465.1). Lineage (NCBI taxonomy): Eukaryota > Metazoa > Chordata > Amphibia > Gymnophiona > Ichthyophiidae > Ichthyophis > Ichthyophis bannanicus. The sequence goes on from CM066050.1 coordinate 62,213,761, forward strand.
CTAGTCTGCCTTTCCATATCAAATGCTTCAAGAGTTACCTTTTTTCCTTTAGAGAGCCTCTGTGTTTGTCCCATGCTTATTTGAATTTAGATACTGTCCTCATTTCTACCACCTCCACTGGGAGACTATTCCAGGCATCCACCACTCTTTCTGTAAAGAAATATTTCCGCATATTACTCCTGAGTCTATCCCCTTTCAACCTCATCCTATGTCCTCTCATAGCAGAGCTTGCTTTCAGTCGAAAGAGTCTCTCATCCTGTGCATTTATGTCACGGAGGTATTTAAACGTTTCAGTCATATCACCTCTGCCCCGCTTGTTCTCTAAAGTATACATATTAAGATCCTTAGGTTTGTCCTCATATACTTTATAACGAAGACCACTAACTATTTTAGTAGCCACCCTCTGCACCGACTCCAACCTGTTTATATCCTTTTGAAGGTGCAGTCTCCAGAATTGCACACAATACTCCAAATGAGGTCACTCCAAAGACTTATACAGAGGCACTATCACCACCTTTTTTTTTTCTGCTGGACATTCCTCTCCCTGTGCACCCAAGCATTCTTCTAGCTTTCGCCGTCTCCTTTTCTACCTATTTAGCTACTTTGAGATCGTCAGACACAATCACACCTAGGTCCCGTTCTTCTTTTGTGGACAGAAGTAAGTCACTCCCTTGGATTGTTGTAGCCCAAATGCATGACCCTACATTTTTTAGCATTTAAATCTCAGCTGCCAAATTCTCAACTATTCTTCAAGCTTAGCAAAATCCCTCCTTAAATTATCTACACCATCCTGGGTGTCTACTCTGTTGCAGATTTTGGTATCATCCGCAAAGAGGTAAATCTTAACCGACAGTCCTACCGCAATATCACTAACAAAGATGTTAAAAAGAATTGGACCAAGGATAGATCCCTGCGGCACTCCACTGGTAAATTCCTCCTCAGAGTGAGCTCCATTTACCTGTACCCTTTGTCGCTTCCTATTCAACCAATTTTTAACCAATGTAGTAACTTTAGGGTCCATCCCTAGGGTGCTCAGTTTGCTTATAAGTCACCTGTGCAGAATAGTGTCAAATGCTTTACTGAATTATAAATACACCACGTCTAGGTGTCTTTCTCAGTCCAACTCCCTGGTCACCCAATCAAAGAAATCAATCAGATTTGTCTCATGCTTTGAATTCTTTGGAACTTTTAGAATCTCCAAAAGACTGGAGATTGTGATAAGGAAGCTTATCATAGCTCAGGTAGGAGCTATAGAAAAATGATGTGACTCTGAACAAGCAACCTGTCAGTTCTGGTAGAAGCAAGAAAACAGAGTTTTCACATAAAAGACTACCAGTCCCAGAATGCACCAGGTTTTCCAGCAGCCATGAGAGGGGCTGAAGTGAGAGAATGTGTGTGCAATCAAGAGAGCTATGAGGTAATCCCTAAGCACTCATCTCAAAGGGCAGGGCCTGATTCAACACAGCTGCGCTGTGTTAGGGAGCAGCACACATTAGAACAGGATAAGAGTAGAGCTTATTCTTCAGGAAACAGTTTCAGCTACAGAGGGAGGAAGAGATACAGAGACAGCAACGGCTACAAGCACCAGTATCACCTGGAGAAACAGAAGCCAAGCCAAGCAGATAGAGAGAGAAGGAAACTCTCTGGAAGGAAGAGAAGAAAGGCCATTGGAAGGTCTGGGAGATTCCAAGGCAGTACTCATACTGGGAGGTATTCCAAAAGCCAGCAGAGTCCATTGGAATGGATTCAGCCAGAGGAATGGAGTGGCAGAGATAGGAATCACCAGTGGCTACCTGGAAGAGAGAAGACTGCATGTGGAAGGGACTTTCAGACCAAGGCCAGAAGGTATGTGAGAGAAGATCCAGCGTCCAGGGATCAAGATTGGAAGGCTGGACATCAGAATTGGATTACATATTGGCCAGGCTATACAGAGAGGAATAATGATAGCAGGAGAGGCTCAGGTATGAACACTGATCCAGACCCTATCTATAATAGAGAATGGCAGCAAGGGAATAAGCATTCTCATGATAGTGCCTTAATGAAAGACTCATCTGTGCCAATGTATGATATTGACCCTATGATTGTTGATGCAGGGGGAAATACAGCAGATGAAACTATTTACATGGACTGTTCTTTATCTAAATGCTATTGCTAGTTTTCTATGAGCAAACACATCAGCCATCACAAAGAAACCTAACTTTGTTCTTTATTTCCACTGCAAACAGCCATTAAAGCAGGATTTGGGTTCACACAGTAGCAGCCAGCCAGCTAAAGGCTTACAGCTGGTCAATTGATAGTAATTAAAGCTGCACCTGATTGTGTGTGTGAGCAAGGGAGAATCACTGCTGAGATCTGCGTGGAAAATAAGCAGAAGTTAACCTAACCAGCAAAGTTTATTCTTTACTTTGTGCCTTTGTATTTGGTAATTATTTGCTAAGAAAACATTAGCTAATTGCCTGACAAGCTGAAGGTTGTTTTCTGGTTTACTTTGTGACTTTTTGTTATCCATTTTAAACATTGCAAGCAAGTATCCTCATTTATAGTGCTATCAAGCATACATGTGCTGGGTGAATTAAACCCCATCAATAAAAGAAGTATTTTATTGATCTTACCACTTGGTTTCACAACTCAAATTGTCATCAGCTGTGTTTGGGAGTGAATGAACTACAATACCCACAATACCTTGCAAGAATCATATGAATATATGCATCGTCAAGATTGTGTAAGTTCTCACCCTAGGCAGCCGTCTGACAAGATCCATCAGGCAACTTTAATTGCAAACTTTGTTTTAGAACCTGATAGAGACTGGGCACTGAAATTATTCTTTTGCAAGAGGTTGGATTTTTTTTTATGGGTTGTAAGCACTGTTCCCTCTAAGCTGTGCGCGTGTGCGCGCGCACACACCTCGCCGAGCGAGCGCACATACTTTACAACAGAGCGCACAAAAATTATGGTTCTGATTCTGATAGAAAACAACACAGACATCTTAAAATTTAAAAGATGTGATTGTAATTACTAGAAATTTTCCTCTTCATTTAGTAATCGTCTATTTTCATTTAATTTGATTAAAATCAATGTGGTGTACATACTGTGTTCTGACGTGTAGTCAAATTTTAAAGTATATAACTCCGAGCGTCGTTATGTGGCGCACAAAAATTTAACCTTCCTTCAAAAGCTGCACACAGCTGATATTTTATGCGCACACAGTCTACAGAAAATTAGAGGGAACATTGGTTGTAAGATAAATGTGTTTCCTGATGTCTCATGGGATATGCAGAAAAAGAAAACCTTTCCTGCTGATGCAACCTAAGGCCCTCTAGCTAAGGGGTTTAATTTTGGTTAAATTTTCCTTAAGAACATAAGAAATGCTGTACTGGGTTAGACCAAGGCCAATCAAGCCCAGTATCCTGTTTCCAACAGTAGCCAATTTACATCACAAGTACCCGTCAAGTTCCTAAAAAGATACATAGGTTCCACAATGCTTGTCCCGGGGTAAGCAGTGGATTTCCCAGGTCCTCTTTAACAATGGTTTATGGACCTTTCCTCCAGGAACTTGTCCAAACCTTTTTTTTAAACCCAGCTACGCTAACAGCCTTTACTACATCCTCCGGTATCAAATTCTAGAATTTGATTACACATTGAGTGAAAAAATATTAGTCTTATTAGTCTTAAATTGGTTATATTATAGCTTTATTGCATGTCCCCTTGTCTTTCTACTTTTTGATGAAGTAAACAGCTGATTTATGTTTACCCATTCTACTTCATTTCTCGGCTCTGGACCTTGGGGTCATCTTGGACTTCTCCTTCTCCATACACATCCAACAGATAGCTAAAACCTATTACTGCTTTCTCTATAACATTGGCAAAATTCATCCATTTCTATATGAAAACACTACTAAGACTACTAGGTTTATGCACCTTTACTCCAAGAACTTCTTGTTAGTGTAGCCTGGTTTAAAAAAGGTTTGGACAAGTTCCTGGAGGAAAGGTGCATAAACCATTATTAAAGTGGACCCAGGATATCCACTGCTTGCCCCAATACAAGCATTATGGAACCTGTGTCTTTTGGAGAAAATGCTAGGTACTTGTGACCTAGATTGGCCACTGTTGGAAACGGGATTCTGGGCTTGACGAACCTTGGTCTGACCCAGTATGGCATATCTCATGTTCTTAATGGTTGCCCTATTAGTTTACTTGCAGAGAGAGAAAAAATTGTCAACAAGTTGTAGAACAACTCTTGAAAGCTGGTCACAGATTTATTATGTTAGTCTGCTGAAAAGATATCTTCCCTTTATCTAGACATTAATGTATTAAGGAGTGGGTGATACCTTTTTATGGCATTAACTTGTTTAGTTTATTTTTCATGTAAAAAGTGTAAATACAGCCAGTCATTGGGCACCTCTGTAAATACTCTGTCAATATTTAACTGCAGTAGTCGGCACTTTTTAGATGTCAGCCACCGCAGTTAAATAAAATCCTGATATTCAGCACCAGTAACCGGATAGTGGCCAGTACTACCTATTCAAATACTGTGGTGATCTGCACGGCTATCTGGATAGGAGTGATATTCATACCCACTAGTAGATAGCAAACCAAGAAAAGTTAGGACAGGTCTTTTTTACTGACTCAATTTTATGTGGTAAGTTATCCAGTTATCGCCACTAACTGGACAATCTTGAACTCTGCCCCAGATACATCCATGAATGCCCTGGCACTATCTGGATAGTGCAAAGGCACTCGGAGGAAATATGTAGTGGGACTATGTCTTACTGAATTTATCTTAATCCAGTTATCATTTGCTGTTAACTGAGTGCTTTTTAATATTGGCCCCTCTGTTACCAGCTGATATGGGAAGTTACTGATTAAGAATTCATGTTATTTTGTTTATAGAAAATGATTTTTGTCAGGATATCAAAAGCATTTTTATTGACAGGTTTGTCATTTGCAGAGTAGGAGAGTAGCCTAGTGGTTAGGACATTGGCTTGGTAACCAAGAGACCAGGGTTTGATTCTCACCACAACTCCTTGTTGCCTTGGGCAAGTCACTTAGCACTCCATTGCCTCTGAAGAAAGTCCTGGCAATCTACTTCTGGTCACAGCCAAGAAAACCCAGGAGCTGCTGGGTTGCCAGGAGTCAGCACTGACTCGAAGGCACACATTGCATTGCATTTTTTATTTTTTTGTCATTTGCAATAAGATGTGTTTACAAAGCATGAAAACATTTCTGTATAGAAGTAAAATTACTTGTGATTTCAGGAGAAAATGTGCAAATTGAATGGTGATTAGTACGGTCACACAAAATCTGCAACTTCAGAGTATGCAAGCTCGCTGCATTCATGCCAAGTTTAAGGAAAAAAAGGCAGCAATGCACTTTTGAGTGTTTTTATCATTTATTATAGAGAAGTATTCATCCAACTGGAAGGACAGACCTGATTTTGTAGCTGCCATCTCAGTTTTTACCGTTTTGTCATCTTTTCCTGTGAAAAATTTGAACTACAAGGTCTGCCATCAATGGAACTAAGTTAGAAAACCTATGTTGGCGCAAGATCTTGTGATCACACTGAGTTAGGCAGGCAGCAGTGATTGCCTGCATAGTTCCAGCAATCTTTTCAAATGAGAATATCATTCTGTTGGTTGGCAGAGAACCATATTTGCCGCAGCATTTTGAGTCCAACTGAAGAGAATGGACTCAAAATGAAATCATCATCTTATTCAGGGGAGTTCTTTATTTCTTGAAACTTCACATTTATTCATCTTTTTTTCTGACAGTAACAAAGTGATTTATACTTACTTTCTCACAGTAACACAAAATAAAAATGCGACATTACAACATCCATATGAAATAAAACTGTTTTACAACCTCTTCCAATTTAGGATGGTCTTGCTATTAAACAGACACTAATCTTATCTTAAATCTATAAAAACAGATATCATAAAATCCATAAGTAAATATAGACTATATTTTTAAGAGCAATAGAAAAATGTTTGATTTAATGGCACCTAGGTAATCAAAAACAGATATTCCTATTTAAAGAGGAGACAGAAGTGTGAAGGTTTTTATTTATAAGTGAGGTTTACTTTATCCTTCTAGACCAGTCTAGACAAGTGGATTATGCTCCCCAGTTTGTTGGTAGGGTCCACTATATTACTGTCTCAGAAGGGACGGCTGCAGTAAGGTCCCCTGGTCATGGAGGAGCCTGTACCCTTCTTGCTTACAGCTTGGTCCTTGGAAATGCACAAGCTGTCTAATAAAGATACACTGGGGTGATAGTCAACATCCTTCTTAAGGCTCAGAGGGGTCTCTGTGTCCTTGGCCTAAGAGTCTGGAGGGTTTTGGAGAGGTAATGTTCTTCAAAGGCTATGAATGTCAAGAGGGCAGACACACTGGCCATTTTGTCCTCTTTACAGTCTGGTTTGGACCAGGGTTTAGCTCTAATCTCTATTGGGGTTCAGGTGGTGACACTTACATGCTACTGGGAGCAAGTTCTAGATGCGTCCTCGGTGTGGCGTATCAAGCTGCGATCTGCTTCTTCAAGGGAAGCAGATCCCGCTCCCCCTCCCCATGTGTCCAGTGGTGCTACAGTGGAATCTCTCTCTGGTGTTTGAAGGTGCTGAAAGGTTCCCCTTTCAAGCTCCTTCAGAAGGCCGCCCTCAAGGATTTGACCGTGAAGGTGGTATTCCTGGAGGCTATTGCTTCTGCCAGACATGTTGGAGCTACAGATCTTTTCTTCTATGGAGCCCTTTCTGGTTATCGTGTCTCCATGAGGACTATGCTGTCCTTTCTCCTAAAGTGCTGTCTGTTATAGTTATCTGATAATTCTTTCCTTGAGTCCTGCCAGACCATTCCAGAAACCCACCCAAAGCAATCCAGGCGGTGGTGGTGATGAACAATGGAATTGGACACACTGCAGGTAAATTGAATGGGGGGGTGGGGGGCTGGGGGTGTGGGGGGGTGCTTGTAGGCCAGTTATGATGACGGGCACCAAGAGAAGGTAAAGGGGAACAAGCATGTTTGAATGCTGCAGACAAAAAAGAGAGAGGGAGAGAAAATATATGGATAGACAGACAGGAAGAGCAATGTAAAAAGCTGTGACTAGGAATACTGATTGGCTTACCCACTGCGCCAGCATATGTAGGAAAGGTGAGCATAACTGATTAGTCTGGTAGGACTGAAGGAAAGATAATTATCAGGTAAAGTTTCAAGGTTTCATTCATTTGTTATAATGATATCAAAATATTCTTTAAGCAGTTTACAGACAAGCATAATTAATCTATTTGTGTTCACAGAGTACATTTCACCAGTTGTGTTTGTGTGTAGGTTTGAACTGCATACAGCCAGAGCAATATAGTGTGTTTCAAAAATCAAATGTCTTTCCTCCAATGTTTTAGATTTCTAAAAGTGCCATAGACTACAAGAATTCTGAGAATCTGCTTTTATTTCTTTCATGAGTGTTGATCAGGTTGTGGACCTCTACAGATATGAGCCATACTTTGCTCGGAATCCAAGATGGGTTTTATTTAAGTATATAATTAACAGAAATACAGTTCTGTCCTAGTTTTACATTTAACAGAAGACACAGGTTCCTTTCAATCTCCAGGAACAAGCAGGAATGAGTCTTCACACATGGGTACGTCGGCGCCGACGGAGCCCACACGGGAATGCTCCCCAGCATCCAATCAGAAAGCCTTTGGGAGCATCCCTCGTGCCTGCGCGGTGACTTCCCGCCTTTCCCACTGCCTCTCCTCAGTTTTCGTTTTTCCGCGGAGCCAACAGGACGTACCTCCTGTCACCGCAGAAACGTTTTTCTTTAAAATCCTTATTTTCTTGAAGGACTGGAAAGGGGGGCTGTTACTTCTGGAGAGAAATCTGAAATTGTGAGTATATACTTCTCGGAATTTTTCTGAAAGGATTTTTTTTTTCTTTTAAAGCTAATTAATCTGTGAACCCACTATTTTTTTTGTTAAATCAGTCAGGGCCTAGTAGCAACAGTTTAAGATTCAATTTAAAAACACAGTAATCTGTGAACTATCATTAAAATCATCTCTAATACCTGAGGATTGGAGGATCGCCAATGTAACACCAATTTTTAAAAAGGGTTCGAGGGGTGATCCGGGAAACTACAGACCGGTGAGCCTGACATCAGTACCGGGAAAAATGGTAGAACCCATCATAAAGAATAAAATTACTCAGCATATAGATAGTCATGACCTAATGGGAGACAGCCAACATGGCTTTAGACAAGGAAGATCTTGTCTTACTAATCTGTTATGTTTTTTTGAAGGAGTGAATAAACAGGTGGACAAAGGTGAGTCGGTTGATATTGTGTATCTGGACTTTCAGAAAGCCTTTGACAAGGTCCCTCATGAGAGACTTTTGGCAAAACTAAAGAGTCATGGGATAGGAGGCAGTGTACTACTGTGGATCAGGAACTGGTTAAAAGATAGAAAGCAGAGAGTAGGGCTAAATGGCCAATTTTCCCAATGGAGAAAGGTGAATAGTGGTGTACCCCAGGGATCTGTGCTGGGTCCGCTGCTTTTTGACATATTCATAAATGACCTGGAAAGTGGAATAACGAGTGAGGTTATCAAATTTGCTGATGACACAAAACTATTTAAAGTTGTTAAAACCCAGGAGGATTGTGGAAAATTGCAAGAGGATCTTGATAAATTGGAAGACTGGGCATCAAAATGGCAGATGAAATTTAATGTGGAGAAGTGCAAGGTTATGCACCTAGGGAAGAACAACCCAAACTATGGTTACACGATGCAAGGTTCCACATTAGGAACCACCACCCAAGAAAAAGATTTAGGCGTCCTTGTGGATACCATGTTAAAACCCTCGGCCCAGTGTGCAGCGGCGGCCAAGAGAGCAAATAGAATGCTAGGTATGATAAGGAAAGGAATGGAAAATAAAACAAAAGATATTATAATGCCTCTATATCGTTCCATGGTGAGACCGCACCTTGAATATTGTGTGCAATTCTGGTCGCCATATCTTAAAAAGGATATAGCAATTTTAGAAAAGATTCAGAGAAGAGCCACCAAAATGGTAAAGGGGATGGAAGGCTACTCCTATGAAGAAAGGCTAAAAAGGTTGGGGCTCTTTAACCTGGAAAAGAGACGGCTGAGGGGAGATATGATAGAAGTCTATAAATTAATGAACGGAGTGGAACGGGTAAACGTAGATCGATTGTTTACCTTATCAGAATATAGAAAGACTAGGGGACATGCAATGAAGCTACAGGGTAAACTATTTAAGACTAATAAAAGAAAATATTGATTCACTCAACGTGTAATCAAACTCTGGAATTTGTTACCGGAGGATGTAGTAAAGGCTGTTAGTGTAGCTGGGTTTAAAAAAGGTTTGGACAAGTTCCTGGAGGAAAGGTCCATAAACCATTATTAAGAAGGGACCCAGGATATCAATGCTTGAACCAATACAAGCATTGTGGAACCTGTGTCCCTTGGGGAAACTGCTAGGTACGTATGACCTAGATTGGCCACTGTTGGAAACAGAATACTGGGCTTGATGGACCTTGGTCTGACCCAGTATGGCATATCTTATGTTCTTATGTTCTTATGTTTCTTGTTTTCTTGTGGTCGCGGCTGTCTTTCCCGCCGATACCGGTACCGCCAGTGCTTTATTCTTTTCTTTTCCAACTTAGAGAAATAACTTCTCCTCAGTTTTTTCTTTTATCTTTTTGAGGCCTAATAGGCCTTTCCAACATGGAGCCTTCTTCCCCTAGGAAGTGCCTTCACTACGGAAACTTAGTTTTCTTTTTAGACTCCAGTGCCTGGTGTCTAACCTGTTTGGGTCCTGACCCCTTTTCCCCTGGTCCATCAGGCTTTAGTATCGGGAGATGACCTTCTCTTTTTCGGGTATCCCTCAATGCCGTTTTTCCTCCGGAGGTGAGGACATCGGTTTATTCTTCTCTCCAGGATCAGGTAACCCACAAACAGTCTGTTAAGACTAGCCAATTCTTGATGGGTAGGTCTCATGCCCAGCATGATGATGGTTCCGGCCTTGCCCTCAAGACCCCATTGGCAATAAGACCCCAGCAGGAGTATTCGGGCTCCAAAGCATTTACGGGGTTTCAGGTTGTTCCTGGGGTTCACTCCTCACAGAACATACCTGAGCCATGCTCAGGGGTGGTATCCGCTTCGAGCGGTACCGATCCCCCGACATCGGCATCGGCACCGGTGTCGAGTGCTCCACTCTTCACCGAGGATCGTCAGCTGGTGTCCTCGGTACCTTCGGGGCCAATCGACTCGACCCAGACTGGCTTTCCTGCGACCCCGCCATGCGCGGGGTTGGTACCGGCTTCAAACGGTATCGCTCCCCCGGCATCGGCACCGGTGTCGAGTGCTCCACTCTTCACCAGGGGTCGTCGTCTGGTGTTCTCGGTACCTTCGGGACCGATCGACCCGACCCAGACTGGTTTTCCTGCTTCCCAGCCATGCGCGGGGTTGGTGCCGGCTTTGAACGGTGCTGATCCCCCGGCATCGGCATCGGCACCGGTGTCGAGTGCTCCGCTCATCACCAGGGATCGTCGTCGGGAGTCCTCGGTGCCTTCGGGGCCGATCGATACGACCCAGTCTAGATTTCTTGTATCCCAGCCAACCGTGGGGTCGATACCGGCGTCGAGCGGTACCGATGCCCCGGCGTTGGCATCGGTGTCGAGTGTTCCACTCTTCACTGGGGCTCGTCATCTGGTGCCCTGGGTACCTTCGGGGCCGATCGATGCGCCCCGGATGGGCTTTCCTCTATCTACGCCATGCTTGGGGGGGGGTACCCGCTTCGAGCGGTACCGATACCCCGACATCGGCACCGGTGTCGAGTGTTCCTCTCTTCACCGGGCGTCGTCCTCGGACATCCTCGGTGCCTTCGGTACCGATCGATACATTTCCGATTGACCTTCAGGTAGCGGCATCGCCGATTTCACCACCGACGCTCGTTTCGATGCCCAGTCTGGAATCCATATCCAGTCTAGATGACTTGGTTCCGACACGTTTCGGAGCCGATCCATGTCGCCTCTGACTACGCCGTACCGGGGATAATCACCAAAGCTCTCTGGTTACCTCGGTACCGCTTCGGCAACCTCCGATACCTGCTACGATGGCATTACCGTTGCCGGTGCCGGTGTCGGCGTCGGCGTCGTTTCCTGCAGTTCCATCGGTGCCATCGATCCTTTCTATGCCTAGCTTGGAATTGATACCGGGAACTGACGACGCAGTACTAACTGCCTCGAATCAGAACTGTCAGTATCGTTCTCCATCTAGCAGGATTCTTTTTATGCACCAGTCCAATAGGTCTTCTGGTGTTCACGCTGCTCATTCAGCCTACCCTGGAATAGTTCCTCTGGGAGATCCTTCTTTTCAGAAATTTCTCCTTGACATGGCAGCCTTTCTTGCCATTCCTATTCCTGGTCCTACTCTTGACCAAGATCCTGCAGAAAAGGAAACCATAATGCTTCCCTTGCATCAGTCTTTGCAGGACCTTCTTCTGAGGATTTGGGAATCACCTTTAAAGGTTCCTGCGCCTTCTACAGCCATGAATGTTCTGTATCAGGTGCCTCCCTCTCCGGGGTTTCAGAAAAGCCAACTTCCGCATCATTCCATTGTAGTGGAATCAGCAATGAGGAAGGTCAGAAGCAAGAAGAAGCATTCTTCTTTCCCACCAGGTCGTGCATCTAAAGCACTTGATGCCTTTGGACATCAAACCTTCCAAACTTTCTATGTTGGCTTCAAGAATTATTTCATATATTTTTTATGAGTCTCACACTTCAGGAGGTCACAGAGAAGTTATCTCTTTTGTCTCCTTTTTTGTCAGAACCTAAGGCCTCTGACTATTTCTTGCTTCTTAATCATAGCAGGAATATCTCTTGGTTTCTTTCCCGGGCTTCTCTAGACTCTTTTGAGTCTGTTAGCAGATCCTCTGCTATTGCCATTGGAGTGCGTCATACAGCGTGGCTGCAGGCTTCAGACTTGAGTAGATGGGCACAACATACCCTGGGTAATTCTCCCTGTACTGGAGAAAACCTTTTCAATAGAGAAGCTTTACGTCAGGTTGCTCATTGCTCCACTGATTTTCCAGGTTCTGGAAATCATCCTAAGCCTTCTTTTTCCCCAGGACGTCGGAAATGTCCTACCAAACCGTCTTTCCCGAAGAAGAGAAAGTTTCATCCTTCTGCCCATCCTCCCGGTGTACCCAAGCAAGGGACATCTCATCCTGGTCTGAAGTCTCCAGACGCTACCCAGTCTACTCATAACCAGCACCCATAGGTTCCTGTGTATTGTAATCTACAGTTGACTTCTCCTTAGCGGAAGTTTATTCTTCAAACTCTACACTGGTTTTTCTTTTCCAGTATGCTATGCTCTTGGGATACTTTTGTCCATGGGTTACAGACTTCTCCCTTCTTACTACCACGAAGGGAGGTTACTACTATCCCATGATAGTTCTGTCCCCCATATGGACGTCTTTTCCCTCAGCTGACTTACCACATGATAAGTCACTTTCCAACCCCCTCTCTTCCAGGGTATCCCCTGCTTGAGTTGGTGCCATACTGAAACACTTCCTTTTCTTCCAGTGTAGACTGTTTGTTTTTCCTTCAACCCGTGCTCTGAACAACTCATCAGACTGGAACGGAAATCTTCTCCGCTGCCTTTGCCTGTTTTCTCTCTGTTTTCATACAGGAGAATCCCCTCTGTTTGGTTCAGTTGCTGTATATGCAGGAGTTCCAGTGATTACTTTAGTGCTCATTGCAAGCTACTTGCAACTATCTTGCATAATACTATTCACTGCAGCTTATCTTCTTCTAGCCATATCCTTTCCCAGGGTATGGCAACACACCTGACTTCTGTCAGTTTTATCTTATAATTCTCCTGCACACTGCTCTCTGCAACCTTCAGAGAAGCTTTCTGCTATGGGCCCTTGCTACAGAGTATTGAACTTGTCTCTGTGGGTCCCTCATATACAGAGGACAAGTTTTTTCTACGTGAATGTCCACGGAGTTTCCAATCTGGCCGGAATATACTCCTGTTCCTTCCAGCTTGGCATTAGGTTTTTTACTCCACTTGGACAACGCATACTCTTTTACCGTACATGATGCCCCTGAACCCCTTGGCTGGGTCACTTTGGTATCTCCGTCTCTGCGTTCTTCTTGTCCTTTGGACATATCAGAGTCCTAAGGTACTGCTAACGTACTCTTGCCAGACTGCTGTTATCCTCTGTGTTTCACGCAACCATGCTGGTTCTTCCACTGACCTACATTCCTGCTCCACAGAAATAGTTTCTCTATATTTCTTCAGATGGGTTTCACCCCCTATTATTGGATGGATATTTTCCCATCACATTCCCCATGTGAATGTTTTTCTGTGGCTCGGTTGCAGGCATGTATTTTTAAAATTATTTTCCTGTATGTATGTGCATACATGGTTTTTATACCCTGGGTTGGTATCAGCCACCCCGTCTCTACCTATACATATATCTACATTCTATATGTAGATATATATATCACGCTTGTCTAGGCATATATATATATTCTCATATGTATAGATATGTATGTCTTTCCATATATATATACGTATATTGTTTGTTTTTAGTGGTGTGCTAGTTCAGCCTTCTCAGCTGTACTTACCTTGCCTCTCTCAACTAACTGGGCTTTGTGTGGTAGCCATTTTGAATTAAATCTCTCTCCCCAGAACCTGCTGTTTGTTAAACTTTTTTCCTGTCCTTGCCTGCCTGAGTGACTCCTCCCCCTCCCCCTGAGGTATTGTGTAGCCTTCTTCCTGTTTTCTCTACGTGTGCATAGTCTGTTTTAGTTTGCTTTTCTCTGACCAGAGAAGGGCTGTACTTTTACAGAGCTCTGCTAGTGAGGGGAAACAACACAAGCACTGGCAAGTTAAATGCAAAGCATTGATAAGGCAGGCAAAGCGGGAATTTGAGAAGAAACTTGCTACGGAAGCAAAAACACGAAATAAAGACTTTCAAGTACATTCGTAGCAAAAGGCCTGTGAGAGAGTCAATTGGACCATTAGATGATAGAGGGGTAAAAGGGGCAGTAAGAGGGGACAAGGCTATAGCAGAGAGACTGAATGAATTCTTTGCTTCGGTCTTTACTGAGGAAGATGTAGGGATGTTACCCAAGACTGAAGTGGTATTTAAAGGTGATACTGCAGAGGAATTGAGAGAAATATCGCTACACCGGAAGATATATTACAACTATTTGATAACTGAATAGTAACAAATCACCTGGACCGGATGGTATACATCCCAGAGTGTTGAAAGAACTGAAATATGAGATGCAGACCTGCTATTGGTAATCTGTGAACTTTCATTAAAATAATCTGTAATACCTGCAGATTGGAGGGTCGCCAACGTAACACCAATTTTTAAAAAGGGTTCCAGGGTGATCCAGGAAATTACAGACCGGTGAGCCTGACGTCAGTACCAGGAAAATGGTAGAAACCATCATAAAGAACAAAATTACACAGCATGTAGATAGTCATGGCCTAATGGGAGACAGCCAACATGGCTTTAGACAAGGAAGATCTTGTCTTACTAATCTGATCTGTTTTTTTGAAGGTGTGCATAAACAGGTAGACAAAGGTGAGTCGGTTGATATAGTGTATCTGGACTTTCAGAAAGCTTTTGACAAGGTCCCCCATCAGAGACTTTTGGCAAAGCTAAAAAGTCATGGGATAGGGGCAGTGTATATTGTGGATCGGGAACTGGTTAAAAGATAAAAAGCAGAGGGTAGGGCTAAATGGCCAATATTCCCAATGGAAAAAGGTGAATAGTGGAGTACCCCAGGGATCTGTACTGGGTCCCCTACATTTTGACATATTCATAAATGACCTGGAAAAAGGAATAACTAGTGAGGTTATCAAATTTGCAGATGACACAAAACTGTTTAAAGTTGTTAAAACCCAAGAGGATTGTGGAAAAATGCAGGAGGATCTGGATAAATTGGAAGACTGGGCATCCAAATGGCAGATGAAATTTAATGTGGACAAGTGCAAAGTTATGCACCTAGGAAGAACACCCACATTATAGTTACACGATGCAAGGCTCCACATTAGAAACCACCACCCAGGAAAAAGATTTAGGAGTCATCGTGGATAACATGTTAAAACCCTCCGCCCAGTGTGCAGCAGCGGCCAAGAAAGCAAATAGAATGCTAGGTATCATAAGGAAAGGGATGGAGAATAAAACAAAGGATATTATAATGCCTCTGTATCGCTCCATGGTACGACCGCACCTTGAATATTGTGTGCAATTCTGGTCACCGTATCTTAAAAAGGACATCGAGTTATTAGAAAAAGTACAGAGAAGAGCCACCAAATTGGTGAAGGGGATGGAAGGCTATCCTATGAAGAGAGGCTAAAAAGGTTAGGGCTCTTTAACCTGGAAAAGAGACGGCTGAGGGGAGATATGATAGAGGTCTATAAATTAATGAATGGAGTGGAACGGATAAACGTGGATCAATTGTTTACCTACAGATCATAGATATAGAAGGACTAGGGGACATGTAATGAAGCTACAGGGTAAACTATTTAAGACAAATAAGAGAAAATATTTCTTCACTCAACGTGTAATCAAACTCTGGAATCTGTTACCGGAGGATGTAGTAAGGGCTGTTAGTATAGCTGGGTTTTAAAAAAAGGTTTGGACAAGTTCCTGGAGGAAAGGTCCATAAACCACTATTAAAAAGGGACCCCCGGATATCAATGCTTGACCTAGTACAAGCACTGCAGAACCTGTCTTTTGGGGAAACTGCTAGGTACGTATGACCTAGATTGGCCACTGTTGGAAACAGGATACTGGGCTTGATGGACCTCGGTCTGACCCAGTATGGCATTTCTTATGTTCTTATGTTCTTATATATATAGGTATGCGCATATTGGGAGATGTCCATAGCACCCTATGTCTAACCTATCTCCCTGAATGTCGGTGCTTAGGTTTTTATTTCCTTATGGGGTCCAGACAGTAAACTGCCTATTATCATACGGCTCAGTAACTGGGACTGGTTATAGTAACAATTAATGCTGTGATGTCAACAGCTTCTAATTTTGTTATACATCTCCTTTTTTTTTTTTTCTATGCAGTCTCAAACTTCGATGTCTTCCTATCTCTTACCAGCTAGGAAAGACAGTGTACATCTTCAGTATTCCTGGTACACTTCTGTTCTCCTTGGGAATAGGGGCTTTTTTCCATACCCTCTCTTCCCTTCCGGACTGGGCTAATTCTCCAGATCGGTCAGTTTTCTTCTTTTAGTCCTCAATGTTTATGACTCTGTACCTAAAAGAGTTCTCAGCTTTCCCATAAGCTTTTCATTAGGGGCCTGCCGATCTTCTCCTGTCCCGGTTGACACCTGGGTCACCTGCCCATTCCAGATTGGAACTTCTTCCTCACTGCTGTGGAGTTACCTTGAAGATTCCGCTACTGCATCTACTGTCTACTTCCTACAATCCAGTAGGTAAGCTCTATATTGTGCTAGTTCATTAAATATTTTACTGGTACTTGACATACGTTCTAAAGACTTTTTCCCTGTAGTCTTTAGATTCGCTGTTCCTCTGCAGCTCTGCTCTATTCAACTCCTACCCCCCATCCCCCCGGGGATGCCAGAGATCCAGGTTGGGAAATGCCGTCCTGTCCCAGGGATACGCATTTTATGGGATCTCCCCTGGCACCCGCTGCTAGGGAGTCCCCATGTGTGAAGACTCATTCCTGCTTGTTCCTGGAGATAGCACAGTTACCTGTAACAGGTGATCTCCGGAACAGCAGGAATTAGTCTTCACAACCCACCCACCTCCCCAGGAGTTGTATCTATCTATTTCCTTTCCTCCTTCTCTCCTTCTGTCTCAGCTATGAAACTCAACTGAGGAGAGGCAGTGGGAAAGGCGGGAAGTCACCGCGCAGGCGCAAGGGATGCTCCCAAAGGCTTTCTGATTGGATGCTGGGGAGCATTCCCGTGCAGGCTCCGTCGGCGCCGACGTACCCATGTGTGAAGACTAATTCCTGCTGTTCCGGAGATCACCTGTTACAGGTAAGTAACTGTGCTTTCAGGGACAAATTAGGATTTCATAGTCAAGCAACTTTCACAGGTTCCATTATAACACTCATAATAATCTAGTTTGATCCAGGATCCAATTATCCAGCTAACCAGTGGGTCAATATTTCACTTTCATAGGCACAAGTACTTATTTCCAGAATCAAGACTCCCCGGGTCTCCACTTCTCACAGTTTAGCTTTTAAGCCCTCAAATTGCTGGGAGTAATGCATTGATCTCCAGGAACAAGCAGGAATGCAGTCTTCACATATGGAGAAGCCCATGTGGGAACTCTCCCCAACACCCAATAGGAAAGCTTTTGGGAGCATCCCACTGCACCTATGTGCCTGTCTGTCTTTCCAGCCTTTCTCCTCAGTTTCTAGTTTTCCGCGGAGCCATTCGGACATCTGTCCTGTCATCACTGTTTTCTCTGTGCCCTTTGGTGTAAACCGTACTAAATTTTTTTGTCTTCCTGCTGGCTCCAGTACTGTCGCTCAATACTGGAGTCCGTTTTTCTTTTATGTTTGTTTTTTCATCTTTTGCCACAACTCCCACTGCTGGTTTTGACAGCCTAAACAGCCATTGCCTTTTTTGACCTGGCAATGGCTGTGCTCCCGAATATAGAGAAAGAAACTAGTGGTTTTAGAAAGTGTTCAAAGTGTCGGAACACTAGTTCAACCACTGATAAGCACAACTGGGCGCCCTCTTGTCTTTTGTGTCAGCTGATAACTAAAGGGGGATTTAAAAACTCTAAAGAACGTGGGTCTCTGTTTCTATCAGACTCAGCTGCTTCAGTTCACTCTTCATTGGCCTCCACATCCTCACAGGCATCGACATCTTCAAGTGGTTCCCACACCATCTTGAAGTCAAAGCACCTAAGTAAGCACAAGTCCTCTACTGATGAAGTGAAGATTTCCATGCTGTTGACATCGAGACTCCATGTCGATACCAGAGACCGGCTGGAACAGCAGCATCTGGACTCCCCCAGAGGTGAATCAGACTCTGATCAGCCAGCCAAACAGCTCCAGTGGAAGTACACATTCTCCAAAGCACAAGAGGGGCTCCAGGACGCTCCCAAGGCACCGACCAAGGAACTACTGGTTCTGTGTTCTGGGACGTATAGCAGCCCTGTATGGCAGCCCCCTGTGTTCTGGGACGTATGGCAGCCCACCCAGACTTCATCCATCTCCCTAGATCAGCATATGCTGGCTCTTGAGTGGAGTGTGGCAGCGATTTTGGCAGCATCAGTGCCAGTAGCCTCAAGGCCCTCTGGATCCCAGGTCTCCATGTCGAGCCTGGACATCGGTACTTTAAGGCCTTCAACTTAGAAACATAGAAAAATGATGACACAAAAAGACCACATGTCCTATCTAGTCTGTCCTTCCATATCAACAACTACAACACTCCCCTTTTTTCCTTTAGAGATCTTCTGTGTTTGTCCCATGCTTTTTTGAATTCAGATACTGTCCTCATCTCTACCACCTCCACTGGGAGACTATTCCACGGATCCACCACTCTCTGTAAAGAAATATTTCCACATATCACTCCTGAATCTATCCCCTTTCACCTTCATCCCATGTCCCCTCATAGCAGAACTATGAGTATGCTTAAAATATACCTATTACAGAAAGACATTGAAGACCTGGCAAACCATAGCTGCAGGAACAATTTCCTTATTCTTGGTCTCTCTGAAGGCTTAGAGGGGTCAGAAATGCTGAAATTTCTTGAATCCAATCTCCCTACCTGGTTGGGCCTAGCTTTCTTGCCACACTGTTAGAACTTGAGTGTGCTCACTGTGTGCCTTTGCAGTTACTCATGAATCGGGCCTTCCCAAGACCAATGGTGGCTAAAGCGCTCCAATATTAGCAGGTACTACAAATATTGCAAGTTGCATGGGAGAAAGAGTTTGTAAATGTTGCAGGTCATAAGATCCTCATGGTCTTGGAACTGGCTAAGGATACAGCCACAGCCAACAAGCGCAAACAACTTTTGGATCTAAGACCAAGGCTCAAAGCAGTGGGCGCTATGTATGGCCTATCCTGCTCGCATGAGGGTGACTTTGAACAATGTGATGAAAACATATGATGCTGAGTTACTGCTCGAATTCGTGAGCGAGCACAAACATGGAGAATGCTCTGAATCGGCGATGGAGTGTATATTGGCACCTTCTACTTGATTTCATCCACATCTAGTGCTGTACTCTTCAGCTTACTTACCTGTCATCTTGGTCACTCTGATCGACATGGAAACTCTTACTGTCGATGGTGGCCCGGAGAGGGGTTCATTCTGGTCTCCCATTATGAACATGAAGACTCACATTGTTCTTGTGGAAAGTTGTCCCCTCCTTGGGGGACTGTTTAGTTTTGATTGGTTTCATGCATGGGGGTGTGATATAGTGATGTTTTGTATGATGGATGCAGTGTGGAGTGTGTATGCATGCAGAGGTTGGCTGCAGGACTTTGCTCCTTTCACCTTGCTCCTCCTTATGCCTGGAATAAACTACCTGAGTCTGTACGTTAGTCTTTATCTCTGGCCCTTTTCAAATCCAGGCTGAAAACTCACCTCTTCGCTTTTGGATCTTGATTTGCCTAATTTCCTTTGTGTTTTCTTACCATTCCCCGTAGATGTAGTCTGTCTACAACCTTGGAATAGAAGGTCTATTAGTATTATGGTCAGGAAGTTTTCCACTGAGGTTTTGATAAGTAAATAGAGAATCTGTTAAATTGGTGATAGTAATCAAAGTGTGTGTTTCTGTCGGTTTTCTAACTTGGATATTTAAGTAAACTTAACTCTATTTTGCTACATATTGCATTTTCAAAGTTAAATTTTTATTTATATCTACAATTTGTACTGGCACTACAATTGTAAAAGGATAGAAACAACCTTTTCCCCTAAACCTTTTTACAAACTCCATTCCAGCAGCTATGATGTTTCTTAATGCTAAATGGTCCATTACATCTTCAGTTTTCTTTCTATTTGTATCCCTATTTGTGTAGTGGTGTTTTTAGAGTACATTAGAAGTCATGGATTTAGATTTTGAGAAGAGTAATGGCAGAGGCCTCATTTTATTTCTAAAATATATTAGATGTTCTAGTAGTAGATGTTAAGTGTAGTACTACTGAAAGATGCTAGACTGAGAGCATTCATTATTTATTTATTTAATGGTATTTATATACCGCCTTATCATTCAATCAAAGCGGTTTCCACGGCAAACAATCAAGGGGGCAAATGTTTTCATGCAGTGTACAGAGTGGTGTGTATGTGTTGGCGGGGATGTGATTAGATTATTGTATATACCTCCCCCCTCCCAACAGATACACATTGATGCACTTCCACCAATGTGCTTTAAGTTTTTTGTTGTTGAGTGAGCATGACTAGCAGAAAGATATTTCAGTTACATTGAACACTGAACAGTTTGAATAGTGCGGTTTTGAAACTTCTGAACAGTAATGCCAATCAATGCTTAAATGATTTTTGTTGCTGTCCCCGTCTCTCAGTTCTATCACTTATTTATTTATTTTTGTTTTGTCTGCTGCTTAATAAATCAAAGCAGTTTTACAGGGAACAAAAACAAAAATGTGTATATATAACATAGGCAATTTAAACTGATGACTCAACAGTTAATGGTGCTTTCGGACCTTGACTCACCTGATCTCCTTTGTGTTTCCTTACCATTCCCTCTAGATGTATCACTGTCTACCCCTACTGTGTTGTCTGTCTTGACTAAATTGTAAGCTCTGATGAGCAGGGACTGTCTTACATGCCTGTGCAGCGCTCCATATGTCTTGTAGCGCTATACAAATGCTTAGTAGTAGTAGTAGCAGCAAAACATAATTAACGGAGCTGCTTTCAGAATGTTATAAGGTCTGTTATGCTGCTTAATTTCTTTGGTAGTGAGTTCCAAAGTGTTAGTGAGCAGAGTGAGAATTCTCTCTGGATATAGATTGATTACTTCTTCTAAAATCTGTAGGTATTAAGATGTTCTGCTTTTTTGGATTGTGTGACTTAGTGATTCTAGATGTGTTGCGAATAATATTTGTAAGACCTTAAAGGTGATAATTAGGACTTTAATTCTGAAGGTTATTGGGAGGCAGTGCAACATATGTATAGCATAGGTGTGATTCTTTCTGATTTTAGTGCTTTATAGATAAGGCGTGTTGGGCATCTAAATTTGATATAGGGCTTGTTTTGACAGGCCTTGGAGGATGCTATTACAGAAGTCAAAATGAGGGGAAATCATTGCTTGAAGCACTGTACGGATGTTCTGGCACAATAGGTGGTCTTACATGTTGCAAGTGTCCTAATCTTATTATAAATTGCTTTAGTGGTATTGGCTATATGGGGTGGTTAGGCTTAGATTCTAGTCCAGGATTATTCCTAGGTATCTTGCCTCTTGCTTGACTGCCAATGTTGCTTCATTAACTTTTATTGTTGCTGGTAGAGTAAAAGTCATCCGTGGTAATAAATAGTACTTTAGTCTTGTTTAAAGTTTCAGGTTGTGGGATACATCATTGAAACATGAATTTAGACAATGCCATAGAGTCGAAACACTCATTACATCCCTGTTAAACTTATAAGGGGAACTGAAAAACCAAAACAAGAATTTATACTCATCTTTCAAGATATCGCATCTGCATTTGATTCTGTTTGCCATCAACTCCTACTAGCAAGACTTCACCAGATCGGAATTCATGGAACGCTACTATGGTTTAAAACTTAACAGATCGCACTCAACAGGTTAAAAATAGGCCAAAACACTTCTACACCATACAAACAAGTGTAAGGAATTCCACAGGGCTTGGCAATCTCCACCTTACTTTTTAATATTTACACACAACCGATCTGTAATATCATCCAAAAGCACAAGGTAAATTAACACATCTATGTTGATGATGTGATGTTATATCTTCCATACAACATATCAAAAGTTAACCTCAGTCAAATAGTCACCTGATGCAGAACCTGCCACGGGATCACACTTTGATTTAGAAGACCCCTAAATCCCGAATCTCACTTTTCCAAGGTAGTTGAACACCCCCAGTAGAAAACCCCAAATGCTGACTTTCATCACTAAGGTTCTCACAAGACAGTATCTCATTTTCTTAATATTCAGGACTAAACGAATCCGGTTCTCCCTTATCCAAATATGCCTCACAGGGGCCACCTCTTCTTACGTCCCCCCCATCACTTCTATCCAACTACGAACCTGAACTTCCACGGGTTCCTCCCTTCCCACAGTCCATTTACTAAGCACCAACGTCCATAACCTACCTTCATCTATCCTCCCCCACTGTTTACACAAAACACGATCTAAATCTACTCTCCTCTCCCCCCCCCCCCCCACCCCACACAAACTCAAAGGGAATTATTAAATGGTCCGACCAAGGGACTGGGATACCCAGTTGCACCATCAAATCCCACCCATCCACAAATCTCTGACCTAAAAAAACTATTTATTTATTATTTTATTTT
The DNA here is from genome assembly GCA_033557465.1 of Ichthyophis bannanicus. Taxonomy (NCBI): domain Eukaryota; kingdom Metazoa; phylum Chordata; class Amphibia; order Gymnophiona; family Ichthyophiidae; genus Ichthyophis; species Ichthyophis bannanicus. Next base: position 62,236,283 of record CM066050.1, read on the forward strand.
ATTTGTGCGTTTTTTTTATACCGCCCCTTCCAGAGATCAGAAGCGGTTTACAGAGAACATGTCAAAACATTAACATTAAACTTACATGGAACATTGACAGTGGAAAATTAACAGTGGGAAAAATTATTTACATAGGAACCTAACATAATTATAAACAAATTAACTATTTACATTGGCTGAGAGAGAAATAATCATACTGAGGTATGTAATTCAACAACAGTTGGAGAGATTATTTGTATTCAATAACAGAGTTTGTATTAACTGTTTACAGTCGGTTGGGAGAAGTGTGGAATTCAACAACAGTCGGAGAGATTATTTACTGGCTAACATTCAGTATGAGTGAAGCATGGGAAACAATCTAAAAGTTTTCCGCTTACAATGCATGGGGGCGGGGCTCTATATCATCTGCTGAAGACCCATGTCTCTAAACAAAGATAATAAAAACTAAACAAAACTAGCGGATTTACCAGATTAAAATCTCCTAAAACCAATAAATACTCTAAATGACCTAATGCCACATTATTCCCAAATGCTCCTGGGAAAGACCAGGTGGACAATACACCAATAAAACACCCACTTTCTTAGAACACTTCATTTCCATTAGTAAACCTTCACACAGCTGAGGAAACCCCCATTCCACTTGACTAATATCCCACTTAGTATGATAAATTATAGCCACACCCCCATCCTGCTTGCCAGTCCTGACCACTTGATGACAGGCATATATCAGAGGACAAAGCAAGTTAACTACCACCCCTTCCTTCTTGGAAAACCAGGTTTCTGTTATAAATAGAAAATCCAACCTTTCGTCCCTAACATCATCAAATAAACATTCCATTTTTGACACACAGAACAAGCATTGATGAGAACACAGCGCACATTCGGTCTTCCCTGTCTCTCACCAACACCTCTCTTTATGCCCTGCAAAACACTAACCCTCCCTAACTCTCTATGATGCTGCATTCCAAATCTAACCCTACCATGTCCCATCACCACCTCAGTCCCTCCCCCCTTCTCCCTATTAGAGGAGAAACACATACTCTGTCACCCCACTACCACTCAACACACCACTTCACACCTACTGCCCCCAATTATACAGCATTAACACCCCCCTACCCTGGTGTTCTCCGCACTGTTCCAAGTGGTGTGCTAAGTGGTACAGCAGTACTGAATACCCATGTTCAGTGGTTACTGCTGCTGGCAATGCCATTTAGTTTGGGCTAGGCTGAGGTGCACTGCTTAAAATCTTTACAGTGTTAGGGTTAAATTAGAAAGGGTTAAATAAGAAAGGGTGCTGAATATAGAGAGTGATAAATAGAACTATGAATAAGGGTTGCCACATCCTTCAATGATGTGCATTAGCAGAACTATTTGAGGTCATGGATTGTAATAATCTCTCTCCCTGTATAATTTGCTAGGTTTTTATGTTGATCAGTCACTCTGACTTTATTCATTTTGAAAGTTTTCTATACTGCCTTATCAAGCAACAGATTGGGGGGAGGGGGCCTACCTTTTTGAAGCCATTTAATGATTGATATTTTTTCTTTATGGTGTACTTTTGGTATCCCATCCAAAATTGTTCCTTAGGATTTTTAGTTAACTCCTTAACTCATCCTACTGTAGCCATTTAGCTAATGGGGAAGCAGAGTTAACTTGACGATTGTAGAGTTGGTGCCCTTGCAGTGATAGCCAACCAAGCACTGCTCCCCCTGATCACTGATCCCCCTGCTCTATCACGGCAGAGCTGCTCTGGTTTTGGTGGGAGGATTTGCTGCCGCTTTCCAGGATCCGTGGTGTCTGACAGACTATCCATAGAAGCGTAGGGGGATTGGTGATCAGGGGGAGCAGCGCTTGGTTGACAAGCACTGCAGGGACACCAGCTCTAACGGCGAGTTCCCCAGGCAGCGGTTAGTTGAGCACTATGGGTTTTCCCCAGTTAAGGGATTAAGGAAGAAATACTAATAAAAGGTTTTTCACTTTCTGTGCTCTTCCTGCAGGTACACATTTATATATGCACTTAAACCATGCTTCACCCATCTAAAAGATATTCTAAACATTTGATAAGCAGTTGATTATAAAAATGAATGGAGTGTTTAACAGCTGTGGATTAGTGACGCAGGATCTACGGGTGCGCCACAGTTTGTGAAATAGTAGTTTGTTTTTTTAATTGCAAATATCATTGCTTGCTTGAATTGGTGGGGGGGGGGGGGAAAGAGGCGTTTTGCTGTTTTAAAAACGCCTTATGTAGTACTGTAGAGTATGTGTATATCAACTTATTCTGAGTGCTGGGATAAAATGCCATGCAAAACAAAGTTTTACATGCCTCATATCTCATTTTATTTAAGGCTGTACATGAACATGAGAGGAAGAATGTTTACTTCAATGGAAATGGGCCAAGGAAAAAGGACTGGCATAATTATGAGTCAATAAGGAAAGACTTGGAAAGGACAGGTATTGTATGATACTAATAACTTGTATAACAAGTTTTGTTTCAAGGTTAGTGAAGAGAACCATAGTCCTTTAACAAAAATTAAATGTTTAGACCAGCGATGGCGAACCTATGGCACGCGTGCCAGCTGTGGCACGCGAAGGCCTTGCAGCTGGCACGCGGGCCATAGGTCCGCAAAAAAAAGAAAAAGCTGTCTCTGACTGCGGACGCGGCAAGGGCAGAATGCAGCGTCCCGCGGGGCCCCCTCCGCCCGCTAAGCCCCTCTGCAAGAGCTTTCAGATTCGCGAGGGAGAGCGTCTCCCTCGCGTCTCTGTTAAGCCGCAGGGGCTAATGGGAAATTTCCCATCAGCCCCTTTAGACGCGAGGGACTGATGGGAAATTTCCCATTAGCCCCTGCGGGCTTAACAGAGACGCGAGGGAGACGCTCTCCCTCGCGAATCTGAAAGCCCTTGCAGAGGGGCTTAGCGGGCGGAGGGGGCCCCGCGGACATTGCAATCTGCCGCGGCAGCAGCCAGAGCCTGCTTTTTTTTTTTAAAAATTTGCCGGGGGGGTTAGGACTGCTAATGGGCAGGAGGAGGGGGGGGGTTAGGACTGCTAATGGGCAGGAGGAGGGGGGGGGTTAGGACTGCTAATGGGCAGGAGGAGGGGGGGGTTTAGGACTGCTAATGGGCAGGAGGAGGGGGGGTTAGGACTGCTAATGGGCAGGAGGAGGGGGGGGTTAGGACTGCTAATGGGCAGGAGGAGGGGGGGGTTTAGGACTGCTAATGGGCAGGAGGAGGGGGGGTTAGGACTGCTAATGGGCAGGAGGAGGGGGGGGTTAGGACTGCTAATGGGCAGGAGGAGGGGGGGGTTAGGACTGCTAATGGGCAGGAGGGGGGGGTTAGGACTGCTAATGGGCAGGAGGGGGGGTTAGGACTGCTAATGGGCAGGAGGGGGGGTTAGGACTGCTAATGGGCAGGAGGGGGGTTAGGACTGCTAATGGGCAGGAGGGGGGGTTAGGACTGCTAATGGGCAGGAGGGGGGGGTTAGGACTGCTAAAGGCAGGAGGAGGGGGGGGTTAGGACTGCTAATGGGCAGGAGGGGGGGTTAGGACTGCTAATGGGCAGGAGGGGGGGTGGGTTAGGACTGCTAATGGGCAGGAGGGGGGGTGGGTTAGGACTGCTAATGGGCAGGAGGGGGGGTGGGTTAGGACTGCTAATGGGCGGGCGGGCGGGGGGGTTAGGACTGCTAATGGGCTGGGGGGGTAGGACTGCTAATGGGCTGTGGGCTGATGGGGGTTTAGGGCTGGAAGTGAGTTGATGGGGGGGGGGCTAGGACTGGTATTGGGTTGGGGGGTTGCTAGGACTGGAAATGGGCTGATGCAGGGACTAGAAGGGAATGGATGCTGGGTGAGGCTGGAACTAGAAGGGAGCTGATGTTGGGGGAGGATTAGAATGGGATGGGGCTGTGAGTAAAATGGAGAGGGGAAAAATATTTTGTGTGGGAGGGATAAAAAATCTACAATTGGCCGGTATTGGGAGAGTAAGTGGGGATTGAGGATGGAGGGTAAAATTGAGTGGATGAAATAGGAATGAGGAAAGAGCAAAAGGAGAAAGATTAGTATGTTAAAGCGGATGTAGAGAGAGAGAATGGAAAAAAAAACTAGAAGAGAGAAGAAAGGACAAATGGACAGCAGATGATGGAGAGTTAGCAGAAAACATGAAGAAACCAGAAGAAAGTGGCTGGAGCAATTGCAACTGTGTAACTGAGCTGAGGTATTCTGTTTATGTAATTCCTTTTTGACATTGCCACTTGTTCTCTTTCCCAGTAGGTCATGTATTGTTATTGTCTGAAATGTATTGGTTTAATATTTGCATTGGTGCCTTTTGATAGGTATGGTGTGGTGCTTTGAGTCCTGGTAGAGCTGTTAGGATACGTCGGGTTTGCTATTGGATCTAAATGGGCAGTGTTTGTAGTAGTTCCTAATGTGCCTGGCGGTTGGCACTGATTATTGTTATGTAGATATCTTGTTGTCTGTCTTTATCCATACACTCATTAAGAGACATGTTTACTAAAAGTTAGTGTATGTTAGCATTATGCAAATATTTATGCAAATTGACGTGCTGGCACTTTGAGGAAATTCTTTGGTTTTGTGCGGCAGTTTGGGCACTCGGGCTCAAAAAGGTTAGCCATCACTGGTTTAGACCTTTTTACTTTTCTGGGAGTGGGTTCCCTTGGTATTTCTATCATCAAGCCTAGTAATTGTGCTCAGGGGTGGCCCATGGGGGGTGCGGGGCCATGTGCGGAGACTCGGTGCGGGGCCTCATTTGCATAAGGGACTCATATGCATAAATATTTGCATAATGTTACCATACACTAACTTTTAGTAAACATGCCTCTTAATGAGTGTATGGATAAAGAAAGACTAAAAGATTTCTACATTGCTATAATCCAGTGCCAACCGCCAGGCACATTAGGAACTACTACAAACACTGCCCATTTAGAACCCATAAGGGTAAAAGGCAATAAATACAGCCCATCAGCCCACTTCCAGTCCTAACCCCATTAGCCCATTTCCAGTCCTAAGCCCCCCCCCCCCGACCCAGGGAAAATGTAAAAAAAAAAAACTGTCTGCGGCCGCGGCAGAATAGTGTCCCGCGGGGGCCCCCCCTGCCCAGTAAAGCCTGCCCTCTCTGCATCAGCTCCCTCTCCGCAGTCGCACTGGCTTTCAGAGCGCGAAGGGAGAGTTTCTCCCTCGTGGCTCTGTTAAGCCCGCAGGTGCTGATGGGAAAGTTCCCATCAGCCCCTGCAGGCTTAGCAGAGCTGCGAAAGGGAAACTAGTCTCTGTTTGCGCTCTGAAAGCCAGTGCGACTGCGGAGAGAGAGCTGATGCTGGAAGGGCAGGCTTTGCTGGGAAGGGGGGGCCCTGCAGGACACTCGATGCGGCCGCGGCAGCAGACAGCTTTTTTTTTTTAATTTTAAAATTTACTTTTAAATCAGAATGTTCTTTGCGCGGGGCACCCTGAAACGTGGGGCCCTGTGCAAAAAACATTCTTGCTCAATGGACGGGCCGGCCCTGATTGTGCTGACTATTTATATAAATGTATCTTCTAATTAAATATTTGTATATTGTTTCAAAAGTGCAAATTTTAAGTTGCAGCCATCACTTTGCAGAAAAGGCGACAGCGAAAGTCAGAAGGATTCTTGGGTGCATAGGGAGAGGGAATGGTCAGCAGAAAAAAAGGAGGTGATAGTTCCTTTGTATAAGTCTCTGGTGCAACTTCATCTGGAGTATTGTGTGCAATTCTGGAGACCAAACCTTCAAAAAGATATAACAAGATGGAGTTGGTGCAGAGGGTGGCTACTGAAATGGTTAGTGGTCTTTGTTATGGGGACAGACAAAGATCTTAATATGTATACATTAGAGGAAAGGCGGGATAGAGGAGATATAATAGAGATGTTTAAATACCTCTGTGGCATAAATGCACAAGAGGAGAGCCTCTTTAGATTGAAAGTAAGTCCTACAACGAGGGAGCATAGGATGAGGGTAAAAGGCAATAAACACAGGAGTATTCTCCGGGAACAAGCAGGGAGTCTGTTCTCACATATGGGTGACGTCGGCACCGACTGAGCCCTTGTGGAAGCATCTCCCCAGCTTTCAAAGAAAGCCTTTGGGAGATGCCACCAAACATGTGTGGTCCCCTTCCCGCCCAAGGGTGCCATCTTACTCTATCTCCATTTTTTCCGATGAGCCCTTCAGACGCCTATCTGTTTTCTCCCAGAAAAAGTTGATTCCTTATAGTTCCTCCAGTTCAGTCCTCCACCTCTGGGTAGCGTACCTCCTCTTGCAGCATGAAGACTGGGCATGTCAAAATTGTGACATCACTGGATGTAGCCTGCTGGTCTCTCCCATCAGCCCCAGTGTGTCCAGTCTCCATGCAGCAGGAGGACGTAGTGAGCCTAGGTGCTGGGCTCACTAGTGGAACAGATACGGAGCATTTGTTAGAATAGTTAATTTATGGGTTTTTCTTTTCCCCCCTATCTTTATATTAATTTTGTACTGTTACTTTAAAAAAAAAAAAAAAAAGGCTTCATGTGCAGGACTTGAACCAGCTTTCTTTGCTGCCCCTCACCTCTTGAGTGTTTTCGAGCGGTTTGGGCTGCTCTCCCCTCCTAGTTGGGACGGAGGGGAGTTGTTCAGCAGGGCAGAAGGTCTGCCGGCCAGCTCCGGGGATCGCGTTATATTTCCAGACGGCACAGCTGGAGCCGGGAAGCGCTCTCCATGCTGTGAACAGTAGCGCAGATAGAAGGGCTGACGATTGCACTGCCGATCGAGTGAACAGCTCGGGGGCATATTTAAAACAAAGCAGGAGAGTGCTCTGCTAAAGCCCAGAGGGGCTGGACGGCTTAAGAGCCCACATCTGGGTCGAAGGGGCAGACAGGCCCTGTTGTGTTCACGCACATTTCTCCCGTGCTTTTTTCTGGCCGCGAAGCAACTGCAGTTTTCCTAATACCTTAGATTCCTGGTGAGACAGGTTTAGCAAGGGTAATTTAAGTTAAGTTAAACTAAACCAAATTAACTTAAATTACATTATTTAATTTTTGGGTTTTAATTAGAGAAATTTTGGAGTTTTATTTTTTGAGGCCTTAAACGAGGCTCCAAAAAAAAAAAATAGAAGAGTTAGAGAGAGAATCTATTTTAACTTTTAGTTTATCTTGCTTTGTTTTGGCTTAAGAGTGGATCCTTAATTACTAAGAGGTTTAATTTAATTTTATTTTATTGCTACATGCTGTTACGTCCACAGTGCTTGTTGTGTGGCACGCGCAGGGGCGCAGTCTCGGACGCCGGGGTTTGCCGACGCTGTGCTCTGGCATCGTCCACAATGGGGCAGGAGATGCAGGATAAAGCCAGATAGGGAACTCCAAGCCCATCGGCAACGGGAGAAGGTGAGTCCTCATTGAAGGTCCCCCAGGGCCCCTTCCGGAAGGCCCAGCGGGGGCGGCTAGTGCTGTGGCACTGACAGGATCTGGGGTGGCTCTTTGAGTGTTTTCTCCAGATTTTGTGCTAATTATGCATCAAGCCTATTCCTTGCGTCAGCAGGGAGTGGTGACAGAGTCTCTTCCGCCTGGAGTTATGGGGCAACAATCAAGCTCAGAAAAGTCCGGCAGTAGTCTCTTAAAAGGGCACGATCGCTCGACGATCAGCTCTTGTATTCGGATTGACCTGATACGGAAGACATAGATGTAGAACCAGAATCAGGAATGGAAGAACTTGAGGAAGGAGAGATTCCGGCCTCCCCGCAAACCACCTCTTTCCCCTTCAGTCTATTCAACATTCTGCTGCTCGTCTGATTTTCCGCCAGTCTTGTTTTTCCCACATCACTCCTATCCTCATATCACTTCATTGGCTTCCCATCCGTTTCCGTATCCAATTGAAGCTTCTCCTACTGACCTATAAATGTATTTACTCTTCTGCCCCCCTTTCGTCTCTCTTTACACTCCCTCTTGGTTACTTCGCTCTTCTAATAGTCTTCATTTATCTATGCCTTTCACTCGTATTGCTAATTCTAGACTTCGCTTCTTTCACCTTGCTGCACCCTTCGCCTGGAACAGCCTTCCTGTCTCTGTGCACCAGACGTCCAACCTGGCCATCTTCAAGTCCAGGTTGAAATCCCACCTCTTCACTATTGCTTTTCATTCTTGACTCTTGTGTTGTGATATGACTATTTTATATATGCTGTGTTTACTCTCTCTAACATTAGATGTATACTTTGTCCTGTTGATCTGTAATTTGTATCATGTAATTTTTTGTCTTGACTAGATTGTGAGCTCTGATGAGCAGGGACTGTCTTTTATTTGTGTGTACAGCACTTCATATGTTTGCAGCGCTTTATAAATGCTTAATAATAATAATAATAATAATAAAAGGAGAGGTTTCATTCTCCGCGTATAGATGCAGCAGTGTCTGCGATCACGAAAAAGACGACTATACCGGTAGAAGGTAGTGCGGCATTGAAGGATGCGCAAGACAGGAAGGTGGACGGCTTATAAAGACAAGCCTTTGAGGTTAATGCTCTCTCATTGCAAGCTTCTATTTGCGGGGCATGGGTGGTGAGAGCTTGCCTCAGATGGTCGCAACACCTGCAGCAGCCATCTCAGCACACACGAGCGTTTAATGGATGTGACACAGCTAGAATCAGGTGCGGCATATCTAGCTGATGTTCACTATGATTTGATTAGGGCGTTGGTGAATAATATGTCGTCCTTGGTAGCTGCGCACCGTTATCTATGGTTAAGAAATTGGGTGGCGGATGTTTCTTCTAAGTCGCGTCTTAGTAAGCTCCCGTTTAAGGGGAAGTTGTTGTTTGAAGATCTTAACAAGTTGGTTAAAGATTTGGGAGAGTCCAAAGGCAGAAGGTTGCCGGAGGATAAGCCTAAACAGGGGAGACCCCTGCCGTCTTCGCCCCGTCAGTTTAGAGACTTCAGGCAATTTCGTACCTCTCGATTGGGAGGTTTCCAAAGAGGAAGATTTGTTTCAAGAGCACAGGGATTTCGTGGTTTTTGGGGAGCGGTTAGAGGGTTCGCAACTGCCTCTTCCGCGGCGGCCCAAAAAACACAATGAAGCGAGGCGGGCCTGGGTAGGAATTCAGTTGATAGGAGGACGGCTTCGGGGGTTTCTTCCTGCCTGGGTCCAGATAACGGCGGATCAATGGGTGTTGGAGGTAATACGCAAAGGGTATGCTCTCGAATTTGCTCGTCTGGTGCTAAATTCGTTTGTCCTGTCTCCTTGCAAAGGGCAGCAGAGAACGGTCACGCTCTGACTGACATTAGATCATCTCTTACAGTTAGGAGTGGTCGTGCTGGTTCTGCAGGAGCTCTATGGCGTCTGTCGTTACTCTATTTATTTCATAGTACCAAAGGAGTACGGGTCTCTCCGTCCTATACTGGACCTCAAGGGAGTGATTCGCTGTCTACAAGGGCCTCACTTCCGAATGGAAACCTTACGATCGGTAATAGTGGTGGTTCGACAGGGGGAATTCTTGACTTCCTTCAATCTTACCGAGGCGTATTTGCACATCCCAGTCAGATCAGCTCATCAGAAGTTTCTAAGGTTCGCGCTTCCGTAGGGGCATTTTCAGTTTCAAGCCTTGCCCTTCGGGTTGGCAACGGCTCCGTGCACATTCACCAAGGTTATGGTGGTGGTAGCTGCGGCGCTGCGAAAAGGAGGAGTCCTAGTTCACCCTTACCTCAACGATTGGTTGATTCGGACAAGATCCAAGGTCAAGAGCATGCAAGTTAGAGTGGTGAACTTTCTACAGAGTCTCGGCTGGGTAGTCAATGCGTCCAAAAGCCAGCTAGTTCCGTCTCAGGCCTTAGAGTACTTAGGAGTAAGGTTCAACATGCGATTGGGAACTGTGTTTCTGCCGGATCGATGAGCTCAGGCTCTTCGGCAGTTGGTGCACAGGTTTTTGTCAGCTCCGGCTTCGTCAACTTGGAGCTATCTTTGAGTTCTCGGGACAATGGTGGCGACCCTGGAGGTAGTACCATGGGCCAGAGTTCACATGCGTCCGTTACAGAGGTCATTACTCTGACGCTGGTCGCACCAGAACGATTCTCTGAACAAACGTTTTCCCTGTCCGTTAAGGGTCAGGTGGTCCCTTCAGTGGTGACTGTGCCCAGGAAATCTGGTGGCGGAGATGCCACTAGAACAGCCGCAATGGCTTCTGGTGTTGACAGATGCGAGTCTTGCAGGTTGGGGAACTCTTTGCGGGGATCTCTTTGCACAAGGAACTTGGAACGACCAGGAGGCCCAGTGGTCGATCAACCATCTGGAACTAAGAGCAGTGGCTTTAGCACTTCAAGCATTCGAGACCGTGGTGCACGGTCGGGCGGTGAGAGTGCCGTCGGACAATTCCACGACAGTGGCTTACCTCAACCGGCAGGGCGGCACGGGAAGCGTGGCCATGGAGGAGGAAGCAGAAGCTCTGTTTGCCTGGTTGGAGCCTCGACTGCAGGCGATATCGGCGGCCCACATTGTGGGAACAGACAATGTGAAGGCGGATTTTCTCAGAAGAGTCCGGGTGGATGCCGGGGAATGGGAGCTTCATCCGGACATGTTTGCGCAGATAGTCCTCAGGTGGGATCCTCCGATTATGGATCTCATGGCAACTTTTCAGTCGGCCAAGGCAAGTCATTTTTACAGCAGAAGACGGGAAAGGATGTCTGAAGGTATCGATGCCTTGATGCAGCAATGGCCATCATCCGGGCTTCTCTGTTTTTCCCCCCCCGTGGGCGCTCATAGGTTGAGTGGTTCAGTGCATCGAAGCACATCGGGGGAGAATAGTGTTGGTGGCACTGGATTGGCCGAGACGTCCATGGAATGCCGATCTAGTTCGTCTACTCGACGGGGACCCGTGGCGATTGCCGGCAATGGTGAAATCTCTTAATTCAGGGACCACTTCAAATGTCTCAAGTGGATCGGTTCTCGCTAACGGCTTGGCCAGTGAAAGGGCAAGGTTAAGGAAAAAAGGCTATTCTGGAGCAGTGATTGCGACTTTTTAGGGCCAGAAAGAAGTCCCCATCCCTAGCATATGTGCGAATATGGTGTATTTTTGAGGACTGGTGCTCTCAGCGGCAGGTCCATTCCTCCACGGCTCTGTGCCTATGGTATTGAGTTTCTTACAGGACAGTTTTGATAAGGGTCTGGCAGCCAGTTCCTTAAGGGTCCAGCTGGCAGCTCGCTCTTGCTATAGAGGTAAAGTTCAAGGGCTGGCCTTGGGCTCTCACATCGACGTGATTCGTTTTCTAAAAGCTGTGGCTCGGCTATGGCCTGCTCGCAGAATGGTGGTTCCTCAGTGGGATCTCAACTTAGTTCTGGGGGCATTGATGAGGGAACCTTTCGAGCCCTTGCACCAAACTTCAATTAAGGATTTGACCTTAAAGACAATGTTTTTAGTGGCCATTTGTTTGGCACGACGAGTGTCGGAATTGCAGGCGTTGTCGTGTCGGGGGCTGTTTTTTGTCTTTTTCTAGGGTAAAGGTGGTGTTGCACCCAGTACCGTCCTTTTTGCCCAGGGTAGTTTCTCTTTTTCACATGAATCAGTTGGTTTCGTTGCCAGTATTAGGGGCCATGGAGGAAAATGCCGCGGACCGTAGTCTGCGTCACTTGGACATAAAGAGAATTCTGCATCAATACTTAAAGGTTTCAGAAACTTTTCACAAGTCTGAAAGCCTATTCGGTCTGTTTGGAGGTCCCTGTAAAGGGGAAGCGGCAGCCAAAGCTTCAATCTCCAGATGGGTCCGTGAAGCAATGGCGTCCGCATATATTTTGCAAGGGCGTCAGGTGCCCGTGGGGTTATGCCCTCACTCTACTAGAGCGCAAGCGACTTTGTGAGCGGAGCACAGTTTGGTTCCACCAGTAGAGATTTGCAGAGCGGCCACTTGGTCATTGCTCCATACCTTCAGTAAGCACTATCGCCTGGATGTTCAGGCAGCCAGCCATGCCTGTTTCAGGTCGGTGGTGTTGCGATCCAGGTGGACAGGTCCCTCCCAATGATTACTGCTCTGTTACATGCCAGAGGTGGAGGAATGATAAGGAAAGAGAAATTAGACTTACTTGCTAATTGTAGTTCCTTGAGGAACTCCAGTTCAGTCCTCAATCCTGCCCAGGGATGAGTAGTTCAGAGGTCAGTTCGGTCTGGGGGGAGTACCAGTCACAAAGAGTGTAAAAAAAACAAAAACAAAAAACTTGTAGTACTCTCGGGATCGCTGTGGTTCTTTTACTCTAGCATTTCTTTCTATTTTTCTTTCTTACTTGGCTCATGGAGGAAAGAGAAAGTGAGAAGAGAAGTTTCCTTCTTAATTAAGGGGAATTTAGTTTAGGAGTTAAAAGTTGAATTTAAAAGTTGATTTTAAGGCTATAGGAGTGGAGGAGTAGCCTAGTGGTTGGGGCAAGGTACTTCAGGCCGGAAGGTCGGGGGTTCAAATCCCACTAGAGGACAGCAACCTTTGGCCGGAAGGACTGGGGTTTCTAGTCCCACAGGTGCTCCTTGTGGTCTTGGGCAAGCCACTTAACCCTCCATAGCCCATGTTCCCTGTAAAATAGTTATCTCCAAGTTATAATGCCCTGTTCAATGTAATTTCAGTTTGTTCAATGTAAACCGCACTGATGCAGAATAGCGCGGTATATAAGAGAATGTAAATAAATAAATAAATATAGCTACTTATTTGTTACTCCTTTGAGTCTGCTTTGTCAATAGTTCACTGGGGCTGATGGGAGAGACCAGCAGGCTACATCCAGTGATGTCACGATTCTGACATGCCCAGTCTCCATGTTGGAGGAGGAGATACACTACCCAGAGGTGGAGTACTGAACTGGAGTTTCTCAAGGAACTACAAGTAGCAGTTAAGTCTAATTTCTCTCTTTTTTTGCCTGCGTTTCATACTCCCCCTTTTTTTTTTTCTGGTTGTGCACTGGTACTTGTCCTGCCACCCAAACCCGCTGCCTCGGCATTGAGACTCTGGTCCATATCTATTTTTTTTTCCCTTTGGTGCCTTTGCGCCTTTTTTCCAACTGGCAGCACTGTGGGTCTCCGACCTCGCCTGGATACTTTTTTTCCCACATGGCTACCAGTGGCTTTAAGAAGTGTAATTGATGTACAAAAATGATGTCCCTTATCGATACACACGACTGCTGCCTGCGCTGCCTCGGGCCAGACCATGACCCTGCAGTCTATGGTCTTTGTAAAAAGATGTCCACCGAGGCCCTTAAGAGTTGACAGCACCAGCACGATAAACCTTTCCCGGAGTTCCCGGCGCTTTCGAAGGTCAAGGCCCCATCTGAAGCCTCGGACTCCTGGGGCGCCCCCGTGGACCCCTGTCAACACAGTGGGCCTTCAGAAAGGATGTCTCCCTCGAGGGAACACAAGAAGAAGAAACAACTCTTGAAGGCAGTGTCCCTGGACAATTCCAGCAGGTCGGGTAAGCCCTGAGCCAGGTCCCGCAGTCTATGCCACTCGTCCGAGGGCTCGGAGCAGGAGCGGCCTACCAAGGTCATCTGGAAGGAATCGTCCAAAGATCGGCCTCTGACACCCGAAGCCATTCTTGTTGAGGACTCCCCTTCGGGGAAACCAGCACCAGGCCAGAGTTCCTCAGTGCCTGCACCAAGGGCTGCACAGTCATCTGGACTGGAGACCAGAATGGTGACCCTAGCGCGCAGCTTGTCCGTCTTCATGGACCAGCAGTGGGTGTTGATGTCCGGCATGGCTGGTTCCTCTGCCCAGACACCAGGCCCTCGACGTCAAGGACGTCCCCGGAGGCCAAGCCAATCCTTGAAGCCATACAGCCCCAAGTTGATCCTTGTCCGAGGTCTCGATCCATGTCCCATTCCACGGGACCGAGGTTTTCTCCAGCTAGTGTACACAACACTAGCTGTGGGTCCTCCGAAGATCTTGGGTTGGGCTCAGGATTGGAGTTGCCGGGCCACCACCCCCTCGAGTCTTCCACCAACTACTCAGAATGGCAGACCGAGGACGAGGAGTTCCCCGACACCCATCACCACCGTGATGTCCACTCGGACCCATCCCCCTCCGAGTCTTGGCACAGGTCCCCACCCGAGGATATGGCATGCCTCGACTTTGTGCAGGACATGTCAAAGGCGTTAGTGTTCCCGACTGAATTGGAGGAGGACTCTTGGATAGAGGAACTAGAAATCCTCTAATACGAGACTCCACCGAGGGAATCGCTGACTTGTGCCCATTCCACATATCATAGAATGGCTAATGCTCCGCATGTGGGAAACACTGGCGTCTGTGCCAGTTATGTTTCAGGTCTGCCAGAGCCCAGGCTTTCAAAAGGCACAGTTGCCGCACAACTCCATGGTGATAGTCAGCCATGCATCTGCTGAAGAGCCAGAAGATGCACTCCTCTGTGCCTCCCGGTAGGGAGGCCAATACCTTGGATGCCCTTAGCAGAAAGTGCTACCAGGGCTCGATGCTGATTGACCAGATCCAGGCCTACTCAGCTGTACATGGGCATGTACCTGAGAGACCTGGCGAATGAACTCACTGGGTTCTCATCTGGTCTCTCTGAGGAACCCCTGCAGCAGTTCAGGATCCTGGCCAGAGCTGTCCGTGAGTCTTCCAAGTTCATGACACGAGCAGCTTATGATGGCTTCGAGTTGGTGGCTAGAGTAGTGGCAGCAGGCATCGGTGCCCAGCACTAAGCTTGACTACAGTCATCTGACCTCAAGCAATGGGTTCAGGACAAATTGGTTGATATCCCATGCCAAGGGAAGAACCTCTTTGGCAGACCCATGATGGAGAAGGCCGCCGAGTTGGAGACTGAATTCGTGACTAGGACCAGGCTGTCCAAAAAGACCACTACTCTTCCCTGATGGAAGGGCTTTGGTAAAAATCCCTTTTACCCGAAGAAAAGAGCTGCTTACAAAAACTACCCATCTTTTCGAGCCTCCCCAGCAGGAGGAGCAGGCTAAGGGACAGGGGCAGAGCCCTTGTAAGCAGAAGGCTCCCAGGCACCAGGTATCGGCTCAGGCCCAGCCCAGCCCAGGGAGAGCTTTTGACTCCTTGGGCATAGCCTCTGTGTACCCCAAGGATGACAGCAGTCCACAGGGAGATGTCTGATCTACTAAGCCCACAGGTGGCCAGCCATCACCACCAACTCCTGGGCATTCCAGGTGGTCAGGGAGGGCTACCTTCACCAGCACAGGAGCCCCCCCAGGTCTCCCCTTCACCGGTATCTTCTATTGCAGGAACTCGCGGGCCTTCTTGAGGACAAGGCAGTGTAACCAGTACCCCAAAATCTCAGGGGCAAGGGGTTCTACTCCAGATATTTCCTCGTGCCAGAAAGGACAGGGAGCATACGGCCCATCCTAGACCTGCGGAACATGAACAAGTTCTGGGTGAGGGAGAAGTTCAAGATTCTCTCCCTTGGAACATTGCTGCCTTACCTCCAGCAGGGAGACTGGCTATGCTCCTTGGATCTGAAGGATGCTAATACCTACATCCTCGTTCACCCCAGCCACAGGCAGTACCTTTGCTTCATGGTAGGGGGAGGCCACTACCATTCTGAGGTACTATCCTTTGGTCTGGCATCCGCCCCCAGGGTCTTCACCAAATGCCTGGCAGTAATGGCCGCCTACCTCTGTCTCCAAGGGGTATTCGTCTTCCCCTTTCTGGACAATTAACTTATAAGAGGAGGCATGGACACTGAGGTGCAGTAAGCCACGGCACATACAATCCATGTCCTACAACATCTGAGGTTCGTGATAAACCACCCCAAGTCCCACCGGGGCAAAGCTGGACACTTCAGGCAAGGGCCTTCCTCTCCCTGGATTGGGCCAACCATCTCAGGGAATTGACCGTAGACATTCAACACCGTCCCTCGGTGTCTGCCCTGCTTCTGCTGCGCCTACTTGGCCACATGGCCTCCACGGTCCATGTCACTCTGGATGCCCATCTGCACATGAGGGTTGCCCAGTGGAGCCTTTGAGACCAGTGGGCACAGGCCACGGGCCACCTCCAAGACAGAATATCAGTGACCAACCAGTTGGGGGACTCCCTGACATGGTGGCAAAATTCACAACACCTCCAAGCAGGTATGACTTTTCAAATTCCAAGCCCTTTAAGGGTCCTCACAACAGACGCCTCCCTGCTGGGATGGGGAGTGAGGAACTTTGCACCCCACTGTGAGGAACTTTGCACCCAGGGCAGCTGGCCAAGAACAACCAGTAAATCAACCTTCTGGGGCTTTGGCCAATATATCTAGCCCTCCAAGCCTTTCGCCACCATCTGAGACATCAGCCGGTGCTGATCCAAACAGATAACCATGTGGCAATGTTCTACGTGAACAAACAAGGGGGCATGGGGTCTTGCACCCTCTGCTCTTATGCAGTTCATCAAGGAATGCTCCTACGGGTGGTATATCTCCCAGGCAAGGACAATGCCCTGGCAGACAAACTGAGCAGAGCCCTCCAACCACACGAGTGGCGACTGGACCCCAGAGTGCCCACCTGGCTCTTCCGGCTCTGGGTGACCTTGTGGGTAGACCTGTTTGCCAGCCCAGACAACCCCCCAGTTGTCCCGCTTCTGTTCCTGTCAGCCTCACCCAGGCTGGGTAGCAACAGATGCATTCCTCATTCCGTGGTTGGAAGGCCTTTTGTATGCCTTCCCACCCGTGCCATTGATTGCCAAGACCCTCTTCAAGGCTCTTCGTGACAGAGCGTTGCTGATCCTGGTGGCTCCATGGTGGCCAAGGCAGCCATGGTTCCTGCTAATCCCCCTGGGGAGTTCCCTTGGGCTCTTTTCTCAAGAAGAGGGCGCTCTCCTGCACCCCAATCTGGAGTCCCTATCTCTGACAGCATGGCTGCTGAAAGGGTAATCTTAGCCCCTTTCATCCTCTTAGGGGAAGTGGAAGAGATCCTGCTGGCCTCCTGTAAGACCTTCACCAGGAGGGCTTATGCCTTCAAATGGTGCAGGTTCTCGGAGCAACAGGTGGATGTGTTCTGCTTTGGTGCAACTAGTGCTGCAGTACCTCCTTCATCTCTCACAATCCGGGCTCAAATCAAACTCCATCAGAGTGCACCTCAATACCCTGGTGGCACACCACCACCCTGTGGACGGCAAGCCCCTCTTGGCTCGACCTCTGGTGACCCACTTTTTCTGAGGGGGCTCCTGCTGTCAAATTCCCCCGTCTGCCCCCTGATGACTGAGTGGGACCTCCATTGTAGTGCTGGCACACCTCACCCACCCGCCCTTTGAGCCCCTGGCTACCTGCCACCTAAAGTATCTCTCGTGGAAGGTCGTATGTCTGGTGGCACTCACCTCTGTTCGCAGGGTCAGTGAACTCCAAGCCCTGGTGACAGAGGTGCTGTATACCAGGTTCTACAAGAACAGGGTCGTGCTACGCATGCATCCCAAATTCCTTCTGAAGGTGGTGTCTTTTCTTCTCAACCACGAAGTGGTCTTACCCACCTTCTTCCTGGGGCCTCACTCCAGCAGGGCGGAGACCGTCCTTCACACCTTGGACTGTAAGAAGGTCCTGTCCTCCTACACTCAACATACCAGGGCCACCGAAAAGCTTCTCAGCTCTTCGTTTCTTACGACCTCAGTTGCCTGGGTTAGGCAGTGATCAAGCAAACCCTTTCCATGTGGGTGGCAGACTGCATCATCTTGACCTTTGAGCAGGCTGGGCGCATGCTGGATGGACGGGTCATGGTACACAATGTCAGGGCCATGGCGGCCTCTGTGACAAACCTGCACTCCATTCTGATGTTGGATATCTGGGCCACCACCTTGTCTCCAGTCCATACTTTTGCAGCTCATTACTGCCTGGAGAGGGAGTCCCAATGGGACAACGCCTTCGGCCAGGCCATTCTCTAATCTCTTCAGGGTCTAGGCAACTCCTACCCTCCAACCCCTTCTCTGTTCAGGCTACCGAAGCATTGGTTTCCATTGGACACATGGGTCGTCCTGCAGTCTGTCTGCAGACTCAATTGCTGCTGCTCACGGCTCCCCTTCAGGGCGACAATGTTTTTGTCTATAGACTTTTGGAAGTCTGTAGCTAGGGAGTCCCATATGTGAGGACTGACTTCCTGCTTGTTCTCAGAGAAAGCTTGGTTACTCACTTGTAACAGGTGTTCTCCGGGGACAGCAGGAATCAGTCCTCACAACCTTCCCTCCTCCCCTTGGAGTTGCCATACATTTCTGCCATCTTCTTTTGTCTGCTCTAGCTATGTCATCTGACTGAGTAAGGGAGCCCTTGGGTGGGAAGAGAACCACACATGTGTGGTGGCATCTCCCAAAGGCTTTCTTTGAAAACTGTGGAGATGCTTCCACGAGGGTTCTGTCTATGCCGACAACACCCATATGTGAGGACTGATTCCTGCTGTCCCCAGAGAACTCTTGTTACAGGTGAATAACTCCGCTATATGTGGAAATATTTCTTCATGAAAAGAGTAGTAGATGCATGGAGTAGTCTCCCAGTGGAGGAGGTAGAGATGAGGACAGTATCTGAATTCAAGAAAGCATGGGACAGACATGGAAGATCTCTAAATGGAAAAAGGGACTATAGTATTCGATATGGAAGGGCAGACTAGAAAAGCCATATGGTCGTTTTCTGCTGATATGTTTCTATATATAAGTATTTGCCAAGATTGCCAGCAATAAGAGTAAAGTAATTGTAGGGAAGGTACTGGTTTCTATTTGTTAAGTTAGATATTACCAACAATAACCTCTTTGGTCTGTTTTCCAAAAAGTAATAATTCAAGTGTAATAAAACGTTTGTCTTTCCTAATAGTCTCTCCAGGCCAGTCCAGGTATGTATGGGTTGTCACTATCCTCTAGCACAGTGGTTCTCAACCTTTTTTGTACCTTGACCCCTTTTACCATTGGTCAACTTGTGGTGACCCCCAATGATAAAATCAAATGCGTCTCTCTTCCTTTATCATTAACGCATTGTCGCTGTAATCATTTGTTTTGAATTATTAATATATTATAGGCCTTTGCAATATGTTTTTATTTATAAAATTTACTTATTTAAACCATAATAACAAGTAACAAAATTTGATTTCAAAATTATGATGATTTTGGAGTCAAATCGCTAATATGAAATAAAATTATTTTTTCTACCTTTGTTGTCTGATCAATTTATTCTCTGATCATGCTGGTCCTGATCTGAGGCTTCTGCTTTCCTGTCTTCTCTTAGCTCTCTTTCTGTGGTCTGTATGGTCCATCTGCCATTTCTTATCTCTTTTGTTTTCTTCACTTCTTCCCATCAGCCTATTTCCAGTCCCAGTAACCCTCCCCAGTATCAGCCCCTCCCAGTACCTTCCAATGTCAACTTGCATTCCCATGATTGCCACTGGTGTCCATTCCCTTCCAGTCCCCCTCCTTCCCCACTGACCAGTCCCTTCTAGTACAAATACCATGGCAGCCCCTCTCAGATCTACTCCCTTCCAGTTCCATTCTCCCATCCCCTCGTATCAGCCCATTTGTAGCCTTAGCCCCCAGTTTTCTTCCAGGGCCAGCAGCTCTATCCTCCCTGCCCCACAATCAGCCCATTCCCAGTCAAAGCCCCCCAATCAGCTCACTTTTAGTGCTAATCCCCCCTCAAACCCCATTACCAGTGCTAGCCTCCCCTAATCAGCCCAATACCAGTCCTACCCCCCATCAGCTCATTTCCAGTCATAGCCCCCCCCCAATCAGCCCATTTCCAATGCTAGCCTCCCATCAGTCCATTACCAGTCCTACCCCACCCCGTCAGTCCATTACCAGTCCTAGCCTCCCCTAATCAGCTCATTTCCAGTGCTAGTCCCCCCCTCAATCCTAATACCAGTGCTAGGCTCCCCTAATCATCCCATTACCAGTCCTACCCCCACCCCCCCATCAGCCCATTTCCAGTCCTAACCTCACCGATCAGTCCATTACCAGTCCTACCCCCCCATCAGTCCATTACCAGTCCTACCCCCCCATCAGTCCATTACTAGTCCTACCCCCCTTGTCAGCCCATTACCAGTCCCAACCCCCCCCCTTGATCAGTCCATTCCCAGTCCTAGCCTTCCCTAATCAACCCATTACCAGTGCTAGCTCCCCCATCAGCCCATTATAATCCTAACCCGCACTGTCTCTCGCCTCTGTCCAGCATTTATTCCCTGTCTGTCCAGTATGTCCCCCCTGTCTCTCCCCTTTGTCCATGTCAGCCCCCTCCCTCCCTCCCTCTGCCCATGTCAGCCCCCTCCCTCCATCCATCCATCCATTCATGTCAGCCCCTCCTCCCTCCATCCCTCCATGTCAGCCCCCCTCTGTCCATGTCAGCCCCCCTCCCCCCTGTCCATGTCCGCCGTGTTGCAGGTTCCCTGCCCCCTCATCCCCTCTCCCCATGTCTGCCTCCCTTCTAATGCAGCCGCGGCTCCCTGCCTCTTAGGGAACCGTGGCTGTGCCTGGAAAACCATTGCGGAGCCTTCCTGTCTCTCGATGGGCTCCATGCAGCATTGTCCCGCCTCCAAAGGAAGTGGTAAAGAACTTTCTTTGGAGGTGGGACAATGCTGCACGGAGCCCGTTGAGAGACAGGGAGGCTCCGTGCAGCATTGTCCAGAAGTCCAGAAAACTGCCAGCATGGTTTAAAGGTGAGGTCAGAGAAGCTGTTATTGCCAAACAGGCATCTTTCAGGAAATGGAAAAAGGAGCCAAATGATGAAAACTGGAAATAGCACAAGCACTGGCAAGTTAAATGCAAGGCATTGATAAGGCATGCAAAGGGAGAATTTGAGAAGAAGCTTGCTGCGGAAGCAAAAACACGTAACAAAGACTTTTTCAAGTACATTCGTAGCAAAAAACCTGTGAGAATCATTTGGTCCATTAGATGATAGAGGGGTTAAAGGGGCACTTATAGGTGACAAGGCGATAGCGGAGACGCTGAATGAATTCTTTCCTTTGGTCTGTCTTTACTGAGGAAGATGTAGGGATGTTACCCATGACTGAAGTGGTATTTAAAGGTGCGGAAGAATTGAAGGAAATATCGATACATCAGGAAGATGTATTACAACTATTTGATAAACCGAAGAGTAACGCATCACCTGGACCAGATGATATACATCCAAGGGTGTTGAAAGAACTGAAATATGAGATTGCAGACCTGCTATTAGTTATCTGTGAACTATCATTAAAATGATCTGTAATACCTGAAGATTGGAGGATGGCCAACATAACGCCAATTTTTAAAAAGGGTTCCAGAGGTGATCCGGGAAACTACAGACCGGTGAGCCTGATGTCAGTACCGGGAAAAATGGTAGAAACTATCATAAAAAACAAAATTGCTGAACATGTAGATAGTCATGGCTTTATAGGAAACCGCCAACATGGCTTTAGACAAGGAAGATCTTGTCTTACTAATCTGTTATGTTTGTTTGATGGTGTGAATAAACAGGTAGACAAAGGTGAATCGGTTGATATAGTGTTTTTGGACTTTCAGAACCTTTGACGAGGTCTCTCATCAGAGACGTTTGGCAAAACTAGAATCATGGGATAGGAGGCAGTGTACTATTGTGGATCAGGAACTGGTTAAAAGATAGAAAGCAGAGGGTAGGGCTAAATTGCCAATTTTTCCAATGAAGAAAGGTGAATAATGGTGTACCCCAGGGATCTGTGCTGGATCCACTGCTTTTTGATATATTCATAAATGACCTCGAAAAGGGAATAAAGAGAGGTTATCAAATTTGCAGATAAGACAAAACTATTTAAAGTTGTTAAAACCCATGAGGATTGTGGAAAATTGCAAGAGGATCTTGATAAATTGGAAGACTGGGCATCAAAATGGCAGATGAAATTTAATGTGGACAAGTGCAAATTTATGCACCTAGGGAAGAACAACCCAAACTATGGTTACACGATGCAAGGTTCCACATTAGGAACCACCACCCAGGAAAAAGATTTAGGTGTCATTGTGGATAACATGTTAAATCCCTCTGCCCAGTGTGCAGCGGCAGCCAAGAGAGCAAATAGAATGCTAGGTATCATAAGGAAAGGAATGGAAAATAAAACAAAGGATATTATAATGCCTCTGTATCGTTCCATGGTGCGTCCACACCTTGAATATTGTGTGCAATTCTGGTCGCCATATCTTAAAAAGGATATAGCATTATTAGAAAAGGTTCAGAGAAGAGCCACCAAAATGGTAAAGGGGATGGAAGGATACTCCTATGAAGAAAGGCTAAAAAGGTTAGGGCTCTTTAACCTGGAAAAGAGACGGCTGAGGGGAGATATGATAGAAATCTATAAATTAATGAATGAAGTGGAACGGGTAAACGTAAATCGATTGTTTACGTTATCAGAATATAGAAAGACTAGGGGACATGCAATGAAGCTACAGGGTAAACTATTTAAGACTAATAAAAGAAAATATTTTTTCACTCAACGTGTAATCAAACTCTGGAATTTGTTACCGGAGGATGTAGTAAAGGCTGTTAGTGTAGCTGGGTTTAAAAAAGGTTTGGACAAGTTCCTGGAGGAAAGGTCCATAAACCATTATTAAGAAGGGACCCAGGATATCAATGCTTGAACCAATACAAGCATTGTGGAACCTGTGTCTTTTGGGGAAACTGCTAGGTACGTGTGCCACTGCTAGGTACGTATGACTACTAGGTACGTATGCCACTGTTGGAAACAGGATACTGGGCTTGATGGACTTTGGTCTGACCCAGTATGGCATATCTTATGTTCTTATGTTTATTGGAACCTCTCTGTCAATATACCCTAACTTCAATCTTTTGCTAGTATCCTTCAAGGATGTATCGTTCCGAACCATGCACTCTTGGGCGACTGTCTGCTTTCGCCAATTATCTAGTTTAAAAGCTGCTCTTATCTCCTTTTTAAAAGTTAATAACAGCAGCCTGGTTCCATCCTGGTTAAGGTGTAGCCCATCCCTTCAGAAAAGCTCCTCCTTTCCCCAGAATATTGCCCAGTTTCTAACAAATTCAAAGCCATCTTCCTTGCACCATTGTCTTATCCACGCATTGAGATTCTGGAGCTCTGCCTGCATGTGGAACAGGAAGCATTTCAGAGAATGCTACCCTGGAAGTTCTGGATTTCATCTTCCTACCTAAAAGCCTTAATTTGGCCTCCAGAACCTCCCTACCACACTTTCCTATGTCATTGGTACCAACATATACCACAATAGCAGACTCCTCCCCAATACTATCTAAGATCTTGTTTAGGTGGCACATGAGGTCCGCTACCTTCGCACCAGGCAGGCATGTTATCAGGTGATCCTCATGTCTACCAGCCACCCAGCTATCTACATGCCTAATGATCGAATCACCGACTATAACTGCTGGCCTAACCCTTCCCTCATGGGCACATGGCCCTGGAGAAACCACCTCTGTGCAAGAGGGTTTTACATCACCTAGAGGATAGGTCCAACTACAGGATCACTTCCTGCCACACCAGGGTGATGCTCCTGATCTCTCTTCTCCATGGCAACAGGAATGCTGCCAGACTGGAGGTGGGACTTTAGTACTAAATCCCTTTAGGTCTCATCTATGTACCTCTGTCTTCCTTATGTCCTCCAAGTCTGCTACTCTAGCCTCCAGAGATCGGGCTCATTCTCTGAGAGCAAAGAGCTCCTTGCACCTAGTGCACACATAAGACCCCTCACCAACTGGGAGAAAATCATACATGTGACACTCAATGCAAAAGACTGGAAAGCCCCCATCTCACTGCTGGACTGCTGTCTGCATCTTAGTTTTAAGGTTATGTTTAGGTGGTTGTTACTGGCTCGACGCTGCTGCTTAGCCAATAGTCATAGGAGTTTACAAATATTTAGCATTTAGTTTCTGTTGTCCCTCTCCTTAGGAGGGTTTCTATTTTATAGGGCGATGAGTACTTCAGCTTTGGAGTCTGGAGTACTGCTTGTCAAAGGGAGACTGATAGGGGGAGGTGAAGGTGGAGCTTTTATACTGCATCATGGAAAGAATTTGTCATGCTCAGATCTCAGCTGCTAGAGGATGTTAACAACCCATACGTACCTGGATTGGCCTGAAGATACTCAAGGAAAGAGAAATAGCAGGTAAGGTCTAATTTCTCCTTTTTATTTCTTGAACATAGTTGTGGCATCTGTGTTTACAGAGAAGCAGAGATGGGCTCCTAAGCTTACACCATAATCTTTGTGCTCTTCTGGCCTTAGGTTTGAGGCCACAAAGGCCACCATGATACCATGGATGGCAATGTCTTTCTGAGAGTGAGCTAATCTTCAGTAGAGCAACAGTATTTAGGGCAGACCTAAGCACCAAATTCAAATGAGTAATCTGTTCAGAAGTGAGAGGGCGTCAAAATTACTTGGAAAATAACATGCAAATTTCAATACATCCAAGTCAATGTGATCTTGGTCTAGGATGCTTAATGACTAGGGGTATGATGAATTCCAAACAGTATAAAAGTAATTAGTGATCTGTCCAGGACATAGGCAGTGTCCATATGTGAGTAGGGATTAAAGTAACATTGGATGAGGATAAAACCAGATCAATAATATGACCTGCTGAATGAGTGGGACTTTGGATATGCTGGGTAAGACTTAGTTCTTGTGTCAATCGATAAGTCATTATCTCATGGCCTAGCTGGCTGGTCGAAGTAGATATTGGTCACCTAAGATAAAACAGGTGCAAATGTAGCTACGGTTGTGGTCAACATTATTGGCACTCTTACATTTTAGGTATGTTGTGTTCAATATCTTGAGAAATAATTGGAAATATTCCAACTGTATGTCGTCATAATATTCTAATAGTATGTTCAAAGGTATACAACAAAAAAAAAGAGATGTCTGTGCAACTTAGATGTAGTAATTTCTGAGAAAAAAAACAAAACAAAATATGACCTGGACAGGATTAATGGCACCTTTAACTAATATTTGGTTGCACAAGCCTTGGCAGTCATGACAGCTTCCAAATGTTTCTTGTAGCCATCTATAGGTTTTGTATATCTGTCTGTTGGTAGTTTCTCTCAATGTTTAAATACCTCTGTGGCATAAATACACAAGAGGAGAGCCTCATTTGAAAACAAATTCTATGAGAGGATATAGGATGAGGGTGAAAGGGGAAAGAGTGGTAGATACATGGCATACTCTCCCAGTGGAGGTGGTAGAGGCGAGGACAGTCTCTGAATTCAGGAAAGCATGGGACAAATACAGAAGATCTCTAAAGGAAAAAAAGGAAGCTATTGCAGTTGATATGGAAGGGCAGACTAGAAAGGTCATGTGGTCTTTTTCTACCATCGTGTTTCTTTGATTCTAAACATTGACGACAGGAAAAGATTGGAAAAGTTGAAATAGCAGAAATTTTAAATTGTTTTCAAAACTCTTTAAACTGTTTCCTTCTTACATTACTTCAAATCTTGGAAGCAGATACTGGCAAGAATATCACAAATTAAATTAGATAAAGTGGATCCTATTGTATTGACGATAATGCAGTTATATCATATACATTGTGTATGTCTAGTAGCATTATAGAAATGATAAATAGCAGCATTGCATGAACCAGTTTTTCAGTGAAAGGGTGTCATAAATTGTATTGTACACAAATATAGAGCAGCCTAATGGTTAGAGCACTGGTCTGGTAACCAACGGACCAGGGTTCAATTCCCACTTAGCACACTTCCTGTGGCCTTGGCAAATCACTTAACCCTCCATTGCCTTGGAAGACAAGCCTTGCAATCTGCTTCTAGTCACACTGCCAAGAAAGCCCAGAAGTTGCTGGGTCACCAGGAGTCCGCACTGACTCAAAGGCACACATTGCTTTGCATTGCATTGCATTGCATTGCATAGCGCTACAGCATTGGGAATTTAACAAATATGTAAACTAAAAGTAATAATTTTTTGAATGATGAAGAGGAAGTATTTATAATGCATTTTTAAACACCACCTTTGCCATTACAATGCACTTATAACATAAGAGTCTTGTGTAAATAGTTGCTCTATCAGCTCAACAGGACTCTGTCAGGATGGAATTTGGTTTTGCAAAATTATGTTGGTTTCAAGTTTTTATATGGAGAGATTTAAATGTACCTGCTAATCTCCTTTCCTTGAATCTCACCACAACAGTCCAGAAGGTGGAGGCAGACTTAAGCAACTTTCATTGATGTCATCACCTGGTATTTCCTCTGATACTGTACTGAAGGAAGCCAATATGGCACTCCCCAAGCAGTAAGCAAATCTGAAAAACTCAGATAATGTTACTAAACACACACATCCTTGTTATTAAAACTGTGATCAAATATTTGGCTGTTACTATGAAATCCTGCCAGAGGAGTCATCTGAATAACTTCTACAAAGTGCTTTGGAGGCCTCACAGAGGCTTACAACTGTCCTCTGGGGACATCCACGTGGACGCCACTCGAGGGTTGAATAAGTTGTGACTCACTCGTGAGCATGCTTATCAGGCAGGATGCACACTGCCTCCAAAAGTCTTTAAGGGTGAACGGGCAATAGAGGACTTGATCTCTGTCAGCACTTCTCTCAAACGGCTAAGGATGGAGAAGTTCTGACTGATGGGAGGCATGAGAAATTGTGCTGAACTCTAGCAACACCTTCCACCAGATGCAGCGAGGAATCTGTTTGAAGACCCTTCTCTATGAAAGAAGGCAGGTCTGCAATCCAGTCAGAATGAGAAAAGGAGAAGGGAAGCCTCCTTGAAGAAAAGGACAGCGAAAGACTTCACCACAAAAAAAAAGGAACTGCCCAAAGAACCAGAAAGGCATGCTTGAAGCCAAGGGCTGCATCACAGAAATCCTTTGATGGACTCCAGAGATGCCGGGAATGGATCATAAAGGATCATCCCCTATGGAGTCTTACACATAGACCCCCAGAAGGGTTCATACAGGGCCCTCTACCACCAGAGCCTACCAAGACCTAACAGGACATTCAGGCAGGCAGAACTGCTTCACTCCTGCTGTGAAAGAAGCCTTGCTGAGTTATCTCCCAAAGAGTCCCTTAGAGGCAAGACTTGTAGCAGAATAGGACCACCACTTGAACCCCAAAAGTTGAGGTTGAACTGTCTCTAACATCTACTAAGGGGCACCAAATCTCACCAGGTACCAAGCAACTTAAACAGACCAGCATGCGCCGAACAAAACCAGGCCCTAAGTGAGAAGGCACTGGGAAACTAACTTACCAAGAACCTCTGCAGAAGATGTCTCACTTAGGGTCATAAAGGGGGCTGTTCCAGAGACTCTGGGAAGCACCTAAGGACAAGCTTGACCTTTCCGCTGCTTTCGACCTTGTTGATCACTCTCTCCTTCTGGCTCGTCTTCAGGATGCTGGCCTCTGCAGCACCGTTCTCCACTGGTTCCATTCTTTTCTCTCTTCTCGGTCCTACTCTGTTCTTCCCTATGAGCCCGTTCCTCTCCCCTGTGGTGTTCCCCAGGGTTCTGTCTTGGCCCCCCTCCTCTTTAACATTTTTCTCACCCCCCTCGCCTTGCTTGTTCAGCAGCATGGTATCTCTGCATTCTACTACGCCGATGACTTGCTTCTTCTTCACCACACTTCTCCCCTTTCCCCCGATCTCTCCCCTCTTAATGCTTGCCTCACTGCTGTTGCCAGTTGGCTCACCACGCACTGTCTTCACCTAAATCTCACCAAAACCCTTGCCATCTGGTTCTCTCGCAATGACACCTCTCCTCAGATCGCCCCCTCTTTTTCTGGCTCTCCAATCCCACTGGTCACCTCCTTCCGCTATCTGGGTGTTTACTTTGATTCTCAGCTCTCTTTCCACGACCACATCGCTCATATATCAAAATCCTCTTTCTACTTCCTCCGCCAGATCCGTGCCATCAGGCCTTTTTCTCACCGCCCAAACACTTACTACACTCCTCCTGTCCTTGGTTATGTCCCATGTTGATTTTTGTAATTCTATTCTAACCGGTCTCCCTGTCACACAGCTTCACCGCCTCCAGCGCATCCAAAACACTGCCGCCCGTCTCATTTTCCACTCCTTTCCCTGTGATCACGTCACAGCCCTGCTCATTCACCTCCACTGGCTTCCTGTCAAGTCCCGTATCCATTTCAAGATCCTGACCATTCTTCACTGTGTTCGTTATTCCCACTCACCTCAGTACCTCGCTGACCTCGTTCATTTTCATTCCTCAGCTCGCTCCCTACGGTCTATGCACCCCAACCGCCTTCATCTTCCTTCTCCTGCTCACGCTCACCTACAGTCCACCCGTTCCTCTGCTTTCTTTTTCCTTGGCCCTGCACTATGGAACTCTCTCCCCACCTCCATCCGTCTTGAACAGTCATTTACCACCTTCAGAATCAAACTCAAAACCCATCTCTTTGCCCTTGCCTTTGACCTCCCTGACCCTTCTGTGTAGCCTATTCCCCCTCTCTTCCCTCTTCTCCTCTCCCCCTGCCTGTCTCGTTGACTGATTCTGTTGATTTGCTTTCCTGTTTTTATTGTAACTTCCTTTCCCTTTTCACAAATATGATTTCTTTATGTTATTGTATCATGTGAACCGCTCTGATGTTTACTGAAGGGCGGTATATTAAGCTCAATAAACATAAACATAAACATTGGCTTCCAGCCAGAAGGGTTAGAGGTGAGAGACCCAGGAACTGCCCCCTCGCAGGGTCCCAGGGAGGATCTTCCGCGTGGAGGCTGCAGCAGAACATTGATTCTGGGGTGACTCTCACTTCCTTTAAAGGAAGCAGTGGGCTGAGTGTTCTTGAACATGGCCCTGATGGTTGTGCATGCTTTCTACTGCAGCAGCACTCATGGGTCAAGAACAGAGGAATCAGAAGGGCCATCCACAGAATCCCCCTGTGCCTGAAATGCCCTGGTGAGCTCCAGAAGGTGGGATCACCCCTTCCCCTCCCCCACTGGACCAATAAAATGACAGACGCAAAGGGCCACATATGAAAATGAGAGACTGAGTCCTGACAACCACCTCCAGGACCAAAAAATGCTGGAAGGAACCTACCTACCAGAATCCACCTGTATCCAGGATAACATCCCTGGCCCTGCCATGGAGGGGACAGGAGAAAACTTTTCACTGCCAGGGTTAGTAAAGAACATCCACAAAAGTTCCACTCCTGAGCAGAGAGCCTCAAGGAGACTCTTCTGGGAAAATCTTGCAATCGCTATTGCCACTCAAATATTGCATTTAAGAAGTCCCAGGCTGGTCTGGGCCAGCAACTTGCAGGAACAAAGATAGGTGGCTTGTTGACAGCACTGACTAACTCCAATCTTGCCTAAGGATCCTGAAACTCACTAGCTTAACATGGTATGGGTGCGCTCAGAAGAAATAGACTGAGCCCCATCCAGTTGTACCTTGGGGGAGGGGCTGCTGGCATCCATGAGTGGGGATTACAGGCTCCCAACGGTGCCTGACGGTGACCAGAGCCTATAAGAAATTCTGCCAGGGTTGCCACTACTGCAGTGGAGGCCACTAATGTATCCCCTTTATCAGAGGGCAACTTCAGACTGTATGCACAAACCTAGAAGGTCTCCTTGACCCTTCTAAGCCTGTCCTCTGTGTGGCTATGGTCGAGCTGCTTCTTCTGGAGAGAAAGCATCTCATAAGGGAAAGTGCTCTGCCACAGACCAGAAACATCCTCTGAAGAATACCAGAACTATTTACTGGTCACTATCATCGCCATGGAGCTGGGAGAAACTCCAAACTAGCCTCAACCAGCAGCCATCACATTGGTGGACTGCTGCAAACCTGCTAGTCACTAGAAAAGGAGAATGGGCTCACTGACCATTTGCCCCAACTCAAGCCAGATGTTCCTAGGAACAACCTGCAATCTTGGGAGCAAGGTGCCCTAGTTCTTATGGCCAGAGCCATCAGGGTACCAACAAAGGTTGGAGCACTCAACTGAAGACTATACTCCAGGTGTGCCCACAGCACTGTCCAGAAGTAGAGGGTGGCTACTTGTCAAGGACTCATGAATGACTCTGAAGCTTCAAACCAAGGTTGTTTGTTTTTGTTTTTTTTATGCAGCAACCTCCACTATTGAGATGATTATGTGCATTGTCACAGCTAACCATACTTCCACTCCAGGGGCCCATTGAACTTATCCAGCTCACCATTCACTGAGGGAGCAACCAAGACAGGACCTTAGGAAACCAGGGGCCCAGCTCGGGGTTTTCCCACTAAAAGCCCATATGTTACCACTAGGAACCTGGAGCAGGCAGAACATTGCAGAGCCATGGGTCCACAAGGGACAAAACTCATGTGAAAGCCAGCTCTGAAACCTATGGAGCCCCGCCATAACATCCCCCAAAGCCTGAATAGAGGGTGGCCGAGGAAAGATGTATCTTGCAGGTGAACCACCACATCATACTTTTCAGACTTACCTTGTGGTGGCCGGAACGGCACTTGAAACCTTCAGAAAACCCCATAGGGGAAGGCTGGGCTCACAAAGAGCAGAGGAGCGCAAGTACGAACCAGGGGCCGTGTAACCCTCATCTAGTGGCTTTGAGAAGAGCACTCCGGTGCTCCTGGTCCTTGGAGGGTAAACTTGAGCCCCAAATGCCCCTGCAGGAGTCTGAAAAATAGGTAACTAACTGAATAGAGCCCAAAGGCTGTTTCAGGAGTTGCATTACAAGCAGGACTCTGGGCACTCAGCTAGTGCCATCCTGCCATACTGTGCTCTCACCAGTCCCACACAGGCCAACAAAGTGGCTGCACAGCTAACCAGCAGCAAAGAAAAAAAGTAAAGGAGAATTAGGGGCCACAGGCTCAGCCTCAGGCTCCACATCCCCTGCAGGGGGTGTCAGGATGCCAGCTAAAAAGTGCCCTTGGCATCACAACCCAACCAGGGGCAAAAAACTGCATCTGTGGTGGAAAAAACACTAGGGATTGTAGCTTAATTGGGCCCCAAAAAACGCAAAGAAATTGCACCAAAATAAGTTACTGAGCTATGCCAAACAGGAGTCCTAAAATGGGAATCCTGAGGCCTGTTGGGCCAACTGGGGAAACCCTATTAGGGAGGTCCCAGATGCCCACAAAGGCCTGGGGAGGCCTGGTTGGAGAATGGTGTGTTATTTTAAATAAAGCACTCAGATGCTTTATTCAAAACATCTGAGAGCCAGTTGAACTCCCACTGAAATCGATGAGGGAGAAAGGGGACTTAGAAAAAGAATTATCAAAAATTAGAATAGAAAATACTCCAAAAAAAAGGTGATCAGATAAGGATAGCAAGAGGGAAGGGGGCAGATCTCGCTGACTCCTCTCAGGGGCCCTGTGTTGTCCTCATGCGCCTCTAGTGGCCCGCCAGTGCTAGTAATCTGACAGAAACAGCATGGACACAGGGCGGCTGTCTGCTCCAGGAGAGAAGATGGGCTTACCTGCTCTCGGAGTCATTGGGACTTTCGGGACCTAATTCAAGGCTCTGCACAGAAGCAAGGAGAGTCAGATCTATATTTGCTGCTTTACCAGCCCACGCACCTTGCCACCTTCTGGAGGCAGACAATACTGTCTTCTCTGCTGCACCAGATGATATACCAGGTGATGACACCACTGAAAGTTGCTCATATCTGCCACAGCTTGTCTGGACTGATCTAGTAGGATAAGAAGGAAAACAAATATTAAATCACTTGCTGAGTTTTTCACAAACTGTTGAATAAACAGCTATGTTTTTAACCATAAATAAGGGGATAACTTTGAAAAGTTTGTGAAGAAATAGCTGCTTGTTTTTTTTGTTTGTTTGTTTTAACAGCCAGCATTATATACAGGTGAGTGCACAGCCTATATCAGGGGTCTACAAGTCCAGTCCTGGAGGGCCGCAAACCAGTCAGGTTTTCAGGATGTGTCTAATGAATATGCATTAACACCAAAAACAAACTCTCAGAACACCAACTGATTAAATAAGTAACAGTTCTATGAACAATTTCCCAAAAGTTTTCACCTTACATCTTCCAGAGCCTACCTAAGTTTAAAGCCCTCAAAGTAGTGAAAACCTGCAAAATAGACATACTGACCAATATAGATAAATAATTACTTAATTGTGCTAGCAATTTTATATTTTCATTATGGTAATTTTTATAATTTAATTAAAGGGAGAAAAAGCCATAAGGAGATTACTTGTCCCACTATGCGGCAACATAAAGGCCCCAGGGGAGCCAATGAGCTTCACATCACAGGCTTAAACTCCCCCTATTCCTTAATACTTAAACTTGAGGGCCATTGTCAAAGTGCTTTAATAATACCCTCTCCCACAAAAGTTACTGTTCTACAAATATCCTATAATTATTTAGATGCTCGAATCACGAATTCAGCAGCACAAATACCTGCAATTAAGATACAAATTATCAGCATAGAAACATAGCCCAGTTCAAAATAACCCAACCATTAACTTATCTGAAAAACGGCAAACTGTGGGCTGCAGTAAGACTACGGGAACCCCAGACTGCAAGTTGAAATCTCTGCTGTAGCCAGTTCAAGCTCATTCGCCAAAGGTTCACAGCCCATTAGCTAGTCAAAAAAGGTGTCTCTGCCCAACAAAGATCTCTGTTTCGTCTAATGGCTTCTTCAGGGGCAAGCTGGACAAACAGTCCATGCAGGAGAAAAATTGGTAGATCTTCCAGTTAAATGCCAATCGAAAAACAGCTAACATCTGATTGGGAGGACCTATCGAACACTGGGAAATTCAAAATCAAATATAGAGGAAAGATACCAAAGCAGCTGCACAGCACAACGCAACGGAGACACACAAAGCTATGAGGAATCGGCATCAAATATTATAGGAAAAAAAACCAATCAATCTTATTATTCAGTCCTCCTGGCCTCCAGAGTGTTGAAATTAAAGATCCACCGTTGCTCTTGTATCAAACGTTTACTGCGATCCCCACTTTGCAAATTTAATGGAGCATAGTCTATGGCCATGCACTGAAGATCTTAAAACAAATGATGATTTTGCACACAATGGGAAACTATGGGTGCTTCATCCCAACATTTTAACAAATTATGTTTATGCTGGGGCAGGCAAACCCACAATTGCCGCGTAGTCTTACTAATATAATATTTATTGCAAGGACAACGCAGTCAATACACTATATGTAGACATACATGAGGTACTCCAGAGATGATAAAAATGACAATTACTCACTTGAAAACTCAAACCCTTACTCATGATTGTACAGAAAATGCACAGACCACATTTGAAATGTCCATTAATGTGACTACTGGGAGGCCTGCAGGAGACGGCTGGGCATGCAAGTTCCGACCCTGGCTATATGCCACCCACGGGAGCATCCCTAAAAAACATGAAGAACCGAGAGGATGGTTCAATGTCAACTAATTGATGAAGCAAACATCTTCAAAACTGCTGAGTACGGTAGAACACACGTCACAAATTCTTGCTCTTCCACTTTCTTTACCGGTGATGATGAGGAGCCAAGGCTCCTCAGACAAGTCATTTCCCTGAGGTTCTTTCTCCCTTTAATTAAATTATAAAAATTACTTTAATGAAAATATAAAATTACTAGCATAATTGATTAATTTATCTTTATTTATTGTATGTCTGTTTAGCTGGTCTTCGCTGCTTTACGGGCTTTAACCCTTTCTAGGCCGAGCCCAAAACTCTCGAGATCCAAAATTCTGACTAAATATTCCTATCAAATGCTATATAATACATGACCATAGCAGAAGGAAAATCACTATTAGAACATATTGAATAAGACGGGTACTATTTTCCTGACATGCAAAAATTAAACCGGCTGCAGAATGTGGATTAAAATTTTAAAGTAGGCCTTCAAAGGTAAATTTAAGTAGTCTCTGCAAGATGTAAGGTGAAAACCTTTTGGGAAATTGTTCAGAGAATTGTTACTTATTTAATCAGTTGGTGTATTACTCTTTACATGCATTTTATTTTGTCTAATGAATATGCATGAGATATATTTGCATGCACTGCCCCTATTGTATTCAGATCTATCTCATGCATATTCATTGATCCTACACCTCACACTCACAGACCAAAAACCTTTCTCTCAACATATAGTTCAAAAACAGATTTTTAATGTATATGAATCACTTACCATGAATTTAATCCCAACTACAAACAATCAGCAAAGACTCAGTAGTGAATAGACAGACTAAACAGTGGGTAGGAGCAAAGCCTCGGATAACCTTTCCCTCTATGTGGCTACTCAAAGCCATAGGGGAACAAACAGCTCCACATCATAGGCTGAAAAAACTCCTCCCATCAACAAATTCAAAATTGTTTTTATTACAAAATACTTAAAAACCTCTAAACCAACATCTACAGCAGGAGGTACCCCAGGGCGCCCTGACTGTAACAACCACTCAAATGGTATTATAACACCAATTCTATAGGAGTAATTTAAACTGAAATCACAGACCAACACAATAGCCCACCTATAAAGGAATAAAGAAGCAGTCACAACTTCTCAAACGCAGTTCAAAGCCTGCTCACAGCCCTATACTTAGCTCAGGATAGCAGCTCTTCAAGCTTGCAGCACTCCAGGGGTTACACTACCAGCCAAAGTTCTTAATGCAAACGAACTGACACAAAAAAGCCAGCCTCATTTAAATACCCAGCTCCACCCAATCAGAAGCTTGCTACCCTCTGATTGGATAAGCTCTACACATTCACTCTCCTATGTTTGGAACACACAGTAAACACAAAGCTAAAATCACAGTTACAAAAACACACTCCACTTAAATTTATTAAGCCCTACTGGCTCAAGAATATTCAATTTAAATATCCATTTTTGTTCACGCTAGACTAGCAGTCTCCCACGATCACCCCCAGTGAACTATTACTAGAAAGAGTAGGACAACCTGGAGGATGATCGAAAGTCTTATGAATCTTGGGGAGGAGATAGAGATCAGGAATCCGTGGAACGCTGGATTAAAAAAATCCCTCTCCTTTTCTGTCAAAAAACCAACAGCCACAGCCGCTTCAGTCATCTGCCTAATCAGTCTGTAATTCTTCAGTAGGGTCCACTGTCAATCTACAAATAACACGCATCATTAAGTTGAGGATGAGCCTCAGACTCGTAATCGTACGTATTTATAACGATAATGGCACCCCCCTTATCTGCACGCTTAATAGTTATTCAGCTATTAGATCTTAATTCCTGAAGAACCAGAAATTACTTCCTCTGTAGATTAGATGAACGATATGGACAATGGTCTTCAAAAGCTTTCAAATCTTTCAAAACCAAAGTTTTAAAAGTATACAAGACTCCATTCAAAGGGCTAGGCAGGGTTCAAGAGGACTTCAAATGCACCATTGAATTATCAGCAAATAGATAGATATAATAATCTATTATAGATAGTTTATCAGCAAAAAAACCACGAAGCTTCACTAGACAAAGAACTTTCTGATGTTAAATCAAAATGCAGTCTTAAAATCTCCAGATATTCATCTTTCCTTCTTCACCACTGTATACTTAAAAACGGGCAGGCTCTATCACCAACAGCATCAGATCTAATGAACACTTACTCCAAACGCTATTCCAGCGTGAAATAAAAGCTTCATCATCCTAAAGCATATGTTTCTTTCCACATACGCAATCCAGTAGGAATGACTTCCTTTCTGCAAATTCCTTTCTAAAATTTTCTGAGGATTTTTCTCTTGGGTTAGCTGATGTCGCCAAACAACTGGATAAATATAAATCTTATTTGAAGTCTTTGAAGCTTAAAATATTCTCACGTGATGAGAGGGAAATGAAAGAAGGTAATATCTACAATTGGGCAGCAGTGCGTGCCCGTTCACAGAAATTTCGTAATCGTAAGATTGAGTTTTGATTTAACATCAGAAAGTTCTTTGTCTAGTGAAGGTGATGGAGGTAGTGATGTCCATAAAGAGCCTTTTTTAGGGAAGCACGGGAAAAGCAAAGTATCAATCAGTCATTAAATTATCAACCACAAGACAGTCAAGGACCATATACCAGACTGCAGAAAAAGAAATGCCATTATTACAAAGACAATTTTCAGAAGCAGGGGCAATACTCAATTTGTCTTCAGTAGATTTGACGGAGGTACAGTTTAAATTATCTAAAGGTCCCTCCTTTGTTCAATGTCCTTATTTTTAATCCTTTTCAAGACTACTTAGCAGTGGAACGTTTATTACGATCTTTACAGCTTCGTAATTTTTTTGGTGATAAACCATCTATGGTAGGTAATTCAGTGGTGCGTTTGAAGTCCTCTTGGACTCTGCCTGGCCCTTTGAATGGAGTCTTGTATATTTTTAAAACTTTGATTTTGAAAGATTTGAAAGCTTTTGAAGATCATTGTCTGTTGTCCATCTAATCTGCAGAGGAATGAGTTTCTGGCTCTTCAGGAATTAAGATCTAATAGCTGAATAACAAGCGTGCAGATAAGGGGGGTGCCATTGTCGTTATGAATACATCCGATTACGAGGCTGAGACCCATCGTCAACTTAATGATGCGTCTTGTTATCGTAGATTGACATTGGACCTTACTGAAGAGTTACAGACTGCGATTAGGCAGCTGACTGAAGCGACTGTGGTTGCTGGGCATTTTGATAGAAAAGGAGAGGAATTTTTTTTTAATCCAGCGGTTCCACGGATTCATTTTCTATCTTCTCCCCAAGATTCATAAGACTTTGGATCATCCTTCAGGTCATTCTATTCTTTCTAATAATAGTTCATTGGGGGGGTGATCGTGGGAGATTGCTAGTCCAGTGTAAACAAAACTGGATATTTGAATTGAATAATCTTGAGCCAGTAGGGCTGCTTAATAAAACTGACTGGAGTCTGTTTTTGTAACTGTGATTTTAGCTTTGGGTTTACTATGTGTCCAAACATTGGATAAACCCCACACATTCACTCTCATATCAGATGGTAGCAAGCTTTTGATTGAGTTGAGCTGGGTATTTTAATGGGGTGGCTTTTTGTGTCAGTTTCTTGCATGAATAATTTTGGCTGGTAGTGTAACTCCTGAAGAAGATGCTTTTAGTGAAAAAAAAGATCTTTGTAGGGTTATTCTGAGGGTTATTCTGAGAAATGGTATGGTGGTGGATTCAATGGAGAGTGTAGCAGCGGTGCCTGGATTTTTGGCATCCTGTGCAGGAGTGTTTGAAGCTTGGAGTGCTGCAAACTTGAAGAGCTGCTTTGAACTGTTTGAGAAGATTTGTGTCTGCTTCTTTCTTTATTCCATTATAGGTGGCCATTGTGTTGGCCTGTGATTTCAGTTTAAATAGCTCCTATAGAACTGATGCTACAGTATAATATCATTTGAGTGGTTGTTACTTCAGGGCGCCCTGGGGTACCTCCTGCTGTAGATGTTTAGAGGTTTTTAAGTGTTTTTTAATAAAAACAATTTTGAATTCATTGATGGGAGGAGTTTTTTAGTCTACTGTATGATGTGCAACTGTTTGTTCCCCTATGGCTTTGAGTAGCCACATACAGGGAGGTTAAGCTATCTGAGGCTTTTCTCTTACCCATTATTTAATCTGTTTACCCACTACTGAGTCTTTGCTGATTGATTGTAGTTTGGATTAAGTTCATAAGTGATTAATATACATTAAAATCTGTTTTTGAATTATATGTTGGGAGAAGGGTTTTTGGTCTGTGAGTGTGAAGAGTAGGATTTGTGTTTTTCTCCAGACTGGTGGGTTTGGTAGCTTGTTTGGTGGTTATGCATATTCACTGGGGACATCCTGAAAATCTGACTGCTTTGCAGCCCTCCGGGACTGGAGTTGGAGATTCCTGGCCTATATGCCCATAAATTTTACCCAAAATGAATGGTGACATTCCCAAGGATGAAACTGAAGAAGCGTTAGTGCTTACCATGCATCCTTTATAAAATATGTTTATAAAATAAACAGATGAAAAGTATATTTACATATTTGCATAAAATGTGCATATTTACTTTTTGAAAATTGGTGCCATTTATGTGCATACTTGTCACACAAGCAGCATGTTATAAAATTACCCTCTTTATGTATGTGGGAAAAAAAGAGATGTTGGAGGGAAAGAATGCATATATAATGTTTTCAAATGTCATTATTTTTCCATAGGAAATGGCGAACAGGGGAAACCATTTCCGTTGGGTGATGCTGAGAGAAGTGACCAGGCATACAGGGAAAATGGCTTCAATATTTACGTGAGCGATCAAATTTCTCTTAATCGCTCAATTCCTGACATCAGGCATCTCAAGTGAGTGTACTGTGTCCATGTCAATACAGAGAGAGAAGAGCTTGTGTTATGGTCGGGGAATGCCTATCTGGCAAGGATAATGCAACCTAAATATACGGAAATATCAGTATTTGTTTTACTCTAAAATGTGCAATGTCACTTCTGCATCTTTCCCCCAGTCTTCACTATTTGTGCTTATACAGTTAAAATTCTTCTCACTTAGAACATAATCTTAGACTCTTATTAAAAACCTGCTCTCTGAACCAAGCATAGCTTTCCTTTATTCTCTCTCATTCTTTCTTTCTTAGCATTATATTTATGTACTATTCAGGCAACTGGTAACAGAACCCACACATGAAGGGGCCATACTGGGCTTGGTGCTTACCAATGGTGAAAATGTTTCTGATGTTATAGTGGGAGATCATTTCACTTCCAGTAATCACCAGATGGTGTGGTTCAGTATTAGGACTAGGGCTGATAAAATTCATTCAAAAGCGAGGGCCTTAGACTTTAGGAAAACTAACTTTGCTATGATGGGCCAATAGCTCAAGGGGGAGTCATTAGCAGAATGGTAACATCTGGGGGATGTAGAAAAACACTGGGCAAAACGGAAAGGGGATATTTTAAGGGCATCCAACCTATTTGTTAAAATGGTAAATAAAGGTAAAAGGAAAAGGAGACCGCTATAGTTTTCGAAAGAAGTAGCTGAAAAGCTGAAGAAAAAGAGGGAGGCCTTCATGAAATACAAGAGATCACAGATAGGAAGACAGGCATCTATATTTGGAAAAACTTAGAGTAGCTAGCAAAGTAGTCAGGAAAGCAAAGATTCAAAAAGAAGAGGAAATAGCCAATGCAATAAAATGGGGGGATAAGACATTTCTCAAATATTAGTGAGAAGAGGAAGGGCAAAAGTGATATTTTCAAGGGTGAAGGGGAGGAATATGTGGAAGCTGATGAGGATAAAGCAGAATTGCTTAGCAAATATTTCTGCTCTGTGTTCACAGATAAAGAACCAGGAGCAGGACCTCAGAAAACGCACACAAACTGGAACAGAAGCGAGGGGCATTTTGAACAATTTTCAGAAGACTGTGTTCATGAGGAACTACCTAAATTTAAAGTAGACAAAGCGATGGGACCAGATGGGTTATAACCGAGAATACTGAGGGAACTTGGGGGATGGTCTAGCAGCTTCACTGACTAACTTTTTCAATGTCTCAGAGTCGGGAATGGTGCCAGAGAACTGGAAAGAGGCACATAAGTGGTCCCTTCACACAAAAGCGGAAGTAAAGATGTAGTTGAAAACTACAGGCTGGTTAGATTAACCTCAGTGGTGAGTAAATTGGAAGCGCTGCTAAAAGAGAAAATAATGAGGTTTCTAGAGTCCAACAGATTACTGTATCCGAGGCAGCATGGATTCACCAGTGGCAGGTCTTGTCAGACAAATCCGATTGATTTCTTTGACTGGGTGACCAGGGAGTTGGACTGAGGGAGAGCCTAGATGTGGTGTATTTAGATTTCAGTAAAGCCTTTGACACCATTCTGCACAGACGACTATTAAACAAACCAAACATCCTAGGGATGGACGCTAAAGTTACTGCTTGGGTTAGAAATTGGTTGAGTGGGAGGTGACAAAGGGTACAGGTAACTGGAGCTCACTTTGAGGAGAAAGTGGTTACCAGTGGTGTGCCACAGGGATCTGTCCTTGATCCGTTTCTTGTTAACATCTTTGTTAGTGATATTGCAGAAGGACTGTTGGGTAAGATTTGCCTCTTTGCAGATGATACCAAAATCTGCACAAGAGTAGACACCCAGGAAGGTGTAGATAACATAAGGAGGGATCTAATTAAGCATGAAGAATGATTTAGAATTTGGCAGCTGAAATTTAATGTTAAAAAAATGCAAGGTCATCCATTTGTACTGCAGCAATCCAAGGGAGCAATATAGTATAGGAGGTGAAGTACTTCAGTCCACAAAAGAAGAGCAAAACCTAGGCATGATTGTGTCTGTTGATCTTAAAGTAGCTCAACAGGTAGAAAAGGCAACAGCGAAAGCTAGAAGGATGCTTGAGTGCATAGGGGGAGGAATGGCCATCAGAAGAAAGGAAGTGATAGTGCCTCTGTATAAGTCTTTGGTGCGACCTCATTTGGAGTATTGTGTGCAATTCTGGAAACCGCACCTTCAAAGGGATATAAAACGGTTGTAGTCGGTACAGAGGGTGGCAACTAAAATGTTTAATGGTCTTAGTTATAAAGCATATGAGGACATACTGAAGGTTCTTAATATGTATACTTTAGAGGAAAGGCGGGATAGAGGTGATATGATTGAGAAGTTTAAATACGTTCTTGGCATAAATGCACAGGAGGAGATCCTCTTTCGACTGGGGACATAGGATGAGAGCAAAAGGGGATAGACTCTGGAGTAATATGCAAAAATAATTCTTTATGGAAATAGTGGTAGATTCGTGGAATAGTTTCCCAATGGAGGTGGTAGAGATGAGAACAGTATCTGAATTCAAAAAAGTATGGGACAAACACAGGGGATTTCTAAAGGAAAAAAGGTGACTGTTGTAGTGGTTGATACGGAAGGGCAGACTAGATAGGCCATGTGGTCTTTTTCTACCATCATGTTTCTATGTATTAACTCATCTGTTTCAACTGGTTTCTGTTTTTAGGCAAGTTTCGCTAAGGCATATTGCCCATTCTTGTGAGTTCAGTGGCAGGGAAATTCTCCAGGAACAAGCAGGAAGTCAGTCCTCACTTATGGGTGATGTCGGCACCGACGGAGCCCGCGAGGAGCAATTGCCCAGCGTTCAAAGAAAACCTTTGGGATTGCTACCATGCATGCGTGGTCCTCTTCCCACCCAAGGGTGCCATCTTGCTCAGTCTCCCTTTTTCCACGGAGCCCTTTGGACGCACGTCCTCATCCCTTGGAAAAAGTTTTTGTTTTCCTTGCCTTAACAGGCTATATCTCTTTTTCTCGGGTTGCACCGGTCCTCTACCCATCCTCCCCTTGCTCTCTTCTGGAGCTTGCAGGGGATACCTTTTCAAAATTTTTTCTTCCCGAGCTTCGCACACTTTTTATCTCTCCAACCGCTGGCCACGTGGGTCTTCGACCTCGCAGGGGCTGTTTTTGCCCCCATGGCCACCAGGTTTAAAAAATGCGGTAGATGCTCTAGGAACATGTCGCTTACAGACACTCATGACTGTTGTCTAAGGTGTCTGGGAGTCAACCATGACCCAGTGCTCTGTTCGCTCTGTAAGAAAATATCCTCTAAGACCCTGCTCAGCCATAAGCAGAAGTCCGAAGACATTTTTCGAAAGGCTGCCTCGAAGTCCCGGTGGCACCCTCGATCGTCTCCCTTCCGGTGGGTTCTGCCCCTGCGGCACCATGTTCCAGGCAGCATTCGGACCAGGGGTCCCCCGAGGTGGAACTGTACAAAAAGAAGGCGGCCTCAAAGTCGCTGTCTGGGGCCCTCGACAAGCGCGAGTGCTTCCGCGGCTGGTTGCTTAGCCCCATTCGGCATTCCTGAGAGTCAGACAAGGAGCAGCCCTGCAAGGTACCTCGCAGAGAAACTGAGGCCTCCGGCGAAGGCGCCCAGTCTCCTGAGGGCCGTCCCAGTGAGGACCCCTCTCCTCCTCGACGGCCGATCCGGTGACCCCGGTATCAGCGTCCCAGGGTCCCACGCCCACATGGGAGTCCTGTATGCTGGCACTAGAATGCAGCATTTCTGTGTTCATTGCTTCCCAGCAGGCACTCACGGCCAGCTTTGCTGACTTGCGCCCGGAGACCGTGGGTCCCTCACGTGGGACACCCAAGTCCATCCAGGAAACCCCCGAGAGCCACGGGCCTCGTGAGTCCTCAATGTCGGTCTCGCTCGCTCTCCCGTTCCTCAAATCCAGCACTGTAGTATCTCTCCTAGTCTAGAAGAGATGAAGCAAGGTCTACAAATCCAGATGAATCGCCTACAAGTTGAGTTACTTCAACATCAACACCTCGAGAGCTTTTTGTCCTTTCAAAATGTTCACGTTTCAGTTTTTGTGTATGTCCTTGAAGCCAATTTTAAAAACATGCAAAAAAAGACATGAATATTAAAATATATTTATCTACTAAATTTTAAAAAATAAAGGACTGAACTAAGATACTAGACCATCAGACGTTTCCAACTCAGTTCTGATTAGGTATTTTAAAATTGTCTCATGTTCACAATGAGGACCCTTTTTTTTTTTTTTTTTTTTTAAAGGGATTTTCCATGTATAAGCAGGTGCTTAGCTGGGCAAAGCACTTAAAAAAATTAAGAAAATTTGCCTCACACCCTCCATGAGAGAGCATATATGCTGATGACAGTGTGCATAATTCTCCTTATATGGAAATCCAAGGGAGGAATTTCCCTTGAAATATCTACCTGCAAGCACCATGGGGAGATTCAAAATTATCATCATTATTAGTGTGAAAACCTTACAGTGAATCTGATGTATCTTCCATAAGCAGAGCTTAGCCTTCAAACTGGCTGTGTAGCTTCATACTTCTGTTATGTCATGTCTTCTGCCCTATAGCATTATGTTTATCTCCAGGAACAAGCAGGAATGAGTCTTCACATATGGGTACATTGGTACTGTGATGGCGAAGACGGCCAAGTCCCTATGGAGGTAGAAAAAGTACAGGCAATTTCCCCTAGTCAGAGGGAAAGGGAAAAAAATGCTCAGTTTAAAAGTGCAGCTAAGGCTGAAAAAAAGAACCTGTCAAAAATTGTTGTCCAAAAGCCACGCCCCAGCTCCATAGCAACTGAGGGTGGTAATGCAGCACAGCTGGGGGCGGGGTGGAAAGATACCGGCCAGTCACATGTTTATAAGCCCCAGAGAACAGAGAGAGATAGATTGGCAGGATTAAGGAGATCGGAGAAAGTCTCGAGCTTCCCAGGGGAGGAAGGGAGATTGCCAGGTCTGGAAGGATTGCCAGGACACGAGAGGAAGAGAGCTGACTCGGTTTCAGAGGAGGAGTCTGAAAGGGAGCCTCATTCAGAGCAAGAGTTTCATGCTTGCAGGAGGAAGAGAGACGAGAGGGCTGCTTTAACCAGGAAACAGCATGGCCAGGGAAGGAGCAGGGAAGCACTGCTAAAGAAACTTCCAAAAGGTACTGCTGCTAAAGTTATTAGCCAGAGGTCTCAGGAAGAGTTCCCAGACAGCCAGCTCCAGGAGTTTTATCAGAAGCAGGGTTACAGGAAGCCTCTCAGTAAAGAAGGTTTAAATGTTTTAAAACTGGTTCAACGTATGCTGAAAGACCAGGAAGTAATTAGTGGAGAGAATAGTTCTCTGCACCGAGGGAAAGAACAGCTGTTTGCTGACGACGTCACAGAACAGACCTGTTCAGAATGTGAGTCAATGGACATCGGGGAAAATATTCTTTTAAGTGAGCCAGAGGAGGCTATGGAATGTGAGTTATCCCTGATAGTGAAATAAGAGTGTTTGGAAATATATGTTGGAAGAAAATTCCATTTCTCTGATATGCATGGTGGTTTTACAGAGCTAAGAAGTTTTAATTAGTGTGCTTGCTGCCCTAAATGAGACGTGCACCGGAGTGCTGCTGGAAGTCTCTGGACAGCTGATTAAAACCCTTAAAGCTCTGAAACCAAAGAAGAAAAGTTTATTTGCTGGAAGTTGTTTGCATTGAAGTTTCAATGAACATTTTGGGTTTGTTTAAAGCACTGGGAAGTGAAGCATTATTTTTGAATGAGTAACCTTTGTATGCTGAAGTAAGCAAGAGCATTTTTCTTACCTGAGTTTCTTGTGGATATTTTGTACACGTGATTTACCAAGCTTCATTGTGAAGTTCCCGCTATTAAGGGAGGCTAATAAAAATATTCCTGCGTTTGCTTTCAACTCTCGGCTCAGCCTTTGATTACAACTACATTTGCTCTAAATACTACAACTCCCAGAAGCCTTTGCTCTGGAGTTGCTTGAAAGTGACATTCGCTCCCCCTTCACCTCGTCAGGCAGCCGCCTAGGCGGGGGAAGGGCACGACAGTACTGACGGAGCCTGCGCGGGAACGCTCCCCAGCATCTAATCAGAAAGCTTTTGGGAGCATCCCACAGCGCCTGCGTGCTGCCTTCCCGCCTTTCCAACTGTCTCTCCTCAGTTGTTGTTTTTCCGCGGAGCCAGCAGGTCGTGTTCCTGTCACCTCAGAAGAATTTCCTTATTCTTTCTTTATTTCTTTTCTGTCGCATCTGCCTTCCTCGACGCTATACCGGTACCGCCGGTTCTTATTCTTTTCTTTAAAAAAAAAAAAAAAAAGACCTTTTTTCCATTTATTTTTCTTCAGGTGTACTTCAGTTTTGGGCCTTAGGCCCAAAACCCTTTTCCTTAAATATGGAAAAGCCTGCCTCAGGATTTAAGAAGCAAAACAAAACAAAACAAAAAGCTGATCAACCACAAGACATACAACAAAAAAGAAGAATTTTTTGTAGGAATGTCCGTCAGGTCAGGAGACAGAGAAACCCTGTCGAGTGAAGCGGACTTCTCCCTTTAATATTTTTAATCCAGCAACACTCCCAAAAATAGAGGAGAGACCAGAAACACGGACCCCAAAAGCCACTATGCTAAGAATAATAAACCAAACAAAGGTTAGGTGAAAAGAATACTTAGCCGGCAGTCGGGTCCTTTCCCTTGATTTTCTTCGTTCACAATGACCACGACACAGCGCCGCGTTTCGAATCCCAATTCTGCTTCAGGTGGTGTAAATTCGAACAATATTCTTTAAAAT
This sequence comes from Ichthyophis bannanicus, assembly GCA_033557465.1. Classification (NCBI taxonomy): domain Eukaryota; kingdom Metazoa; phylum Chordata; class Amphibia; order Gymnophiona; family Ichthyophiidae; genus Ichthyophis; species Ichthyophis bannanicus. The sequence goes on from CM066050.1 coordinate 62,281,095, forward strand.
TCTTTAGTCAACACTCGTTCTTAATGGTCAAAAAACATTCCATTGTCAATTCAAATACTCCTTCATAATGGTTGGAAAACCTTCCGTTGCCAATCCAGGATGTCCTCAAAAGGTAGCGTCTGACGTCAGCAGAACCTAAACAGCTGTTTATACTCCCTCCAACTGTCCAGGTCCAATGATTTTACGTCGGTAAAATACTCCACCAATCAAGCTCTAGGTTCAGCCCCTTGGGAGCCACAGTATCCAAAAGAAAGATCCATCGCTGTTCTAAAAGTTGTAATTCCTGTTCCCGATCAACATCTACAGGTTATTGAATCCTCACAAATCACATAACCTGACCGTATCCCTAAGGCTTTAGTTTTGGAATTGCTCACTTTGGTATTAACTGAAAATTACTTTTTGTATGATTCCAAATTTTACAAACAAATTCATGGTATTGCAATGGGGGCCACTGTTGCCCCCTCAGTAGCAACCATTTATTTAGCTGCCTTTGAGGAAGAATTTTTATATACGTTCAGTTGGTTTCAACACATACCATTTTGGGTCCGGTTTTTGGATAATATCATCTTTGTCTGGACGGCGGAAGAACAAACTTTGTTAACTTTTTTGGATTGGATTAATACTAAAAAGACTAATATACAATTTACGGCTAAGTATGATTTTCATACAGTGGAGTTTCTTGATGTTCGCCTTTACAAATCAGGCTCGGAACTTTTATCAACTCTTTATCGAAAACCGGTCCAACAGAACACGCTTTTGCAATTTAACAGTCATCATCCTGGCCCTCTTAGAAGGGCTCTTCCATTGGGCCAATTTTTTCGTATCAAACAAAATTGTTCCACTAAAGAGGAATTTCAGTTTCATGCACAAGATTTAATTCGACGTTTATCTTATCGGGGATATCCAGCTGCAGTCATCACAAAGGCATATAAAACAGCAAAATATGCCCATCGTGATTGGTTGTTATGATCCGGTGCCCGGCAAGCTTCTTTGATGGATCAAACTACTCTTTCTTAGGGTATGGATAATGCCATGAACAAACGGATCGTTGGTGTTTTACCCTTTATGGTGGGATCCTCTGAGGTGGTTAATATTTTACGTAAACACTGGCATATCCTGGAACTAAGCCCTTGCTTTAAACGGGACCTTATTATAGCCTACCAATGGGGCACTAATATACGGGACATGGTTGTAAAATCTGTAGTGACAGAAGATCGGCGGATTCAACATCATATAGACCTGGGTCACTACTCCTGCCAGTCAAAATGTTGTAAATATTGTCCACAAGCTCAAGTTGGACATACTTGGGTACACCACCGGACGTCACTGATCTTTCATCTTCGCTGGCATACAGATTGTTCTTCATCTTATGTGGTATATGTCTTGACTTGTTCTTGCAATCTTCATTACATAGGAAGGGCGATTCGTCCTATCAAGAAGCGTCTTACTGAACACAAATCCCGAATAAAAACAAAGATGATCTCTGCCCCATTAGTTGCACATAGTCTTCAAGCTACACATACTTTTGCAGATTATACTTGGTGCATTTTGGATCATGTTCCTGAAAATCCTCGGGGAGGGGATTGGGAATAGGAATTACAACTTTTAGAACAGCGATGGATCTTTCTTTTGGATACTGTGGCTCCCAAGGGGCTGAACCTAGAGCTTGATTGGTGGAGTGTTTTACCGACGTAAAATCATTGGACCTGGACAGTTCGAGGGAGTATAAACAGCTGTTTAGGTTCTGCTGATGTCAGACGCTACCTTTTGAGGACATCCTGGATTGGCAACGGAAGGTTTTCCAACCATTATGAAGGAGTATTTGAATTGACAATGGAATGTTTTTTGACCATTAAGAACGAGTGTTGACTAAAGAATTTTAAAGAATATTGTTCGAATTTACACCACCTGAAGCAGAATTGGAATTCGAAACGCGGCGCTGTGTCGTGGTCATTGTGAACGAAGAAAATCAAGGGAAAGGACCCGACTGCCGGCTAAGTATTCTTTTCACCTAACCTTTGTTTGGTTTATTATTCTTAGCATAGTGGCTTTTGGGGTCCGTGTTTCTGGTCTCTCCTCTATTTTTGGGAGTGTTGCTGGATTAAAAATATTAAAGGGAGAAGTCCGCTTCACTCGACAGGGTTTCTCTGTCTCCTGACCTGACGGACATTCCTACAAAAAACTTCTTTTTTGTTGTATGTCTTGTGGTTGATCAGCTTTTTGTTTTGTTTGTCTGGTACTGATCATATATTTCTCTTTTGTGGCGTGTTGGTCAGGATTTAAGAAGTGCACAAAATGTGGTGGTACTATCTCCGTCACCGACGCCCATGACTGGTGTCTCAAGTGTTTAGGCCCTGACCATTCCATTAAAGATTGTGTGTCCTGTTCCATGATGTCTGAGAGGCCGATAGAACCGAGCTGCCAAGCTCAGTACCCTGTTTCCCTCTGATGCAGCTTTGGTGGCATCGACGTCTTCCAGGGCTGCTTCTTCCTCACATGGATCTCAGGTAACTAAACATAAATCTAGCCGGTCCTCGAAGGGCAAATCTCCTTCTAAGCATCGAGATGCCCCTGGCATTGCCCTCGAGGATTCTGCACCGGCAAAATTACCCTGGCGGGAGGCTTCGGTTTCTAAAGCATCATCGGGGTTCCAGGATGATCTAGGTGGCGTGGCCTCAACAGATCTCCTGGTGCCATGCTCTGGGGTACCGGTGGCTTTCACCGGTACCGACTTCCAGGCATTGGCGGCGTCGATGGATCAGAGGATTCTGTCCATCGAACGCAGTCTGGCGGCTTTCCTTGTGGCATCGACGCCCGTGGTAACGCAACAGACTACTCCGCCGGTACCAGGTCCGGTATCGCCATCGGCACCAATTCCGGTACCGGTGGCATCGACATCGGCATCGGTGTCAGCTATGCCGGTACTCTGCCCTCTGCAGCCCTCCGGTACTGATACCCTGGTACCGATGATTCCCGATACCGATCCCAGTCGGTACGGGTATCGGGCTTTGCAAGAGCATCCCGACAGACGATACTTCGATTCCTTTGACTCTGAGGATTCTGAAGTCTGTCAATGCAGCGATGCTTCTTCCACAGGAGGAGTCCTCTCCTAAACAAAGGATGTTTCCTCCAGAGGACTTGTCTTTTCAAGACTTTATCAGAGAGGTGGCTCGGGGCCTCTCTATTACAGTAGCCCCAGAGTCAGAGCCTAGAGCTAAGGAGTTAGATATTCTACAATATCCTAAAACTCCTAAAGAGGCAGCTACCTTGCCTATTCATGAGATTCTGTATGATCTCATGTTAAGGATGTGGGAAGCACCTCTATCCACCTCTCCTCATTCTCACAGGTTGGACACCATGTATCGGGTCCCTCCTTGTCCTGGTTTCCATAAAACTCAGGTTCCTCACCACACTTGTGGTTGAGTCTGCAATGAGAAAGATTAGAAGTGCCAAGAGACATGCCTCTAATCCTCCAGGACGTGAATGTAGAACTCTGGATGCTTTTGGTAGAAGTCTTCCAAGCTTCCATGCTTGCTGCGAAAATTAATTCTTATAGTCTCTATATGGGAATGTTCTTAAAAGAAGTCACTGACCATTTGCTGACTTTAAGTCCTTTTATGTCGGACAGTAAAAGGCCAGAATTTCTCTCTGGGCTCAAACATGCCCAGGATATCTCCAAATTCTCCAACCGTGCAGCTTTCGGCTCCTTTGAATGCGTAAGCAGAGCCTCAGCTATTGCTATAGGTGCACGTAGGATTGTTGGCTTCAAGCATTTGATTTGGAGACCTGGGTCCAAGATGAATTGGGAAATATCCCTTGTACAGGTGAGAATCTGTTTGGTAAAGATTGGCAAGCAAAAGCCAATCAAATGGATGCTGAAATTCTGCTTTGGATAGACTATCCAAATCTACTGCTGCTCCTGCCAAGAAAAGGTTGTTCAAGAAAACACCTTTTTCTAAAAAGGGAAGATCCTATCCTGCTTATAGTCAGAGAGCATCTTCTGCAGCTCAGTTTTCCTTCCAAACGTCAGCAATCCTCCAAACAGACCAAGGCAAAGGCTGCCAGGCCTGCTCCAGCCCAGCAATCTCAGCCCCCTCAGGGCCTTTGACTCTCTGCTAGAGAACTTAGCCTTCCTGGCTCTAGAAGGACCAGAGCCCTCCACCATCCCAGGAAGGTTATGTCACTTTGCTCCCAGAAGGGGGCAAATCACAGCAGAGCATTGGACACTCTCCATCATAAGAGACGGGTACAAACTTCATTTTTCCAGCTTTCCCCCTCTCACAAGAGTGCACCAGTTCAATTCTCCAACCTCCTTCCTCAGCCTGTTAGAGCAGGAGGTTGCCACTCTTCTAGCCCAAGGGGCAATAGAGGAAGTGCCTTCTCAACAAGGCGCGGGGTTCTACTCCCCCTATTTTCTTATCCCAAAGAAAACAGGGGGCTTCAGACCCATTTTAGATCTCAGAGAGTTGAACAGATTCCTTGTCAAAGAGAAATTCAAGATGGTTTCTCTAGGAACTCTGCTGCCATACCTTCACAGTCAGGATTGGCTTTGTTCTCTAGATCTCATGGATGCGTACTCATGTTCTCATCCATCCAACTCACAGAAGGTTCCTTCGGTTCCTTTTCCAGGAGAAGCACTATCAATACAGAGTGCTCCCTTTTGGCCTGGCCTCTGCACCAAGGGTGTTCACGAAATGCATGGCAGTGGTTGCTGCTTTTCTATGCACCCTGGGAATATTTGTCTTCCCTTATCTGGACGACTGGCTCATTCGAGCTCCCACTCAATCAGAGGCCAAGACTGCTCTAACCTGCACAATGCGTATCCTTCAATATTTAGGGCTGGTAATAAACATCCCAAAATCCAATTTGATCCCTACTCAGTCCCTGGAATTTATAGAGGCGCTACTGGATACCACAAGGGCAAGGGCCTATCTTCCCCAGGCCCGTTGCCTTCGCTTGATGCAGTTAACTTCTCAAGCAGAGTCAAAACCCCTTCTAACTGCTCGAGAAATGTTAGTTGCTAGGCCACATGGCATCCACCGTTCATGTGGTACCATATGCTCGCCTTCACATGAGAGCAGCTCAGTGGACTTTATCCACCCAATGGACCCAGGCATTAGGCTAACAGTACAAAAAGATGTAGGCCGGTGTAGGTTCTCACCAATACTTTATTGTTCCATATATGAAAAAAGGAGGAGACCTGACCCGACACAGGCCGTGTTTCGATAAAATCTTCCTCAGGGGTTGGCTCACCTTATACTGACCACCTTATTGGGAGCTATATCATTGCATATATTGTATGCACAGGGATTGAACCGCACTTGTAAAATTCGTGAGATGGCTATTAAATCGGGAACCTTAAAACCGGCATCGATGGCTCAGCGGCACCGTGCTTTACTAAAAAACGCTAGTGCATGCGTGCAGGCATTAGAACCTCATTCTGGGCGCAGTAATGAAAAAGCTATTAATTCAAAAAACGTTAAGACCGGCATCAATAGCTCAGCGGCACCGTGCTCTACTAAAAATCATTTTTAGTAGAGCACAGTGCCGCTGAGCTATTGATGCCTGTCTTAACGTTTTTTCACAATTTTACAAGTGCGGTTCAATCCCTGTGCATACAATATATGCAATGATATAGCTCCCAATAAGGTGGTCAGTATAAGGTGAGCCAACCCCTGAGGAAGATTTTATCGAAACACGGCCTGTGTCGGGTCAGGTCTCCTCCTTTTTTCATATATGGAACAATAAAGTATTGGTGAGAACCTACACCTGCCTACGTCTTTTGTACTGTTTGCTGTTCCCTGCGTGACAGCATGCTGTTTGTTGGTGCCCAGGCATTAGGCTGCCTGTCAGACAAAATAGCAAACACAAGTCACCTCATTTTGTCCCTCCAGTGGTGGAAGTCCCCTCAGAACCTGTTGCTGGGGTGTCCTTTTCAACAGCCTCTACCCCAGGCAACTCTTACAACAGATGCTTCTCCAATGGGCTAGGGAGCTCATCTTCAGGACCTCTCCACCCAGAGCATCTGGTCCCCACAGGAGACTTGTCTACATATCAATCTCTTGGAACTCAGAGCAATCTTCCTTGCTCTGCGAGTTTTCCACACCCTGCTCAGCCACAAGACAGTCTTTGTCCACACGGACAATCAGATAGCCATGTTCTATATAAACAAGCATGGAGGAACTGGCTCTCTGTCGCTTTGCAACGAAGCTCTGCGACTGTGGGCCCTCGCCAGAAAGCATCACATTCATCTTCTGGCAGTCTATCTTCTAGGTGTTCAAAACTCTTGGGCAGACACTCAGTCGAGTTCTGCTTCCACACGAGTGGTCCCTACATATGGACCAGGTATCCAAGATTTTTCAAATTTGGGGAACCCCGGACATAGACCTCTTTGCAAGTCCGTGGAATGCCAAACTTCCCCGGTTCTGTTCCAGAACTCCAGCTCAGGGGGCTCAGGCAAGGGATGCTTTCCTCCTTTACTGGGGTCAAGACTTCCTGTATGCCTTTCCACCCATTCCCCTAATTCCCAAAACCCTGTTCAAGCTTCAGAGAGACAGAGGCCACATGATTCTCATAGCTCCACATTGGCCACAGCAAGTGTGGTACCCTCTGCTTCTACATCTCTCTCAAGCTCCCTCCCTAGAGTTAGGGTCTGCTCCAGACCTCCTCTCTCAGGAGGACGGAAAGTTGTGGCATCCCAATCCCCAGTCTCTGCATCTCAGGGCTTGGTTGCTAAAGGCCTAGATCTCCAGGATCTTCCTCTTTCTCAACAAGTGAAAGATGTTCTTTATGCTTCCAGAAAACCTTCCACTAGACGTTCTTACGCCTTCAAGTGGAAAAGGTTTACTATCTGGTGTTCTGGAAAGGGTCTTAACCCCCGTTCAATACCTCTGGAATCGTTGCTGGAGTATCTCCTGCATCTGTCTAATGCAGGCCTTAAGACAAATTCAGTAAGAGTCCATCTGAGTGCTATTGCAGCTTCCCTCAAGCCTCTAAATGGACAACCTGTTTTCCTCTCATCCCCTAGTAGCAAGGTTCATGAGAGGCCTCCTTTTAACAAAGCCTCCCATTAGACCACCTCTGGTGGCATGGGACTTAAATTTGGTTCTTGGTCAGCTTATGAAGCCGCCTTTTGAACCTTTTGCTACTACCTCCTTGAAATACCTTTCTTGGAAGGTTATCTTTCTCATTGCAATCACATCCGCATGCCGCATCAGTGAATTGCAAGCACTAGTAGCTAATCCACCTTTTACAAGGTTCCATCATGACAAGGTGGTCCTTAGGACTAATCCACACTTTATGCCTAAGGTGGTCTCGCCTTTTCATCTCAACCAAGAGGTCTACCTACCTGGTTTTTTTCCAGGGCCTCATGCATCAAGTGCAGAGAGGAATCTTCATACCCTGGACTGTAAAAGAGCTCTAGCTTTTTACTTACAGAGGACACAACAACATAGTCTTCTCAACTCTTTGTTGCTTTTGAGAACATTTGGGACAACCAGTCTCCAAGAGAACACTTTCCAACTGGATTGCCCAATGTATTTCTTTCACCTATCAGAGCAAGAACATTACTCTGGAGGGCCATGTCACAGCTCACAATGTGAGAGCCATGGCAGCCTCAATGGCTCACCTGAACTCTGTGTCTATCGACAACATCTGTCGAGCAGCCACATGGGCCTCGGTTCATACCTTCACAGCCCATTACTGTTTGGACAAGGACTCCCGCAGGGATGCCTTGTTTGGTCAGGCTGTTCTCAAACACCTGTTCCATACTTAATCAACTCCTACCCACCATCCCTCAAGGGATGCCAGAGATCCAGGTGGGGAAGTGCAGCCCTGTCCCAGGGACACACAACTTATGGGCTCTCTCCCTGGCATCAAAAGCTAGGGAGTCCCCATATGTGAAGACTCATTCCTACTTGTTCCTGGAGATAGCACAGTTACTTACCTGTAACAGATGATCTCTGGGAACAGCAGGAATAAGTCTTCACAACCCACCCACCTCCCCTAGGAGTTGTCCCTCTCTCTCTATCTCTCTTCCTTTCCCTCTCTCTCCCTCTTTGTCTCAGCTATAAAACTCAACTGAGGAGAGACAGTCGGAAAGGCGGGAAGGCAGTACGCAGGCGCTGTGGGATGCTCCCAAAAGGTTTCTGATTGGACGCTGGGGAGCGTTCCCACGCAGGCTCCGTCGGTACCGACGTACCCATATGTGAAGACTTATTCCTGCTGTTCCCAGAGATCACCTGTTACAGGTAAGTAACTGTGCTTTTTGTCCACACTGGTTGTTCTTTGCCACTGACTCGCATATCTAAAAGGTTTGCTTGGGTTGATGATGTTTCTGGATTTTTAATCACTAGGTTGCTAGCAGACGATAGCACATAGCACTGTACACTACATGCCATATGCCCACCCTTGCACACATCATCCAAACACAAAAAGTCCTTTTTAAGTGCTTTAGTCAAAAATGCGAGTGTGCCTTTTGCTGAGGGTCAGTTTATGTATCTGTCCATTCGTATATATCTCTTTGTATATGCAAAAACAGGTGCCTACAGAAGACATGGAGTGGAGGAGCAGCCTAGTAGTCAGAGCACTTACTTGTTAACCAAGAGACCAAGTTTGATTCCCACTGGTATGCCTTGTGCCCTTGGACAAGTCACTTAACCCTCCACTGCCTCTACTTTTGGTCACACTGTCAAGAAAATCCAGGAGCTGCTGGATCGCCAGGAATCAGCATTGGCTTTAAGGTGCATATACACATGCACACGCACCCACCACCCTCCATCATCAGAATAATCAAAGACCTGCTGGTGGCATAATGGGAGGAGCTAAGTGACAGACTGTTTATCTTAATGGTTTTGCCCCATTGCCTTCCAGTTTTGCTTCTAAACTGTTCCACCTCGATCTGCAGCAGAAGTGCTTCACCGTGCCTCTCTAAGCCCCCCCCCCCCCCCTTCTCTGCTAAGACATGCTTGTCTTTGCTGGGAAGGGGAAATGTGCCATTGTATCACAGTATAACTGCATTTTCCAACCTATTATATGTAGTAGGATTTCTAATTCTGACCATGATTCTTCTGTGCATCTCACTTTTAATGAGACAAGGTGTATTAGATTCTGTTAGATTCTGTGCATTTTTATTTAGAGCACTCTGTGCTGTCAGCCTTATCAAAGCTATTTGAAGACTGAAGACTGTTTACAGAAAAGCATGCATTCCTTTAAGTCTAAGATAATTCCACCTAGGTTCGCTTTATAAGCTGTTTATATTTCAGATCTTCTTACTCTTCTCTAAACTACCGCCTCCTCTACAATCCTCCCTTCCCCAGTACCACAGCTGCACTCTGGTTGCTTTTTTTAATGTCAGGATTGCAGTCTATTTTTCATCTAAGCCTTTGTGGGGATGAGAAGACACTCATCCTCTTCATTTGCTGATTCTGTTATCTTGATTAATCTTCACACCTTCATCCATTCCCCTGTTAGAATTAATTAATAAATGGTATCAAAGGAGCTTAACAGTGGATAGGTTAAGATGTGATTAGTGACATGCTGGCCTTACTACTTCCTTTCTTGTTTGGCGAGTTGACATTCTGCCATTCATTCCATTGGCAACTATATGGGTCTCAAAGATCAGATAAAAAGCTGTGTGTATAACTGATATTTGGGTTAGGCAGAAGATGAAACAGGGCTCGATATAATGATGCTGGGAATAAAGCGAGAAGGCTGGAATTGAAGAAACTAATGGCAGGGGGGATAATGGCTATTGTGTCCTTGACTGACACATCTTTAGTGTTAGTAATTAAGATGATTTTAATGAGGCCTGTGAGGTGCATAATAAGGAAGATTAAGTATCCTCTCGTATGCTAACGTACAGTAAATATACTACTCCATCTATCACAACCTCTGACCCATCTCTATTCTTGCCCACCTCAAACTCCTAAGAAAGGAACTCTGTTTCTTTATACTACTATTCTGCCACACACAAAGGGATTTTAGGTTGCTAATTTATTTTTTCATTATCAAGTAGCAGATCTTGACACTGCACATGATACCAACTTCTGTGATTTCTGTTCAATGACCCCCATACAGTTTTGCAATACTTCAGTTCCTAATGCCTGCCAATACTGTATTTACATATCATCCTGCTAGATCAGTCCAGACGTGTGGATTGTATTCCCCTACCAGCAGATTGGTGGAGATAAAGAACCATTGAAAAGACCAGGTTTCAATGACATCATTCCCATGCCTCTATTCGCCTCAGTCACCAGAGGTCCCTTCAGTATTTCTTTGTCTCTGGCAGATGATGGATGGATTTTCTCCTCTCTGAAGAAAATCTGAGGATAGCGAGGAAAAGGTTGAGCGCTTGTGAATGACCAACTTGGGAAACAAAAGTGACTCTCTCACTTGAGCATGACGTGGGAGGCTCCACCAGACTATGGTCTTTTCGGTAGACATAGGAGGAGGGAAAATTAATTCAGCTCCACGTGCTTACCCTGGTAAGAGCCTGTTGAGCAGCAGAAAATTTGAAGGATCTGGAAGGATGGAAGAATTTGGCAGCTTCACACAACCTCGCACAAACTCAATGCCCCCTCCCTCCCTCCTCTGTCCCCCTGCTTTCTTGAAACTCCTTAAACTCAGTGCTGTACATCCAGCCAGTAACAGTCGAGGGAGTAGAGCTGAGCCCGGCACACAGCCTTTGCTTGGGGCTCTCAGCGGTGAGTACCAAGGCTTGACCTCATCATTGTCCTTGTTGGGGCTCCCGATTCAGTCTTCCTGGGATGCAATTTGGGGTGGACCACTCGTGACCGTTGCCACGGTGTGTGGATTTCCCACCATTTTCTGCACGCATTAGTAGCATTTTAACCTACTGTGTGCCTGGTGGTTGCGCAGTCTTAGCATGCCTTCCACCCAAGCAGTTCTAATACATGCTCCTTTCCTAGCACCTGTAAAGCATGTTGCATACAAGCGCAGTTAATGCATGTCTCCGGGCTGCCACAGCATTGGTGTATGCTGTTTCCTAACTGTCTATATCTTCTTCCAGGAAACGTTGTTTGACATGTGGCAAGCAAGGTGCCTCATCAACGGATTCTGACTCTGCTCTTCTATGGCAGCTTCTGAGGCATCCTTGGAGGGTCTGCTTTCCCCCCTCCCATTCGGGGGATACAGTTAGTCCAACCTTGCCTGCCTCAGGGTATGAGGTGATGGATGGCGCTTTGGGTAAAGCAATTCAGCCGGCCGGAGGATTCAGCGACTGTGCTGTGAGCCACATATTGCCTAATAGGGGGTCTGTGGTGGCTTTCTTCCCTAATGTTGGGGAGTCATGCCCAAGAGTGGAAGCTTCTGTTTGGAGCTGATTTGGAGAAGCTAGTGAAGGACGGGTGAGACAAAATCTTACCGTCTTCTGGAGGACAGGTCCAAGAGAGGCCTGTGAAGCAAGCTGGTGCCCTTTTTCTTGTCTGTCACTGCCTATTCATCAAGGGCAGGCTAACCAGATTCCCGGGGATCTCAGGACCTTTGGCATCACCAACGTGAAAAACCTTTCTTCCCCTTTGCTTCTGGGCTTTGAGCTTGTTCTCGGTCCTTTCATGGAGCGCATGGGCCCAGGGACTCCGCTTCCTCCAGAGGAGGACCTTCCCAGGCTGCACAATAAAGATTTGGGAGCCCATTCCCAGGTTCCACCAGTTGGAGGCAGGCTTTGCCTTTTCTCCTGGAATGTTATGGTTACTAAGGATCATTGGGTGCTAGACACTATTCAGTTCTGATATGTCCTGGAGGCAAAGAGCCAATTCTGGATGCCTTCGTCATCTCCCTGTGTGGGTCTGCAAGTAAAAAGTGCTGCCGTGCAGGCCACCTTGGATAAGTTGCTGCACCAAAAGGCCAGTGGTGCCCATCTCGCTCGGCAAGTGGGGCAAGGGCAGATACGCTATCTATTTCATGGTGCCCAAAAAAGGACAGTCCCTTCTGGCCCATTCTAGACCTCAAGGGGGTCAACGAGCACTTGCACATTCTATGCTTCTGGTTGGAAATATTGCACTCCGTGATTCAAGCAGTGTGCCAAGTGGAGTTCTTGACTTCTCTGGATCTGGCCGATTGATGTATTTGCATATCTTCATCTGGGCGGATCAGCAGAAGTATTGCATTTTGCTGTGCTTGGCTCTTTCAGTTTGCCACCGTCCCCTTTGGGCTATGCACCGCCCCGAGGGCATTCTCCAAGGTTATGATGATGGTGACCGTAGTCCATATCTGGACAACTGGCTCATCTGGGCCCATTCACTTTCAGAAGTGTCTCAGGGGCATCCCAAGCTTCTATTAACATACCACGTTCTGTACATAGTTCTAATCCTGTTACATACACATTAATGTTATGATACATACTTAGTTCTAATCCTGTTACCTGATATATGTATATATGTTATGTGTACATAGTTGTGTTGTTGTTGTTAAGTGCCGTCGAGTCGGAGTCGACTCATGGCGACCCTCTGGATAGCTATCCTAAATTTTCTTCGGTCGTCATTCAGGCGGCTCATTGTTGACAAACTGGTACCCGTAGCTGCTGTTATTGTATCGATCCATCTCATTGCTGGCCTTCCTCTTTTGCGTTGACCTTCTATCTTGCCAAGCATGATGTCTTTCTCTAATGATCTCTCTCTTTGCATGGTGTGTCCAAAGTATGAAAGTCAAAGTCTTTTCCTCTGAGTTTCTAAAGAAAGCTTAGGTTTGATCTCCTCTCGTACTGACTGGTTTGTTCTTCGGGCAGGCCATGGTATACACAGTATTTGCCGCCAGCACCATAATTCAAAGGCATCAATTTTCTTCCTGTCTATCTTTTTCACTGTCCAGCTTTCTCATCCATATGATGTTATTGAAAATACCATGACTTGAACAAGTCGAATCTTTGTATGGAGAGAGACATCTCTGCTCTTGAGAATCTTATCTAGGTCTTTCATAGCCATTCTGCCAAGAGCAATACGTCGTCTGATTTCTTGACTGCTTGTTGCTTCTTTATTGATAGTTGATGCAAGTAGGTTAAAGTTGTTCACGATTTCAATTTCTTCTCCTTCAACGATGAACCTGTTGATTATGCCAGTTGTCATGACCTTTGTTTTCTTTACATTAAGGTGCAAGGGAAGTTGGGAGGTGGTGAAGAATGAAATGGAACGTGTACAACTTGATCTGTTGGGTGTCAGTGAACTGAAATGGACTGGCATCGGGCACTTTGCATCAGATGATCACATGGTGTACTGTGCTGGAAATGAAAGACGAAGAAATGGTGTTGCATTTATAATAAAGAAGAAACTTGCAAGAACTGTAATGAAATACAATGCAGTCAGCGAACGCTTAATCTCTATTCATCTATGAGGAATGCCTATCAACACAACTATAATTCAAGTATATGCCCCAACAGCTGCAGAAGAGAATGAAATTGAAGAGTTCTATGAACAAGTACAAGCTGAAATTGACAGAACATGCAAACAGGATATCCTGATAGTTTATTTATTTTATTTATTTATTTATTTATTTATTTAGCTGTATTTATATCCCGCTTTTCACCGGGTCAAAGCGGTCAATTGGGGGATACATTTTAACACGAGGGGATGAGACACACACACATTCATACGTACAGGGAACATGGGCAATGGAGGGTTAAGTGGCTTGCCCAAGACCACAAGGAGTGCCTATAGGACTAGAAATCCCAGTCCCTCCGGCCTGAGATTGCTGTCCCCAGGTGGGACTTGAACCCCCGGCCCTCCGGCCTGAAGTACCTTGTCCTAACCACTAGACCACTCCTCACCTCATGGGTGACTGGAACGCAAAAGTTGGCAACAAAGAAGGCGGCAAAGTAGTTGGAAAATATGAACAGAAATGAAGCTGGAGAAAGACTGATAGAATTCTGCAAGACCAACGATCTATTCATCTCAAACACCTTCTTCCAGCAACACAAGCCGCGACTGTACATATGGATTTCACCCAGTGTACATAGTTACAATCCTGTTATATGTAACTTAGTGGTTCAAGTTAAATGTTATAATGTAAACAGCTTCTGATCTCTGGAAGGAGCAGTATAAAAATGTAACCAAATAAATAAATAAGTGGTATCTTTCTTTTTTAAAAGCCTCGGCTGGGTGGTCAATTGGGGAAAGAGCCAGCTGTTGCCTTCCCAGTCCTTGGAGTTCAAGAGCATGTTTCGACACTCGGATAAACAGAGTTTTCCCTGCCAGAAGAGAAAATCTGTTGGATTGCCTGGCACTGTTCTCTGTGCAGTAGGTCCCAGAGTCTGGTATTATCTTCAACTGCTGGGATTGATGGCGGTGACTGTAGAGATGGTGCCATGAGTGTGTGATCACATGCGACTGGCCTGGTGGTCCCTGAGTTCTCGGGAGTTCGAGCGCAGGCTCCTGCTCCTATTGATGATGAGGTCCAGCCTGTGGTGGTTATGGTTATGGTTTTAGGCATTTGATATACTGCTCTTTACTTATGCATCAGAGCGGTTTACACGTATATACTAACAGGTACTTTTTTAATTCCCTTGTCCCCAAAGGGCTCACAATCTAAGTGTACCTGAGGCAATGAAGGGTTAAGTGGCTTGCTCAAGGCCACAAGGAGCAGCCATGGGACTAGAGACCTCAGTCCCTCCAGCCTGAGGTTACTTGTCCCCATGTGGGAATTGAACCCCTGGCCCTCCGGCCTGAGGTAACCTGTCCCAACCACTGAGCCACTCTTCCCAGTTATCTAAGGAAGGGTGCGCTGCTGGACGATTTCTCCTGGATCCTCCTGACGAGGGCCATTGGAACTGCAGGGAAGAGGTGTGGTTTATCAACTGCCTTGAGGTGAGGACCATGTAAAAATGGGAAGGCGATGGCAGTGGGGTGTACTATCGACCGCCTGGCCAGAATGAACAAATGGATGATGAAATGCTCAAAGAAATCAAGGAAGCTAACAAAAGTTATAGCACAGTAATAATGGGTGATTTAAATTACCCCGGTATCGACTGGGTCAGTGTTACGGCAGGACATGCTAGGGAGATAAAGTTCCTAGATGACATAAATGACTGCTTCTTGGAGCAGCTGATTCATGAACCAGCCAGAGGGGAAGCCATATTAGACCTAGTCCTTAGTGGAACACCAGATCTAGTGCAAGAGATAAGGGTGTTGGGGCCACTTGGCAATAGTGATCATAGCATGATCACCTTTGATTTAATTAGTGGAGGAGGGATAGTAAGGAAATCCACAGTACTACCTTTTAACTTTCGAAAGGGAGACTATGATAAAATGAGGAAAATAGTTAAGAAAAAGCTAAAAGGAGCAGTTGCAAAGGTTAAGGACTTAAATCAAGCTTGGGTGTGTTGAAAAATACTATCTTGGAAGCCCAGACCAGCTGTATTCCACGCTTTAAGAAAAAGGGAAGGAAGTCCAAAAAACTGCCAGCATGGTTTAAAGGTGAGGTCAGCATCTTTCAGGAAATGGAATAAAGAGCCAAACGACGAAACCTGGAAACAGCACAAGCACTGGCAAGTCAAATGCAAGGCATTGATAAAGCAGGCAAAGGGAGAATTTGAGAAGAAGCTTGCTGCGGAAGCAAAAACGCGAAATAAAGATTTTTTTTCAAGTACATTCGTAGCAAAAAACCTGTGAGAGTCATTTGGTCCATTAGATGATAGAGGAGTTAAAGGGGCACTAAGAGGCGACAAGGCGATAGCGGAGAGACTGAATGAATTCCTTGCTTCGGTCTTTACTGAGGAAGATGTAGGGATGTTACCCATGACTGAAGTGGTATTTAAAGGTGCGGAAGAATTGAAGGAAATATCGATACATCGGGAAGATGTATTACAATTATTAGATAAACTGAAGAGTAGCAAATCACCTGGGCCGGATGGTATACATCCAAGGGTGTCGAAAGAACTGAAATATGGGATTGCAGACCTGCTATTAGTAATCTGTGAATTTTCATTAAAATCATATGTAATACCCGAAGATTGGAGGATCGCCAATGTAACGCCAATTTTAAAAAAGGGTTCCAGGGGTGATCCGGGAAACTACAGACAGGTGAGCCTCACGTCAGTACTGGGAAAAATGGTAGAAACCATCAAAGAATAAAATTACTCAGCATGTAGATAGTCATGGTCTAATGGGAGACAGCCAACATGGTTTTAGACAAGGAAGATCTTGTCTTACTAATCTATTATGTTTTTTTGAAAGTGTGAATAAACAGGTGGACAAAGGTGAGTCTGTTGATATAGTGTATCTGGACTTTCAGAAAGCCTTTGACAAGGTCCCTCATGAGAGACCTTTGGCGAAACTAAAGAGTCATGGGATAGGAGGCAGTGTACTACTGTGGATCAAGAACTGGTTAAAAGATAGAAAGCAGAGGGTTGTGCTAAATGGCCAATTTTCACAATGGAGAAAAGTGAATAGTGGTGTACCCCAGGGATCTCTGCTGGGTCTGCTGCTTTTTGACATATTCATAAATGACCTGGAAAGTGGAATAACGAGTGAGGTTATCAAATTTGCATTTGAGACAAAACTATTTAAAGTTGTTAAAACCCAAGAGGATTGTGGAACATAGCAAGAGGATCTTGATAAATTGGAAGACTGAGCATCAAAATGGCAGGTGAAATTTATTGTGGACAAGTGCAAAGTTATGTACCTAGGGAAGTACAACCCAAACTATGGTTACACGATGCAAGGTTCCACATTAGGGACCACCACCCAGGAAAAAGATTTAGGCGTCATTGTGGATAGCATGTTAAAAACCCTCGGCCCAGTGTGCAGCGGCAGCCAAGATAGCAAATAGAATGCTAGGTATCATAAGGAAAGGAATGGAAAATAAAACAAGAGATATAATAATGCCTCTATATCATTCCATGGTGAGACTGCACCTTGAATATTGTGTGCAATTCTGGTCGCCGTATCTTAAAAAGGATATAGCGTTCTTAGAAAAGGTTCAGAGAAGAGCCACCAAAATGGTAAAGGGGATGGAAGGATACTCCTATGAAGAAAGGCTAAAAAGGTTAGGGCTCTTTAACCTGGAAAAGAGACGGCTGAGGGGCGATATTATAGAAATCTATAAATTAATGAACGGAGTGGAACGGGTAAACGTAGATCGATTGTTTACGTTATCACAATATAGAAAGACTAGGGGACATGCAATGAAGCTACATGGTAAACTATTTAAAACTAATAAAAGAAAATATTTCTTCACTCAACGTGTAATCAAACTCTGGAATTTGTTACCAGAGGATGTAGTAAAGGCTGTTAGTGTAACTGGGTTTAAAAAAGGTTTGGACAAGTTCCTGGAGGAAAGGTCCATAAACCATTATTAAGAAGGGACCCAGGATATCAATGCTTGACCCAGTACAAGCATTGCGGAACCTGTGTCTTTTGGGGAAACTGCTAGGTTTTGGCCACTGTTGAAAACAGGATACTGGGCTTGATGGACCTTGGTCTGACCCAGTATGGCATATCTTATGTTCTTATGTTCTTATGTAATGCATTTCTGGCCCTTAATGGAGGGCCGGGCAGTTCGAGTGTTTTCGGACAATGCTATAGTGGTGGCTCATATCAATCTACAAGGCAGCACGAGGAGTACCGGAGTAGCTCTGGAGGTGGATCTTCTGTTTGCCTGGGCGGAGAAGAACCACCAGAAATGACCCACTTAAGAAATGACCCTTTCGTTCATTATGTGATTGATACCTAATTTTGCTCAGTGTAAATATCTCATGTATATAGTTCACCCCTGTTATCCAAGTTTGTACTCCTGTTCGATGTAAAACCAAACAGCATGTTGTTGTGGTCGTTATGTTATAATGTAAACCGCGCTGATGCCGAATAGTGCGGTATATAAGAAATTGTAATAAATAAAAATAATAAAATAAATAAACCTCCTAGCCTTGTCGGCTCAGCACATTGCTGAGGTGGACAGTGTGGAAGCAGACTTCCTCAGCTGGTGCTCTCTGGATCCAGGATTGTGGGAGTTGAGTCAGGAGGCATTTCAGTTGATTCTGTGCCACTGGAGTTGCCCAAAATAGATCTGAAGGAGTCTTACGCCAGTGCCAGGTTTTCTGCTTCCTCAGTCGCTGGACAGAGACAGGGTCTGAGGGCACCAATGCCCTGACCCAGCCTTGGCCAAGTCAGCACCTGCTGTACACATTTTCTCCATGGCCCCTGGTGGGGCGTGAGCTTTAGCATATAGAATATTATACGGGCAGGATTGCTCTAGCGGTGCCAGATTGGCAAAGGAGATCATGGATTGGAGACCTGATGCGGTTCCTGAAGGTGCCTTTTCTTCAGTTTCCTCCATCTCAGGACCTATTATGGCATGAACTGATTGTCCTGGAGGACCCGGTTCCCTTCTCGCTTCGGCTTGGCTCTTGAAAGGAGATGGCTAGCACATAAAGGCTACTTTCCTGCAGTGGTCTGTACTCCACTTGGGGCCTGGAGGAGAGTTTACCAAGCTGGCATACATTTTGATCTGATGCCTCTTTGAGCACTGGTGTGGTTCTTGGCAATTGGATCCCAAAGTGGCCAAGGTGCCATTTCTATTGGCCTTTGTAGTAGTATTTATTTAGCTCACGCCTTTCCAGGGGAAGATCAAGTTGAATTTTATATTCAGGTACAATATGCATGGATGGCCTTAACAGCCTTTCCTTCAGCTCCCTGAAAGTTCAGGTGGCAGTTTTATCCTTTCTCCATTAACAAGCAGGAAGTCGGTCCTCACATTTCGGTGATGTCGGCACCAACAGAGCCCGCGTGGGGCATTTTCCTGGCTTTCAAACTAAGCCTTTGGGAATGCCGCCAAGCATGTTTGGTCCCATTCCCACCCAAAGATGTCATCTTACTCGGTCTCCCTTTTTCCGCGGAGCCCTTCGGACATGCGTCTCGTCCCTGGAAAAAACATTTTCTCTGTTCCCAACTGGTTTTTGCTCTACCAGCCCTCGCCAGTCTTCTTCCTGCCTCTGCTTCGGCCCTAGTCTCATAGATTTTGTTTTTTGCATTTTTTTGTTTTTACCGCACTTTGCACCCTTTTTAACTGCTGGCCGTGTCAAGAATCTTCGACCTCGCAGGGGTCCTTTTTTGCCCCAATAGCCTCTGGTTTTAAGAAATGTGATAGATGCTCCAAAAACATGTTGCTCACGGACACCCATGACTGTTGTCTCAGGTGTCTAGGAGTCGACCATGACCCGGAGCTATGCTCTCCCTGTAAGAAGTCCTCTAAGGCCATCCAGAGTTGTAAGGAGAAGCTGGATGATCTCTTCTGTAAGGCAGCCCAGTATTCTTGGTAGGCTCCTGCTATTCAGCCCTGCAACCTACGGAGCCTCCCAAGGCTCCACCCCGGGCCTGGCAGCACTCTGATCAGGGGTCGCCTGAACGCAAGAAGAAGAAGAAGGCCTCGAGGACTCTATGGGGGCACCAGACAAGCATGAGAGGTCACGCGCCTGGTCTCTCAGCCCCCCTCGGCAATTTCTGGAATTGGAGAGGGAGCGGCCTAGTAAGGTGTCTCGAACCAATACAGAGGCCTCCAGTGAAGGCACCTGGTCTCCCGAGTCGTCCCGGCGAGGATTCCCTCTCCTCAACACCCGACCTGGGCATCCCAGCGTCTGTGTTGCAGGGCCCACTCCCAAGTGGGAGGCCGAAATGCTGGCCTTGGAACACAGCCTTTCTATGTTCATCACTGCCCAGCAGGTGCTGATGCCCGGCCCCGCCTGCACGTGCCTCAAGACCACAGGGGCCTCGACTTTGAGGACTCCCCAGGCCACTGTTGTGATTCCCAAGAGCCAGAAACCTTGTGAGAATCCTTGGCACAGGTCTCGATCTCCGTCCCATTCTTCAGGTGCCAGATCTTCACAAGTGAGTGCCTCTGGCTCCGGGCAGGTTTTGGCCTTGGAGACCTGGCACGAGCCACCCAATGGACTGGGAGTCCGACGGAGAGACCTCCCCTCCAACTCCTCCCTGCCGACCCAGAGGCGGCAGTCACCTCCCAAGGACACCTTCTTCCTGGAGTTTGTCTGGGACATGGTGCGGGCCCTAGCGCTTGCCATTGAGTCGGAGCAGAAGCCCCACACTGAGGAGCTTGATATTCTGCAATAGGAAGCTCCTCCAAGGGAGGCTACTACTACTACTGAGCATTTGTATAGTGCTACCAGTCATATGCAGCGCTTCAGACATATAAGAGACAATCCCTGCTCATCAGAGCTTACAATTTAGTCAAAGGCTCTCTCGGTGCCACTTCCTCCCATTCTGAACCGCCTCCTATTCTGCATGTCGGAGACCCTGGCCTCTGTCCCGATTGTAAGCATGCACCTGGACGCTATGTATAAGGTCCAGCGAGGTCCGGGGTTTCGGAAAGCCCAGCTTCCCCACACCTCAAGGGTGGTCGAATCAGCCATGTGGAAGCTAAAGAGCCCGAAGACTCATTTGTCAGTCCCCCCGGGCAGAGAGTCTCATACCCTCGATGCCCTTGGGCACAAGGCTTATCAGGGCTCCATGTTGTCATGCCACATCCAAGTTTACCAGTTATACATCGGGATGTTCCTCTGTGATCTCGCTAGGGAGCGTGGAAGCTTCGCAGCGGGCCTTGATGGAGACCATCTCTGGCATTTTCAGGCCCTCTCAAAGTCCGTTGGGGAATGCTCGAAGTACCTCGTGCGAGCAGCATATGACGGCTTTGAGTCTTCTGCCTGGGTGGCGGCGACTGGCATCGGAGCCCACCAGCAGGTTTGGCCCCAATCCTGTGACCTGGACCAGTGGGTCCAGAAGCAGCTGCTTGGACGTTCCTTGCCTCGGGGAGCAGCTATTTGGCAAGCCTATGGAGGATAAGGCCACGGAGATCGAGACTGAGTACGTGATGCGTACTCTCCTCTCCCGAAAAACGTCCTCCCTCTCCAGGAAGAAGCAGCAGAGCAAGAAGCCTTTCTTCCATCGAAAGGGGCTCCTGTACAGGGGCTACCTGGCCTATCCGCCGGTGTCGACCCCCCATTCAGGGCGGCCAGTGCAAGTCCATGGTCTACGGCCCTCATAAGATGAAGGGCCCCAAGATCCAACCCCTGGTTCCGGCTCAACCAGCCTCGGGGGTTTTGATGCCATCGACATAGCCTCTGCCCTTCTGGTAGGGAGGCTGTCCGTCGGAGGGGCAACTGGTCCATGTCTCAAACAGGTGGGAGTCCATCTCCAATGATGCTTGGATTCTCCAGGTCATTTGGGTGGGCTGTCATCTCCATCTGGACCAGGCCCCTCCTCTGTACTTTCCTGGGGAGCCATGTCTGCTTCCCCAGCACCAGGTCCTCCTGAGTCAGGAGCTCGCAGATCTCCTCGAGGACGGCACGGTAGAACCAGTCCCACCGTGCTCCCGCTACTTCCTCATCCTGAAATGGACAGGGGGCCTTTGACCCATCCTCAACTTGTGGAACCTCAACTGGTTCCTGGTGTGGGAGAAGTTCAAGATGGTCTCCCTTGGAACGTTACTGCCCTACCTGCAGAAGGGTGATTGGCTATGATCCTTGGACTTAAAGGATACCTACGCTCACATCCTCGTCCACCCCAAACACAAAGTACCTCCGCTTCATGGTTCAGGGAAACCATTACCAGTACAGGGTACTGTCCTTCAGCCTCACGTCCGTCCCGTGGGTCTACACAAAGTGCCTGGTTGTGGCTGCAGGGCATCTTCGTCGATCCATATCTGGACAAATGGCTCATAACAGGGGGCACGGCCTCCTAAGCCAGGCAGGTCATGGACTGCATCATTTGTCTCCTGGAGCATCTGAGGTTCGTGATCAATTACCCAAAGTTCCACCTCGCTCCATCTCAGTCCCTGGAGTTCATCAGAACTCATTTGGATACCCTCTGGGCCATGGCTTTTCTTCCTGAGGACAGGGCAGACTGCCTCGTGTCCCTGGCATCTGAGTTGTGGTGTCACAGTGCCATCCCAGCCCGGAGGATGTTGTGCCTTCTCGGCCACATGGCTTCCATGGTCCATGTCATGCTTAACGCCCATCTCAACATGCGGGCGATACATTGAAGCTTCCGAGCGCAGTGGGCACAGTCGACTGGACACCTCAGAGACCCCATCTTGATCTTTCCCAGCTCGGCGGAGTCTCTGGCTTGGTGGCAGGAGTTTCGGAACCTGCTTTGCGGTATGCCCTTCCAAGCCCTGGCGCATCAGGTAGTCTTGACCACAGACACCTCCCTGGCGGGCTGGGCAGCCCACTATGAGGGGCGGCACACTTAGGGGTCCTGGTCCCTCAAGGAGTCCTGGCAGCGGATCAACCTGCTGGAACTCTGGGCAATTCACCTCGCTCTCAGGGTTTTCAGGGATTGCTTGCAGCACCGAGCGGTGCTGGTCCATACAGACAACCAGGTCTCAGTGTTCTATGTGAACAAACGGGGGCAGCGGCTCCTACAGCCTCTGTTCAGCAGCAACAGCCCTGTGCTCCTTTGCGGTGAGCCAGGGCATGACCGTCCGGGCCACTTACTTCCTGGGTCAGGACAATGCTTTGGCAGATTGGCTCAGCAGAGTCCTCAGGCCCCATTCGTGCAGCCAGTGTCCCTGAATGGTGCAGCACCTCTTCCAGCATTGGTGGACTCTGGACGTGGACCTCTTTCCCAGTCTGGCAAACTCACAGCTTCCTCGGTTCTGTGGTCCCCTTCCGCACCCAGGCAGGGTGGCCCCCGATGCCTTCCTCATCTCATGGGACACGGGGTTACTATATGCCTCCCCCCACCCCCCCTCTTATCACCCGGACCCTTCTCAAGGTCCAGTGGGACCAGGCCTCGATGATTCTCATAGCCCCGAGATGGCCCAGGCAGCCTTGGTTTCCCTTGCTGCTTTGTCTCTCGATGGAGCCCCCGGTTCTGCTCTGGTTCTCATCGGAGCTGCTGATGCCTGCTGCTTCACCCCAATCTGAGGTCCCTGTCTCTCACAGCTTGGCGGCTGAGTGGGTCACTCTTACCTCCTACCATCTCCCCATGGAGATCTAGGACATTCTTTTGGCCTCACAAAAGGACTCGACCAGACGGGCTTACACCTTCAAGTGGCGTCTGTTCTCGGTGTGGTGCTTGGAACTCGAAGCAAACTGATTTTCATGCCCTACCAGTTTGGTCTTGCAGTAACCTGCTCCACCTCTCGCAGTCTGGGCTGAAGTCTAACTTGGTCAGGGTTCATCTGAGTGCCATCTCGGCAAACCACCTCCCCATCAAGGGCAAACCTCTTTTGGGCCTACCGCTTGTCTCTTGTTTCATGTGAGGCCTGCTTCTTTCCAAGCTCTGGCATAATGGGACCTCAATGTGGTCCTCATGCAGCTGACCAAGCTGCCCTTTGAGCCCATGGCTACCTTCCCACTGCGGCACCTATTGTGGAAGGTGGCCTTCTTGATAGCTCTCACCTTCGCACTGAGAGTCAGTGAACTCCAAACGCTGATGGCCAAGGCACTGTACACGAGGTTCTGTAGGAACCGAGTGGTCTTGCGGACTCATCCCAAGTTCCTTCCGAAGGTTGAATCAGATCTTCATCTCAATCAAGAGATAGTACTGCTCACTTTCTTCCTGAAGCCCCACGCTGACCAGGCTTCGGTGGTTCTCAATACCCTGGATTGTAAGAGGGCTCTCTTTCTACCTGCAGCAGACTCGGTACCACCACAGATCCGGGCAGCTCTTCGGTTCCTTTGATCCCAGCCGTTTGGGGCTGGCAGTCACCAAGCATCCATCTGGATGGAGGACTATATCATCTTTGCCCAGGTCCAGGCCGGGTTTCCCCTGGAACGCCGTGTCACGGCTCACAATGTCAGAGCGATGGTGACTTCTGTTGCTAGTCTGCGCTCAGTGCACTGGCAGACATCAGCCGGGCTGCCAACTGGTCCTCCACTCACACCTTCATGGTGCATTACTGCCTGAAGAGGGAGTCCCGTCGGGATGCTGCCTTTGGCCAGGCTGTACTCTGTAATCTGTTTGGGGTTTAAGCAACTCCTACCCTCCGACCCTTCTTGTTCTGGATACCAGGAGTGTGGCCATCCATGGACCCAGGGTCCTCGGACTGCCTTCGGCTCTCACTGGCAACTGCTCATGGCAATAATGTGATTTTTCTACAGGTCCTCAGTGGCCTGTAGCTAGGGACTCCCATATGAGATGACTGACTTCCTGCTTGTTCCTGGAGAAAGTGTAGTTACTCACCTGTAACAGGTGTTCTGCGGGGACAGCAGGAATCGGTCCTCACAACCCTTGGGATTGTCGTATATATTTTTGCCATCTTCTTGAAAGGGCTACAGCTATGGCACCTGACTGAGTAAGATGGCACCTTTGGGCAGGAAGGGAACCATGCATGTTTGGTGGCATTCCCAAAGGCTTTCTTTGAAAGCTGGGGAAATGCTCCACGCGGGCTCCGTCGGTGCCGACATCGCCCATATTTGAAGACTGATTCCTGCTGTCCTTGGAGAACATCTATTACAGGTGAGTAACTACGCTGTTTCAGAGGTCCCTTTATCCTGTTTTCGAGGTCCAGGGGCTGGTAAGTCTCTAGCCTTGCACCTGGACATCTCACACTTTCTCCAAGGGGTTTGGCGTCTGTTTCCTCTCCTTCGATCTGTGATCCTTTCCTGAGATCTGTGTCTGGTGCTCAGGACCCTGATGGCGATGCCCTTTGATCCTTTGAAGCATGCTACCTTAAGGGATTTGATGATCAAGATTGTCGATCGCAATTTTTTCCACGAAATGGACTTCTGAACTGCAGGCTCTGTCTTGCCAAGATCCTTATCTGTCCTTTTCTGAGGAGGCCATTTCCATTTGGCCTGTGCCTTCCTTCTTGCCTATGGTGCTGTCTCCCTTTCACGTGAACCAGGTGGTCTGTCTGCTTCCTGCTCCAAGGAGCAGTGCCGTGGAAAGGGTAAGGATCTTCACCTTGTGGATGACTTGAGGGTGCTTCTCCGGTACTTGGAGGTTACGAATTCCTTTTGTAAGTCTGACCATCTTTTTGTGCTATTTGCTGGCCCACACAAGGTGAGGCAGCAGCCAAGTCGACATTGGGGAGCTGGATTAAGGATGTCATTGCCACAGCATATCTCTTGCGGAACTCGCCGGTTCCAGAGGGTTTATCCACCCATTCTACCAGAGCCTGAGCCTCCTCTTGGGCGGAGCAGAACTTGGTAACCCCTGTAGACATTTTTTGGGTAGTGACATGGGCATCACTTTCTGCGTGTGCACATTACCGGTTGGATGTGCGCATGCGGGTGAACATGGCCTTCGGCTCAAGGATTTTGTGAGCTGCTTTATCTTCCTTCCACCCAGTGGAGTTGTAGATTTGGTGAATCCCATTTGTCTGGAAGATGACATTTTACTGAATCCTGCTAGACCAGTCCAGATCGTGCCCTTAAAACTATATTTGCTCTGTTTCTTTTGCTGCAGTAACTTTTATTTTTATACTTGTCTCTGCACGTTTGCCGCCTACTGACAGCCTTCTGTTTATGCTTTCCTGTACATAGTTCTCTACTGTTGATCACTCATTGTTGCCCAGAGTTGAGGTTGTGTGAGGCTTGCCATATTTCTCCCATATGCTTTGGTACAAGTACTGAAGGGATCTATGGTGACTGAGGCGAATAGAGACATGGGAGTGATGTCATTGAGGCTTTGGCTTTTCATTGATTCTTTGTCTCCACCAATCTGCTGGTAGGGGAACATAACCCACTTGTCTGGAAAGGACTAGCAGGACCCAAGGAAAGAACATTAACTGGTAAGTAAAATGTCACCATATATTTTTCTCTGAGGGCAAGCAGGATAGTAGTCTTCACACGTGGCAGATGCCATTGGACAGAGCTCAGTGTGACCATAAAACTCACAGCGTTTTTTTAACATGCTTTGTTGGGGACCACAGAAAAAGATGAGCTGACCAAGCCCAATATGTTGAAAGGGGAGCACAAGGGGAAGATCCGTGTGCAGCACCATTGCAGCCCCTCTCGGTGCGAGATGGACAGCGAGGGCTGGGAGCAGCCAACCAAGTTTCCTAGGTGGGAGGCCCAAACCTAGACAGCAGAGTCCCATCCCCAGTGCCCAAGAGGGCAACTGGATGTTTCCGATGCTCCAATTATCGTGGAGTCCCCACCCGAGGGTTCACCAGTGATGTCCATGGCTGTGGCATTGACGTCCTCATCAATGGTGGTTCTGGAGGAATGCCTATGAGCCTTAGAAGCTCACTTGGTGGTGGTGGAAGCCTTCGGAATGCAGGCTTTGTGGCATGGAGCACGTTATCACCGTACTCCTTCCAGCCTATCCTAGAGATCCAGACCCCTGCCTGTCATGGTTGGGATATCAGGTGGAAGATTGGTATCAACATCAGTTGCTGGATCCATCTCCCTCTCCCATGTTTTGGAGTCTGAGGTCCTGGGGCATCACCATCTGCATGCCAGGCGCAAGGGGGACCATCGACATCCACCCTCTCCTGAGCAGCACAGTCGACACTTGGAAGAGTCTCAGCATTACTGCGACTTCCTCTCGGAATCTGAATCAGAATGGGAAACCAAGGTGGAATCAACTGTGTTGGATCTTTGGGCCCAGGATCTCCATTCCGACCTGTCGCCCCCTTCGGATTGGTAGAAGTTGCCCCCAGAAGATATGTACTTCCAGGATTTTTTTGGGGATCTGGTTAAGACCATCCCTTTTCTCTGGAATCAGAAGAGGAACCAAGGGCAGAAGAACTCCTCCAATGTCCCTTGACCCCTCATGAGGCGGTGATGGTTCGTCTACCATGTCCTACAGAGGCTGCTACTGCAGCTGTGGGAGGCACCGCTTATACTTCCAGCTGTCAGCTGCTGGCTCGACTCACTGTATCGGGTCCAGAAAACCCCAGGGTTCGGGAAGTCTCAATTACTCCACAATTCCATTGTGGTCGAGTCTTCCTTAAAGCATGCAAAGAATGCCAAAAAACACTTCTTGGTGTTGCCCATGGGGAAAGTGCAGACCCTGGACTCCTTTTGGGAGGAATTGCTTCCAGGGTTCCATTCTGATAGCGCGGATCCTGACCTACCAGACTTACATGGTCATGTAGAAAAGTGGTATATAAGCCTATTTAAATAAATAAAATAAAATAAAATGTTCCTCAAGAATGTCATGCTGGATGTCAAGGACTTTGCTTCCCTTGTTCCCAACGACTGCCATGAGTCTTTTTTTGAGGCCTTGTAGCTCATGGCAAAGATTGCTCGAAGTTTATAGTCCGGGGCACTTATGATGCCTTAGAATCCACTGATATGGTGGTGGTATGGGTATTGTCACGCAGCAAATGGCCTGGTTGCAGACCTCTGACCTGGAACAGTGGGTCCAGGACAAGATTGCCTATTTCCCCTGTCAGGGTGAGAACCTCTTCGGCAAGCCCATGGAGGAAAAGGCCGAAGAGCTGGAAAAGGAGCAGGTGACCTTCACCAGGCTCTCCAGAAATACTGTGGATCCTGTGCGGAACAAACTACCAACCAAAAAGGCTTTCCTTCCATGCCTGCAGCAGTACTTTCTGACCTAGGTGGAGCCTAAGGCCCAACCTCCCCGCTCACAGTGGAGGGAGAAAACCTCAAAGGCACAACCTGTCCCTAGCCAAAGCTGGGTGTGGATTTTTGATGGGTTCTTCAAGAGCATTGCCAGCTGACCATCTTCTGCCAAGGTCCCTCTGCAGTTGGGGGGGGGGTAGCTCATCCACTTTGCCCACTATTGGCCTCTCGTCATCTCGGATGCCTGGGTGCTACAGATTGTCCAAAGTGGCTATTGGTTGCATTTCACCCAGCTGCTGCCCCCTTACAATCCCAGGAGTACCCCATGGACCCTACACACTGAAGCCACCTGCAGACCGAGGTCATGGCCCTATTGGCCCACCTCACCTTCGAACCATCTTCCCCGGCCCAGATCAGCAGGGCTTTTACTCCAGATACTTCCTGGTCCCAGAAACGATCGCAGGTTCCGCCTCATTCTGGGTCTGTGCAACCTCAACCAGTTCTTGGTGCGCAAAAAGTTCAAAATGGTCTCAGTGGGGATGCTGCTCCCATTCCTCCTACAAGACAACTGTTATGCTCCTTGAAGCTGAAGGATGCATATGCACATATTCCAATCCACCCGCATCAGACAGTACCTTCGGTATTACTAGGTGCTACCTTCGGGTTGGCTGCAGCCCCCAGGATCTTCACAAAGTGCCTGGTGGTCTTGGCCGCCTTCCTTCAGACCCAGGGGTTTTTTGTCTTCCCTTACCTGGATGACTGGCTCGTAAAGGGCCTCACACCAGCCAGTGTATGGCAGCCCACTGAGCTCACCATTCAAGTGCTCAAAGATCTCTACTTTGTGATCAGCTACCTGAAGTCTCACCTCCAGCTGGTACAACATTGGAGTTCATCTGGGCTCTCCTCGTTACCACTTGGGTGACAGCGTTTCTGCCAGCAGACCACCTGCAGTGGCTCATCAAAGTGGTGGGCACATTGCAGTGCCAGCGCCATACCACAGCCCAGGGGCTGCTGAGAGCCCTCATACACATGGCAGCCATGGCGCATGTCACCCTTAATGCCTGCCTCAGCATGTGCCAGACTCGACCTTGCAAATGCAATGGCAGCAAACCTCAGGCCACCTCCAGGACAGGGTGGTGATCACTGTGCCACTTGCACAGTCCCTGAAGTGGTGGCTGGTGCCCAAAAATTGCATCGGGGACATCCTGTTCCAACCAGCAGCACCCTGCACGCTGCTTATGACAGATGCCTCCAAGCTCTCCATCAGATCAACTTCCTTGAGCTCTGGGCCATTGCAGATGCTCTCTGTGCACTTCGGATGGCCCTGATCCAGAGGGACAATCAGGTGGCCATATTCTATGTAAAGAAGCAGGGGGGCACAGACTTGTACCTCCTGTGTTGGGAGGCTGTTCGCCTCTGGAAGTTTGCCCTGCTCCATAGCATGGATCTCAGGGCAATGTATTTGCCCAGTGAGAGAAGCAGCCTAGCAGATCGCCTCAGCCAGGTTCTTCAGCCACATGAGTGGTCCCTCAAGAGGGAGATGGTGGACCAGATCTTTTATGAGTGGGGCATTCCCGATGTGGACCTCTTCACTATGACACACAATGCTCAGGTAGCTCGGTTCTGCTCCTGGAGGCCAGCCATCGATCACTTGGCTCCGGATGCCTTCCTTGTTCTGCTCTATCCCTAGTTCCTCTCATTGTGAAGATGTTCCTGAAGCTTCAGGCTAAGGGGATCCATGATTCTCCGTGATCCTTACTGGCCTCGATAGCCGTGGTTTCCGTTACTGCTGCAGCTCTTGCAGAAGGAACCCCTTCACCTGGATTCCGAACCAGACATCTCACAGAAGGGGCAGCTTCTTGTTGCACCCCCAACATTCACTCCCTGGTGCTCACGGCAAGGATGCTGAGCAGGTAGCCCTAGCAGAACTTGTCCTCCCTGAGGGCATCACAGAAATCCTGCTAGCATCCCCACAAGGTGTCAACGTGTAAACCCTACGTGTTCAAATGGTGGCGATTTGCCATCTTGTGCATTGATCAGGCATTAGACCCTTTTGTCTGTCCCATGGACTAGCTGTTGGGAGTACATCTTGCTCCTCTCCATTTCTGGACTCAAGTCCAACTTGGTGCGTGTTCACCTCAGTGCAATAGGAGCATTCCATCGTGGCTACAAGGAGAAGCCCATGTCAGCTGTGTGAGGAAGACGGCAGGCAGAATAGTTAGATTTTTAGGTCTAGTGTTTCTTTCTTTTGTTTGTAGGTTTTTTGAGGCTCGGGGGGTTCCTCAGCCTTAAGGGGGCTGTTGTCAGTCCTCTTTATTTTTAAGTTTATTATTAGTTTTATAGGACAGCAGTTTTGGCATTGATCTCTGATGCCACATGTTCTTTCCCTCCTGATCATGTCTCTGAGGAGCATCTGTTAAGTCCCAGGATATTAGGCAAATTGCCTGCTTTTAAGTTCTTCAAGAGCAGAGCCCTAACTTGTAGGTGGAAGGAGGGACAGGCTGGAAGTGTTCTTGAGACAGTAGCTCTTTTTTGTATTCACGGTCTGCAAATGTATTCTATAGTGAAAGTTGCCCAAACGCCTGTGTTTTCACAGGGACAGGTTTAGGAAACCTTAGGCTATAAAGAAATATATAATAATAATAGCAGTTAAACTGTCAACCAAGAAGTGCCTGTGCTACGGTCTATGGCCACCAGAGGGCAGCTGGTACACTCAATAGTGCCTTTCTGTGACCGTGTGTATGTAGCCGCCATCAGATTGATCTCTGCAAGTCGGGGATGAAATAACCACAGGGCCACCTCATGGGCACTCAGGGGTTAGTGACTAAACAAGCAACTGTAATGATCTGCAAATCAAGATTATATGACCAAGATTTAAAGCTCTTAACTTATGTATCGTTTGTCAGGCTCTGGTGCCCTGAAGGCCACCGGATGGCAGCACTGCTCATGAATCACATATAGTATTCAGTGCCCCCATCCCTGGGGGGGGGGGGTAAAATACGAAATCGTATTCTTCATCAGGTTCATACAGGCAGCAACCTCTAAGACCTCCACTTGCAAGGTTATCGGTGTATCCCACTGCTATTTCTCTGACTGCAGGAAGGCCGGGGGGGGGGGGGGGGTGCCTAAGTGTTTCATAGCTGCACTTAGCATGCCCTTCCCAAGGAAATTCTCATCTATTTCTAGAGCCTGTTCTGTCAGAGCAGGGCTTTAAGCACTTAGCAGGGGCACTGACCCATCTGTGCCATCTTGTTAAAGGGCCCGTGCTGAGGGTGAAGACAAGGCCGTCTAGGTAGCAGTGTCTGGGGCTTAGCGCTCCAGGGCACTAGAAGGTTTCATAGAGGAAGTCAATACTCTGTGTATGCTCCATGCATTCAGACAATATTCAAGCGTGCTCACTGCACTGTGTTTGGGTGACAGGTGCTGGGTCACCCGTATATGTAGATGTGCATTTTGTATGTGCTCATAATTGCTTAGGCATGATTTTTGGGTGCACTCTTTGCAGAGTGAGACTGCATGTCTTTGCTCAGACTGTATTATCAGGCTAAGGTAATTTCTCCAGTAATGGGGGGATGTCGATTTGTAATAAAGTGCGCGAGGTCCTCATAGTGTTACATGGGGTTGGAGATGCAGTCGTGGGATCTGCTGTGGAGTGAACCATCCAGAGGAGCTACAGTGTCACAGTCACCAGTTTCCCTTTCTCTTTGGGCTTTGCTCCCAGATCCTAGCCCCTCTTTCTCTCCTGATGTCCGGGATTCAAGGTCCCCGGCCCACTGGACAATCTATTCTCAGCCTTTTCTCAATGCTGGCAGAAGGACTGGGAGAGTGAGAAAGGAAGACCAGGAACCAGCACCAGCTCTGATGTCTCTCCACTGCCAGTGTTGGCTACGGTCACATCTTCCCAGTCAGTTATTTGAGTATACTGATTGCCTACAGGTCAGGGTGGCATACAGTCGATTATGATATTTCTATTTCCCTTGTCCCTGAAGGGCTCACAATTTGTTTTGGTACCTGAGGCAGAGGGTTAAGTCACTTAACGAAGACCAGAAGGACCACCTGTGGGACCAGAAACCCCAATTTTTATGGCCCAAGGTTAGTGGTCTCGATTAGAATTCAAACCCTTGGTCCTCTGGCAACTTGCCTCAACCACTAGGCTGCACTGCTCCATGTGAGCTAGCTACAGAGCCATAGGGCCTGGCGCAGCCTGTTACTTCCAAGGCAGAGACCTTGGGGAGGTGTTCTGTTCATAAGAATACGAGAAATGCCATACTAGGTCAGATCAAGCTCTTTCAGGTTCAGTATCCTGTTTCCTAGGGTAGCCAATCCAGGTCGTAAGGACCTGGCTGGTTTCCAAAAAGACGAATAGGCTACTCAATGCTTGTATCGGGGCAAGCGGTGGATTCATGTATGCTCATATTTTAAGGGTTCCGTTGCATGTACAACAGATGTGACGCTGTGTTGGGTTGTGTGCCTTGTAGAACATCTTGAATTGGTGAAAGTTGGTATTAAAAAAATAATAATAATAAAATGTTTGTTTTTTAAATAATTTTCCAGCTTCTCTCTAATAAAAGGTTATGGACCTTTCCTCCGGGAGCTTGGCCAAAACCTATGTTCAGAGATCGTTTCGTGCAAGGCTCTTGGAGTACACAGGAGACCCAGTGATCAATCAACCGACTGGAAATGCGAGCGATACACCGGGCATTGCAGACGTTCGAAGCTATGGTGACAGGTCGAGCGGTGCGAGTACTGTCCAACAACTCCACAGCGGTGGCCTACATCAATCGGCAGGGTAGAACCAGAAGTGTGGCCATAGAGGCCGCGACAGAGGGTCTGTGTGTGTGTGTGTGTGTGTGTGGATAGAGCTTTGGCTTCCGGCGTTTTCGGTGGCGCATGTTGCGGGTAAAGACATTGTGATGGCGGATCTCCTCAGCTGGGCCCGAGTAGATGCCGGAGAATGGGAGTGGCATCCAGAGGTGCTCGCACTGATTGGTCACATATGGGGACAGCCAGTAATGGACCTCATGGCGGCGTTTCACTCTGCGTAAACAGGTCGCTTCTTCAGCAGACACAAGGTGGTCGGAAGGCATTGGAGCACTGTTTCAATGACGGCCATCATCCGGTCTTCTCTGTCTTTCCACTGGGGGCACTCATAGGTCGAGTGGTTCTGCGTATCGAAGCACTTCAGTGAAACGTGTGCTCGGGGGCCTCGGGCTGGCCGAGGCGCCCGTGGTATGCTTGCCTCATACGGTTGCTCGATGGGAATCCATGGAGGTTTCTGACATTGGAGATTCTGTTGCTACGGAGTTCCCTTCGAATGCCTCAGGTGCATCGGTTTTCGCTTACGGGGTGGCCATTGAAAGGGCAAGCTTAAGGAAAAAAAGTTGCTCGGCAGCAGTCTTTGCCACCTTGCTGCAAAAAAAAAAAAAAGTCTACGTCCCTTGCATATGTGCATATATGGCACATCTTTGAGGACGGGAGCTTGCGGAGGCACACTCACGCGACAACAGTGTCAGTTCCCTTGGTATTACGTTTTCTGCAGGACAGGTTTGGTAAAGGCAGGTCCTGGAGAGTTCAGTTAGCAGCTCTGTCTTGCTATAGGGGCAAAGAACAGGGAGTGGCTCTCATGCACAGGTTGATGTGTTACGCTTTCTCAGGCGGTTACCAGACTGTAGCCCTCTTGTAGGATATTAATTCCACCGGGGAAGCTCAAGTTGGTTTTAGGAGCGTTAGCTAGCGCGCCATTGGGGCCCTTGCAACAGGTGTAGGTTAAGGGTTTTGCCTTGAATACGGTATGTTTGATGGTCATCTGTTCGGTGAGGCGATTTTCGGAGTTGCAGGCGTTGACCTGTCAGGAATTGCTTTTTGTCTGTCTCCAGACAGAAGGTGGCCTGGCGGCTGGTTCCATCGTTGTTGCCAAAGGTGGTTTCTACGTTCACCTAACTAAAATGGTCTCTCTTCCAGCACTAGGTGTGGCGGAGGGGAACATATTGAACCATAGCTTGCGCTGTTTGGACGTCAAGAGAGCACTGCGGCAGTGTTTAAAGGTTTCAAAAACTTTTGCAAGGCGGATCGTCTCTCTTCGGGGTGTTCGGAGGGCCCCGCTAAGGGAAGCAGCAGCGAAGGAGTCCATTTCTGGATGGATTGGAGCGGCGAGTGCGTCGGCTTATCTTCTACGGGACCGTACAGTCCCAGGGAGCTTACGAGCTCACTCTACCAGAGTGCAAGCGTCTTCTTGGACGGAGCACAGTTTGGTTCCGCCAGTGGACATCTGTAGGGAGGCCTTTTGGTTGTCTCTCCATACTTTCAGTAAGCACTACTGCCTAGATGTTCTGGCGGCTACGGATGCTGTTTTCAAGGAGGCGGTGTTGAGATCCGGCTGGAAAGATCCCTCCCAATGATTACTGCTCTGATACATCCTAGAGGTTGAGGACTAAACTGGAGGAATGATAAGGAAATAGGAATTACACTTACCTGGTAATTGTGGTTCCTTGAGTGACTCCAGTTTAGTCCTCATTCCCGCCCAGGAAATGGGGTCTTAGCAGTGGTCTTTCTGTTGGGGGAAGTGCAAGGTTAAAAGTGGATGTAGGCCTTCAATGGTGTTCAGTCGTTTTGATGCTTCCATTTGTTTTGCGCTATATTGTTATATTATTATATTATGATATTGTTATATATTGTTATATGTATTGCTATATTGCTCTGGATTGTTTAGGGCTAGGCATTCGACGGAAAGGAGAGCATGCAGGAAGCAGTCCCTTTCCTTCTGGAAGGGGAGTAGTAGGTAGATTGTGTTCTGCGTGCCCTTGAATATAATAAGTTTAAAAAAAAAGTTACTGATTTTTTGCTCCTTTGAGTCTGCTTTGTCAATAGTTCACTGGGGGCTGATGGGAGAGACCAGCAGGCTATATCCAGTGATGTCATGAGTTTGACATGCCCAGTCTCCAAGCTGCAGGAGGAGGTTCACTACCCAGAGGTTGAGGACTAAACTGGAGTCACTCAAGGAACCACAATTACCAGGTAAGTGTAATTCCTATTTTGTGAGCATCAGTGTAATTACATTGGCAGTGATACAGGTGGAGATCCAGTCTTTCCTGGAGATTATAGCTGCTTTATTGCTACCAGTACTAGAAAATGTGATACCGTAAAGACCCTCAATAATATTTTATCATTTTTTGTCGGACATAAATCGTGCAGGGAAGGCACTGCAAACCTTACCCCAATCACAATACATATCCCTTTTATTCAACCCAACAGGTTTAAAACTATCTCAAAAAACAGAAAATTTTTTCTGTTTTTTGAGATAGTTTTAAACCTGTTGGGTTGAATAAAAGGGGATATGTATTGTGATTGGGGTAAGGTTTGCAGTGCCTTCCCTGCATGATTTATGTCCGACAAAAAATGATAAAATATCATTGAGGGTCTCTACGGTATCACATTTTCTAGTGCTACAATTTTGATTACTGTTAGGGGGGTGTTTGTGGATTTATTGCTACCAGTGGCTTAAGGGGCATCTGTACAAAATGCCAGCTGAAGCAGTGCTGATATCAAGTGCATTAGGGGGAAAAGAAGCTTCCTAATTTAGTTGTGTTGCATTGAAGTATAGGTCCCCCAGCCAGATGAGGAGCTTACTGTAGTCTTGGCTGTTGACTGGGGCAGAGTTGGAGTGCTTTAACAATCCATGGTCCTGAGTCAGTCTAGATGTTCTTGCAGTTATGACCACAGATCTGAGGATTGCTCTGATCAGAAAGACTTAAAAGATCTTCTCGCGAACCCTCCTTATCCACAAGAAAGAAGAAAATTTCTACCAGCAGGCCTTCACTCTGCCCATTTTAAGAGAAAAGCTAAGGCCATTCCGTTTCAGCTGTTTAAGGAGGCAGAGTCCAGGGCAGATTTACTGAATGTCCTCTATTTTCTTGGCTCCCCCTAAAAAATTTGTAGCATTGGCTAGCCATGATGCCCTTAAGATATTTCAGAAGAAAATGTGGGAGAACCTCATCTCTACTTCCTGTCATTAGTAAAATGGATGCTATGTTGCACGTTAAAAGGACAACCAGATTCTAGAAGCAGCATCTGCCCTACAGTAGTTAAATCCAGTAATGGAAGCTAACAGGTTGGAATCACTCCATAGTTCGCTCAAAGAAGGGTCCTTGTAAACTCAGTCTTCTTGGGAGAAAAGTTTACCAGACTTCTTTGCTCATTTCCTACATAGTTTATAACAGCAGCTATGGGTGCCTCGCTATCAACAATGAGTCGCCTGACGACCGAACACAGTTTAGGTCAACTATCCAGAGGGTCACCATGAGTCAACACCAACCCGATGGCACTTAACATGTCTCACAATCTGGTTGATTGGTATTTTTCCAAGACATGCACTTGACTAACCAAAGAATAAATTACACAGGTACACTACCAAAAAACTGCCTCCAGTTTTGCAACTGATTCCTATAGATTTTGGGGTGCTGAATCCAGGAAAAATAGCCAAAATGTTCCATCACGTCACGTTTTCTTGCAAAATTAGATTTCTTACCCATCTAAGGAATGTTCACATAATTTCTTTTTAGCCGACTGCAGTTTATTTTCTTGGCCCAAAATAGAGGTTGTAATGGTTAACTAACTAGAAACACTCCCTCATGATATTTTAGAGTGTTTTGTATTCATTTATACATTAACAGGACAATTGGGAGGCGGGGGGCTAAATCCAGTACTCGCGCTGGTGCATGTTCTTTCCTGTTCGCCTCGCCTCGTTCGCTCGCTCAAACACGGTGGTTGCGACATGAACGTTCCTGTCAAATTTCAGTTTCTTGCAAGTTCATTATTACCTTTTGTTTGCTCAGTCGTAATCCAGCTTTATTCCGAAGTGGTTCACTACAGTTGTAGTTTGCAGTGCTGTGTATTTGTGATGGCTCACAGAGCCAGAGGTTGCGTCAACTCTCCGGACAGTTTTTGTTTTATTTGTGGAGAATATACCGTGAAAAAGCGGCAGAGGAACATTTTGCATTTATTAAAAAAGTATATTTCGCCTATTTCGGTTTGAAGTTAGGCGATCAAGACAAACCGTGGGCTCCTCACAAAGTGTGCAAGACATGTGAGGAAGATCTACGCTTATGGATGAAAGGTAAAAACAAGCATTTCGTTTCGGAATACCTATGATGTGGCATGAACAAAGAGACCACAGCAGTGACTGCTATTTTTGCTCTTGCATTGTGAAGGGATACAACTTAAAAAATAAGAACGTAATAAGTTACCCCAACCTTCCCTCAGCAATTAGGCCTATGCCTCATACAACGAAGTACCTGTGCCTGAACCACCAAAATCTTTGGATCATATTTGTGTGGACGGTTCTGATCATGATGAGACTCATCAGATGGCTTTTCCCGATGAGTCCAGTACTTCCGAGTTTGAAACTGAACCAGATCCGAAACCTGAACTTTTCTCTCAAGCTGAATTGAATGATTTAGTCCTGGATTTAGGACTCCCAAAAGATGCTGCCCAACTGCTAGGTTCTCGGCTTAAACAGAAAAATCTATTGTCAACAGTAACAACTTTTTATTGGTACCGCATCAGAGAGACACAATTTTTGAATTTTTTCTGCAAAGAGGAAGATTTTGTATTAAGCCATGATATATACGGAGTGATGGAAAAGTTTAAACTCAAGTATGATCCTGCTGAATGGCGGCTGTTCATTGATTCGTCAAAAGACAGCATAAAAGGTGTTCTTCTTCATAATGGCAACACATTCGCTTCAGTTCCTACTGCTCACTCTGTTATTCTCCAAGAAAAATACGAGAATTTGGCCCTGATTCTTCAGAAGATTCGTTATGATGAGCATAAGTGGATGATTTGTGGAGACTTTAAAATTCTATCCATGCTATTAGGGCAGCAATCCAGTTTCACCAAATATCCCTGCTTCCTTTGCTTGTGGGATAGCCGGGCCCGCGACCTACACTGGGGGGAAAAAGACTAGCCAATTCGGGAGTATTTGAGACCCGGTGAGAAAAATGTTCTTCATGAGAGCTTGGTACCTCGTGATAAAATTCTATTACCACCTCTCCACATTACGTTGGGTCTCATTAAGCAATTCATCAAGTCCCTTCCAAAAGATGGTGAGTGCTTTCGGTACCTTTGCTCAAAGTTCCCCCGACTTTCTGAAGCAAAGCTAAAGGAAGGAGTGTTTGTTGGCCCTGATATAAGGAAACTCATTTCAGATGGAGCATTCGCTGAAACGATGTCTGAGAAGGAAAAAGAAGCCTGGGATTCCTTCAAGGATGTGTTCTCAAATTCTTGGGGAACAGGCGGGATGAGAACTATAAGGATATTGTTGCCAGGATTCTCAATGCCTTCAAAGAACAAGGCTGTAACATGAACCTGAAAGTCCATTTCTTGCACTCCCATGTGAACTACTTTCCCGAAAACTTGGGGGCGTACAGTGAAGACCAAGGTGAAAGGTTTCACCAGGACATCAAGGACGCAGAGAGAAGGTACCAAGGAAGATGGAACACCACTATGATGGCTGATTTCTGCTGGTTGCTGCTGTGGGAAACCCCAGATGAAAAATACGCCAAGCAGCGCACCAAGAGAAGCATTCGGGGGAAAGAAGAAACGGGCCCACCAGGAGATGATTGACCCAAGAATGACTTTAAAATCTAAACTGTGTTGACAAATATCGTGTTTTTACTAAACTTTGAAATAAAAATTTGTTAGTTATTACCACAGTGTCGGATCTCATTTATTAGAATTTTATTTTCACCCCATCGGGTGTTTGTCTTCATGTATTGCAATGGTGCGGTTTGCGTTTTCTATTCTTACATACATACCTGTACAACATTTTTTGCACATTTCTTTGCTTTGCTTTGTGTCTAACCTCGCTCTTATATGCTCAATGTTTATGCACATGTATGTGGCTGTTTTAAGTGCAGACAATTTTGCTACCATCACAGTGTGTTTTGTTGATATTACTCTATTCTTATGTGCTGCCTTGTTACAATTTTCTTTATTCTTATTTGAATAACTAGTAAACAATTAGTATAAAGAATTCATCCAAGAAACTTTTATCTCGATCGCACTCAATCTGAAACGTTCACCTCAAACTGCTAACCCAATGTAGCAAAAAATCTGTACGTGATGGAGCAAATTGGTTACCAGATTTGGATTCAGCGCACCAAAAAACATAAAAATCAATCGAAACATTAGAGGCAGTTTAAAAAAAAGTTTTTTTAGTGTACCTGTGTTATCAAAGCAATCTGGATATTAGTTACTATGTTTCATAAATTAATTGGGCTCACTTGAGCCCTTTATCCTGATTCCAAGTTATAGGAGCTCTATTAGACATACCTCAGGCAAAAGTCCTTCTACAGTAAAAGATAATCACTTTGATGTCTGCAGTAAAATAAATGGAAAAAAAATTGGCAGACAACATCAAAAGAAAAGCTGAAGATTCCAAGTTCTACATTGAGCCTCATAGCATCAATGGTACATGTCACTTCCTTGCCACATCTTATGAGACAAGCCCAGCAGGCCTAAACTGAATGTATGAATTTTCTAGATAGTGGCTGAATTTCATCGCTATCCATAATTTTTTGGCTCAACCTCATCTAGCCCCAAACCAGGCTCGCTCTTATACAGATTGTATTGGGTTTTTAGTCAGATGTTTGGCCTAATACTATCCTTTTAAGTTTTCTAAATCCATAGATATGACATATGCTCACTAGCCGCTGATCGATGTAAAACATATTTTGCATATCCGTCTGATAATGTATTTTGTATTTATGTATGAATGGCATCATATTGATTCACTTAAATTATATTGGCTTGTAACCAAACCAACCCCCCCCCCCCCCCAAACACAAAAAATGTTTCCTATTGACATCATTAGGTTTGTTTGGGTTTTTATTTCTTTTTTGCGTTATACATAGCCTGTAGCTAAGGAATCCTGTGAGTACTGCTGTCCTGCCTGTGCTCAGAGAAAGCAAAGTTTCTTACCTGTAAAAGGAGTTTTTTGAGGATGGCAGCATAGTAATCCTTGCAAAAACTTCCCATCTCCACTAAGAGCTTTCTCTAGTAAGGGGCCTATATATGACTGCCATGACATGGGAAGTTCTCTTCACATTCAGAGCATTTCAGAAAGCTCTAGAAGTTTTACTGTCACTCTTCCTTCCCAGGTTTCATTCAGTGATTTCACTCATTTGTGAGGAGTGATATTCTGATGTCCTCTGAGAATACCTATTTACAGGTAAGCCGCTTTGCCTTATTTTAAACATTCAATCTTTACCTATTGATTGTTGTGTTCTCTCTCTAAACTAGAGTTGATAAGAAATGATTCAAAATAGCCAAGAAATAAATGTCTGGATTACATCAGTTATCAGCTCATTTCCTAAGTTGGTTCTAAGTTGCCCCTGCCACCAGATACCTTTCCTTGAAAAATATATTTGGGTCAGCAAGGACTGGGAATGTTGCAGAGGCACCTTATACAGCCTTTAAAAGACTTAGGGGGACACCTTTTGGTCAGATTTGGGCCCATGTTTGCAGTGTTCCAGAAGAAGCCTTAGTGCTTGGCCCCAGCTCAGTACCTTCATTGCAATTATCTGAATAGGTATGTTGAGGGCTGAAAGAATGGCCATAAAATAGGAGAAAAATCCACAAATAAATGCAAACAAAGGCATATGGTGCTAGTTCCCAATGTTGGGCTTGTTTGAGCTGGAAGTACTAAGGGCCAGCAGAAAACTGCCTGATACCACCACTTGTGTTGTTGCATATTTTTTATTAACTAAGCACATCTTTTTAGCAACTTTTTTTAATCAAAAATATCATTCTTGGGGAGGAAGTGATGTCACCAAGCAGGATGGCGGTGTAAGGGCACTGTTCCTGGCGAACCCTGCCGATTTTAGATTACAATAGCCCTTAAGGGAACAGAAACAACATTAATAATGGAGGAGAGACGATTGTAGAGCGGTGGTGCCAGGAAGAGTTGGTGTGGGACTGCGGGGGCTGTAAGCTGAGAGCCGGAGTGGCCGGCGGAGGAGTCAGAGTGTAGAGGAAGGAGTTGCGGTGTGCCGGGAGGAGCAGGGATGGCATAATACCGCGCCGGAGCAAGGCAGGAGTGACATCAGCAGAATCGGAGGACCTGGGCAGGCAGAGTGAGAGCCGGAAGGTGCCGCAGAGGTGTGAGAGCATATCGGGGAGTGCTGAGCTGTTGCAGAGAACAAGACAGGTGCAACATCGAAAGGAAAATGGCGCACTAAAACCGCATGGCTGACAAGATGGAGCCGGTACCCAGGTTGAAGTGAGTGGCGGTGTCCCAGCTGAAGAAGCAGAAGGCAGAGCAAGGCTGCAGCAATCAATGCAGGAGTGAAGGTGAGGAGGCAATGAACAAGTGGTGAGAACAGATGCTGATCTACATGGTGGATAGTTTTTGAAAGCAACGGGGAGCTTAAGGAAAGGGAGAAGCACTACAGAGGACAGTGAAATACAGGTGCCGCTAATAAAGGCCGCAGAGGAGTCCGTGAAATAGAGGGGTACAGGAACAAAAAGTCCAGTGACAAGGAGGAACAACAGGATATAGCCAGAAGAAACCACGGTGCCTGAAAAAAACAGATGCTGATTACAAACCAACGAACGGGCATTGAAGAGCTGAGGAGGAGGGGGGAGAAGGAGGGTGAGCTAAGTAAGATAACACGGCGACGAGGAGGAAAACTATGGACTTGAGAGAATATGCTTATCAAAGGGGGGGTGCACCGGTGAGCATAACGCTTTTGGAGAGTAGAAGTAAAGCTGCGGAATCAATGGAGGGGGGGGGGGGGTGTGTTGACAAAGCACTGGGGAACAAGGAAAAGACACCCTTAAAGAAATATCCAGAACAGAACTAAAGGAGTGGTTTACGGAAATAAAGAAAGAAGTGCAAACGGTTAAAGCAGAGCTCAGTAAACTTATTGGGACTTTGAAAGATGAGATATTGGAACTGATGCATACAGCGGGAGCACATGAAAATAGGCTGCAAAGTTTGGAACAGCAACAAGAGGAATATCAGCAGGAGGTCCGGGAGCTCCACAAACAGCAAAAGGAGATGCAATATAAATTGGAGGACTTGGAAAATAGGTCACATAGGAATAATTTGAGGATCAGAGGAGTGCCGGAGGAAATGGAATTCCTGGGCAGCGCGAAAGTAGCGGCCTCTATTTGTTCGGAGATACTCCGAAGGGGGGGAGAAGAAAAGTGGGTCCTGATGAGATCGCTTTGGACAGAGCACATAGAGCACTGGGGGTGGCGAGAGTCAATCAACCCAGAGATGATAAAATATGCTTTACTGGCTGTAAAATGAAAGAAAAGGTAGTGGCAAAAATAAGGAGAATGGGAGCCTTAATCTGGCAGGGGTACCCTGTCTCGATTTATGAGGATTTGTCCCCTGGAACATTGCAAAGACGGAGAGCCATGCAACCTGTGACACAGATTCTGAGAAATAGCGAAGTACGGTACCGATGGTTGTATCCTTTCAGACTGTCCTTTACGGTACAAGAGAAAACATGGAAAGTACAAACGGTAGATGAGGCGAAAGCAGCTCTGCAAGCAGCGAGGATGAGGACTGAGAAGAATACGGATAGTCTGAGACTTGAACAAAATGGTAAAGTGGTGGAAAAGCGCATAAGAGGAGACGAACAGCATGACCTGAGAAGAGGTTGAAATAACGACAGTAGCGAAAGAGCTAAGAGATGGCTGAATAAAGTGGTGGGAGTATATATACAGCCATGGGGGAGCGGTGGAGATGGATAAGTGGAAATAATGCTGGCCAATTATGGGGGGAGAAGTTTACTGTATAATGTTTGTAGAAGTTGAATGTAAGGCAAATGTAATGTTTTAAAAAATGCTTAATGGAATTGAAGAACTGTTTAGCATGTGAGTATGAAACATTAAGGTTGTCGGGTGGGGAGGGAGGCGGGTGGGAGAGGGTAGGTATGGTAGGTATGGGGGCATGTGGCAGAGGGGAGGGGACGGGGAAGGAGGTAGGGCAGGTAGGGGGAGCAGGGGACACACTACTCTAACTACTTTTGAGTAAGGAGGGAGGGTTTGGGGGAGGGAGGGAGTGGAGGGGGGAAGGGGGAGGTGGAGGATGGGTTGGGGGGGAGGAGGGGAGGTTGGGGGGGAGGAGGGGGAAAGACTAAGCAATTGGGAGTAACCACTATCAATGCCAAAGGATTAAGGATGTGGCAGAAAAGACGGATGTTGGAGCAGGAAGGCAAATGGGCAAATGCTGATATTTTATGTGTACAAGAGACTCGCCTAAGAGTGGGACAGGAACACCTGCTGCAATCAAAAACGTACCCTAGGGTAGTACTGGTGGGGTAGAGGGCAAATCCTCGTAGGGGAGGAGTAGGTATTTTGGTGGGGGAAGCATATAGATACTCTTTAGTTGAAGAGAGAAGAGGAAAAGATGGGAGATGGGTAGGGATGAAATTGAGAATACGTGAAGAGGAAGTGTGGGTGATAAGTGTGTATGGTCCGAAATGAAAGGCATGGGGAGGTCTTGGGTAAGATAACACAGGAATTGGAGGAGCTAGGAAATGTTCAGTTAATACTGGGAGGCGATTTTAACTTAACTAGTAATCCTAGGTTGGATAACAGTGGGGGGCAGGGGAGTGGAGGAAAGAAAGATAGAGTAAGCATGAAAAGGATGCAAGAGAGACTAGGGGTAATAGACTTATGGAGGGCTAGGCACCCAGGGAAGTGCAAATACACCTTTTATTCATAGGTACATGGCACATACAGTAGATTGGACATGATTTGGGGAGGGGGCACATGGGCATCAAAAATGAAGGAGGTTGAAATAGGGGAAATTACATGGACAGATCATGCCCCAGTAACTGCGATTTTCAATATAAGGGGAGAGGAGGAAGGGATAAAATTTTGTAAGCTAAATGATTCACTGCTGGATGACGAGGGCAATGTGGGGGAGGTAAGAGCTGATATTGCAGAGTATCTGGCTTTCAATGAGACAGGGGAGATTAAATTGAAAACTGTGTGGGATGGCTTGAAGGCAGTCATAAGGGGGAAATTAATAGGTATAGCAGTACGGCATAAGAAGGAAAAGCAGAGAGTGGAGGGGGAATTGTTGAGGCAAATACAGCAATTGGAGGCACACCACCAAAAGACCAAAAATAGTAGAGTGCTAGCTAAACTGATAAAAGCGAGAGCAGAGCTCAGTCAGCTGAGGGGACGAGAAATTGCATTTCAGCTTAGTGTATTAAAACAAAAATATTTTGAGGGAGGGAACAAAGCGGGGAGGATACTAGCCAGCAGGATTAGGGCGCAAAGGCAAGCAGCATACATAGATGGAATTCGGGATTGTAAGGGGAAGATGGTACATGGTACGAAGGAGATTAGTCAGGTGTTTCAGGAATATTATAAGGAGTTCTATCAAATCGAAATGAAACAGGGACCGGAGGCGATTAGGAAATATTTGCAGGAATGTG
Source organism: Ichthyophis bannanicus (assembly GCA_033557465.1). Lineage (NCBI taxonomy): Eukaryota > Metazoa > Chordata > Amphibia > Gymnophiona > Ichthyophiidae > Ichthyophis > Ichthyophis bannanicus. The sequence continues at coordinate 62,324,991 of CM066050.1, forward strand.
GGTTGGGTAAGGTAGATCCGGAGGGGAGAGAAAAACTCGGAGAAGCAATAACGGAAGGGGAAGTGAAGGTAGCCATACAGTCGTTGAAGTTGGGGAAGGCCCCAGGATTAGATGGTTTCACAGCGCTGTTTTATAAGAAAATGATAGAACAGATTGCACCATTCCTGACCCGAGTATTGAATAGGGTGATGGAGGGGGAGGGGATTCCCCAGACAATGGGGGAAGCGGGCATCACAGTGTTGCCAAAACCAGGGAATGATAAAGGGGTGTGTAGTTCCTATCGGCCCATTTCTCTGATAAATCTAGATGCCAAGATCTTTGCAAAGTTATTGGCTAATTGGATCCAGGGGATCATACCTAAGATCATCCATAGAGATCAGACGGGGCTTGTTAAGGGGAGGCAAGGATGTGACAATATTCGGAAGGTGATGAATACAGCATGGCACCTTCAGGGTTCTGGGGAGCAGGTAGTGATTGTTACGGTAGATGCGGAAAAAGCATTTGACCACGTTGAATGGCTGTATATGTTTCAGGTGTTGGAGAAGATGGGCTTTGGGGACAACTATATAGCAGGGATAAAAGCGCTCTATGAACAACCGAGGGCGCGACTCCGAATAAATGGAGGATATTCTGAGCTGTTTCATTTGGGGAGGGGGACGAGACAAGGGTCTCCCTTATCACCACTCTTGTTTGCTTTAGCGGAAGTAGTTAGGAAGGCCATGGATGTCAAAGGAGTAGTGGTAGGAGGGAGGAGAAGATAGCGCTGTTTACGGATGATGTGTGATTTTCCTTAACACAGCCCCTAACAACATTGCCAGTATTGATGCAAATTATAAAGGGGGTAGCAGGGTATAAAATCAATGCTAATAAAACCGAAGTCCTTGGGTACAATCTGGAAGGGGGGCTAGAGGACAGATTGAAGGAACATTTCCATTTTAAATGGGTTGGGCAGCAGTTCCGGTATTTGGGGATACAACTGGGGAAGCCATTAGCTGAAATTAAGCAGTGGAATTATCGGGCGTTGCTGGATACCATCAGGGAGGATTTAGGGAAGTGGGAGGGGGGGGGGGACGGCTGTCATGGTTGGATCGTATAGCGGCCGTGAAAATGAATGTCCTGCCAAGACTGCTGTTTGTGTTTACCTCCTTACCATGTCGGCTATCCAAGAAGGAGATAGGGACGATGCAAAATATGATTATGCAGTTTATATGGGAAGGGAGACATCCCAAGGTTGCACGGGAGACATTATATCAAGTGCGGGAAGAGGGGGGGGCTGGAGGTGCCATGTTTGTTTGAAATATTTTGAAGCTGCGCAATTGAGAGCACTGTTTGCGTGGAGGGAGGGGTGGATGTTTTAAGCTGGGTATAAATTGAGGCCGAGGGGGAGGAGTTGAAAGAGTGGAGAATTTGGGACCTGGGAGGTGGAGAGAAGGGGAGAGGCTGGAAAATCCGTTTAGGGAGCTTATGTTCCAGGTGTGGAAAAAATGGAGGGGATATCTTTGGGGGGGGGGAGTACTCACAATATACGCTCATCAGTGCAGTGGGGGAAAAAGGACTAGGGGTGAACGCTAAGGTGTTGCAGGGGTGGGGTGGGAAAGGATTAGAAAGGTTAGGACAATGGCTGCGAAAAGGGGCAGGAATTAAAACATTTGAGGAGCTACAGCATGAATATAAGTTGGAACATCAGGATCAGTATGCGTATATACAAATGCGGTATTTCCTGAATAATAGAGAGGTGAAAGCGGATATGGACCGGGAGCCTACGAAATTTGAAGAGATGATGGGGAAACAGTGGACACAAAAAGGGGTAATTTCAAAGATCTATAAAATGCTCCTGCACAAGGGGAGTTGGAAGGGGAGGTGGCTGAAGCGATGGGAAGCGGATATTCTGGTAGATTGGGATGAAGGGCGGTGGGTGAATATATAATGTGTGAACATATCAGTTGGCTAGGGATACCCCAATGCTGGAAAATAGCTTGAAGTTGAGGTTCAGGATGTATTGGATGCCAGAGAAGATTCAGGCAATATTTCCAGATAGTCTGGTGAGTGCTGGCGGAAATGTGGAGCGAGAGGGAATCTTATGCACATGATGTGGCAGTGTCCAAAGTGCAGGAATATTGGGGGAACGTAGGAAGGCTATGCAAGGAAATTACGGGAGTACCCATAGAGTTCACGCCTGCAATGGTAATGCTTAATGAAGAGGGGATGGAGGGGGAAGGAGATCGGAGACTGTTTATAGGTTATGGTATTTTGGCAGCACGTATGAGTCTTTTACGAGGCTGGAAAAAGGTGGAGGTACGTTTGATAAAAGAGGTGGTGAGTAAGTTGGAACAACTGTGGGGTTTAAGTGTGATTGGAGAGTATCAACATCATAAGGTCAGTAAATATAAAAAGGTGTGGCACTGGTATGAAAGTTGGAGAGGGAAGGGAGTGGAGCAGGTATGGGGGGGCGGTAGAGGGGATGTAGGGGCAGGGAAGGGGGGGGGACAGAGGGGGTTACCGGTGGTATCTGGGAGATGGGGAGAGGGGGGAGGGAGGAGGGGGGGTTGAATGGGGGGTAGTAGGGGGTGGGAGGGTGGTGAGAGAAGGGGTGAGAGGGGGGGGGAAGAGATTAGTAAGGGCAATATTGGGCCAATGTTTTTGGATGTAGCAGGATGTAGAATGATGAATATACCTTGAAGGGGTTAATGGGGAGTTGGAGGGTGGGGATAAGGATTGTGATTGTTGTGCCTTGCATTGGAGAGCATGTTTCGAGGTGGAGGAGGTGGTTGGAGAGGGAGCGGGTATATCTCTGTTAAATGGGAAATCTTGGCCTGTAATAGTTCTGTTATGTTGGAGTGTTAAAGTTTGAAAAGAATAAAAATTATAAATTTAAAAAAAATATATCATTCTTTATAGGATAACATTGTTGTAGTTTAACTTGTGAAGGGGTAATTAGTTAGTTGTTAATGTTCAGTGGAGGAGTAGCCTAATGGTTAGAGCACTGGCTTAGTAACCAAGAGACTAAGGTTTGATTCCTACTAGTACTCTTTGTGGCCTTGGGCAAATTGCTTAACCATCCATTGCCTCGAAAGAAAGGCCTGACAATCTACTTCTGGTCACACTGCCAAGAAAAGCCAGGAGCTGCTGGGTCACCAGGAGTCAGCATTGACTTGAACGCACACATTGCATTGTTGCAATGTTGAGTGAAAGTTCACCAACATATTGGCACACTTTAAAATAAAAAGATGACAACAAATCTTGTCTACCTAAGCACCTTTGAGTTGATATATACATATATGTACCCAAGGATCCCAGTTTTCTGTGGCTACCTATGGGTGAATCCTATGGCAACAGAATGTTCTTCAGTCTAATTTGCAAGATTCTACTGCAATTCTGCATAATCCTTTATATATAATTTTCTTTATATAGTAAACACAAACAAATTTTTTCCTTTAAAATAACAACACTTTGTTTCATGTGTCTGGATATTTGTTCTTATGTCACAGTCTCTGGAAATAACCAGAGACTGAGTAGCATCTGTGGCAGCAATAGAGCCAAGAGGCCCTTAATTACTGATGACTACTATATTACCATATCATAAAGATTGTAATGGTTTTTTTTTTCCTCTCCTTGTTCTAGCTGCAAGAGTAAGCTTTATGCAGAGAAGCTGCCAAATACCAGTGTGATTATCCCATTCCACAATGAAGGCTGGTCCTCTCTTCTGCGCACAGTACACAGTATCCTGAATCGCTCTCCACCTGAGCTCATTGCAGAGATTGTGTTAGTGGACGACTTCAGTGACAGAGGTGTGTTGACAGTCATAGCATGCATGTGAACACCTTGGTTAGGTTCTCGGATATCATGTGTAGTCATTCATGTAGTCATTCAAGAGAAAATATTTTTTCACTCAACGTGTAATCAAACTCTGGAATTTGTTACCGGAGGATGTAGTAAGAGCTATTAGTGTAGCTGGGTTTAAAAAAGGTTTGGACAGGTTCCTGGAGGAAAGGTCCATAAACCATATTAAAAAGGGACCCAGGATATCAATGCTTGACCCAATACAAGCATTGTGGAACCTGTGTCTCATGGGGATACTGCTAGGTACGTATGACCTAGATTGGCCACTGTTGGAAACAGGATACTGGGCTTGATGGACCTTGGTCCGACCCAGTACTGCATATCTTAGGTTCTTATGTTCTTATATGTTCTTAAATCAACCAAGTAATGGTGCGTCTTAAAATTCTCAGAAATCAGTTTTAATAACTACCCTTTTTAGCTTCTTTAAATGCATGGTCTTGAGAAATAAAGGATAAGAGATCCCTTTTTGTTAAATCCACACATTCCATTATTTTTAAAATTCTCCATTAAACAAGATAAATCACACAAGTGAGCGATCTTATCTGTCGCCATTTAACATGGAAAGCTCAGTCAGCGACTTCACATACAACTGCCTACTATGAATCCTCCTTTTTTTTTTTTTTTTGCTGGCATTTACACCTAGATGCAGTTCATGTTCTGTTTGTTTTCTTATCATTGCCAGTAAAGAGTATCAACTTTTCTGTCAGTTTCCTTGGAGGCTTCTCTTAAAAACTGGTTTAAACTTTGAGACTCCTTTTCATGCTAGCCAGCTTTAAACAGTGCCCTTGTGGGTGCAATATGGCTACCTGAGGCACTTGCCAAAGGTATTTTCACTGTTTGGAAGTGAATTCGTCCTGCCTGTATGCCAGTACACAATCTCCCCCCACGCACACAGCAGCAGTGCGGAGACATCAGGAAGGGGGCAGAACGAGCACGGGCAATGCATCCAAATATACAGGGTCAATTCAGGTCACAACCCTGTATGTCTGGCGGATGGATGATGGCCATACTGCCGACCCAAAACAGGTATCTCTTTTTGCCTGTGTATCTAATCGATAATGTTTTACAAAGGAATTCAACGAAGACCAAGTAGCCGCTTTACAGATATCCACCGGTGGCACTAAACTATACTCAGCCCAAGACGCAGCTTGCGCCCTTGTTGAATGCGCTTTAAGCCCATCAGGTATTGTATTACCCTGGAATGCATGGTCTACACGGCGGCCTCAATAGTGAAACTGCTCTCAAAAAAAATATTTCACGTCCGGATGCGCACCTAGCACCTCACCATTTTATTTTTCCTCTATAACAAGAGAGACCTGCCAGCTGCACCCTTAATGAAGCAGTCGCTAATCCTTTCTCAAACCCATCTTGCAAAAAAGATAGAATTTGAGAAATAGAAGTTTTTAATGCCTTCAAACTTTTATCTTCACACCATGCTTCGAATAGCCTGCAAATTCGAATATATGCCAAAGAGGTAGACCTCTTCCTTGCTTTTAACAAAATGGAATTCACTGCCGAAGAGTAACCCCTGGCCCTTAACCTCGCCCTTTCAAGAGCCAAGCCATAAGCGAGAATCGAGCCACCTGTGGCATGTGTAGAGGACCCTGACTCAACAGATCTTCCCTCATTGGTAAGAGCCGTGGCCGGTCTACTAATAACCTTATGAATTTCGCGTACCATGGTCGTCTTGGCCAATCCATCACTATCAATATTACTAGTCCGTTGTGCTGCTCTATTCTTTGAAGAACGCACCAGTCTTGTGGGCTGGGGAGCTCACTTCGAAGGAAAGTTTGTTCAAGATCAATGGACCGATCAGGAGAAGGTTTGGTCAAGCAACAAATTGGAGTTGAGGGCAGTATCCTTAGCTCTACAAGCGTTTCAGTGTTATCTTCAGGGGAAGGCAGTTTGCATTCTATCAGACAACACGACTGCAGTTGCTTAATCAACCATCAAGGAGGCACAAGCAGTGTCTCTCTGGAGGACGAAGCCGAGAAGCTGTTCGTGTGAGCCGAGAGGAATTTGAAAGCTTTGTCTGCAGCTCATGTAGCAAGAGTGGACAATGTGGAGGCCGATTTTTTTTTTTTTTTTTTTTTTTTTTAAAGTCGGGTAAGAGTGGATCCGGAGAGTGGGTTCTGCATCCACAGGTATTCCAACTGATAATAAATTGTTGGGGCGTTCCAATAATGGATCTCATGGCAACCTTCGAGTCGGCAAAAGTCAATCGATTTTTCAGTCGAAGACGGGAGAGAATGTCAGAGGGTCTAGACGCTCTCATTCAAAGGTGGCCAGAGGGACAACTTCTGTATGTCCTCCCTCCATGGGTATTGATAGGGCGTGTTCTTCAAAGAATAGAGCAGCCCAACGGACTAGTAATATTGATAGCGACAGATTGGCCAAGACAACCATGGTACGCGGATCTCATAAGGTTATTAGTAGACCAGCCATGGCTCTTACCAATGAGGGAAGATCTGTTGAGTCAGGGTCCTCTTGAGAAAGGCTTAGCGACTGCTTCATTAAGGGTGCAGCTGGCAGGTCTCTCTTGTTATAGAGGAAAAATAAATGGTGAGGTGCTAAGTGCACATCCGGATGTGAAATGTTTTTTGTGAGCAGTTTCATTATTGAGGCTGCTCTGTAGACCATGTGTTCCGTCTTGGGATCTTCATTTGGTGTTGGAGGCTTTAGTACGGGAACCGTTTGAGCCTTTGTCACGAGCATCATTAAAAGATCTTTTGCTCAAAGCAGTTTTTTTTCTTGTAGCTATTTCATCGGCGCAAAGAATATCTGAATTGCAGGCATTGTCTTGTAAGAAACCTTTTCTGTTATTTTACGAAAGGAAAGTGGTTTTAAGACCAGTACCTTCGTTTCTACCCAAGGTGGTGTCGGCTTTTCATATCAATCAGGAAATTTCTTACCAGTATTTGAAAATACTGACAAGGAGATTCAGTTCAAAAGGTAGCATCTTTTAGATGTTCGTAGAGCATTAAAGACGTATTTAAAGCGTACACAGGAATTCCGTAAGACAGATAGACTGTTTGTTCTTTTTGGAGGTGCAAGAAAGGGATACGCAGCTTCCAAAGCATCTATTGCCAGGTGGATCAAGGAAACTATAGCTTCAGCGTATTTGTTGAAGGGTAATACAATACCTGATGGGCTTAAAGCGCATTCAACAAGGGCGCAAGTTGCGTCTTGGGCTGAGTATAGTTTAGTGCCACCGGTGGATATCTCTAAAGCGGCTACTTGGTCTTCGTTGAATTCCTTTGTAAAACATTATCGAATAGATATACAGGCAAAAAGAGAGATCTGTTTTGGGTCGGCAGTGCTTCAGGCTGGCCTAGCAGACCCCACCCATTAAAGGTTTTTACTGCTGTTACACCCCCAGAGAGTCCGGGACTGGACTGATGGATGATAACAATTTGAAAAAGAGGAAGCCTAATTCCACAGCATTATTACCCTTGATGCAGGGATCTTTTGTGCAGATAACAATTTCTGCACAATGAAAAACCAAAACGTCTTTGGAAAGTGAAATTTCTGCACATTTTTCAAAGCATTTCAGGGCTAAGTATGAGCTGAAGGGAGATATGTTAAGTGCAGATTTATGGTGTGGTGGCCATTATAGCTACAAAGCTTGCTTCAATCATAGCATCTGGCCTTCAGAAGAATGTTTATGACATACTGGTTGATTTTCCTTGGGGGGGGGGGGGGAGAAATCTCTTTGGAAACAAGGTCAAAGGCTGTTGCTCTAATAAAAGATCCCCTGTCCACCTTTCAAACACATTCATCTACCATAGCAGTGCAATCTTTTACAGTGCCGAAGTGCTTCTTCCCATTCTGAAAAATATTTTTCTCTCATGGAACAGACTATTGCCAGTATATAAAACAGATAGCAGTAGCGGCCTCTGAGATCTCATCACAGAGAGAGAAGACAACCCAAAACTTAGTAGTACAGCCAAAAGATGTACTTATCTTTTGAGAGAGGATGGCGTAATCAGATTTTTGAAAGACACTACTCCAGCTCCACCAGTTGGAGGAAGGCAAAATTTTTTGACAAGTCCTGGCTTCTCATTACAAAGGGCTGATAGCTACTGAAAATAAGATGAGAATTATATCTACATTTCTCTCGGATCCCATCGGAATCATTCTTTCCCTGCCTTTTCACTGAGCCAATAATACAATTCCCTTTTATAGTAAGAGTCTCTCTCCTACTTGGGAGGACTGTGGCGCAATTTTCAGAACCCCAAACAAAGGCTTCTACTCTAGATATCTCTTAATTCCAAAGAAGTCAGAAGATTTGAGACTTATCTTGAAGTTGAGCTCACTGAATGCCATCCTGCCCTTCTTAGATGCAGAAAACTGGTTATGCTCTCCAGTATCAAGGATGCATATAATGATTCACCCCACTACAAAGGTAATTTCCCCAGCTCGTCGTATGAGGGGTTCACTATCAATAGTACGTCCTGCCTTTTGAACATAGGTCTGGCCCAGTATGGCAATTCTTAAGGTCCCTCAAGCCTACTATCCTATTTCCAGCAATGGTCAATCCAGGTCACAAGTACCTGGTGCATCCCAAAAGTAGCCAGATTTGATGCTAATTATTTCCAGAGATAAGCAGTGGCTTTTCCCAGGTCTACCTTAATAATTGTTTATGGACTTTTTCTTCAGGAATTTGTCTGAACCTTTTTTTAAACCTAGCTACACTAATTGCTTTTACCATATCCTCCAGTTCTTGGCAACCCCAGATGTATTTACCAAATAATAAGGGAAATCTTTTTTTTTTTTTTTATGTTGGTTGATGGAAGGCTTCTCCATAGAGGAAGCTAGGCAAGTCTCTTCAGATAATTCATCTGTTACAATTGCTGGGTTTCATTATAAATTATTTAAAGTTAACCTTGCAGCAATTGCAACAGCTCCGGTACATTGGAGTCTTTTTGGACGCATAGAAGGAGAAAGCTTTTTTCAGAAATCAAAGAGCAGAAATGCTGATAGGAATCACCAAGAATCTTATGAGGAAAACACTCATCAGCTTGCTCTTCCATGATATTACTTGCCATGTGGCAGCTATAGTTCACATAACTCCATATACAGGCCTCTGCATGAGTCAGCTTCAATGGATGCTCAAGTTCCATTGGGACCAGTTGTCGCAGCCATTGTCTTTCTTAGTAAAGAGCTCCCTCCAGTGGTAGACACATGTCAGGCTGATTCAGAGGCTTCCCCATCATCTGCGACAAGCGGCATTGACCATAAATATATCAAGCATATGATGTGGAACTCGTATGCTCTCCCTCCATACCCCTGGAGCTTGGATGAAATAGGAGTGCTCTTATTAGTTCAGCCTGCTAAGGCTGAGAGCAATTTTCAATGCACTTAAAACTTTCACCAACATGTTGAGAGAGCATCTTGATCCAAACAGACAGCCAAGAGACAATGTTTTCTCCATGGACAAGCAGCATATGATCAGCCACACAGATGAGGGACATCATTCCTGATGACTCCAGATTGAACTTGCTCTCCCAGAGCTCAGAAGAGTCTGGGGCATGCATGAGTGCTTCCTCCTGCTTGAACGTTGCTCCTCCCCCTCAGTTGTTTTCATCTGCAGCTAAGTGCAGGCTAAGCTCTCCTCTCCTAGTACATTATTGTTTCTCTTTATTCTTCTTTCGTATTCCCTACTATATCTCACTAAAGGACCAATTAATCTGATTCTTCATTTTTGGGGGCTTTCTAGACTCCAACCTAATAAATCTTCATCAGGCACAACTCTGATCCTTTTCTGCCATGCTGTGGAGTGGAGGGAGTAGCCTGATAGAGCACTGGCTTGGGAACCAAGACCAGGGTTTGATTCCCACTAACACTCCTTGTGGCCTTGGACAAGTCACTTAACCCTCCATTGCCTCAGAAAAATCCAAATTATCAATGTCCCTATTTAATGTACATTACCAAGTTTGTTACAATGTAAACAGCTTTGACTGAAATGATAAAGTGGTATAAACCTGTTAAATAAATAAATATAATACTGTCTGGAGTGCTTTCCCTCCAACAGTGGCAGCACCATATGGGAGCCCCACATAAACTAGATTAGTTCTCCTCTGGCAGCGGTAGCTGAAGAAGGGCCTCTTCAGCCATATATACCAAAGAAGCTTCCCTCTGACAGTGACAGCACTGAAAAAGGAACCTTCCTTATCCATTTTCTCAGCCCCAACCAGAGAAGTTCTCTTTTGACAGCAGTGGCAATACTCAAACTTGAAAAAAAGGCGGAGGGGAGAGAGGAAAGGAAAAGAGGCCTCTTCAAGTTGAAGAAAATGCAAAGCAATTATAATCAATAACACTGACCAGAGGGGAGAGTCACGTGACACATGAGCAAGTGAAGACGCGTTTTCACTTGCTCCAGTGCCGCCTCGGCGATATTGATATAAAATCAGCGGTTTCAGAGCCCGGTGCGGGTGCCGGTGGTGGGAATACCTACCCCAACATAGTATTTCAACCTTGTGGTGTGTTGTGCTTTGGATGCCGCCCCCGGTTCGACGGGAGAAGGAGAAGGAAAAGGCGCCAAAGCTGCGGGCCTCGGCCTCGGCGGCGATGCAACCCCCGTTTCCAGGAACAGAGAGTGGGGACTCGGCTACAGAGGAGCTAGCGAAGGAGGTGGCCCGACATCTGGATCCCAAGTTAGACCGGATTCTGTCTAAGCTGGAGGTGATGGGGGAAACGCTGGCAGCACAAGGACAAAGGATCGAAGAATTAGAGCACCGCATGTCTGCCATAGAAGATGATGAAGGACGGCAGGAGAGAGTACATGCTGACACACGTGCGCAACTTGCGGCCTTGCAGAGTAAGCTGGACGATTTGGAAAATCTTTCCCGGCGAAATAATATCCGTCTGGTGGGCATTCCGGAGACAATGAATGACCAGCAACTTATATCTCTCATTGAGAAATGGCTCCCGGAAGAACTGGGCTTACCCACTTTGGTTGGTGATCTTAAGGTAGAGAGGGCCCACCGGATTGGACCGAGGCAGGAGAACCGCTTAAGGCCACGAGTGGTGATCGCCCGTGTACTGAATTTTGCACATAAAGAAAGACTGTTGCGAGCGTACCGGCAACACGAGGGACTTTTGCTGCAGAACACCAAAATCCTCCTGTTCCAGGACTACTCTACAGTCGTATCGGCGAAGCGCAAGGAGTTTTCTCCGGTCTGCACGGCCCTGTTTCAGAAGAAGATCCGCTTTACCCTTGCCTTCCCGGCGACGCTACGTGTCCACCACTTAGGAAAAAACCTGGTTTTTGCATCTGCAGGAGAGGCCAAGGCTTACATCGAGCGGCTGAGTGAGGAACTGCCTATGCGAGTGGATGAGAGTACCGGGACTGATGTGCCGTAAGTGCGGCTGGTCCCGCTTGGACAGAGTCTCGATGCTGTGCATCTGCAGTGAGGCCTACGGAGTGGGGATTCTCCCACGGGATCCTGCGGGTGTAGTTCGTGAGGGATTTACTGGCCCACCCATGGACCTTGTTCAGACTTGCGGTGGAGTTGGATGGAGTGCGCTAGGCCCTCCGTTGATAAGTCTTCTTTAATTAATCTGTTATAGTGTTTTCTGTTAGAGGGGTTAGCAGAATTGCCCTGAGGCAGGGGCCCTGCCATGGTTCTCGGTTACTATGCTTTGTGGGGTGCAAGTTATGATTTCTTATGCGGAGATGTGTGCATTATTTCTGCCCCTTCCCTGTCTCTCTTTCTGCTTCTTCTCTCTTCCATATCCTGAGTGAGCGGCCTGGGCAATTTTGGCGGAGTGTAGCCTGTACATCGCAGTGCTGTGAATTTGGTGGGTGGGAGAGGATAGTAAGGGGGGAATGTGTGGGTTGGGAGTTTAGTCGTTGAGGGTTTAGGGGTTGGGGGTGGCACTGGCACTGGGTAGGAGGCCGTGGCAGCCCCGCGGTGCACATTAGTGACTTCTGCTCAGCTTTTAGGCTGAGGTGGGATGTGTGCTTTTACAGGGGTTGGGGTGCAGAGGGGGGTGGGGTGCGGGGGGATGGGGGGGGGGGGAGGGAGGGAGGGAGGGGGGTGGAAGAGGGGCAAGATTTTCTGGAGGGAGGGAGGGAGGGGGGTGGAAGAGGGGCAAGATTTTCTGGGGGGTGGGGGGAGGGGGGAGGGGGCGGAGAGGGGGAAGGGAGGGGGGAACAGACACAAAGGGGATGCCTAGGGACCTATGGACCCCAAGGTTGAATAGCAGACAGGGTCGAGTCTCTCTCAGGGGCCGAGGCTGGGCGGCTCCGGGAGTAAGTTTGGGATCTTCTGCAGTGGAAGGCCAGAGCTTTGAACTAACTTAATCAAACTGTTAAATTAATCTCCTGGAATGTGGGCGGCATTAGCTCTCCTGTCAAGCGCACAAAAATTTTGCAGGCATTAAAAAGGAAAGGAGCTCATTTAGCATTACTGCAGGAAACCCATTTGAGCGAGCAGGAACATAAAAAGTTGGTGCGGGATTGGGTGGCAGGTATGTATGGGGCCTCCGCGGGGGGGGGGGGGGAAAGGCGGGAGTGGTGGTATTGGTGAAAAAGGGTATCCCATTTGAGGTGATGCAGGTTGACTCGGACCCACAGGGGCGCTATGTGTTTCTCCAAGCCAAACTGTATAACGAAGAGATATGGATTGGCAATGTATATGCCCCCAATGTTTATGATCATGCTTTCTTTAAGTGTTTGTTGGGTTTTGTGCAGAGGGTGGGGGGATGGTAAATTAGTGCTGGCCGGGGACTTTAACTGCCCTAGCGACCCCGCCTAGACAAATCGGTGGCAAGTACAAGTGGGGCCTGGACTAAAAAAGGAGTGGGTATTTGTGTTAGATTGGGGGGCCTCTTGGATGGTGGTGGCGTACATTACATCTGGGGGAGAGTGCGTATACTCACCAGTCGAGGGCCACCTTACCTGGTCTCGGATAGATTTATATCCTGGTGAGTGAGCAAAGCGATCTCCAGGGTGGAACGGGCGACATAGAGACCATAGCTATTTCCGACCACGGCATGGTTTGGGATGACCTGGGAGTGCCAGGGGTGGGGGTAGGGGGGGGATGGCGCTTTCCGGCCTACCTGTGGGAAGATAAAAGATTTTCGATGTTTTTTAGAGAAGCACTGGGAGGAATACGTTCTTTTCAATGATACTCCCGAATGTCCCTCTTTTATTTGGGAAGTAGTAAAGCGGTTATGAGAGGCGAAATTATTGCTTACACTGCTCAAAGGCGGCGCCATTTGGATCACAGTATTGTGGTTATGGAACGTAATCTTCAGGCCCTGCAGTCCAAGTTAACTGCCTGCCTATGGGGGGGGGGGAGCTAGGACTGGGCAGCAGGAGTTTGCTCATGCCCAGTTGGCTCTAAATGAGCTTCTTCAGAGAAGAGCTAAGATGTCCCTGCAGTATTATCAGCATAAGCTATATAGGTATGGTAACCGATCTGGCAAGCTACTAGCAAGGTTGGTACGGGACCCGGGCGGGGCGCATTTTGTCCCGGTCCTTAGAGATGAGCAGGGACAGTTGCAACACCAGCCACAGCAGGTCGCGGACCTTTTTCGAAGGTTCTACGCCCGCTTATACACGGAGGAAGATCGTGCTGCGGCACTTGGCAGAGCGTTCCTGGATAAGGTGGTATTGCCACAAATAACGGAGGAGGAATTGCGAGAGCTAAATGCTCCTCTGACAGGCTCGGAAGTCCAAGCTGCCATAAAGCGAGGGAAACCGCACAAGGCCCCTGGCCCTGATGGGTTCGGCGGAGGGAGAGTATTATAAAATGCTGTCCCTCGGTTAGTCCCTAGTATGATAGCTATGTACAATGAGGCGTTGCAAGGGGGCTGCTTTACCAGAGACATGCGCTGTGCAAATATTACTGTTATTCCCGACGCGCCGGGTAAGGACCGCTTGATCCCGCGTCGTCCCGGCCTATCTCGCTAATCAACACTGATGCTAAGATTCTGGCCTCGATATTAGCCCAGCGCTTAAAAACCCTTTACTTCCATCTTTGATAGGGGATAGACAGGTGGGCTTTGTCATGGGGAGGGACGCCACAAAGAATATTGCTAAGCTCCTTTGGGAATGGAGTATTGTTTGGAAAGGACTCCCCATTGCGAAGTCTGGATGCGGAAAAAGGCGGTTTGATAGGGTTGCATGGGCGTATCTCTGGGAGGCTCTAAATAGTTTCGGGATTAGAGGGAGTTTGCCCAGTGGATTCAGGTTTTGTACCAGCTTCCAGCGGCGAGGGTTGGTGTGAATGGGGTCTACTCGGCCCCCTTTATTTTAGAACGGGGTACGCGACAGGGCTGCCGCGATCACCGCTCTTATTTGTGCTTGCGCTGGAAACCCTCCTGCAGGTATCAACAGGACCACCGTGTGGTGGGAATTAAGGATGGGGAGGGAGGAATGATAAGTGCGTTTGCAGATGACATGCTTCTTTGCTTGGCTGAACGCAGGACTCATTGCCAGAAGGTTTTGCTCCTTATCCAGGAATTTGGTAGTTTCTCTGGGTTGAGAATCATATGTCTAAATCCATGGCGGTTAGATGTGGGAGGGAAGGTGCGACCAGTATGGCGGGGAGCCTTCCTCTGGCGTGGGCCGCAGGACTCTATCAAATATTTAGGTATACAATTGCCGGCGAACCCGGAACGGCTGGATCAAGCGGACGTGGAGGGTATGCTTGGCAGGGCGCAACTTATGTTCAGCGATGGCAAACTTTCCCGTTGTCTTTACGTGGCCGCATGCTTTTGTTTACATTGGTGGAACTTCCTCGATGGCATATATGCTTCGTCTGTTGCCGCTTTGGGTGTGCGCAAGGGACTGGAAATTGTTCAATAGATATTGACTGGTTTTTTGTGGGGGGGCCGTCGTCTCGGATACCCTCGGGCTCTGCGACGAAGGAAGGAGGAAGGGGGGGTTGGAGCTCCCCTCGCTGAGACATTACAAATTCTCCGCTATTTGGCGCGGCATATTGGGCTTACTCGGGGTTGAGGGTGGATGTGCTCTGTCCAACAGTTGAAGGAAGTCTCCTCCCTTGCCACAGTCTGTATCTCCTGCATAACGTGCGCAAACAACGTCTGGGGGCCGGGAGGGACACTACTTATTTGAGAACTTTGCGGTTGGCCTGGCGGGGGAGGTTTGCTGGAGAGTTGGGTGGCATTCGTCATGCTCCATCCTTTTACCTTGGTGGGGAACCCGGACTTTATGCCGGGCTATACGGATTCTTCGCTTTTCCATGCTGGCAACAGAAAGGGATAGTGTGTTTGGGGGATCTGGGGAACAGAGGGGGAGCCTTGGAGAGCTTCCAAACCCTGAGTCATACTTATCGGTTGGGCCAGGGATTTTTAGGCTATCTCCAACTTCGGCATTATATTGATCAGTTGCGGAAAAGAGCCCCTACTTTATTGCTCGAAAGATCCGCGTAAGCTGCTTGGGGGTTGGGTGGAGAAAGACCTCCTTGACTGGGAGGAGCGGAAGCAACTGCTCTGCCCGCTAGTCGACTCTGCCTATCTTCAGAACTTTAGTTCAACGTTGGACCGCGGACGGGCTGCCTGCCTTGACAGTGGAGATCCTGCAGTCGCTTTTGAGCGGATTCCTAGGGGGGGCAGTGTGGATCTACTTGCAGGAGATGCAATTCAAATTTCTGTGGAGGGCCTATGTAGTGATAAGTGGGCCCATAAAGTGGGATTACGGGATACCTCACTATGTGGCTGGTGCCAGCGGGCTGAGGGGACCCTGTTCCACAAGTTTTGGCTATGCCTGGAGTTCAGTGTTTGTGGCAGCAGGTTGAATGCTACAAGGGGAGAGTGGTTGGCGTGGTGGATTTGGGCAATGGCAGGTCTGCCTCTTCATTGCTGGGGGGAGGTTGATGTTGTGCCCCCAGCACCCCATCGAGCTTTGATTGATCGGGGTGTATTGCTGGTTCAAGAAGGTGGTTTTTGGGAGGTTGGCTCGGGTGCACCCCTCCAGCACTTTGCGGTTTGGAGAGAAAACCCTGATAAATTGATGTATATGGAAAAGCTCACGGCTAAGCAGTTAGGGGGGACTTGGTGGGACCGATTCCTTGAGATTTGGCTGCCCCTCATCAATACATTACCTACCCAGGAGCGCAGCGCAGTGTTGAATGTCTAGCGTTCTGGCTCATATTGGGTAGCTATCCGTATTGGCTTCCCCTGGCCTTGTGCCTAAGTTTGAAGAAGTGGGGGTCCGGGCATTGGGGTGGGTAGTGGGAGGGGGGGGGAGGAGGGGCTGGGAGGGTGGGGGGAGGAGGGTGTGTGTGTGTGTGTGTGGGAGGGGGGCGGGGTTTAGCGTTACTGTATGTGTATGGCACAGCGGATACTAGCTTATTGCGATGCTGGTCTCTCCAATCATGTTCCCTTCCGCCCAATATCAGTATGGAACTATTTTGATTGTATCTCTTTGGGACTGTGTATGCCGAGTTGAGGGAGGGGGGTATACCTTTAAAGATGTTAAAATAACCACTTTGGGATGCGCCAGTTGTTTTGGTTGTTTGCACTGCATTCAATGACTGTTCTGTATGTACTGATGTTGTAGCATGTATTGGCTGTGTTTGTCTACATGAATAAAAAACAATTTTGAAGTAACACTGACCAGAGAAAATCTTCCTCTGGCAATGGCAGTGTCATCAAGGAGTCTTCATAGCCCTATTCTTAACACACTATCTTTGCCTGCACTAACCAGAGCAATTCCTCCTTCAGCAGGGGCAGCTCAGGGAGAATTTCTATCATTTTTCTCTTTGGTGGATCCTTCATTTGAATTTCAGGTGGTCGTGTGCTATCACTCTGCTTCACCTTGAGCATTGGGGTTGCGGATCTGTTTGACATCAACAATGCCATCTGCAGACCGCTCAGGGTGTCACTGGCTGAGGATCTCCATGCCAACAGGTGCCTTCCCCACCCATCACCACTGAGTGAACCGCCTAAGTTGTATGATATCTGTTGGCGTCAAGACTTATGAGAACATCATCCCTGTAGCCTCCTGAACCAAAGGCATAATCAAAGCTGTGCCCAGGGAGAAGAAAAAAGAGCAGTGGTCCCTGCACCAGGGACCAAGTGTCTTGATAGCACTCCCAACAGCTGGTGGGAGAATGGCAGGAGAACTCTGCAAAAGATCTTGCTTCAATGTGGAGCCAGTCATGTCGCTGCCCATGGAGAGCTCATACAGACTGGCTTTGTCCTATACAAATCACTACAGGCATCCACGCTCAACACAGACAAGAGCAAGAGTGTTGTCTTCCACAGCTCTCAACTCTCTAGGAGTCTTCCCACTACCACTGCACACAGTACACCTTCCAACAGGGCAAGGCCTGGATGTCCAGGGTGCAAGGAAGGCACCAAGCTGAGCGAACCACCTATGCTTCCCAAGCAGGCCATGGGTACAGCTGGAGCCCAATTAACACTCCACAGTCTACCAGACTCTGAGCACCCAGAATGACCAACATGGTAAATAAAAGGTAAAACATGAGAGGAGGAAGTGACATAACCGGGATGCATGGAGGCATAGTGGGAGAGCTCCACTTCCCCTGCTTCTAAATTGGCATTTTTTGCTCACCTCTGATAGCGCTGATTGAGGCAAACGACAACGGAAAGTGCCTCCAAGTGACCGCATGGTGGCAAAAGACAAAAAAACCCAGAAGGAGCTGCAAGTATTCATTTACAATGGTGGCCCTGCAGCAAAGCAAGATGGATACAAAATGGCAGCCACTGAGTCCTTGTGGCGAGTGGGATCGGCGTGTGCAGGAGGTGGTGAGACATGAGCAAGCAGCTAGCCTCTGTTATCCTACTATTAATACAAATGATCAGTAGTAGTAGTAGGATGATGGAGGCCAGCTCACTGCTGCCGTGTTCAGATGCTGAAGCTGTCAGTTAACAGCTGAACTCTGCTCAGTGCAAGCTGACATATTCAGTATTGCTACAGATTTGAGAGGAGAAATGGCAGATCTAGGACATAAGATGGAGGATACAGAGAAGCAAGTGGAGCATTCGGGGAGACTGGCTGCTCTAGAAAAGCAAGCGATGGTGCTGGAATGTATGAATGCAGAGTTTGCGGACAAACTGGATGACAACCCTTTGAAGGCCTACTTTAAATTTTTAATCCACATTCTGCAGCCGGGTTAATTTTTGCATATTTCAGGAAAATTGTACCCGTCTTATTCAATATGTTCTAATAGTGAATTTCCTTCTGCTATGTTCATGTATTATATACCATTTGATAGGAATAGTTAGTCAGAATTTTGGATCCCGAGAGTTTTGGGCTCGGCCTGGAAAGGGTTTTAAAGAACTGTACCCAGCGAAACAACTTGTGCTTCAGAGGAGTAGCTGAAGGAGGGGACTATACGGACTGCAAGGCTACTGTATTGTATTGTATTGCATTGTGGCCCATCTGTGGGCTGCGGCCCTGGAGAGTGATGTGGTCCCTGTGCTGGAGCTGGAACAGGCACATCGAGCTCTGGGTGTACCTAGAGCAAACTTTATGCCCCGTCTGATTCTGATTAGATGGGTTTCATTAGTGGCCGCCAAAACGTCAGATAATACCAAGCACACGTTGCATTTGGTCTGGGTGGTTCAGGCGGAAAAGACTCCTATGTTTTTGTCAATTGACGCAGAGAATGCTTTTGACCGTGTGTCTTGTTCCTATCTTTGGGTGGTCTTGGGTACGTTTTTTGCCTTGGAGGTAAGTTGTTTTTTTGTTTGTTTTTGTTTTGTTTTGTTTTTTAGCTTGGGATCTGCAAGCTTTATGACTGACCAGAATCTTGTGTGAACGTTAACTATGTCTACTTGGGTATGTTTGCGCTGGAGCAGGGCACCCGTCAGGGCTGCCTTTTGTCCCCCTTGCTTTTCACTCTCTCTATGGAACATTTTACAGTGCAGATTGTATTGTCTGTCGGGGTGTGAGGTGTGCAAGTGGAGGAGGTGGAGCATAAGATTTCCTTATTCGCAGATGATGTGTTGCTTACTTTAACGGCCCTTCAGACCTCCATGCCCATCGCAGAAATGATGGCTTTTGGGGCCATCTCAAGCTTCAGGATCAACTTGGCCAAGACAGACACATTAAACTTGGCTATGCCACCAGATATGGAGGAGGCTCTTCGTAGCACACAGGTTTTTAAGTGGTTTTCAGACCACCTCAAGTACTTGGGTATTTACATTGGGGGGATTTGTCCCAGCTTTATCAATGGAATTACCCATCTTTGTGGCACAAGCTTTAATTTGAATTGACCAAATGGTCTAAGCTAACTCTCTCCTGGCTGGGCCGGATTGCTTGTGTAAAAATGGTTATACTGCTACAGGTGCTCTATTATTTTCAAGCGTTCCCTGTGTTGATACCTAGGGGACAATTGGAACAGCTCCAGCTGTGGGTTTTTGAATTTGTTTGGCATAATCGCTTTCCCAGGGTACCTTTAGAGTTTTATATAGGGAGAAAAAGAAGGGCGGCTTGGGAGTCCAAAACTTGTACCTGTATTATCTAGCGGCACAATTTGAGTCTTATTTTGTGGTGGGTGGGGGGAACCCCGTAAAAGGGTGCAAATCATGCAGGCATCTGTCCTTGAAATACAGCTGCGTCACCTACCCTGGGTGGGATTGTTGGGAAACTTGGAGCCCAATCCATTTGTGTGCAATGTGTCTCCTTTGGCAGCAGATGGCCAATAATCATCTTGGAGGGGAGTCCTCCCTGCTCTTACATTTGAGGCATAATTCACATTTTCCTTTAGGCAATCAGGAACCCTGTTTTGTCGGTGAGAAGCTCTGGGGTTGAGTATGTTGATGCAGTTCTGTATGTATGGCGAGATGAAGTCCTTTGCTGAGTTGTAGGAAACTTTTGGTCTGCCACAGAGTGATTTTTTTATGGTTATTTGTAGGTGTGGCTTTTGCTGGGTACTCGTGCTTGGGCGCAGGCTAGGGAGGCCAGCTCACATGATATGGAGATACTTTGCTGGTACCCAGTGGCCTGCGTGATGGATATCTCTCATTTTATACAGACTTCTCTTGGGTGGGGGGGCTGCTAAGGCTGCCTTCCAACTCCACTGGGAGCAGGACCTGGGGATTAGCCTAGAGCCTAAACAGTGGGAGGCGATCTTTCAACGTGGGGAGAGTTTGTGTCCAGTAGCATTGTGGAAAATGGTTATAAAGTGTTATATTGCTGGTACCTTGCCTCTGTATGGCTGTGGAAGATGGTCATACCTTCCTCCACATATTGGTGCGGATGTGGGGAGCAGGGAGGATTTCCTGCATATATGGTTCCACTGTCCCCTGATGCAACCTTTTTGGGAGACAGTGGGGACTTTTGTTCATTTACTCGTCCTACGTTATATTGCTTGGTCCCCGCAGGAGGTATTATTGGGGATGAATGGGGAGGGTTGGAGGGGAACTTGGGGGTGACTCTTGGCATTTTTTGTCACGGGGGCGTGGTGTGAAATCACTCTCCACTGGAAGGCAGTTCAGCAGCCTACAATTCATATGCGGTAGTCTCATGTGCATCTGGTGAGGCTCATTGAGCAATAATCAGCTTCTTAAATTAGATAAGGTTTGGGGTCCCTTTGCTAAATGTCATCCTCCTGTTTAAGCTTCTGTACTAGTTGGGGGGAAGGGAGCGGGCTTCTTTGTTCTCTGCCATTGCTTTGAAGCTTTGTCGCTGCAGTTAGAATTGACTGCCATGACTATGTGTATATGATTGGAAATTTGTTGAAAAATTTAATAAAAAATTTAAAAAAAAAAGGAAAAACACATGCAGGGACAACTGCTCAAGTCGTCGTATTGATGGATCTGATGCCTCAACTCAAACCATGTGTTAAAAAAAAAAAAAAAGCTAAGAATACTAACTATAATGCTGCCCACCTTCCAAACCAGGAAAATAAAGGAATGGCCTGGTGTGGGGCTGCATGACATTTCTGTGCTCCGTGGGGACATAAAAACATAAGAAATGCCATACTGGATCAGACTAAGGTCCATCAAGCCTACTATCCTGATTCCAGCAGTGGCCAATCCAGGTCACAAGTACCTGTCAGGTTCCCTCAAAGGTACACAGATTCCATGATGCTTATCCTGGGGTAAGCAGTGGATTTCCCTTGTCATCCTCAATGGTTTATGGACTTTTCCTCCAGGAACTTGTTCAAACCTTTTTTTAAACCCAGCTACACTAACAGCTCTTACCACATCCTCTAGTAATGAATTCCAGTTTTACACATTGAGTGAAAAAATACTATCTCCAGGAGCAAGCAGAAATGCAGTCTTCACATATGGGTGACATTGGCACCGATGGAGCCCTGTGAGGGAACACTCCCCAGCATCCAGTAGGAATGCTTTTAGGAGCCATCCCTCCATGCATGTGTGCCTGCCTGCCTTCCCAGCAATTCTCCTCAGTTGTCTTTTTTTCCATAGAGCCATTAGGACATTGTCCTCTTCCTGCTGTTAAAAATTTGTCTAAGTGCCTTCGGGTACATTGTGCTTTGCCTTCATGTCAATCCGTTTCAGCATCAGACTTCCCGGTTTCTTTTTTTACATTTCTTTTTTATTTTTATTTTCAAGTAAAGTTTCCTTACTTCATGGTGTTTGCCACTTGATTGGCTGGCCTAGGCCACCATTGCTTCTTTAGATTTTGCTTCTGTAGTCTTTTCAAATATGGAGAAACCACACAGTGGTTTTAAAAATGCACTAAGTGCCGAAACACTATCTTTGCTACAGATAAGCATGATTGGTGCTTAAAATGTTTGCGACTGGACCATGATGCTTCGGCTTGCCCCTTGTGCAGCAAATGACCAGGAGGGGACTTAAAAACTATGAACAATAATGGGGAATGTTGTTTCCGTCAGACTCAGCCACTTCAGCACACTTAAGTGGCCTTCACACTCTCACAGGCATCCACCTCGTCGCATGGTTCCCATACCTCCTCGAAGCCCAAACATAGCAGCAAATACAAGTCCTCCGACGAGGCCGAAAAGGTATTGAAGACCTCAGCTTCGGTGTCAACACCAATTCCCGGCATCAATACCGAGATTCCCCAAGAGGGGAACTGGACTTGGACCAGTCAGCAAAACAGCCCTGGTGGGAAGATACTTCTTCCAAAGCACTAGAGGGGCTTCGGGATGCTCCAGAGGTGTCATTTTGTGGTGATCTGGTTCCATGTTCTGGGACTCCGCAAGAACTCCGTGCAAGAATCCACCCAGATACCTCCAGTCTTCCTCTACCAGTGAGTGCTGGCTATCAAGCGGAGTCTGGCTGCTATCCTGGAGACAATAGTGTCAGGGTCCTCGAGGCCCTCGGAATCTGGAGACCTGATGCATCAAGGCACTCTGCAGCATTGCTGATGGAACTGGCACCATCACAAGCTCCAGGGCTGATACCCCCTTTGCAGCCCATGGCTGAACCGGTCTCGGGACACCTCTTTTCTGATGCCTCAGTGCATCAATGCCGAGACCCAATGTCTGCACTGGAGCAGCATCGATGTCATGATATCGACCAAAGCTATTTTGACTTCTTACTGAGTACTGATTCCGCCTCCTCGGAATCTGACATTGACATTGAGTCTGTTTATTTCGTAGGACTCCCGGACATTCCTCCCGCATGAGTGATGTCAGTCACCGCCTTAGGATATGTGTATTCTTCTTTTTTTTTTTTTTTAATTTAGAATTTATAAACAAAGCAAACAGAACACATCCCTCTCATTATCCAACGTTATACAGCATCTAGAAAAATGCCAACATTCTCAACCCAGCATTCCTAAACAGGCTACTCAACTCTTCAATGATTTTTACCACTTTTCCCCCTCCCACCCACCCCCCTACTCCCCCACCCCTCCCACCCACCCCCCTACACCTTCCCCCTACCCCACCTTTTGCTCCCCCCTCCCCCCTCCTCTCCCCCCCCCCACCCAACTCCCCGGATCACTTCTTTGAATCTGCTCGAAGGTACTCCAGCACCTTGCTCCATTGCTTCTCAAACCGGTCAATCTTTTGTCTCCTCGCAGCTGTTAACTTTTCCATTAAATATACCTGCCTCAATCTATCCACACATTGGGCCACTTGTGGGGCTTCCTTCTGCTTCCATCTATAAGCCACCTCACAGAGGGCGGCACTAAGGCAGGCCACTATCTGCCTCTTCTCCTGTTCCGGATCCCCCTCGCTCCACCACCCCATCAGATACCCACTGGGGTCGAGGGTCACCTCTCTGCCTCCCACCACCTCCTGAATCCATTTCTGAATCTCCCCCCAAAAGCCCTGTATCTTAGGGCAACTCCACCATATGTGGAAGAAGGTCCCCTCCCCCTCACAGTCCCTCCAACATCTATTAGACACTCGGGGGAACATCTTATTCAAGCGTGTGGGAGTATAGTACCATCGCATCACCACTTTGTACCAATTCTCCCTGATGGCCACCGACAGGGGCAGATATTGCACCTGGTCCAGGAGGCTTCTCCACTGCCCCTCCTCCAGCTCCCTTCCTAAGTCCCTTTCCCACTCACACATGTACCTATGCTTACCAGCCCTTGGCCCCTGTATCACCCTATATAGCGCCGAGGTTAGGCCCGCCGAAAGCTTCTTCCCATACCACACTACCTCCAATGGTGTATAGTCTTGAGCCAGCCCAGCCCGCCCTAATTTCTTCCGAAGAAAATGCACCACCTACCCATAGTAAAACCTATCTGCTTTGTGCAGGTCATACGCCTCTCTCAAATCTGAAAAAGGGACCCACTCCCCCCCATCGACAAACTGATAAAAATACTTCAGTCCCCCCCGCGCCCACCTGCGATATCCCCCCCTCCTCCTGCCCCGGGCAGAACTCTGCCGTGTGGCACAACTCCCTCATCAGCGAAAACGAGGCCCCTTCCGCTCTTGGCCCCTAATTTTGCCCTCTCCCGTAGGACATGCAAGACGTAAGGACTATCCCCCTCCTTTAACCCCCGCTCCCCCTTCTCCATCCAAGGGAAGCAGGCCAACTGCCGCCCTGGTCCACTCCCCTTTTCCATTTCCACATAGTTCTTCTGCTCCCTCCCTTCCCTCCAGTCCAGCACATGGCGAGCCTGTGCCGCCCAATAGTACCCCTGTAGGTTTGGCACGCCCAACCCCCCCTTCCTCCCTACGCCTATACATCACTGCCCGCGCTATTCGGGGTGGTCTCTTCCTCAGATATACTGATTAACCTTCCACTGTATCCCTCTTAAATGTGCCCCCGGGATGGGCACAGGCAGAGCCTGAAAGTAATACAGCAGTCTTGGGAGCACATTTATTTTAATCGCTGCTATTCTGCCCAGCCATGAAATCTCCATTCGCTCCCATCGTTGCAAGTCCCGCTCAACCTCCCTCCATAGGACACTATAATTTGCCTCATACAAACCCCGTGGCGTAGCCGTAATATTGACCCCCAGGTACCGAATAGCGTTCCCAGCCCATTTAAAGGGGTATCGTGCCCGCAATCTCTCCGCCATCGGCATGGGCAGGCTAATACCCAAGGCTTCCGTCTTATCGGGGTTCACTTTGAACCCGGAAACTGCTCCATACCTTCCCAGCTGTGCCATAATCTCCGGCAGGGACTCCTCCGGCTTTGTCACTACCAGCAGGACATCGTCCGCAAATAGAGAGATCTTATGGTGAAGCCCCCCCCCCCCTCTGCAACCCCCATATCTTCCCATCACTCCGGATGGCCTGGGCTAGGGGCTCAATAGCTATAGCGAACAGCAACGGCGACAGGGGGCACCCCTGTCGTGTCCCCCTCTCCAGCGCCAGGGCCGCCGTATACCGCCCGTTAATCCGCACCCGCGCTTGGGGTCCCTGGTATAATGCTTGTACCCATCGCAGGTACCTTGGGCCCACCCCCATTTTCCGCATTACCCTAAACAGGAACTCCCAGTCCACCCTATCAAACGCTTTCTCAGCGTCGATAGAAAGTAACATGGCCAGCTCCCTCTGCTCCCTCGCCCCCCAGATGGCCTCCAGCACCCGTTTAATGTTATCAGATGCCTGCCGCCCCATTATGAATCCAGTTTGATCCAGCCCTATCAACCCCGGGAGCAGCCCAGCCAATCGCCTGGCCAACACCTTCGCTATAATCTTCACATCCACATTCAGCAATAAAATTGGGCGATAGGACCCACACTGCATCGGGTCCCGCCCCCCCTTCAATATAACAGTAATCCCTGCCGTAAGCATTTCCGAGGACAGATGCCCCCCCCCCCTCCTGCTGTATTCCATTGGCTACGTTCACCAACCCGTCTACCACTTCTTCCCGGAACGTTTTATAGAATGCTCCCATGTTGTCCTATGGTAACATGCCTGCCTGGTGCGAAGGTAGTGGACCTCACACGCCACCTAGATAAGGTCTTAGATAGTGCTGGGGAGGAGTCTGCTGTCTTGGTACATGTTGGTACCAATGACATAGGAAAATGTGGTAGGGAGGTTCTGGAAGCTAAATTTAGGCTTTTAGGTAGGAAGTTGAAATCCAGAACTTCCAGGGTAGCGTTCTCCGAAATGCTTCCCGTTCCACGCGCAGGACCCAATAGGCAGGCAGAGCTCCGGAGTCTTAATGCGTGGATGAGACAGTGGTGCAGAGATGAGGGGTTCGGATTTGTTAGGAACTGGGGAACATTCTGGGGAAAGGAGGGGCTCTTCCGAAGGGATGGGCTTCACCTTAACCGGGATGGAACCAGGCTGCTGGCATTAACCTTTAAAAAGGAGATAGAGCAGCTTTTAAACTAGATAATAGGGGAAAGCCGACAGTCGCCCAAGAGCGCATGGTTCGGAAGAATGTATCCTTGAAGGATACTACAAAAAGCAGAGAGGTTCCAAAAAAGAGTAAAGTAGCCCAAATGCCCTCAAGTATGGAGCAGACAGAACTTAAAGATCCCAAATTACCCATGTCTACCAATAGCCAAATTAATATGAATAAAATACAGTCTCTAAAATGCTTGTATGCAAATGCTAGAAGTCTACAAAACAAGATGGGAGAGTTAGAATATATAGCACTAAACGAGAGGTTAGATATGATTGGAATATCAGAGACATGGTGGAGGAGGACAACCAGTGGGACACTGTGATACCTGGGTACAAACTATATCGAAATGATAGAGCTGATCAAATTGGTGGAGGGGTTGCGCTCTATGTTAGAGAGGGCATTGAATCAGAAAGGATTAAAGTTTTGCAAGAAACAAAATTTGCTGTAGAATCTCTATGGATTGAAATTCCATGTAAAAAGGGGAAGGCGATGGCAGTGGGGGTGTACTATCGTCCGCCTGGCCAGAATGAACAAATGGATGATGAAATGCTCAAAGAAATCAAGGAAGCTAGCAAAAGTTACAGTGCAGTAATAATAATGGGTGATTTCAATTACCCCGGCATCGACTGGGTCAGTGTCACAACAGGACATGCTAGGGAGATAAAGTTCCTAGATGAAATAAATGAACTGCTTCTTGGAGCAGCTGGTTCATGAACCGACCAGAGGGGAAGCAATATTAGACCTAGTCCTTAGTGGAACACCAGATGTAGTGCAAGAGATAAGGGTGTTGGGGCCACTTGGCAGTAGTGATCATAGCATGATCGCCTTTGATTTAATTAGTGGAGGAGGGATAGTAAGGAAATCCACAGTACTACCCTTTAACTTTCGAAAGGGAGACTATGATAGAATGAGGAAAACAGTTAAGAAAAAACTAAAAGGAGCAGTTGCAAAGGTTAAAGACGTACATCAAGCTTGGGTGTTGTTGAAAAATACTATCTTGGAAGCCCAGACCAGCTGTATTCCACGCTTTAAGAAAAGTGGAAGGAAGTCTAAAAAATTGCCAGCATGGTTTAAAGCTGAGGTCAGAGAGGCTGTTGTTGCCAAAAAAGCATCTTTCAAGAAATGGAAAAAAGAGCCAAATGATGAAACCTGGAAACAGCACAAGCACTGGCAAGTCAAAATGCAAGGCATTGATAAGGCAGGCAAAGAGAGAATTTGAGAAGAAGCTTGCTGCGGAAGCAAAAACGCGAAATAAAGACCTTTTCAAGTACATTCGTAGCAAAAAACCCGTGAAGAGAGTCAGTTGGTCCATTAGATGATAAAGGGGTTAAAGGAGCACTAAGAGGCGACAAGGCGATAGCGGAGAGACTGAATGAATTCTTTGCTTCGGTCTTACTGAGGAAGATGTAGGGATGTTACCCACGACTGAAGTGGTATTTAAAGTGTGGAAGAATTGAAGGAAATATCGATACATCGGGAAGATGTCTTACAACTATTAGATAAACTGAAGAGTAGCAAATCACCTGGGCCGGATGGTATACATCCAAGGTGTTGAAAGAACTGAAATTTGAGATTGCAGACCTGCTATCAGTAATCTGTGAACTATCATTAAAATCATCTCTAATACCTGAGGATTGGAGGATCGCCAATGTAACACCAATTTTTTAAAAAGGGTTCGAGGGGTGATCCGGGAAACTACAGACCGGTGAGCCTGACATCAGTACCGGAAAAATTGGTAGAAAACCATCATAAAGAATAAAATTACTCAGCATATAGATAGTCATGACCTAATGGGAGACAGCCAACATGGCTTTAGACAAGGGAAGATCTTGTCTTACTAATCTGTTATGTTTTTTTGAAGGAGTGAATAAAACAGGTGGACAAAGGTGAGTCGGTTTGATTGTGTATCTGGACTTTCAGAAAGCCTTTGACAAGGTCCCTCATGAGAGACTTTTGGCAAACTAAAGAGTCATGGGATAGGAGGCAGTGTACTACTGTGGATCAGGAACTGGTTAAAAGATAGAAAGCAGAGGGTAGGGCTAAATGGCCAATTTTCCCAATGGAGAAAGGTGAATAGTGGTGTACCCCAGGGATCTGTGCTGGTCCGCTGCTTTTTGACATATTCATAAATGACCTGGAAAGTGGAATAACGAGTGAGGTTATCAAATTTGCTGATGACACAAAACTATTTAAAGTTGTTAAAACCCAGGAGGATTGTGGAAAATTGCAAGAGGATCTTGATAAATTGGAAGACTGGGCATCAAAATGGCAGATGAAATTTAATGTGGAGAAGTGCAAGGTTATGCACCTAGGGAAGAACAACCCAAACTATGGTTACACGATGCAAGGTTCCACATTAGGAACCACACCCAAGAAAAAGATTTAGGCGTCCTTGTGGATACCATGTTAAAACCCTCGGCCCAGTGTGCAGCGGCGGCCAAGAGAGCAAATAGAATGCTAGGTATGATAAGGAAAGGAATGGAAAATAAACAAAAGATATTATAATGCCTCTATATCGTTCCATGGTGAGACCGCACCTTGAATATTGTGTGCAATTCTGGTTGCCGTATCTTAAAAAGGATATAGCAATTTTAGAAAAGGTTCAGAGAAGAGCCACCAAAATGGTAAAGGGGATGGAAGGCTACTCCTATGAAGAAAGGCTAAAAAGGTTGGGGCTCTTTAACCTGGAAAAGAGACGGCTGAGGGGAGATATGATAGAAGTCTATAAATTAATGAACGGAGTGGAACGGGTAAACGTAGATCGATTGTTTACCTTATCAGAATATAGAAAGACTAGGGGACATGCAATGAAGCTACAGGGTAAACTATTTAAGACTAATAAAAGAAATATTTTTTCACTCAACGTGTAATCAAACTCTGGAATTTGTTACCGGAGGATGTAGTAAAGGCTGTTAGTGTAGCTGGGTTTTAAAAAAGGTTTGGACAAGTTCCTGGAGGAAAGGTCCATAAACCATTATTAAGAAGGGACCCAGGATATCAATGCTTGAACCAATACAAGCATTGTGGAACCTGTGTCCCTTGGGGAAACTGCTAGGTACGTATGACCTAGATTGGCCACTGTTGGAAACAGAATACTGGGCTTGATGGACCTTGGTCTGACCCAGTATGGCATATCTTATGTTCTTATGTTCTTATGTTGGCCATCGAGGCCCGGAGCCTTCCCCTGCGGAAGCTCCCCCAAGGCCTGCTCAACCTCTGGCCCTAGTGATATCTCCCTCCAAACCCTGAATTTCCGTCTCCCCCAACCGAGCCAGCTCGATCCCTTCCAAATAATCCTCCCCCCGCTCTGTCCCCCCTCCCTCCTTCTGATATAGCTCCCAGTAGAATTTACAAAATTGCTCCCCTATAGCCTTCTCTGCCCGTAGTATCTCCCCCGTATCCCCTTTTATCCCGTCGATGGCCGTCTGCATCTCCCTTTTCCGTAGTTTGTTGGCCAGCATTCTGCCTGCCCGATCCCCCCACTCATAATAGCGCTGCTTTACCCTCTCTAGCTTGAACCCTATCTCCTCAACCTGTAGTTTGTGCAACTCCATCCGGAGCTGCTGTAGCTGCTTGAAATCCTGTCGTTTGCCCTGGGCCTGGTATCTCTCCACCACCTGCTTAATCTCCCTCTGCAGGGCCTCCTCACGAGCCAGGCGCTGTTTTTTATATCTGGCCGCCCACATCACCAGCTGCCCCCTCGCCACTGCCTTCATCCCTCCCCAAAGTCCCACTCTGCCCACTTCTCCATTATCATTGATTGCCCAGTATTCTTGGAGGCAGTGCTTAACATCCTTCACCACCTCCTCCTTCCTCAATAGGCTTTCATTAAGCTGCCAGAATCGCACTCCCCCCTCCCCCGGACCATGTCTGATGGTCACCCACATTGGTGCGTGATCGGACCAGGTAATATTCCCAATCTCTACCTCCTGGACCTGGCTACTCCACCGGCCATCCATCAAAAAATAATCAATTCTACTGAAGTTATCATGGGGGGATGAGTAAAAAGTATACTCCCGACTCCCCTCATGATACTGCCGCCACACATCTCTCAAGTTATATCTCTGCATGATGCGCTGCAGCACTCCTCGGGCCTGGTTCCTACCATCTCCCCGCTGGGCCTGTCTATCCCACTTCGGATCGAGAGCCAGATTGAAATCGCCCCCTAGAAGAATTCTCCCTTGGGCGTGCTGAGCCAGTAGGACACTCACCCCCTTCCAAAACTGGGCCTGCCCCACATTGGGCGCATACACATTAACCAAGGTAACAGGTTCCCCCTCCCATTCTCCCCCCAACAGCAACACCCTACCATCCTGATCCCGTGCTTCAACTCTCACCCTAAATGAACTGCCCCGTCGCACCAGTATAGCAACCCCCCCTTTCTTGCTCGCCTCTGCCCCCCTTATACCCCCAAAATACTGTTGCGGATACAATGCATGACGTAGCAACCCCTCATTTTTCCTCCGCAAATGGGTCTCCTGCACCAGCACGATCTCCCAGCCCAATCTCATAACCTCCCGATACAACTGGTGCCGTTTGCGGGGATCATTCAGCCCCTTTGCATTGATTGACCCTACCGTTCCCCTACCCCCCATAGCAGTCCCCGTTTCCCCCCCTCCCTATCTGCAATGTGCCGGGCTTCTCCCACCCCTCTCCCTCCCTCCCCTCTCCCTCCCCTACCCCCCTACCCCCCTCCTCCCCTCATTACCACTCCCTCCGGAGCCTTCCCCAGTGCTCCCGGTGACTCCCCGTGGCGTTTGCTCATGTCACCCCACCCTCTCACGCTCCCCTCTTCCCCCCTCCCCCCTCCCCCCTCCCCCCTCTGTAACTGATAGCAGCAATACTCCTGCCTGCCCAACTCCTTCCAAGACATTACCAATACCCGTCCCCAGCCTCCCTTCAAGAGACCCCCCCTCCTTCCCCACTCCCACCTAGCCCCCCCTAGACATGCCTGCTCAGTCCCCCCATTCAACCCAACAGCAAACAGTTACCCAACAAGCAAACCAGTCCAAAGTACCAAGGAGCCTATAGCAGGTTCTTCCGGACGTAGTGAATTGATCCCGCAGGCCTCCTCCCCCCTCAGTCCCCTGCTGCCTCCTCCACCGCTCTCTGCTGAGCCTGCTCTCTGTACAGTCTAGTGAGCCGCCTGCTCTTGCTCTCCACACGTTGCCACTTCGTCCCCTCACTCCTGTGCTGGACTCTCTGCTCCCGTGGCTGTCCTCGCAGCTGGCTCTCCGGGATGTTCTTCACTCCCAACTCTTTCAGCACCTGCCAGGCCCCCTTTGCCTTCTGAATTTTGCGCGAGGTGCCCTGTACTGTCACCATTAGTCCAAAGGGATACAGCCATTTGTACCGCCATCCTTCTCTGCGAAGCAGTGCTGTGATCCCTCTCAGCTCCCACTGCCGCTGCAGCATACCGGTAGACAGATCCTGATACAGTTCATTCGTGGCACCCTCCCACTTAAAGGGCCCAGCCTTCCGTGTTGCTGCCATCAGCTTCTCCTTCACCTTGAAGGAGCTCAAACAGGCAATAATGTCTCTGGGTTTATTGTCCCGAGCGGGACCAAGGCTTCGATGGGCCCTCTCTATGCTCAGCTGCAGTCTCTCCCCCTCTCCCGCTGGCTCTGCCGCCTGCAAGAGGGCTCCAAACAGCTGTAGTAAGGTCTCCTCACAGTTCTTAAATCTTTGTTCCTCCGGCACACCTCTCACCCGCACATTATTCCGCCGCGATCTGTCCTCCAGATCTTCAGCCTTATCCTTCAGGAGCTCTTGCGCTTGGGCCAGCTCAGCCCATCCCGCTCGCAAATCTCCCAGCGTGGCCGCGTGGTGGTCCAGCGTCTCCTCCACACCCTCCACTCTGGCCCTCAGCTCCTTCACCTCCTGCCGCAATGGGCCCAGAGTCTCCTTCAGCTCCTTCTGATACCGACTCATTTTGGCCTTCAGCTCCTCCTTAAAGTCAGTCAGCCATGCCTTCAGGCCTCCTAAAGAAGCTGGGTCCAGGCTCTGCTCGCCCTCCGAGTCTGAACGCTCTCCTCCCTCCTCCGCCATCTTGCCAGCATGATCTGCACTCTCCGTACCCCCTGACATCGCGTAGGGGGAACGATATTCCGCCAGGCGTTGCTTCACCGACTTACGCTCCGACACCTTGGTCATCGGCCTTCTCTGCCCGTCTCCCAGCACCAG
This sequence comes from Ichthyophis bannanicus, assembly GCA_033557465.1. NCBI lineage: Eukaryota > Metazoa > Chordata > Amphibia > Gymnophiona > Ichthyophiidae > Ichthyophis > Ichthyophis bannanicus. The sequence continues at coordinate 62,356,719 of CM066050.1, forward strand.
GTTAGGGTCGCTTTATTTTTAGCTTTCTCTCCGAACGCCGCGGAGCTCACTCAGAAAGCCGCCATCCCGCTTCCTGACGTCACCGGAAGTCAGGATATGTATTTTCAAGATTTCTTCAAAGACATGGTGGCAGCGCTCTCGGTGACTGTTACCACCGAGATGGAACAGAGAGCTGCAGAACTTGAAATTCTTCAATATCCCTTGATGCCTAAGGAGGCTGCTACGCTACCGATACATTGTATCCTCCAGGACCTCATGCTCCATATGTAGGAGGCTCCCTTGATGATTGCATTGGTCAGCAAAAAACTAGACATGCTCTATAGGGTTCCTTCTTGCCCAGGTTTTCAAAAGCCTCAGCTACCACATCATTCTATGGTTGTGGAATCGGCAATGCATCAGATTAAGAGTTCTAAAAATCACTCCTCTGTTCCCCCAGGAAGAGAGTCGAGGACTCTTGATGCATTTGGACATCGAGGCTTCCAAGCAGTTATGCCAGCATCCAGGATCAAACCCTACATGCTTTACATGGGTATGTTTTTGAGGGATGTAGCTAAAGATCTGGGTGAGTTCTTCTCCCTGCTGCCACCTGACAAGTGATATCCATATCAGTCCCTGATCAACCATGGTCAAAACACCTCTAAATTCCTCACTAGGGCTGCTTTTGATGCCTTTGAGCCACCAGTATGGCAGCAGCAGTCTGTATAGAAGTCAGAAGAATGGCCTGGATGCAAGCGTGCGACCTTGAACAAATGGATTCAAAATAAACTAGCTAACGTTCCCTGTACAGGAGATAACCTCTTTGGGAAAGGGTGGAGAGAAAAGGCTGGTGAGAGAGACTGTTGATCTCACCCTAAAACGCCTTTCTCAAAAGACGACTTATCCATCTAAGAAGAAAACTTTCTCCAAGAAACCCTTCTACCCCAAGAAGAAGAGGTACTACCCTTCCTTCCCCCTTTATTCCTCTTATCAGCCTCAACAGCCACATCAGAAGCAGCAGGGGTCACGTCAGCTCAGAAAGCCTAAAGCTCCAAAATCTCAACCAGTTCTGCAGAAGCAGCCTGCTGCTGTTTTATGACTACTTCCTTGAGGGCATAGCCAGTCTACCCTTACAGGACCCCCTCCCCTCCCACATTGCAGGCAGGTTAGTCCACTTTGCCCCCAGATGGCCCCTCTTTGTGTCAGAGCCCTGGATTCTAAAGAGTCTTGAACAGGGGATATCTGCTCAACTTTCAGAACCTGCCCCCCACTTTCTTCATAGGGGAATTCCCCATGGATCCTCTGCACTCCAGCCTGCTTCAGCAAGAGAGAGTCTCTCTTCTACCACAAGGAGCCATAGAGGAAGTTCCACCCCACAACAGGGGCTTGGGTTTTACTCCAATTATTTCCTCATCCCCAAAAAGACACGGGGGTTCAGGTCTATCCCAGACCTCAGGAATCTCAAGTTCCTAGTTCTGGAAAAGTTCAAAATGGTCTCGCAAGGAACTCTACTTCTTACCATCAGGAAAAAGACTAGCTCTGCTTTCTAGATCTCAAGGATGCCTACACTAACATCCTCATACATCCCTCTCACAGAAAGCAACTGTGCTGCTTGTTTCAGGGACTGCTTTACTAGTACCGTGTTCTACCCTTTGGGCTAGCATCTGCACCAAGAGTTTTTACAAAGTGTTTGGCAGTAGTAGAGGCCTAGCTCTGCATCCTGGGCATTTTCATCTTCCCTTACTTAGACGACTGCTTCATCAAGGGCAATTCCCCCTCAGGTAGTGACCATGTCTCTCCAGTGTACCATCTTGGTGCTTCAACATCTAGGCTTTGTGGTCAACTACCCAAAGTCCCATCTCGCTTCAACTCAAAAACTAGAGTTCACTGAGGTGCTTCTGGACACTACACAAGCTCGAGCCTTCCTTCCAGATGACCGACGCCACCCTCATTTGAGCTAGCAAATCGCTGCCAGAGCCTGCCCTCATCGGGGGAAAGGGACATGTTCCATCTCTTAGGGCACATGGCCTCCACAGTCTGTCGTCCCCTATGCTCGCCTTCACATGCTTCAAGCATGCAGTGGACACACTCCTCTCAGTAGAAGACTCCTCCTCACCTGATCGGCATCGGGCCAGGAGCGGGAAGGAATCCCCTCCCCGATTGCAGCCCAAGGCCCAATCAGCTGCACCGCATCTTCAAATTCATCAGCGCCAACAGGTGCAGCCGCGCCTGGCAGGCCCGTGCCTAAGGGCCTCGCCAAAGGGCCCTTTGGCATGAGACCGTAGCTACAGGGCTAGACAGAGCGAGGATCTGAGGGCTGCAACCCCTCCTCCTCCAGAGTACCTGGCCTCATTACCACCACGTAGCCAACTTCAAAGGACCACACACCGTCGACAAACCTACCCACATCGTGCCACACTAACTGGTAAGCAGTACACCCCAAGCAAGTCAGCTTGCCATCCCGCCCTCCACACCCTGTTAACTCCTTTGCTGCCCCACCGCTTGAACTTAATTATCTTACCCCATCACTTGAAATAACTCTGCACAGCCTATAGACTCCCAGCTACATCATTGCTTGAAACATCATCTTACCTCACTGCTTGAAATAATTCCTGCTATAAAGCTACACAATCGGTGGACTCTTGCTACCTCACTGCTTCAAATAACACGTACTACATAGCCTAAGTGCTCCCTTGCTGCCTCAGTGCTTGAATTTGTCTCCTGCTGCATAGCCTGCTGAATTCATTGCTGCCTGTAAATCAACACACTGCATAGCCTGTAGACTAACTGCTTGGCCTAGCTTGTAATTGCTTAGCCTGTAGATGTAGTGCTTAGCCTGTTGTCTCCACTGCTGCCTGTTTATATAACTTAGGCTGCATTGCTATCTCACTACTGCTACCCCACTATTGTAAGATTGTAAGATAACATTTGCCGCATAGCCCTTTCCATTCCTTCTATGGCTCCACATCACATTGTCTTCCTTTTCCTCATACTCCCTAACTGTTTCCCTTCCTTCCAGCACCATCACTCCTACACGCCTCATCCCTCCCTTGCCACCCTCACTGCCCCCTCCATTCTGTCTCCTACCCTATCATCAGCCCTTGAGCTTCATCCCTCTCTCCCTCTCATCCAACCATCCCCACTCTCTCTAAGCCAACCCCACCCTCGTTTCCGCCGCACTGTCTCCTCTTTATCTCGTACCCTGCTACTCCTCCTCCTCTCATCCGGTAATATAAACCCCAATCCCAGCCCCCCTAGACTTGTCTCTCACGTTGAGAAGAGGCCTTCACGTAATTTGTCTAACCTTATCCATATCAACCCTAACCCTGGCCCCCCTAGACTTATCTCTCACGTTGAGAAGAGGCCTTCACGTAACTTGTCTAACCTTATCCATATCAACCCTAACCCTGGCCCCCCCTAGACTTCTCTCTCACGTTGAGAAGAGGCCTTCACGTAACTTGTCTAACCTTATCCATATCCCTCTCCTCTCCCCTTCCGCTCTCCCCTTCTCATGTGCCTTGTGGAATGCACACTCTGTCTCTAGCAAACTTGCTTTTACTCATGAACTTTTTATCTCTAATGCCCTACACCTCCTTGCTTTAACTGAGACCTGGCTTCTCCCTGATGACACCGCATCTACTGCTGCTCTCTGTCACGGGGGCTATCAGTTCTCCCACACACCTCGTCCCACTGGCCATGGCGGTGGTGTTGGGCTTCTACTTTCTCCCTCTTGCCAATTCCAACCCCTCATCCTACCTCATTCTCACTCCTCTCCCTCCTTTGAAGTCCATTCCATCCGCCTATTCACTCCACTTCCCCTCCGGGTAGCTATTATCTATCGGCCTCTTGACAAGTCTGCTTCTACCTTTCTTACTGACTTTGACTCTTGGCTATCCGTCTTTCTAGACCCCTCCTCCTCCACTCTTATTCTCGGAGATCTTAACATTCATGTCGATAATCCCTCTGATCCTCATGCTTTAAATCTCCTCTCCCTTACCTCCTCGTTCACCCTTCATCTCTGCTCCACTGCCCCCACTCACCAGCATGGCCACTGCCTAGACCTGATAGTCTTCTCTAACTGCTTACCCTCCAACTTCTGTAACTCAGTCCTTCCCTTATCTGACCACCAACTCTTAAGTCTTAATATTCATCATCCTCTGCTTCAGCCTCGTTCTGTCTCCACTGACCTATTTAGAAACCTTCATGCCATTGATCCCTCGGCGCTCTCTTCTGCCATTTGACAAGGTCCCTCATCAGAGACTTTTGGCAAAACTAAAGAGTCATGGGATAGGAGGCAGTGTACTATTGTGGATCAGGAACTGGTTAAAAGATAGAAAGCAGAGGGTAGGGCTAAATGGCCAATTTTTCCAATGGAGAAAGGTGAATAGTGGTGTACCCCAGGGATCTGTGCTGGGTCCGCTGCTTTTTGACATATTCATAAATGACCAGGAAAGTGGAATAACGAGTGAGGTTATCAAATTTGCAGATGACACAAAACTATGTAAAGTTGTTAAACCCAAGAGGATTGTGAAAAATTGCAAGAGGATCTTGATAAATTGGAAGACTGGGCATCAAAATGGCAGATGAAATTTAATGTGGACAAGTGCAAGGTTATGCACCTAGGGAAGAACAACCCAAACTATGGTTACACGATGCAAGGTTCCACATTAGGAACCACCACCCAGGAAAAAGATTTAGGCGTCATTGTGGATACCATGTTAAAACCCTCGGCCCAGTGTGCAGCGGCGGCCAAGAGAGAAAATAGAATGCTAGGTATGATAAGGAAAGGAATGGAAAATAAAACAAAAGATATTATAATGCCTCTATATCGTTCCATGGTGAGACCGCACCTTGAATACTGTGTGCAATTCTGGTCGCCGTATCTTAAAAAGGATATAGCGATTTTAGAAAAGGTACACAGAAGAGCCACCAAAATGGTAAAGGGGATGGAAGGATACTCCTATGAAGAAAGGCTAAAAAGGTTAGGGCTCTTTAACCTGGAAAAGAGACGGCTGAGGGGAGATATGATAGAAGTCTATAAATTAATGAACGGAGTGGAACGGGTAAACGTAGATCGATTGTTTACCTTATCAGAATATAGAAAGACTAGGGGACATGCAATGAAGCTACAGGGTAAACTATTTAAGACTAATAAAAGAAAATATTTTTTCACTCAACGTGTAATCAAACTCTGGAATTTGTTACCGGAGGATGTAGTAAAGGCTGTTAGTGTAGCTGGGTTTAAAAAAGGTTTGGACAAGTTCCTGGAGGAAAGGTCCATAAACCATTATTAAGAAGTGACCGAAGATATCAATGCTTGACCCAGTACAAGCATTGTGGAACTTGTGTCTCTTGGGGAAACTGCTAGGTACATATGACCTAGATTGGCCACTGTTGGAAACAGAATACTGGGCTTGATGGACCTTGGTCTGACCCAGTATGGCATATCTTATATTCTTATGTTCTTATTTCTTCACCTCTTTCTTTCACTTTGTCATCTAAATCCGTTGATGAGGCAATGACCTCCTATAATGCTGCACTCTCCTCAGCCCTGGATGCTCTTGCTCTGCCCACCCCACGTCCTGTGAAGCGTTCTACACCCCAGCCCAGGTTCACACCCACTGCCCGCTATCTATGCTCCTGTGCCCGCTCTGCCGAGCGTGTTTGGCTTAAATCCCGCTCCCGTACTGACCACCTTCACTTCAAATTCATGCTTGTCTCCTTCCAATCAGAAATAGCTTTTGCCAAGCAAGACTACTACATCCATCTGACTAACTCTCTTGCCTCCGATCCTCGACGTCTCTTTAATACTCTGTTCTCTCCTCAATGTGCCTCCACCGCTGATCCCTCCCTCCCTTCCTGCCCTAACCCTGGCTGACTACTTCCATGACAAAATCCATAAGATCACCCTCCAATTCCCCACTACCCCTACTACCCTTCCTCACTCCCAACTCTCCCCCTACCTCTGCTACCCTCTCTTCCTTCCCTGTGGTCTCTGAGGAGGAAACCACACTCCTTCTTTCTTCCTCCAAACCCACCACCTGCTCCTCTGTTCCTATCCCCACCCATCTCCTAAGCCCCCATCTCCTCCACAGTTGTCCCTTCCATCTCTCATATTCTCAACCTATCGCTCTCCTCTGCAACCTTCTCTGTAGACTTCAAGCATGCTGTGGTCACACCCCTCCTCAAGAAACCCTCACTTGATCCCACCTGTCCTAACTATCGACCCATCTCTCTCCTTCCCTTCATCTCTAAACTGCTTGAGCATGCGGTCCATCGCCGCTGCCTCAATTTCCTCTCCTCTCACACCCTTCTAGATCCTTTACAGTCCGGCCTTCGTCCCTTACACTCTACTGAAATGGCTCTTACCAAAATCTCCAGTGACTTATTCCTGGCAAAATCCAAGGGCCTCTACTCTGTCCTCATCCTTCTTTATCTCTCTGCTGCTTTTGACACTGTTGACCACAACCTTCTCCTCGATAACTTGTCCTCACTTGGTTTTAGTGGCTCTGTACTATCCTGGTTCTCCTCCTACCTCTCCCATCGCTCTTTGTGTGTGTTCTGGTGGCTCCTCTTCCTCTGCCACCCCGCTCCCAGTTGGTGTACCTCAGGGTTCTGTCCTGGGACCGCTCCTTTTCTCCCTCTATATCCAGTCCCTTGGTGCGCTTATCTCTTCCCATGGCTTTAAATACCACCTCTATGCCGATGACTCCCAAATCTATCTCTCTATGCCTTTAATCTCTCCAGCAATCCAGACCAAGATCTCTGCCTGCCTTTCTGACATTGCTGCCTGGATGTCTCACTGCCGCCTGAAATTGAACATGTCTAAGACTGAACTCCTTATCTTTCCACCTTCCCCAAAACCTCCCCTCCTCCTCCCCTCAGTCTCCGTGGATAACGCTGTTATCCTCCCTGTTTCCTCAGCCTGCAATCTGGGGGTTATCTTTGACTCCTCTCTCTCCTTCTCCACTCATATCCAACTCGTAGCCAAGACATGCCGTTTCTTTCTCTACAACATTAGCAAAATCCGCCCCTTCCTTTCTGAACACACTACTAAAACGCTTATCCACTCTTTGATCACCTCTTGTCTTTACCGCAACCTACTCCTTGCTGGTCTCCCTCTGAACCATCTTTTTCCCCTTCAATCTATTCAACATTCTGCTGCGCGACTAATTTTCCGCCAGCCTCGCCATACCCACGTTACTCCTCTTCTCAAGTCACTTCACTGGCTCCCTATCCGTTTCCGCATCCCGTTCAAACTTCTCCTCCTGACCTATAAATGCATTCACTCTGCGGCTCCTCAATACCTTTCATTGCTTATCTCTCCTTACAACCCCTCTCGGGAACTTCACTCTTCTAACAAACGACTTCTATCTACGCCCTCCTCTTGTACTGCTAACTCCAGACTTCGCTCCTTTCACCTTACTGCACCTTATGCCTGGAATAAGCTACCTATGTCTGTATGCCAGGCACCCTCCCTGGTCCTCTTCAAATCCAGGTTAAAAACCCACCTCTTTACGGTTGCATTCAGATCATGACTTCTGTGTTTTGTCTTGACTAGATTGTAACGTGTTTTAGTGTTTTTGCCCTGACTAGACTGTTAGCTCTGTGTTTTGTCTTGACTAGATTGTAAGCTCTGACGAGCAGGGACTGTCTCTTGCATGTCTGTACAGCGCTGCTTAGACTAGTAGCGCTATATAAATGCTCAATAGTAGTAGTAGTAGAAGCAGTCAACAGGTCATCTCATGGACAAGATCACCATCATTCCTCAACTTGTAGACTTCCTCAAGTGGTGGTGCACCCCTCAAAATCTTGTCGGGTTACCTTTTCAGATGCCTGCACCGCAATGTACCCTGATGGCAGATGCTTCCAAACGGGGCTGGGGGGACTCACCTGCAAGGCTTATGGTCCCCCAAGGAAGCCTCTGACCACATCAACCTCTTGGAACTCAAGGCAATTGCCAGTGCTCTTCGGGTATTCCATTCTTAGTTGAAAGGACTATCTGTTCAGACCGACAGCCAGGTAGCCCTGTATTACATAAATAAACAAGAGGAAACCAGATTTCACCTCCTTTGCAAGGAGGTGGTCCACCTCTGGGCTTTCGTTGTCCCTCATCGGATGTTTCTTCAAGCAGTTTACCTTCTGGGGGAGATCAATGTGCTAGCAGACAACCTGAGTCAAGTCTCTCAACCACACGAATGGACTTTTATCGAGAGACAGCACAGCACATCTTTCAGTTATGGGGAGCTCCCATAATCAACCTCTTTGCTACTCCCACGAATGCTCATCTTCGATTCTGCTCCAGGATCCCGTCTACACAGAGCCGCATTTCTCCTTCACTGGGGATAGGGACTGCTTTTCGCATTCCACCCATTCCATTGATACCAAAGACGCTCTTCCAGTTAGACAGGGGAACAGTGATTCTCATCACTCCATTCTGGCCATGTCAACCGTGTTTTCCTCTGCTACTTTGACTAGCACAACACATGTGCTCCCAACCTCCTCTCACAGGACCAGGGCTCGCTCCTTCACCCAAATCTGAGAGCGCTCTGTCTGACTTCGTGGCTGCTGAAAGCCTAGTCCTATCTCACCTAGATTTTCCTGACAGGTAAAAATAGCCTACTGGCATCTAGAAAAGGCTCCACTTGATGCGCTTATGGCTTCAAATGACGCAGGTTTTCCCTCTGGTGCTTCTAAAAGAGTCTCAACCCATTTACTTGCTCAGTGGAGCCTCTACTCCATTATCTTTATCTTGCTACGTCGACAAAGTCAGTTCAAGTCCACCTTGGTGCTATTGCGGCCTTTCACTGTCCAGTTGATAGACGGCCAGTATCCATTCATCCTCTGGTAGCACGCTTCGTGCGTGGTCTTCTCCTAACTAGACCACCAATCAGACTGCCTCTGGTAGCCTGGGTCCTCAGTGTTGTCCTGGCTCAGCTGCTCAAATCTCCCTTTGAGCCCCTCGCCTCAGCTTCACTGAAGTTCCTCACTTGGAATGTCACCTTCTTAGTTGCTCTCACATCTGCTCATCATGTAAGTGAATTACAAGCTCTGGTGGCTCATGCTCCTTACACATGCTTCCATCATAAGGTGGTCCTCTGGATGCATCCCCAGTTCCTTCCGAAGGTGGTCTCTTCTTTCCACCTTAATCAGTAGATTTCCTTTCCCTTTTTTTTTTTTTTTTTTTTTTTTTTTTTTTTTTATTGAGTTGTCAATTATTACAACCAATAACAGAAGACAATAAGTAATAATGATATGAAAAGAGTAAGTCGAAAAAAATTGCAACAATACAAATCAAAATACATATCACTACCTAGCCCACATCATGAAGAGAAAGCATAAGAGGAGCACAGGAGCAAAAACTAAGGCTACCACGCTCAACCAACCACATTTCCCACAATAACATATAGTCTCACAAAAAATAATATCACTCAAGCCTGCAATGATACCAGAAGCAACTCCAACAATGAAGGATCAGAATAAACATAAACTTACTCCTTGAATAGTCACTAGACATTTACAAGGAAACCTAAGGTAGAAGGTACCTCCTCCAGCCACCACCCTAGGTTTAAGCTGGAGGAAGGCTCTCCTACGATTCTGTGTCTGCCTGGACACATCGGGGAAAATAGAAAGCTTATAGCCATAAAAAAGAAAATCCTTTTTAGAAAAAAAGGCCTTCAAAATGGAAGCCTTATCTGAAAAATTGGCTAAAGTAACTACCAGAGTAGCACGGGTGGAGATAGATGTCTGAGAGTTTTCCAAAAAGTTAGTCAAATCTAAAAGAGTACCCTCATCCTCCGTGCTATACTGGGTTCCCCGGTGGATATCCGAGCAGGTAAATAAAAGGTTCGATCAATCATAACAGTATCGGCACTAGAGAGCAATAAAATCTCTTTACAATATTGCCTAAACAATAAAATAGGAGATAATAAACGCGTTTTTGGAAAATTTAATATACGTAAATTTTTTGCCCTGGAAGCATTCTCTAAGGCCTCTAGCTGCTGATAAAACATCAAAGTATCCTTCAAGGCTGATTCACTGGCTGACTGCAAAGAGACAACCTGTGTATCAAGCCTATCAGTACGTTGAGATAACTGATTAACGGATGCCTCTACATTATGCAATTTATGAGAAACTTGGTGAGAAAAACAGCAGTCTGAGACATAAATTGTGTTAACAATGAATTGGTAGCGGAAACTTGCTTCCAAATATCTGTGAGAGTTACTTCTTCAGGATTTTCTACTTGAGAAAAGATAAGACTTTCAGGAGCAACAACTGCCGGAATAGGAACAATTGAAAGTACCTCATGAGATGTAGTTGACACTGAAACAGAATTCTCCTCCTCTCCTGAGGAGGAAGACACCGCGGAAGAGGACGACATTTCAGCAGAGGCTTGAGAAGATCCTGGGTTGGGCGGGGGAGTCCTATCGATAGAACTGAGGGTAATCCCGGATCCAGGCGATGAAGAGTATTGATCTACTGAAGCACGCTGAGGCAAAACCACCACATGTTGATCCATAGGACCAGTAACAACGGAAGGAGTAGAAGTAGCAGCAGCTAACGATTTAACAGGTGGATTCCCTTGTGCCTTTTTACTCTTCCCTTTTCGCATGGCCTCGCGGCATGCCCTCTGCGACAGATACTCTGAGCCCGAGTTGGCACCGAAGGGGCACCAAAGGGGCGTACCCCCTTTGGTCACGCCCCCTTCGGGCACGCGCCCGCAGGCCGCGTTCGCGGCCGCGAAGGCAGCCGACGCTGTTATATGCTGCCGGGGCCAACCGGGGTCAATCAGGAGGACCTGCTGCAGCCAATCAGATGGCAAAACGCTGCCGCTGAAACTCCGGTCTCCAAACAGCTGACTCTCACCTCCTGAAAGCAGCCGACGCTGTTTATATGCTGCCGGGGCCAACGGGTCCAATCAGGAGGGACCTGCTGCTGCAGCCTTTCAGATGGCAAAACGCTGCCGCTGAAACTCCGGTCTCCAAACAGCTGACTCTCACCTCCTGAAAGCAGCCGACGCTGTTATATGCTGCCGGGGCCAACCGGGTCAATCAGGAGGGACCTGCTGCAGCCAATCAGATGGCAAAACGCTGCCGCTGAAACTCCGGTCTCCAAACAGCTGACTCTCACCTCCTGAAAGCAGCCGACGCTGTTATATGCTGCCGGGGCCAACCGGGTCAATCAGGAGGGACCTGCTGCAGCCAATCAGATGGCAAAACGCTGCCGCTGAAACTCCGGTCTCCAAACAGCTGACTCTCACCTCCTGAAAGCAGCCGACGCTGTTATATGCTGCCGGGGCCAACCGGGTCAATCAGGAGGGACCTGCTGCAGCCAATCAGATGGCAAAACGCTGCCGCTGAAACTCCGGTCTCCAAACAGCTGACTCTCCAGTAGATTTCCTTTCCAACCTTTTTTTCAAGACCTCATTCTCCTTGAGCTGAAGCAACGCTGCATATCCTGGATTGCAAGAGCTTTAGTCTGCTATTTGGACAGAACTAAAGCCCATCGACAGTCTTCACAACTCTTTGTATCATTTGATCCTAGTCACGTGGGCCTACCAGTAACCAAGCAGACCCTTTCCAATTGGATTGCGGACCACATTTCCTTTGCTTATGCGCTGGCTGGACTCTCCCTAGAGGGTCACTTACAGCTCACAATGTACAAGCCTTGGCCACCTCAGTCACCCATCTATGTTCCATCTCCATCTCCAAGATCAGCTGGGCTTTCACATGGTCTTCCATTCATTCTTTTACTGCTCATTACTGTCTAGACAAGGACTCCAGTAGAGAGACAAACTTTGGCAAAGCCATTCTTTGGCACCTTTTTGGGACTTAGGTACACCTCCTTTCCCCCGGCCCTCTGTTCCTACTGGCTACTTTCTCCCTATTGAATGGAAATGTGCTCAAGGAGCTGAGTCTGACAAATCCATACTCTTTTTCCCCCCTTTCAGTCGCACCTTACTCCTCTCTGGCATCTAGGATAGCTGGAAGCTGGTGGGTCCTGTATATGAAGACTACATTCCTGCTTGTTCCTGGAAATAGCGTAGTTACTCATCTGTAACAAGTGATCTTCGGGAACAGCAGGAATCAGTCTTCACAACATGCCCTCCTCCCCTGGGAGTTGTAGAATGTTTTTTTCTGAGCCCTATACCTTGCTGAGGAGATGTGCTGGGAAGGCGGGAAGACACACGCATGCATGGAGGGATGCTACCAAAAGCATTCTTATTGGATGCTGGGGAGTATTCCCGCACAGGGCTCAGTCTGTACCGACATCACCCATATGTGACTAATTCCTGCTGTTCCCGGAGATCACCTGTTACAGGTGCGTAACTACGCTTTCTCTTATTACTCTTAAATGGGGTTACATTGTAGCTTCATTGAGTATCCCCTAGTCTTTCTACTTTTTCATGGAGTAAACAACCAATCTACGTTTATCCATTCTACACAATTCATTAATTTATAGACCTCTATCATATCTCCCGTCGGCCTTCCCCAATTTGAAGAGCCCTAACCTTTTAAGCCTTTCCTCATAGGAAGAGCCACCATTTTGGTGGCTCTTCTCTGTACCTTTTCTAATTCTGCTGTATCCTTTTCAAGAAAAGGTGACCAGAATTGCCCACAATATTCAAGGTGCAGTTTCGCCATGGAATGATAGAGGCATTATAATATCCTTTGTTTTATTTTCAATTCCTTTCCTTATGATTCCTAGCATTCTATTTGCTTTCTTGGCCGCTGCTGAACACTGGGCAGAGGATTTCAACATATTATCCATGATGTCTAAATTCTTTTCCTGGGTGGTGGTTCCTAATGTGGAACATTGCATTGTATAACCGTAGCTTGGATGGTTCTTCCTTAGGTGCATAATTTTGCACTTGTCCACATTAAATTGCATCTGCCATTCTGTGCCTCCACAAAACTACCACTGAATAGAATGCCTGCCTACTCTAAAGCCATCTCGCCTATCTATTTTCATACCACCACTCCATGTTACTTAATAGCTCTGACTACAGAGGCTGCTGGCTAGTAGAGCAAATTCACCTGTGATGTTGACTACAGCCTACCAGTCCAAGGAGAATGTCACCCAGTGCTTTATAAGCACCCCCCCACGAACCTCGTAGTGTTTTTGTGTTTTCATATCTGCTTATTCTAGTTCTGTTGGTTTTAATTACGGAATTGTGATCATGGCTGGTAAGCCACCCTGATAGTCCTAGTGCCAATTTAACAAATATTGATAAATGAATTAAATGGCCATACTGCCAGGATTATTTACCTTTTCCTTGTTCATACATATAGAGCAGTTTTCACACTATCCTGTCTAAACAGACATGCCACTGTGACCTACCAATTCTTAGAAGATTAAGGTCTCCAGATTGCAAAAACATGGTATGTTTTCTCCAGCTAGTGCACAGCTTCGGATACAAAGGGGCCAGAGACTCCATCTGCTAAGGGGTTCAATAAACATGTAATTCCTTATCAAGTCGCACACAGATTTCATTTTTGAACTGTATTTCCTCCCTTCAAACATGTTCCTAAGAACCTGTCAGACCAAAGACTTCCCTTGCTGGACTCTGATGCAATCTCTGTTCCCCAGCTGATGCAGCATACTAGTGTTTTCCCTTGCCCCCAAAAACCTGTGAGGTAAGAGGGTGATAAGCTATTCCTTTCCACCTTTTCCTTTTGCACGGTCACATGGCCCTCTATCTACCTCAGCACAGTAAGTAACTTTGCAGAAAATCACCAGGATTAACGCTACCTCAAGGGAAATTAGATCTACCAGCTGAGTTGCCCAACATCTCATCTCTTGCGCATTGGAAGGAATGAATTCGGCTAACAGCAAGATCATTTCTAAACATTACAGTTCAGTGAACATGAGTCGCTTCTCGCTTGTATCGCGGATTCCAAAAATCTCTATTCTTTCAGACTCTGCAAGATTAGCATATGATCATTAGGACCTCTTGGTCATCCAGGACCTTACCATTAATCCAGCTTCCATCTACCACAGTAGTGACACCCTGGTTGCAAGGCCTATACATTAGTAGTTCTGAATATCATTGTCCTTGTTACCTGCATTTGGCATCTCACTTATCTGTGTGGCTGATGATATTCTGCTTATTCAAGAAGCATGTGAGGTTACTTACCTGTAATGGAGGTTCTCCAGGACCAAGCAGGAAGTCAGTCCTCACATATGGGTGACGTCGGCGCCGACGGAGCCCTCGCGGAGCAATTTTCCCCAGCTTTCAAAGAAAGCCTTTGGGAATTGCAGCGCGCATGCGCGGTCCCCTTCCCGCCCAAGGGTGCCATCTTGCTCAGTCTTCTTTTTTCCGCGGAGCCCTACAGACGTTGTTTGTAATTCACCGCTAGAAAAGTTGATTTTATTTGTCTTTTTTCTCGGTTCGACGCCGCTTCTTTTCCCGCCCGGACCTGCGACGCCGGTTGCGAGTCCGTTCTTTATTTTTCGGTTTTTTGTCCTTCGTGACAGATTTCGCGCCTTTTTTCTTTTTCACTGGCAGCCCTGTCTTTTGACCTCGCAGGGGCCCTTTTTCCCCTGATGGCTGCCAGCGGGTTTAAGAAGTGTGATCGGTGTAAGAAGCTCATGTCTCTTACCGACACACACGACTGCTGCCTCCGCTGCCTCGGACCCGATCATGACCCGATGATCTGTGGTCCGTGTGGCAAGATGTCCTCAAAAGCGTTGAGGAGTCGGCAGCATCAGCGGGAACGTATCTTCTCTGACCCCGGCCGGGCCCGGACCTCGTCAGAGGCTTCGACGTCTCGGGACTCTGGTCCTGAGCATCGTCGAAGTTCCTCTGAGCGGGGGTCTCCTACCCGGGAACATCATCGGAAGAAGAAACCCGCGAGGGCGGCGTCAGTGGACGCTCCTGGTTCCTCGAGGGCCAGGTCGCATAGCCCCGATAGCCGTCCCGGGTCCTCGGAGATGGAGAGGCCTTCCAAACATCCTCATCTCGAGATGGAATTGGCTGCTCACGTAAGTGCTGTAGTCCTCGTGGACTCGCCTCCAAAGGAGCCGACGTTGGGCCCGATGCTGTCGGGGCCCGAGTCGGGGGCTGCTAGGTCTCCTGAGCTCAGACTCAGGTTGACGGCCTTGGAGAGCAGTCTGACTGCCTTCATGGACCAGCAGCGGGCATTATTCGCTGGCCTCGCCGGTGCTTCTGCCCTGACCACCGGGACGTCGACATCCAAGTCGACCCCGGAGACCGAGCCGATCCTCGAGTCCATGAGGGCTCGAGTCTATCCTCGGTCACGGTCTCCTTCGGCCTCCCGTTCGGGACCGAGGTCGTCGACGCCGACTCCCTCGGCGTCGGGGCGGATGGCATCGATGCCCGCCCGACCGAAGCCGCTCGACTCCTCCTCCGAGGAGTCAGCCTGGGAATCCGAGGACGAAGAGTCACCTGGTTCTTTTCGGATTCGGTGTGTCCCATCGGACTCCCCCGAGTCTGAACCTCTGAGACAGTCCCCCCCCGGAGGATACCCGGTTCTCGGACTTCGTGCGGGATATGGCCAAGGCCTTGGCCTTCCCCGCGGATCCTGAGGAGGAGCCTCGAGCCGAAGAGCTCGATGCCCTCCAGTATGACTCTCCCCCAAAGGAGACCTTTACTGTACCGGTTCCTCCGATGCTGGAACGACTTCTCTTCCGCATGTGGGAGAGCCCGGCGTCGTCGCCGGTGTTAAGCAAGCGGGTCGATTCCATTTATCGAGTCTGCAAGAGCCCCGGGTTCCAAAAGGCACAACTACCGCACCATTCCATGGTGGTAGAATCGGCCATGCATAGACTTAAGAGTCAGAAGATGCACTCCTCGGTGCCTCCCGGTCGGGAGGCTCGAAGCCTGGATGCCCTCGGTAGGAAGTGTTTCCAAGGCTCTATGCTTGCTTGTCGAGTCCAGACCTACCAGCTCTATATGGGCATGTATCTCCGAGACCTGGCTAAAGAAATAGCCGGGTTCTCTGCTGGTCTCTCCGAAGAACCTTTGCAGAGGTTCCAAGCCTTGTCAACTGGTATTCGGGAGTGCTCAAAGTTTATCTCTCGAGCAGCCTACGATGGCTTTGAAGCATCGGCTCGAGTAGCCGCAGCCGGCATCGGTGCCCGCCGACAGGCTTGGCTTCAGTCATCCGACCTCGAGCCATGGGTGCAGGACAAGTTGGTCGATGTCCCCTGCAGAGGTGAAAACCTCTTTGGCAAACCCATGGATGAGAAGGCTGCACAGATCGAGACCGAGACTCTCACCAGGACTCAGCTCTCAAGGAAGACCTCTGCCCCTTCTCAGAAGAAGAAGGGCTCGGGGGAAAAAGCCCTTTTACCCGAGGAAGGCGGCTGCCTATAAACACTACCCTCATTATCAGGCCTCAGCAGCTCCCCAACAGGGTCAGCAGGCCAAGGGACGGGGTAATGGGTCCCGTAGGCAGCAGGCCCCCAAGCCCACAACACCGGCCCCTGCTCAGCAGGGTGGGGGTTTTTGACTTCATCAGCATAGCCTCTCCCCCTCAGCTGGTTTCTCTCAGCACAGGAGGCCGGCTGGTCCACTTTGCCCACAGGTGGTCCAACATCACTACAGATACCTGGGTGCTTCACATAGTCCAAGAAGGCTATCTTCTGCACTTCCACCAGGTACCTCCCTCCTACTTTCCAGGGGAGCCTCTCAGACTCCCTCTGCACAGGGACTTACTCCTTCAGGAGTTAGCAAGTCTTCTTCAGGAACAGGCTGTGGAACCGGTGCCCCACCACCTGAGAGATCAAGGCTTTTACTCCAGGTATTTTCTGATACCAAAAAGAACAGGAGGCCTCAGACCCATCCTGGACTTGCGGAACCTCAACAAGTTCCTCGCAAGGGAAAAGTTCAAGATGCTTACCCTTGGAATCCTGCTTCCCTACCTCCAGCAGGGAGACTGGCTATGCTCCTTGGATCTAAAGGATGCCTACACTCACATCCTCATCCACCCCAGCCACAGACAATATCTCAGGTTTGTTGTGGGGGGCAATCATTACCAGTACAGAGTACTACCCTTTGACCTATCCTCCACACCAAGGGTGTTCACCAAATGTCTAGCAGTGGTGGCGGCTTATCTAAGACTTCAAAGCCTCTTTGTATTTCCATACCTGGACGACTGGCTCATCAGAGCACAGTCTTCCCAAGAGACCACTCACGCCACGCACCGCACTGTGGCTCTGCTCCAGCACTTGGGCTTTGTCATAAACTTCGCAAAGTCCACTTTGCTCCCCTCTCAGGATCTCGAATTCATCGGCGCAAGATTAAACACGCTTCAGGCGCGAGCCTTTCTGCCTCTCGACAGGGCAAACAGGCTCATGGATCTTGCCAGCCACTTTCACAGCAATTCCCTGGTCTCTGTCAGGCAATTTCTGAGACTGCTCGGCCATATGGCTTCCACAGTCCATGTGACCCCCAATGCCCGCCTGAACATGCGGCCTGCTCAATGGTGCCTTCGCACACAATGGCATCAGGCCACTGGGAGCCTAGCGGACTCCGTACAGATCTCCGACCTGCTGGTCTCTTCTCTGCAATGGTGGCTTCATCTGCCAAACCTAGTGCTAGGAATGGCTTTTCAGTCTCCTCCGCCTTCTCAGGTCCTGATGACCGATGCTTCTCTCCTGGGTTGGGGAGCACATTGCCAAGGGACATCTACTCAAGGCCTCTGGACTCCTTGGGAGTCTGCCCAGCAGATCAACTTCCTGGAGCTCAGAGCTATCCGCCTGGCTCTGAGGGCCTTCTCCCACCTCACTTCTCACCAGTCTGTGCTGGTCCAGACGGACAATCAAGTTGCTATGTTCTACGTGAACAAACAAGGGGGCACAGGCTCCTTCCTTCTCTGTCGGGAAGCACAAAAGCTGTGCTCTTGGGCCGTCAGCCGCGGCATCCTCCTCAAAGCTGTTTATCTCCCGGGTCAAGAAAATTGCCTGGCAGACAAACTGAGCAGAATCCTCCAGCCACACGAGTGGAGATTGGATCCGTTAGTGCTTCAGCGGATCTTTCTCAAATGGGGCCTACCCACCATGGATCTCTTTGCCAGTCCTCTCAACCGGCAACTTCCCCGATTCTGCTCTCGACAACCGCATCCTCTCAGAGTAGCGGCGGATGCTTTTCTGATTCCATGGTCCACAGGCCTCTTGTATGCCTTTCCTCCCATGCCACTGGTGTCTCGGACGCTCTTCAAGGTTCTCCGGGACAAAGCCTCAATGATCCTCGTGGCTCCCCGGTGGCCGAGACAGCCCTGGTTCCCGCTTCTGATGCAGCTGGCGGTGGACACTCCTCTCCCTCTGGGGTTTCAGCCCGATCTCCTGACCCAGGATCACGGGACTCTCCTACACCCCAACCTCCGGTCCCTTCATCTGATGGCCTGGCTGCTGAAAGGGTAGTCCTTGCTCCCCTCCTGTTGCCTCCAGATGTGGAGGAAGTCGTCTTGGCCTCCAGGCGACCCTCCACCCGGAAGTCCTACACTCTTAAGTGGCGTCGGTTCTCCGTCTGGTGTGCTCAGCAGTCTCAAGATCCCTTCTCCTGTTCGGTATCAGTGGTCTTGCAGTACTTGCTTTGCCTCTCCAATCTTGGACTTAAGTCCAACTCGGTCAGGGTCCACCTCAGTGCTCTTTCTGCGCATCACATGCCGGTGGATGGCAGACCTCTTTCCAACCACCCTCTAGTGGCTCGTTTTCTCAGAGGCCTCCTTCTCCTTAAACCACCTTTGCGCCCACCAGCCCCTGACTGGGATCTGAATGTGGTTTTACAACGGATTACCTGTCCACCTTTTGAACCTATGGCTACCTGTCATCTTCGTTTTCTTTCTTGGAAAACCTTATTCTTGGTAGCCCTCACTTCTGCTAGACGCGTTAGTGAGCTACAGGCCCTAGTATCTGATCCTCCTTACACTAGGTTCTACAAGAATAGGGTAGTCCTACGGACTCACCCTAAGTTTCTTCCTAAAGTGGTTTCCCCTTTTCACATCAACCAGGAGGTGGTACTTCCGACCTTCTTTCCCAGGCCACACTCCAGCCGAGCTGAAATGGTCCTGCATACCCTGGACTGTAGGAGGGCGTTAACCTTCTACCTTGACCGTACGCGGGAGCATCGAAGGGCTGTTCAGCTCTTCGTGTCTTATGATCCCAATAAGTTGGGGCTCCCTGTCTCCAAACGTACCCTGTCCATCTGGATTGCTGACTGTATCGCTTGGGCTTATGGGGCAGCCGGCCTCTCGTTGGAAAGTCGAGTAACGGCTCATCGTGTTAGGGCGAAGGCTGCGTCAGTGGCTTATCTCCGCTCTGTTCCATTGGCAGACATCTGCCGGGCCGCTACTTGGTCTTCAAGCCAAACTTTTGCAGCCCATTACTGCCTGGAGAGGGAGTCCCGCAGGGACAGTGCTTTCGGACAGGCAGTCCTCCGTAATCTCTTTGAGGTGTAGGCAACTCCTACCCTCCGTCCCGGATGTTGGGCTACCGGTTGGAGGCGTACTCAGAGAAGATTCCTTCCTTCTGTGCTACTGAGCTTGAGGGAGCTCCTTTTTCGTGCTTAGGGTCTCCGGTAGCCTTAAGCTTGGGAGTCCCATATGTGAGGACTGACTTCCTGCTTGGTCCTGGAGAAAGAGTAGTTACTCACCTGTAACAGGTGTTCTCCAGGAGCAGCAGGAATCAGTCCTCACAACCCTCCCTTCTCCCCTTGGAGTTGCAGTCCTATGATTTCGTTTTTGCTAATTTTTTGCTGTCTTTTAGCTATGTCATCAGACTGAGCAAGATGGCACCCTTGGGCGGGAAGGGGACCGCGCATGCGCGCTGCAATTCCCAAAGGCTTTCTTTGAAAGCTGGGGAAAATTTCTCCGCGAGGGCTCCATCGGCGCCGACGTCACCCATATGTGAGGACTGATTCCTGCTGCTCCTGGAGAACACCTGTTACAGGTGAGTAACTACTCTTTCTCTATAAACAGCAGGATATATCAGCCACACATTTTTTGTTATCCTTTTCTAGTTCCAATAGATCTTTTTTTTAGGTGGAACAACCAGAACTGTAGACAGTACACCATGGACACAAACAGAGGCATAATGATATCCTCTGTTTTGTTCTCCATGCCTTTTCAAATAATACTTAACATGCTATTTGCTATTTTGGCAGCCACAGTACACTGACTCCAAGATCTTTTTCTTGAGTGGTGACTTCTAATGTGTAGTCCAGCAATGTGTACTGTAACTTGGTTTACTTTTTCCTGTGTGCCTCATTTTGCACTCGCCCATGTTAAATTTCTTCTGCTTTTAGATGCTTAGGCCCTCATTCCAGAACGCCTAAACTCTATTCCTCCACTGGCTCTCCCCATATGTCCTTTGCTTCAGGATAGGGAGAGCCGGCGGGGGGCGGAGCGGGATATTGTATGGTAGGGAGAGCCGGAGGGAGTGGTATTGTATGGTATTGAGTGGGGGTGGGCCGCTTGACAGCACATATAGGGCTAATTCAGTTCATAGCCCTGTATGTGTAGCTGGGTTTAAAAAAGGTTTGGACAAGTTCCTGGAGGAAAGGTCCATAAACCATTATTAAGAAGGGACCCAGGATATCAATGCTTGAACCAGTACAAGCATTGTGGAACCTGTGTCCCTTGGGGAAACTGCTAGGTACGTATGACCTAGATTGGCCACTGTTGGAAACAGAATGCTGGGCTTGATGGACCTTGGTCTGACCCAGTATGGCATATCTTATGTTCTTATGTGCTGCCAGACATGCTGGGGCATACTGCTTATACCACCTCAGAGGTGGAATAAGCAGCATTTTTAGGAGAATAAGAGCACAGCAACCACCACCGGGGCTGGGTGCGGGGGGTCCCCGCCATCCGATCCAGGTCACGGGAGGTGAGCCGTGGGTCGGGCGGTGGGAATTTTGGGGTCCAGAGCCGTGGATGTCTGGGGTGCCTGCAGGAAGGACATCCATGCAGGCAGGAGGGGCACGCCAGGCCATCCTCTGGCCTGTTTCTGGCTCCCATGTGAACGCTTTGTTCCTGCAGACCAGAATCAGATCCTAATGGCCCGAATGTCCCGCTCCCAGAATCAGGCTCTTAGTTTCGTAGTTCCATAATCATCACTTTAAACTACTTTAAATAATTTCAAATCGTCTACTAATTTTATCACCTCACTTTTTGCTCTTTTCTCCAGATCATTGATGAATTTTAAATAATATAGATCCCAGTGCATTGGGATACTCCACTATCAACCTTTTTCTCTTTAGAAAATGCACTATCCTGTTCTCTATTTACTGTCTTGGCCAATTTTCAATCCATTATAGAACATGGCCTCCTCTTTTTCTTTTGATAAGAAATGACTATGGTTAATCAGCAGCTAGTGATATTTCCCGTGATAGCAGTTGGTTGTGTTAGGATGTAATTTTGTCATATTTTGGACATGGGGGGGGGGGTTGTTTCAGTCTATTTGATGCAGGATGGGCTGTACTGCTGTATGTATTTTCAAGACTTCTTGTAACCAACTAGATAATTTTGAAATCCAGTATACTACAGCTACTTATAGTTCTGTGGATTTTCAGCTCAAATATCTATCTTATAATTAAATTCCAGTTCAGTTCTTATGCGTATATTATGTATTGCTATATTGATGGTATTGTATGACATGTTTATAAAAGCTATACATTGCTTAAGGCCTTAAGGCAGATACATGCTTGTTATATTTTTTATTTTATTTTGTTGTTAATTACACAGGCACTAATGTGCCTGCACACCATATAGCAATTTACAAAGGACAGTATTCCATGTCAACTATATTTAAATTGCTGCTTGGTACCAAGTTCGGAAAGTGATTGTGATTATTAAAATTATGATAATTATTATGTAGCAGAATGTTTCACCTCATCGCAGATAAAAATGTTTCTGGTAACAGTTTTAAGTAGCAGTTCTTGGTTGGAGTGTGCTATTGCTCCATACAATATGCAAAGTGTGAACAAAAAGTATAGAGACTTGTACATAATACAGGAAGTATAACACTGACAGTTATTGCACTCAGTCTCCTTCAAAGTAGTCCCCTTCCAATAAAATACACTTCCTCCAGCTTCCTGCCACTGCTGGAAACAATTTTGAAATGCCTCTTTTGTTATGTTGTAAAGGTGTTGTGTTTTGAATTTTGCTTAATGGTCTCCAAGTTATCAAATCTCCTTCCTTTCAATGGTAATTTCAGTTTTGGAAACGGTCATAGGGTGTGAGGTCAGGTGAGTATGGAGGCTGATGGACTTGCTCGATTTGGTGTTCGGTCAAGAACTGCTGGACAAGATGTGATGCTTGAGTTGGGGCGTATCGTGATGATGCAACCATTCGCCATTTCCATGCAACTCTGGCTTCTTACGACGAATTGCATCTCTCAAACAAGTCAGAACTTGGCTGTAGTACTCCTTATTGATGGTTTGGCCTTTTGGAGCATACTCATGAAGAACAATGCCCTGGTAATCAAAGAAAACTGTGAACATGACCTTGACATTGCTCCTCACCTGACGGGCTTTCTTGGGTCTAGGAGAGTCTGGAGTCTTCCATTGTGAGGATTGAGCCTTAGTTTCTGGGTCATAACCATAAACCTGTGATTCATCACCAGTGATCTTTCTGATGAAATCTGAGTTATGTTCAATGCATTCCAACAACTCCCTGACTGCAGACAGTCTATTTTCTTTTACCTCAGGAGACAGGAGTTTCAGCACAAATTTTGCAGAGAGTAAGAATGGATTGTACCGACCCAAAACTGATGTCCGTGTCCTCACAAGCTCCCTAATAGTCAGTCGATGATTTCGGCATATTGTGGCACGCACTGCTTCAACTTTGTCATCATTCCTGCTCGTTGATGGCCTTCCAGAACGTTTGTCACTGTCAGCACTTTGGCGGCCCTCTTGAAAACATTTATACCAGTCATAAACTCAAGCACGAATCATTCATAATCGCCATACACTTGCTGTAACTCATCATGTCTCTTTGCACAAATCTCCATGTTTCTTGCCGAATTTAATGCAAATTTGCTGTTCAGTTTTTTCACTCATTGTAAATCTGACAAACTGCTTTTATGCGATACCAAACATCACATGATTTTAAAAAGTACAAGTGTGCTGCAGCTACCCTACACTCTGTACATGCAGAATACATAACTAGGTCACTGCATGCTTAATAGCATTGTGATGCGACGTATTGTGTTATAGCTTCACAACAAGTCTCGATACTTTTTTGATCACACCTCATATAACCTTTCATCAGGAGATAAAGTTAAATCGCTCCTGATGAGATTACACAGGGGGAACTGAGATCCTGGGATGTTAAGTCAAGATTAAAAATCATTTTTAATTGCATAATTTTTAAGAGGAAATATTGCTGACAGAAATTGAGTGCCTAAATACACAAATTAAACAGAAAGATGGAAAGTAGCATTATGATGCTGAGACCCATGTTAATTTTGATAGATATGAAAGTTGCCCTAAAACTACTACAATTTTCCTGCGGAGTAATTTTAATTAACCTGGAGGTAAAGCTTTTTGAAGAATGCATTACAAAGCAATTTGAGCAAATGCATTAACAGTGCAGTTGGGAAATAAAAAGATGAAAGCTATCTTGAATTTGTGTAATAGACAGAAAACAGACTGGAGCTAAGAAGAAACCAGTTCAAATAATGATAATTACCACAAATATAAAAGATGACAACTTATTGATGAATTGGCAACGTTTCGTCGTCTTCACATAGCTAAGATCAAATGAACTTGACAAGCATAGATGAAATTTGAAAGTAACTACTTATCTCCAGGAACAAGCAGGAATGAGTCCTCACATATGGGTACGTCGGAACCGACGGAGCCTGCGCGGGAAAGCTCCCCAGCTTCCCAGAAAGGAAGCTTTTGGGGCCTCCCACAGTGCATGCGCGCTGCCTTCCCGCCTTCCTGACCAACTCTCCTCAGTTCTTCTTTTTCCGCGGAGCCAGCAGGTCGTGTTCCTGTCACCGCTGAAGAAATTGTTATTTTAATTTGTTTCTTTGACCGCGTGTCTGCCTTCCCCGATTCCAGACCGGTACCACCGGTCCTTTTTTCGTTTATTTAAAAAAAAATATATATATATATAATTACTTTTTCTACACTTGGTGTATTTTTTCTGTGAGGCCCCTAGGCCTTCTCAGGCCTCCCTCATGGAAAAACCAGCTTCTGGTTTTAAAAAATGCACTAAGTGTACCGGTACTATTTCAGTTAGACACCCATGAGTGGTGTCTTAAATGTTTGGGGCCTGACCATTCCATTCCGGATTGTCCATCCTGCTCTCTGATGTCCAAAAGGGGCTTACAGAACAGAGCAGCTAAATTTCATATGCTGTTTTCTACCGATACTCCAGCATCAACATCCTCCAGGTCTTCTTCTCCTGATGGATCTCAGGTAACCAAACATTCTTCGGGCAAGTCCTCAAAAGGCAAATCTCCCTCTAAGCAGCGAGAGGCCCTTGCAATTGACCCTGAGGACCCTGCCCCAGCCAAACAACCCCGGCGGGAAGCTCCGGCTTCCAAAGCTCCTCCTATGGGGTTACAGGTAGACATCGATGGCACGGCCTCGACCGATCTCCTGTTAGACTGCTCTGGGGTACCGGCTAACACCGGTACCGACTTCCAGGCAGTTGTGGCGGCTATGGGTACTACGGTACAATCCATGCAGCAGGCCTTACTGACTTTCATTAATGCTGCACCGCCATCGGTACCGCGACAATCGTTTCCGACTCAGATTTCGGTAGCGCAACCGATACCGGTACCCAGAGCATCTACTTCCAGTAGCATGCCGGTTCCGGAGCTTTCTTCGATACCGCTCCGATTCCTGTTACGCCCGATGTCGGTACCGATCGGTACGCGTATCGATCTCTGGAAGCAAATAGACGATACTTTAAATCCTCTGAAGATTCTGATACATCAGATGATTCTGCTGACGTCTCTTTTACTCTTCTTGAGGAGCCCTCTTCTCCAAAAAGGAGAATGTCTCCTCCAGAGGATTTGTCCTTTCAAGACTTCATTATTGAAGTAGCTAAAGGACTCTATATATCTGTATCCTCTGAAAAGGAACCTAGAGCAAAAAAATTAGATATTTTAGGATACTCTAAGGTTCCCAAAGAGGCAGCCACCTTACCCATACTTGAAATTCTTCAAGAACACATGATGGATTTGTGGGAGGCTCCTCTCACCCTATCTCCACATTCTCGACGTTTGGACACCATGTATCGGGTTCCTCCTTCTCCTGGTTTTCAAAAAACTCAGCTTCCTCACCACTCTATTGTGGTGAAGTCTGCTATGAAAAAGATAAAGAGTACCAAAAGACACTCTTCTACCCCTCCAGGAAGAGAATGTAGGACTCTGGATGCTTTTGGGAGAAAAATCTTCCAAGCTAGCATGCTTATTGCCAGAATCAATTCATACAGCCTCTATATGGGCATGTTTTTGAAAGAGATTGCATTAAAGATACGTCAGTTTCTCCCCTTTATCCCAGAGGATAAACAAGAGGAATTCCTTCTTTTGCTAAAGCACACTCAAGATGTTTCAAAGTTCTCCAACAGAGCAGCCTTTGACTCTTTTGAGGGGGCAAGCAGAGCCTCTGGCATTGCCATAGCTGCTCGCAGATTAGCTTGGCTCCAGGCCTCTGATTTGGAACCCTGGGTACAAGAAGGCTTGGGCAATCTGCCCTGTACAGGTGAAAATCTGTTTGGCAAGGAGTGGCAAATCAAAGCTACTCAAATGGATGCAGAGAATGCTGCTTTAGATAGACTTTCTAAGTCTACCTCTACCCCTGCCAAGAAAAACCTTTTAAGAAAACTTTCTATAAAAAGACCAGATTTTCCACAAATACTGGCCAGCAATCTTCCCAAGTTCGCTTTGCTCCTAAGCGTCAGCAAACTAAACAGGCCAGAACAAAGTCTACAGGGGCTGCTACAATCCAGCAGTCCCAACCTCCTCAGGGTTTTTGACTTGATTCTAGAGAACTTAACCTTTCTGGCTCTGCAACAGCCAGAACCTCTCACCATTCCAGGAAGGTTAGCTCATTTTGCTCCCAGATGGGAACAAATCACATCAGAACCGTGGACCCTCTCTATCATCAGAGAGGGCTACAAACTACATTTCTCCAGCCTTCCTCCCCAAACCATGGTGAGACAATTCAATTCTCCCCCATCTCTCCTGTACCTGTTGGGCCAGGAGGTGACCACTCTTCTCGCCCAAAACGCAATAGAAGAGGTTCCTCTTCTTCAACAAGGGTCAGGTTTCTACTCCCCTTATTTTCTCATTCCCAAGAAAACAGGGGGGTACAGACCATTCTGGATCTCAGAGAATTGAACAAATTCCTATACAAAGAGAAATTCAAAATGCTTTCTCTAGGTACTCTCCTTCCATACCTACAGAGTCAGGACTAGCTTTGTTCTCTAGATCTCAAGGATGCGTACACACATATACTCATCCATCCATCCCACAGAAAATTCCTACGGTTTCTGTTCCAGGGAAAACATTTCCAATACAGAGTACTCCCCTTCGGTCTAGCCTCTGCTCCAAGGGTATTTACCAAATGCATGGCAATAGTAGCTGCATTTCTACGCACTCTGGGGATCTTTGTCTTCCCATACCTGGACGACTGGCTCATCCGAGCTCCATCTCAGTCCGAGACTCAGACTTCCTTGGACCACACCAGACGCATACTGCAGTATCTGGGACTTGTCATCAATCTGCCAAAGTCTCAACTCACCCCTACTCAGTCCCTAGAATTCATAGGGGCCTGGCTAGATACTACCACTGCAAGGGCCTATCTTCCTCAGGCCCGTTGCCACCGTCTAGTGCACTTGGCCTCTCAAATTCAGTCCAGAAGCCACTTGACTGCCAGAGAGATGCTACAACTGCTAGGCCACATGGCATCCACAGTTCATGTGGTGCCTTATGCTCGCCTACATATGAGAGCAGCTCAATGGACCTTGTCCACCCAGTGGACCCAAGCATCAGGAGCTCTCTCAGACCAAATAGCAACCTCAAAACGTCTTTTTTGGTCTCTCCAGTGGTGGATATCCACTCAAAATCTGTTGTTGGGGGCCCCCTTCCAACCTTTGTTACCCCAAGCATCTCTCACTACAGATGCCTCCCAAACAGGTTGGGGAGCTCATCTCCAAGACCTCTCCACTCAGGGCATTTGGTCTCCACAGGAGACCACCCTTCATATCAACCTTTTGGAGCTGCGAGCAATTTTCCTTGCTCTCATACCCTCCTCATCAACATGACAGTCCTTGTTCATACCGACAATCAAGTAGCCATGTTCTACATAAACAAACAAGGAGGGACTGGCTCTTTGTCGCTTTGCAACGAAGCTCTAAAACTGTGGGCCTTCGCCAGAGAGCATCGGATCCATCTCCTGGCAGTGTACCTCCCAGGAATCCAAAACTCTTGGGCAGACAGACTGTCGCGTTCTGCTTCCACACGAATGGTCCCTGCACATGGATCAGGTACTCAGAATCTTTCAGGAATGGGGGACCCCAGACATAGACCTCTTTGCAAGTCCGTACAATGCCAAACTTCCCCGGTTCTGTTCCAGGATTCCGTGTCAGGGAGCTCAGGCCAAGGATGCCTTCCTCCTTCATTGGGGTCAGGCCTTCCTATATGCCTTTCCACCCATTCCCTTGATTCCCAAGACTCTATTCAAACTTCAGAGGGATCAAGGATCCATGATCCTCATAGCTCCACGCTGGCCACGCCAAGTGTGGTACCCTCTACTTCTGCATCTCTCCCAGACACCCTCCCTGGATCTGGGAGCTGCTCCAGACCTTCTGTCTCAAGAGGAGGGGACTTTGTGGCACCCAAACCCCAAGTCCCTTCACCTCAGAGCTTGGTTACTGAAGGCCTAGACCTTCAAGACTTGAATCTTTCTCAACAGGTGAAGGATGTCCTCCATGCATCGAGGAAACCTTCCACCAGGCGTTCTTATGCTTTTAAATGGAAAAGATTTTCAATTTGGTGTGCTGACAAAGGTCTTAACCCTCTAGCACTACCTTTGAATTCTTTACTCGAATATCTCCTGCATCTTTCTAATGCAGGACTTAAAACCAATTCTGAAAGGGTCCATTTGAGTGCTATTGCAGCATCTCTTCAGCCTATCAATGGACAATCTGTTTCCTCTCATCCTCTTATTGCAAGATTCATGAGAGGTCTAACTTTAACTAAACCTCCCATTCGGCCTCCTCCAGTGGCATGGGACTTAAACGTAGTTCTTGGTCAGCTTATGAAGCCACCCTTTGAACCCTTAGCCACTACCTCCTTAAAATTCCTTTCCTGGAAAGTCATTTTCCTTATTGCAATCACTTCTGCTCGCCGCATCAGTGAACTGCAGGCTTTAGTGGCTAATCCACCTTATACAAGGTTCCATCATGATAAGGTAGTCCTTAGGACAAATCCCCACTTTATGCCTAAAGTGGTCTCACCTTTTCATCTTAATCAAGAGGTATATCTACCTGCATTTTTTCCAGCTCCTCATGCAGCAAATGCAGAGGAACCTTCATACTCTAGACTGTAAAAGAGCTCTTGCCTTTTACCTCCACAGGACACAGCAACATCGAAAGTCTTCTCAACTTTTTGTTGCTTTTGATCCTTCTCATTTAGGACTTCCAGTCTCAAAAAGAACACTGTCCAATTGGATTGCTCAGTGTATTTCTTTTGCTTACCAGAGTAAGAACCTTTCTCTGGAAGGCCATGTCACAGCTCACAATGTGAGAGCCATGGCCACATCTATGGCTCATCTTCATTCTGTATCCATCGATCAGATCTGTCGAGCAGCCACCTGGGCCTCGGTTCATACCTTCACAGCCCATTACTGCTTGGACAAGGACTCCCGCCGGGATGCCTTGTTTGGTCAGGCTGTCCTCAGACACCTGTTCCATTCTTAAACAACTCCTGCCCTCCGTCCCTTAATGGATGCCTGAGATCCATAGGAAGACGAGGAACCTTTCAGGGTCTCATACCCTTGGGGATCTCCCAGGCATCTTAGCTGGGGAGTTGTGAGGACTCATTCCTGCTTGTTCCTGGAGATAGCACAGTTACTTACCTGTAACAGGTGATCTCTGGGAACAGCAGGAATTAGTCCTCACAACCCACCCACCTCCCCTAGGAGTTGTATCTCTCTCTCTCTCTCTTTCCTTTCCTCTCTCTATTGTCTCAGCTTTAAACTCGAACTGAGGAGAGTTGGTCAGGAAGGCGGGAAGGTAGCGCGCATGCGCTGTGGGAGGCCCCAAAAGCTTTCTTTCTGGGAAGCTGGGGAGCTTTCCCGCGCAGGCTCCGTCGGTTCCGACGTACCCATATGTGAGGACTAATTCCTGCTGTTCCCAGAGATCACCTGTTACAGGTAAGTAACTGTGCTTTATTTCTATGTTGCCAATGTTGGAAATATTTTAGAGCATTGTGAAAGACTATTCCTTGGTGGCAATGTATTTATAAGATTACCTTTTATAAGCCAACTTATTGCAAACTTGAGAAGGCATTTACAAAAAATAGAGTGAAAGAGTGATCTTAAACGGGCATTTATTGTATTTCTAAGTCTGTCTAATAAAGACAGTTGCACAAAGGGTAAATTCTGAAAACATGGTTATGGTTTATTATATGTGGTACACCATTTATAAAACAATTATTTAACCAGATAACCTTAGATGTGTCTGGCTCCTGATTCTTGAAGGAACAACATGAATGGTCTTTCCTAAATAACAGCTGCCCACTTTCAAGTGATTACTACTACTATTACTATCAATTTGTATAGCGCTACAAGGTGTATGCAGTGTTGTACATATAAATGTAAGACACAGTCCCTGCTCATTAGAGCTTAGTCTAATCAAGATGAACCCCCCCCCCTCAAAACTAGGACTAGAGTATGGCAAAATACACATAAGTAGTGGGCAAGAGAATGAGGAGAATCTGGATCCAAAAGCAGCCTCAAAGAGGTGGATCTTCAGCCTGGACTTGAATAGGGCCAGAGAAGGAGCCCGATGCACCAACTAGGTAGTTTGTTCCAGGCATATAGAGCAGCAAGGCGGAGTGGGCGAAGTCTGGAGTTGGCAGTGGCAGAGAGAGGCACAGATAAAAGGGATCTGCTAGAGGAGCCAGAGTTTCCGAGGAGGAGTGTAGAGTGAGATAAGAGAGGAAAGGTGGTGAGGAGCGACAGAATGAATGCACTTGTAGGTGAGTAAGAAAAGTTTGAACTGGATGCAGAAATGGATAGGGAGCTAGTGAAGTGACTTGAGAAAAGGGGATTACATGATCATAGCAACATTGGTGGAAGATAAGCCATGCAGTTGAGTTTTGAGCAGATTGAAAGGGAGAAAGCTGATTCAGAGGGAGACCAGTAAGAAGCAGGTTAAAATAGTCAAGATGGAAGGTGACTGGTGAGTGAATGAGGGTCTTAGTAGTGTGTGTAGAAAGGAAGGGACAAATTTTGCCAATGTTATAAAGAAAAAAAAAAAAAAAAGCCGCCACCATAAGCAGGCAATGTGAAAGCAAGAAATTGCTATATTCAGCAATAGGTAACATGGTCTGAATAGCACAGATGGCATAATTGAAGTTTTTCTAACATAATTGGGAATTGCAGCTTCTACATGTAAGGAAAAGAGTTTCTGGAATGACGACACTGCTGCAGCCAAACTCTAAGCTAAGTAGCTATAAAGTTTCATTCACCTTTACCTGTTGCTATTCCTAGTATATCTAATACCTTTAGAAGACAGTTCAAGAAACGTGTAATTTAAGATGTATCAATGAAAAATTTAAGAAAAAATCGGATGAAAAATAAGGAATATACCAGCGACAAAAAAGTATGGGTCATTGATGTATAAACGACGTTTTCACAATGCCCGTTGAAGAGGCTGAGTGAATAGTCTATATTCTGAGACCCAGTCGCTAATTCAAACTATTTATAGTAAGTTAGTCTTAAGATTGGTTAAAGAGTGGAGCTTTATCCATAATACATAGCTCAAATGTTATAAAGAAAGCATTGACAGGTTTTAGCTATCTGTTGGATATGTGCAGAGAAAAAGAGAGTAGAGTCAAAGATGACCCCCAAGGATGTGAGCTGAGGAAACAGGGAGGAGTGTAGTGTTATCCACAGAAATAGAGAAGGGAGGAAGGGGAGAGGTGGGCTTGGGGGAACGATAAGAGCTCAGTTTTAGCCGTGTTCAGTTTCAGATGGTGGTGAGACATCCAGGCAGCAATGTTGGAAATGCAGGCAGAGATCCGGGCCTGGATTCCTGGAGAGATTTCAGGTGCAGAAAGGTAGATCTGAGAGTCGTCAGCATAAAGATGGTACTGAAAACCATAGGAGGAAATAAGGGCACCAAGAGACTTGAGTGTAGAAAGAGAAAAGGAGATGTCCCAAGACAGAGCTCTGAGGCACACCAACTGAAAGTGGGATGGTGGTAGAGGAGGATGCACCAGAACATACACTAAAAGTGCGATGAAAGAGATGAGGAGAAAACCAGGACAAAACAGAGTCCCTATATCCAAGCGAGGATGGTACTGAGGAGAAGGTAGTGATCAACAGTGTCAAAGACAGCAGACAGGTTAAGAAGGATGAGAATCAAGTAGAGGCCTTTGGATTTGGTGAGGATCAAGTCACTGGAGACTTTGGCAAGAGCCTTTTCTGTGGCATGTATAGAATGAAAGCTAGATTGCAGTGTATCCAGAAGGGCTTGAGAGAAAGAAAGAGTGATCCAGATTGACCATTGTTAGACAAGATGCTGAACGTTATGGGCTATTGGTCTGACTCACCTTGAACTACTTATGTTCTTAATCCTTAATCCAAATGGAGGTTGGCATAAGTCACCTAAATTTAGGTTTCAAAACCTTCAGAACCTAAATTTAGATCTTCAATTAATTTATCTAAATTTAGGAGCTTAAGAGACTAAGATATGAAGAGATGAATGTTTTTGCTGAAACAAGCTGGCATCACAAGTAGTTTTTCTCTTGATGCCAGCTCATTTAAATATGTAAATTGAAAACATGATAATCATGTTTAGGAAAATCATGAAATTGCTGATTTCTTTACTAAAAACTTAGCTATATCTAGAAGTGTGATTTTTCACACGTTCACCCTTACAAAATCTTGCTCATGCTGAATCACTAAGAAATAGATTTTGTGAAATTGTTCATTAGGCAATTATGAATAAGTTCTGTAAATATTTTGGTGATATTAGTTGACAGATCATCTCACTTTCTCTGGTGAAAGTTTTTGCTTTGAGGCAATTGCTGTCTGAGAGTTTTCTTTAGTATTAAGAATTTTGTAATTCAGATGCATGTTTTTTGTAGCTAACTGCCTTGATTTATTGTAGTTTGCTTTTTGCTAACCTGACTAATATTCATTAATCGGATATTTTAGAAGCTGTGTTCATGAGGTGAATGTCTGTCTGAAAATGGGCACTTAGATGTGCAAAGCCTGGAGACGTCCCCCAAGGCATTTTACAAGCTGAGTATATAGAAGGTACTCAGCATGAGACTGTCCATGTAGCATTGTAGAGGCCTGGCTTGGGCAACACAAAGGAGTTGCAAATCGTGCTGCAATTTCAGAATAGCAGAAACACGTCTGGTGCTTGTTGGTGAGATGTCCATGCCTATACCTCTTCTTGACCACGAATAAAGTGAAAGAAAAGTGCTCGTTTCATGGATGTAACACTTCCAGGAGAAAGCTTACATCACCACAATTTATTATTTCTTGTCTGAAGAAAGCTGAGTATTTGTACATACTCCAAACATTTTACTGACCTGCTGCTGCACATCATGAGTATCAAAAATGGCAGGCCAGCACATTCAAGTCTCATACTATATATACCCCCCCTTCTAAGATACCCCTGCTGGCATGTCCAAATACTTGGTTCAGAGGTCATGCAAGTCGGGGACATCCATATTACTAAAATGGCCTACACATGCACATATATGGGCTTTGCAACTTGCATGGAACCCGTCTCCATAACCGGTTATGGGAATGTTCATTTTTCAGGGTGGAGACATAGTGATTTCAGAAGATACACATGCCTCTTTCACTGCTGCGACTCCCCTGGATTTTTTTTTCTCTTAATTTCCTTTTATTCATCTTTGTCAACTTACACAATCGCAGACAGTTTATAAGTGGCCAACCAATCCAGGCCAACATTATACAATGCAATTAGATCAACAAGGTTCTACATTCTGCATATCCAACACCATTGACTATAGCTGACATTGACATCAGTTAAGGTCCATTCTTCATCACCCAACATTCCCCCACCCCAGTCATATCTCACTGTCCTACCATCCCCCTCCCCCTCATTGCTTGTCTCTCTAGGAGTTTGTGTCTGAAACCTGAGCCACAACTTCTTATACTGAGTCCACCTGGGGATCACTGCTTTGTAGTACTCATATCTCTCGGCACAGGATAGATTATGCATATTATTCACCCATTGTACAAATGTTGGTGGTCTGTCCCCCACCCAGCTTTATAGAATGATCTTTTTCACTCCCCATACACCTTTTCAGTATAAATTTGCATTCCTCTTTTCAAAGTTTGTGTTGTTGCAATGGTGTCTCGTCCCCTAGCATTAAAACTATAGGACCACTCTATACTTTTCTCTACTACCTCCTGCAAACTCTCCAGTGCCTGGCCCCCACACCTCCACCAATGCAGGACACTCAAGAAATGCATGCAGAAACGTCTCTTCTCTACCCTGGCACTTCTGACATAGCCCCGTATGCCACAGACCTAGTTCTGCTCCCCTCTCATGATAAAACACCTATGCATTATCTAGTATTGCATCCAGGCTCACTACCATCACCTCCTCTCCAGGTGAGTAGCATTGTCAGAATAAGGTTAATGCTATGACCATATGGCTTGTTGCCCCTCGGCCTTTTACAAAACCTGCCTGATCGGAGTGAATTATACTCAGTATTACCCTTCCCAGTCTTCTAGCCAAGACCCCTGCTAGGATCTTAAAATCCTGATTAAGTAATGAAATTGGGCGATACGCTTCGACCCTATCCAGGTCTTTGCCAGGCTTCTCTAAAAGAACTATCAAAGCAATATTTGCTCTCTACCAAAGCTCCCCCTCCTTCGAGCAGCTTCATTCATTTCCCAAAGAGCTGGCATCACTACTGTGCCCAGGATTTTGTAAAACTCTGGCCCCAGTCTATCCGGCCCCAGAGCCTTAGCCGGCTGCAGCATGTTGATACCAGTCAGGATCTCTCCCTCAGTTATTGGGTGGTCTAGCATATCTGCCTCCTGTATATTCAATTTGGGAAAAAGTAGATTTTGAAAAAAATCCTCCTGAATTTCCTCATTGGTCTCTGCCCTCTGGTAGAGAGTCTGAA
Source organism: Ichthyophis bannanicus (assembly GCA_033557465.1). Classification (NCBI taxonomy): domain Eukaryota; kingdom Metazoa; phylum Chordata; class Amphibia; order Gymnophiona; family Ichthyophiidae; genus Ichthyophis; species Ichthyophis bannanicus. The sequence goes on from CM066050.1 coordinate 62,391,030, forward strand.
AATAGTTCAAAACCTGTGCTGCTACTTGCGCTTCCATCGCCACAGAACCATTAGCTCTGCGAATGCATGTTACTATATGGTACGCTCTAATGGGTCGGATTAGATTCGCAAGTTACTTCCCCAACTTATCCCCCCATTGGTGCAATTTATGTTTGTAGAAGCGAATACTTTGTAGAACCCTTTGTTGCATGAGCGCATTAATTTTATTATGTTCTTGAAGCTGCCTCTGGTGTAAGGTCGTCTTAGAAGCAAGGTGTTGCGCCTGTCTTCGCTGCAGTTCTTGCAACTCAGTAGCTGTTCGTTTTGCTTCTTACGTTTATGACTAATACAGCCAATAATGCAGCCCTGTAGTCAGGGCCGGATTTACCGTGAGTGAGGCCCTACGCCAACAAAAATTGTGGGCCCCCAGCAGGGGCGGCCCAAGGGGGGTGCGGGGCCTCATTTGCATAAGGGGCCTCATTTGCATAAATATTTGCATAATGTTACCATATACTAACTTTTAGTAAACGTGCCTCTTAATGAGTGTATGGATAAAGTAAGACTAAAAGATTTCTACATTACTATAATCCAGTGCCAACCCATAGCAAACCCGCCGTATCCTAACAGCACTACCAGGACTCACAAAGCACCATACTCTACCAATCAAAAGGCAACACTGCAAATATTAAACCAATACATTTCAGAGAACAACAATACATGACCTACTGGGGAAAGAGAATAAGTGGCAATGTCAAATAGGAATTATATAAACAGAACACCTCAGCTCAGTTACACATGCAGAACATAGACAGACCATCACCAAACAAGTAATCACAATTTAGAAACAGGAAGACAATAATTAAACTGGGAATCCCAAAAGCCAAACTTGGAATGTACAACACTGTAGAAATAAAACTATACATTAATTTGCTCTTGTACTAAACAAAGCGCAGACGTTAATGATGCACATTTACCAGAGCTGACATATTCCAATTAATAAATTCAAAATAAAGAGATATTTTTCTACCTTTTGTGCATTTTTTTTTCAGCTGCAATTGCTCCAGCCACTTTCTTCTGGTTTCTTCGTGTCTTCTGCTAACTCTCCATCGTCTGCTGTCCATTTGTCCTTTCTTCTCTCTTCTAGTTTTTTTCCATTCTCTCTCTACATCTGCTTTAACATACTAATCTTTCTCCTTTTGCCCTTTCCTCATTCCTATTTCATCCACTCAAATTTTACCCCTCCATCCTCAATCCCCACTTACTCTCCCAATACCCGGCCAATTGTAGATTTTTTATCCCTCCCACACAAAATATTTTTCCCTTCTCCATTTTAATCTTCCAGCCCCATCCCATTCTAATCCTCCCCCAACATCAGCTCCCTTCTAGTTCCAGCCTCACCCAGCATCCATTCCCTTCTAGTCCCTGCATCAGCCCATTTCCAGTCCTAGCCACCCATCAGCCCATTTCCAGTCCTAGCCCCCCCCAACCCAATACCAGTCCTAGCCCCCCCATCAACCCACTTCCAGTCCTAGTCCCTGCATCAGCCCATTTTCAGTTTAAGCCCCCCCTATAACCCATTACCAGTCCTAACCCCCCATCAGCCCACTTCCAGTCCTAACCCCATTAGCCCATTTCCAGTCCTAGCCCCCCCATAGCCCATTACCAGACAGCCCCCATCAGCCCACAGCCCATTATCAGTCTTAACCCCCCCCTCATAGCCCATTACCAGTTCTAACCCCCCCCAACAGCCCACAGCCCATTATCAGTCTTAACCCCCCCAAAGCCCATTACCAGTTCTAACCCCCCCCAACAGCCCACAGCCCATTACCAGTCCTAACCCCATCAGCCCACCTCCAGTCTTAACCCCCCAGCCCATTTCCAGTCCTAGCCCCCCATAGCCCATTACCAGACAGCCCCCATCAACCCACAGCCCATTATCAGTCTTAACCCCCCCTCATAGCCCATTACCAGTTCTAACCCCCCCCACCGCCCACAGCCCATGATCAGTCTTAACCCCCCCAAAAGCCCATTACCAGTTCTAACCCCCCCCAACAGCCCACAGCCCTTTACCAGTCCTAACCCCATCAGCCCACCTCCAGTCTTAACCCCCCAGCCCATTTCCAGTCCTAGCCCCCCCCCATAGCCCATTACCAGACATCCCCCATCAGCCCACAGCCCATTATCATTCTTAACCCCCCCCCCCATAGCCCATTACCAGTCTTAACCCCCCCCCAGCCCATTTCCAGTCCCCCCCCCCATCGGCTCAAGTAAAATGAAATTTTAAAAAAGCAAAACCGCTGGCTGCTACCAAGGCCGCGGCAGCATGGACGGTCCCGCGGGGCCCTCTCTGCCCTGCCGAATCCCTCCCTCCGCGACGGCTTTGAGAGGCGCGAAGGGAGAGTGTCTCCCTCGTGTCTCTGTTAAGCCCGCAGGGGCTGATGGGAAAAGCCGGCACGGAGGGGCTCAGTCGGGGATTCGGCAGGGCAGAGGGGGCCCCGCGGGACCATCCATGCTGCCGCGGGAACGTCCATGCTGCCGCGGCAGCTTTTTGTGGGCCCTTGCCAGCTGTGGGCCCTACGCCATGGCGTACATGGCGTATAGGTAAATCCGGCCCTGCCTGTAGTACTGCCTTAGCTGCTTCCCAGTACGTTATGGGCCCAACCTCCCCGCCCCCACATTGTTCTCAGCTTCATATTCCCGCCAGCAAAACTGGCAAAATTTGGGTTCTGGGCTCCATATCAGGTTCATCTGCTAGATTCGGTCTCTGGGTTCAATGGTATTAGCAATATCCACCTGTACTGCCGTGTGATCAGAAATCAGGCAGGTATATATTGTATTACCTAAGAGCTTCCCAAATAGTCTTTCCATTACAAGCAAATAGTCTATTCTCACCTGTGACTTATGCAGACCTGAATAATGTGTGTATTCCCAATCTAGCGGATGTAGGACATGCCACCCATCTATAAGCTCCAATTCTGTACTAAGGAGATTAACTCCTTGCTCCTTCTGCCCTCAAATTCCCAACCTAGGGGATCACAATGAATGGTGGGATCTGCTGTTATGTTAAAGTCCCCTCCTATTATTAGTGAATATTCAGATTGGTCCGCCAGACTCGCTATTAGCCCCATGAAAAACAAGTGGTTATATACGTTTGAGGTATATATGAGGTGTGATGAAAAAAGAAACGAGACTGTCCCATAAATGTTTATTATAAAATCTACAGAGAAATTACACATTGTCCCCTTCAAAGTAATCCTCCCTAGAATTAATGCACTTCTGCATTCACTTCTGCCATGTATGGAAGCACAGTAGTCCTCCTCCTTTGAGGTCCCTCAGCTCCCTCGTCACAGTGGCCTTGATCTCTTCTACAGAGACAAAATGAGTTCCTTTGAGCACAGTCTTCAGCTTGGGGAAGAGCCAGAAGTCGCACTGTGCGAGATCTGGGGAATAAGGAGGGTGGTCGAGAGCTGTGATCTGTTTGTTGCCCAAGAACTGCCTCACACTGAATGTGGTGTGTGCAGGTGCATTGTCGTGGTGGAGCAGCCACGACTTGTCTCTCCACAGAGCTCGCCTGCTGCGCCAAACCTGGTCATGGCGGTAATTGAGGACCTGCTAGTAGAAGTGCTGGTTGACTATCTGACCCTCAGGCACAAACTCATGATGGACCACTCCCTTCTGGTCAAAGAATGTGATCAGCATGACCTTGATCCTTGATTTGAACATGCGCACCTTCTTGGGTCTGAGTGACAGTCAAGTCTTACACTGCAGGCTCTGTCTCTTGCTTTCAGGGTCGTACCGGAAGACCCAAGTCTTGTCTCCTATGATGACTCGGCTAACGAACTCTGGATCTTCTCTGATCTTCTCTAGCAAGTCTCGACAAACATTGACCTGGTGCTCCTTCTGGTCGTCCACTAAAAGCTTGGGCACCATCTTGGTGTACACCTTTCGCATCCCCAGCTCCTGTATCAAGATGGTCCGCACTGACTGCCTGTTCAGGCTGAGCTCCTCAGCTATCATCAACACCATCAATCTGCGACCATTCCACACCAGCTGGTTCACTCTGTCAACGTTCTCAGCCGTCTTTGTTGTGGAAGACCGTCCTGACTTGGGGTTATCCTCCACTTCCTCACCACCAGTCTTTAAGCATTTGTACCACTCGAAGACTCGCGGCCTTGACTGCATCTTCTCCATAAGCCCTCAGTTGGGGCCCTTCTCCAACTTAGCCAGAAATTTCAAGTTGATTCTTCGTTCCATATTTCTACCACCTCCAGTTGCGTGAGCGATGGAGCAGTGTGCTACAAAAAAACCTGGAAAAGAAAAACAGAGTGAGAGAGATAAAAAATAATATAGCAGAATAGTGGTGAGATGTTGCACAACACAGTGACACAAGCGGTTAGCCAATTGGCATTGTCATGGGTGTGGCTGTCACAGTCTCGTTTCTTTTTTGTCATACCTCGTATATTATTGTTGTTTAGTGCCGTCGAGTCGGAGTCCACTCATGGCGACCCTCTGGATAGCTATCCTAAGTTGTGTTCAGTCTTCAGTCAGGCGGCTCATTGTTGACAGACTGGTACCCGTAGCTGCTGTTATTGTATCGATCCATTTCATTGCTGGCCTTCCTCTTTTGCGTTGACCTTCTGTCTTGCCAAGCATGATGTCTTTCTCTAATCTCTCTTCGCATGATGTGTCCAAAGTATGAAAGTCGAAGTCTTGTCATCTGAGCTTCTAAAGAAAGCTTAGGTTTGATCTCCTCTAGTACCAACTGGTTTGTTCTTCGGGCAGTCCATGGTATACACGGTATTCGCCGCCAGCACGAAAATTCAAAGGCATCAATTTTTATCCTGTCTATCTTTTTCACTGTCCAGCTTTCTCATCCATATGATGTTATTGAAAATACCATAGCTTGAACAAGTCGAATCTTTGTATGGAGAGAGACATCTCTGCTCTTGAGAATCTTATCTAGGTCTTTCATAGCCATTCTGCCAAGAGCAATGCGTTGTCTCATTTCTTGACTGCTTGTTGCTTCTTTATGGATAGTTGATCCAAGTAAGTTAAAGTTGTTCACGATTTCAATTTCTTCTCCTTCAACAATGAACCTGTTGATTATGCCAGTTGTCATGATCTTTGTCTTCTTTACATTAAGGTGCAGGCCCATTTTGAGACTGTTCTTTGATTGTGAGAAGCAAATGTTTCAGATCATCTTCACTTTCAGCCAGTAATGTGGTATCATCAGCATAGCGAAGGTTGTTGTCTGTCTTCCACCAATCTTCACATCTCTGTCTTCATACAATCCTGCTTCTCTGATGATTTGTTCTGCATATAAATTAAACAGGTAGGGGGAAGTATGCACCCTTGTCTTACATCTTTGCTTATTTTAAACCATTCTGTTTCTCCTTGTTCCGTTCGAACTGTTGCTTCTTGATCAATGTACAGATTGTGCAAGAGTACGATCGGGTGTTCTGATATTTTTTTTTATTTTTTTTTTTAATGTTTCCAATAATCTTTATTTGAAAAAATAAAGTAAGATTACAATAAAGTCCACATCAAGAGGAGAGTTACCTGAATTAACATCAAAGAAACAAAATAAAGGAAATAGGAGCCATTTACATTGTCAAGCCCAAATTATACATGGAAAGGAAAAGGAAAACAACTCAGACTGTTTCTTTACTAATCAAGAGAGCCTCCAACTGACCTACGTCGAGAAACACATATTTCACACCTTCTAGTATCAAAATACATTTACAAGGATACTTCAGAAAAAAGGAAGCCCCAATAGCTAGAGTCCGATTTTTCACAGCCAGACAAGCTTTCCTACGATTCTGAGTACTCCTGGATACATCAGGAAATATTTGAATAGGATTGCCACAAAACAATTGATCTTTTTTCAAGAAATACAGTCGCAGTATCAAATTCTTATCTTGAAGCGATAAAAAGGAAACAATTAAAGTAGCACGATGAGGAATCGTATCCATAGAAGACTCCAAAAATTGAGAAACATCTAATGACTCAACAGCATTGGGGTCCCTCTTCCTCTCAGATCCAGGGGAGGAAGTAGCTCCAGAAGAAATTAATGGAACATAGTAAAGTGAAGAAAACTTAATAGACTCAACATCTTCAATTAGTAAAACCTCCTTAAAATATTTCTGCAACAATATCAAAGGAGCTAAATAATGAGTACAGGGAAAATTTAGAAAACGCAAATTCCTAGATCGATTAGCATTTTCCAAAGACTCTGACGATGTATAATAGCACTATCCTTAATTGAAGAAGAAACTGCAGCCTCTATTACTGAAAACTTCCCCTCCAACTTATTAAGAAATTTATTAGTTGTATCATGCTGTGCCTCATGCTCAGATAGCTTATGTACCACCTCCGTAGAAAACTGCGCAACTTGAGAAAGGGAAGTACGAAGAGAACCCTCCATACGTGCTACCAAGGTCCAAATATCACGTAATGATACCTCAGCTGGAACAGTTACATCTACTAACTGAGAGGAAAACACCACCGGAGATGGCAACTTAGCTCTCTGCTCCCCCGACGACTGTGGCAGGGAGGATTCTTGAGCAGACAGAGAACCCTCAACAGGGACTACCACCCTAGAAGAAGAGTCCTCAACAAGCACTTCCTTTCCGGGCAGGGCAACACCCAGCGTATCAGAGGATAGATCAGACAACGTACTCACGGAATCCCCTGACAGTTCTTTCTCCAATGAATCAGGTCCAGTTCCCACAAGATGACGATCCATTGGTCCAACTGTCTTAACAGACTTAGCGGGAAGAACTGGAAAAACCTTCTTTCTCCTTCTGCCCATGAGAACGTGCAGATGTCTCCTCAGGCTCCGAAGGGGCTCCAAAGGGGCGTGGCCTGCCCCTTCGGGCACGCACCAGCGGGTACGCGCCCGCGGGTCGCGTTCCGCGACTGGCCGAAGCTCTTATACCGGCCCGGGGGTTGGGGGCGCCAAGACTCCTCCTGCTCGCCGCACAGGACTCCTAAAGAAAACAGCAGGTAACAGTCCCAAACTTGCCGCGACTGGCCGAAGCTCTTATACCGGCCCGGGGGGTGGGGGCGCCAAGACTCCTCCTCCTCCTGCTCGCCGCACAGGACTCCTAAAGAAAACAGCAGGTAACAGTCCCAAACTTGCCGCGACTGGCCGAAGCTCTTATACTGGCCCGGGGGGTGGGGGCGCCAAGACGACTCCTCCTCCTGCTCGCCGCACAGGACTCCTAAAGAAAACAGCAGGTAACAGTCCCCGGGTGTTCTGATATTTATTTATTTATTTATTTAACAAAGTTTTATATATCGCCTCTTCCTGTGATCAGAGGTGGTTTACATCGAACATAAGTACAACTTTTACAATAAACATTTACAATAAACATTGGAACTATATACATTTAACATGGTCGAACTATATACAGAGAACTATGTACACTATCCTTGCAAAGGTAGTCTTAAGTGAACCTACATGTTTAGTCTGTTGGAGTCGCTGTTGGGCTTCTTTGTTAACTCGTTAGGTTTCTTGGGAGTTTGTGAGGTTACCTGAGTGACCAAAATGTTCTATAAACAGGTAAGTTTTTAGGTCCCTACAGAATTGCATAAGGTCTTTTATTGCTCTTAGTTGGTCGGGGAGTGAGTTCCACAATGTTGGGGCCACATAGGTGAAGGCTCTTGTGCTGGTGTATTGTCTTGTGTTACGGATGTGAGAAGGAATAATATATGTATTTTGGGAACAGTTTCTCCTTACTCTATAGTTGTCAGTTGTTGTGAGGAGAGTGGATAGGGTGGTGGATGCAATGTTGTAGTGATGTTTGAATGTAATCATTATATATTTGTATTTCACCCTTGAGGTTATTGGTAGCCAATGGAGGTCACTCAGAATGGTGTAATGTGGTCGGTGCGTCTTGAGTTTGTGACTATGCAAGCTGCAAGGTTTTGAGCGAGCTGGAGCTGGTGTGTGGGTTTTTTTTAGGAAGTCCCTGGAGGATACTGTTACAGTAATCCAAGAGTGGGGTTATTAGAGATTGAAGTACATTCCTAAAATCATGGTCTTCCAAGAATGGCCTCAGTTGCTGAATAGTTTTCATTTTGAAATATATACTTTTTGTGACTGATTTTATGTGAGGAATCATATTTAAGTTTTATCTAGAACTAATCCTAAGTATCTGACTTCATCCTTGAATTCAATGTCTGTGTCTTGTATTGTAATTGTACTAGGTGCAGTAAAGTTTGGGTTTCTTGAAATGTTCATTGCCTCGGTTTTCTTGAGGTTAATTTTAAGATTCTGACTGTTCAACCAAGATGAGATGTCTGACATACATGCTGTTATTTTAGAGAAGTTTGGATTGTTGGTGTCACAGGGGAGGTACATCATGATATCTTTCGCGTATAGTTGATGTTATATGTTTTGAATATGTTACAGGTTGGCTGAATGTAAATATTGAAAAGTAGTGCGGAGAGGGAGGATCCTTGGGGGATCCCTTGTTTCTGGGCAAAAGCTGAGGAGGATGAATGGCCTATTTGTACTTTTTGGGTTTGGTTGTTTAGGTAAGAGATAAACCATTGTATTATTATTTATAATGATCAACTATTTACCTATGCAACTATTTACCTATGTAAATAGTTGATCATTATAAATAGTTTCATATTTTCTACATTTTTTACACTTGTATCCTTGTTACTTGTTCTATGTAAACAGTTGAAATATACTGCCTTGTAAAGTTCTATGTAAACCGTCTTGAATTGCAGAAAGACGGTATATAAAAATTGTTAAAATAAATAAATAAATTACATTACCTTGCAGTCCAATTTGTTTTAGTCTGTTTATTAGTAGGTTGTGGTTTATGCTGTCAAAAGCAGCTGCTATGTCAATGAACATAAGTATAAAGGCCTGTTTACATGAGTCAAGGCCACGTGTAAGCTTGTCAAATAAAGAGAGCATGAGTGTCTCGATGCTATGTTGAGGTCTGAACTCATGTTGATTTTTATCTAAGAGGGCATTTGGTTCATTGTAATTCTGGAGTTGTAATTGCACAACTTTTTCTATCACCTTTGATAGGAAGGGTAAGCTTGAAATTGGACGGTAGGAGCTTGGTAGGTATTTGTCAGATTTTGCAGTTTTAAGTATGGGGCGGATTGTTGCCTGTTTCAGTGCATCAGGCAAGTATCTTTGGTTCAGTGAGGCATTAACTATTTCGCAGATTGTTGGAGTAAATTCATCTTTTGTTGATTTTAACCAACTGACTGGGTATGGGTCATTTGGCTATGTGGTGGTGTTAATGCTAGTTATGATGTTTTTCAGGCGTTTGTTGTCCATGAGACTGAAAGTTGTCCAGGATGAGTTGCAGTGTGTTTTAGAGTGTGTTGGTGGGACTGGGTGATCCAATAGGAGTCATATCTGGTCCAGGTTGGGCGATCTTTTCAACTTAGTAGTTTGCTAGCTTTTGTGTGTGGATTTGTATGGTCTCATCTTCAGGGGTGTGGATTCTGGTAAGGGTTTTTACCATAGAGAAAAGTTCTCTTGGTTTGTTTAGGGATTTGGATGTTAGTGTTGTATGGTATTTTTTTCTTGTATTTATTGCATCTTTATATTGCTTTAGAGCTTGCATATATTGACTCTTGTCTTTTTCCATTTTTTTACATCTCCATATGCTTTCTAGTTTTCTTAATCTCCGTTTTAGCTTTTTTAGGTCAGTTGTATACCAGTTATTTGTGTGTCTTGTATTACGATTGCTGTTTCTTTTTGGGGCAATAGCTGCATTGCTTAAGGTTGTATTCCAGTTCTGTATGAATTCATCTAAGTCAGTAATGGGGCTATTGATGTGCAGTAGTGTATTATCTAGAAAGTTTTCTTTGTTAAAGGGTTTGTATCTATTGTGCATCTTTGGTGGTTTTCCAGGTGTGATATTAGGTAGAGAGGGTAAGGTAAGTTCAATAAGGAAGTGGTCTGTCCATGGTAAGGGGGTAGTGGTTGGGGAGGAGTAACAAGAGTTCTGTAGGGTGTTTGTTTGGAGGAAGATGAGATCCAGTATGTTTCCTTTTTTGTGCGGGGGGGGGGGGTTGCACTATTTGAGTGAGATCCAAATCTGACATAGCATGTAAGAAAGAAGTGGGAAGAGTAGATGCTATTCAAGGAGGGGAGATTAAAGTCTCCAAGAAGAATTTGGGTTTTGTTTGGATTTGTGGAACATGCTAGGTCTAGGATGGTGGCAAGGTTCTCAGGGGCACTCGAGGGTGGTCTGTATACTAGGGTAAGCGAGAGGTTTTTATTTTCTATGGTCAGGATGTCAATGTCTTCTATGCTTTTATTCATAACCAGGGTATTGTGCAGTCCTTTTTTTGCTAATATAAGTACACTACCACCATGCCTGTTTACTCTCGGACAGTGGTATAGGTTGTAGTCAGAATGCGTACGTTGGTTGATTAACACCTGGTCTGTTTCTGCTAACTATGTTTCTATAAAACAAAGTATGTCAGGGTTCGTGTCTTTAGTAAGGTCAGAAAGGATAGGTATTTTGTTCCTGGCAGACCTTATATTCAGCAAGAAACATTTTATAGAGTATGGTGTGTATGTTGTTATGGTTCTGTTAGTGAAAAGACTTTGTTTTATATTTATGTATCTAGGTTTTTGTGAGTTGTTATGGTTATAGGTCTGGAATACATGTGTCTGAGGGTAGTTCCTGTAGTGATGGAGAGAGGAGATGGCACTGTCATCCATATTGCTGTAGTCTATAGACCTCCGACTCAAATTGAAGAGAGAGACAATGAATTGATTAGAGATATTGCCAAGATAGCATCAAAGGGGGAAGCAATCATATTGGGTGACTTTAATCTACCTGATGTGGATTGGATTACTCCTTCTGCACATCTGGAAAGAAGCAAAAGAATTGTGGATGCTCTCCAAGATGCATTATTTAGACAAATGGTGATGGAACCAACCAGGGAAAGCTCAACGCTGGATGTAGTATGCTCACCAACGTTGGATAGTGTGTCCAAAATGTCTGCGTGAGTGCCCCTGTGAGCAACAGCGACCATCACAACACGGTGTGGTTTGAAATAAAAGCCATGGCACAGTGCCAATCATAGCAAGCTCAGAGTCCTAAACTTCAAATACACTACCACTAACTTCAATCAAATGGGCATAGTATGTAAAGGAGGAGATGACGGGTGGGGGGGAAGAGATAAAGGAAGTGGAATTGCAAAGGGTTAAACTAAAGGAGGCATTGAAAGGAGCAACCAGATAAATATTAAGAAAAGTAAATAAAAGCAAGAGGAGAAGGAAACCTATTTGGTTTTCCAAAGAGGTGGCTGCTCATATAAAGGCAAAAAACACAACTTTTGCAAAATTCAAAAGCTTGCAGACCGAAGAACACAGAAATGAATACAGGATCAAACTCAAAGAGACAAAACGAGAAATAAGGATAGCAAAATCAAAGGCAGAGGAAAAGATGGCTAAAGATGTTAAGGGTGGCAACAAAAATTTCTTCAGGTATATTCGGGAAAGGAAAAAGATCAGAGTTGGAATTGCAGGACAAGGACTCGTGGAAAGTGACACTGAAAAAGCAAAATTGCTAAACAATTACTTCTGCTCTGTGTTTACTAAAGAAGATCCTGGGGATGGACCAGCTGTGACTCCCAAATATAAAAAAGTGAATGAAGTAGATACCACACCATTCACAGCAGAAGAGGTGTTAGAACAACTTGCTAAACTGAAAGTGGACAAAGCCATGGGACCGGATGGGATACATCCCAGGATACTGAAAGAGCTCAGAGAGGTTCTTGCAGGACCGTTAAAGGATGTCTTCAACAGATCCTTGGAAACAGGAGAGGTTCCTCAGGACTGGAGAATGGCTGAGGTCGTACCTCTACACAAAAGTGGTGACAGGGAAGAAGTGTCCAAACTACAGACCCGTGAGCTTACCTCGGTGGCAGGAAAAGTAATGGAGGCACTCCTGAAAGAGCGAATAGTGAACTTTCTGAAAACCAAACAGCTTGCAAGACCCGATGGCAACATGGTTTTACCGAAGGACGATCTTGCCAGACAAATCTGATCGAGTTCTTGACTGCGTGACGAGGGAACTAGATCAGGGCATGCAATGGATGTCATCTACCTGGATTTCAGCAAAGCCTTTGATACTGGTCCTCATAGGAGGCTTATCAACAAACTCAGTAGCTTGGGGATGAGTCCCAAGATGGTAAACTGGATTAGAAAATTGGCTGACTGACAACGACAGAAGGTGATTGTACATGGAGATCACCTCGGATGAGAGGAAGGTGATTAGCGGGGTGCCCCAGGGTTCGGTCCTGGGCCCGGCACTGTTCAATGTATTTGTTAGTGATATTGCTGAAGGACTGAATGGAAAGTCTGTCTTTTTGCAGACGACACAAAAATTTGCAACAGAGTGGACTCCCCTGAGGGAGTGGTTAACATGAAGAAAGATCTACAAAAGCTGGAAGACTGGTCTAAAGCTTGGCAACTACGATTTAATGCAAAAAAGTGCAGTGTCATGCACTTGGGTAGCAGAAATCCAGAGAATGTACAAGATAGGGGGGAGAAAGGTTGGTATGCACAGTTCAGGAAAAAGACCTTGGTGTGATTATCTCTGCTGATCTCAAGGTGGCAAAACAGTGCGACAAGGCGGTGGCAAAAGCCAGGAGGATGTTGGGCTGCATACAAAGAGGGATTACCAGCAGAAAAGAAGAGGTACTTATGCCACTGTATAGGTCTGGTAGGTCACTGGTGAGGCCTCACTTGGAATACTTGCGTTCAGTTTTGGAGACCATATCTTGCAAAGGATGTAAAAGACTGGAGACTGTTCAGAGGAAGGCGACCAAATGATTTGGAGCCTGCGTCAGAAGCCTTATGAAGAGACTTGAAGACCTAAATAGGTATACCTTGGAGGAAAGGATGCACAGGGGAGATATGATTCAGACCTTTAAATACTTAAAGAGAAATGATGACAAACAAACCTCTTCCACAGAAGGGATACCTTTAAAACTAGAGTGCATAAAATGAAACTGCAAGGGGGTAAATTGAAATGCAATGTCAGGAAATATTTTTTCACTGAAAGGGTGGTGGATGCTTGGAATGCCCTCCCGATGGAAGTGGTAGGGGCAAACACGGTGACGGAATTCAAAAAGGCATGGGACAAAACACAGAGGATCCCTTTACAGAATAGGAAAAAAAACAAAATAAACGGTACCATCTAACTTCCGAACCATCTAACTTCCGAACCATATAACGTCTCAACAAATAGGGGTGTCCTATATGGAGTGGTGGGTTTACCCCTGAACAAGGATATGGAAAGGGGTGGCCTGTGCGGAGCGACAGGTGCACCTACTCTTGCCATCTCGCTGGGCAGACTGGATGGACCATGCTGGTCTTTATCTGCCGTCAACTACTATGTTACTATGTTACTATGATAGTGTACTATTCGGATATGGTTGTATGGCAGTATGAGGGTATGGAATGTTTTCACTAATGGAGTTAAGAGGAGCAGTATAGCCATACAGGATGATATGACTTGGTTCTCCATGTTGTGGTAGGATTTGGTATTCAGTATGCTTTGAAAGTGAGCTTGATCTTGAAGGTTTCTTGTCAATCAGTTATTTACACAAATTAAGAATTAAGAAATGTATCATAGACAATTCTGCAGAGAACAAAGGATATTGTGCTTAGTACTATGTTGGAGCTACTAGTGGTTACCATACAGTGTGTATCATATAATAGCGTATTAGATAGGTATATAACAACTCACATATTGTCCAGTGTTCGCTCAGAGATTCGGCCGCGTTGTGATGAGCTCCTTGGTTCCGAAGAGGCTAGGTTTATGCCCTCCTTGGTGCTCAACCTAAGGGCCATGCCAAAGGGTCCTTTGGCTTGGCCCATAGGCACGGGCGTGCAGTAGCAAGGTGGCTTTTAAGTCCGGAGGTGGCAGCGTCGGCAGCCCCTGATTTGGTTTGGGCTGCAGAGCAGGAGGAGCCCGGCCGCGTGCTCTTCAGCTCGACCCCGATCTGGGGAGCGGAGGTGGAAGCAGGAGCAGTAGCAGGATTGCTTTCAGATGGTTTAGGAGCAGTATGCAGGAGGGAGAGGGAGTGCTCTGCTTGTTTTCCTTTTCAGTTGTGCTTGCAGCCCCGGGATGGTGAAGCAGGAGCAGGAAGGCAGTGTTTCAAGCACACAGTCTCACCTCCCCCGATGATGGTGGATGCTGGATTGCTTTCAGATGTTTGAGGAGCAGGCTGCAGGAGGGAGAGGGAGTACTCTGCTTATTTCCCTTTTCAGTAGTGCTTGCAGCCCCAGGGTGGTATATTACCCTACGGCCCTGCAGTGCCCCCCAGATAAGCAGATATCTGCCTTCCTTGTCTCACCTTATGGGTTTCAAAAGAGATCTGCTTTCCTATGAGGATCGCCACGCCCCTCTGCCGTGACATGTATGCAGCACGATGGACTTCTCTCACCTAACCCCTTTTTAATTTGTTGTGTTCTACCTCCGTAAGATGTGTCTCTTGCAGCATTGCTAAATCATTCCACAATTTGCACAAATATGTTAGGATTTTTTCTTGCTTAACTGGGGAGTTAAAGCCCCTGACATTCAGGGTAATAACTCTCAATCTATCCAGCCTTTAATTGGTCATTTTAAAGACACTATTGAAGTTACAGTATTTTTGTTGCTCCCCAGGGCTTCCCAACTGAACCCTGGCTAAGCGCCCTTCCTCCCCACTGCTATCATATGGTACTCCTTTGTATTGTAGCTCAGATTCATTATTACGTTCCCTTTTGTTTCTTGTATTATGTTCCCCTTCTCCCCTGTTCTTCTAGCCCCCCCCCCTTACTCTTACCTTTAGTATTACTCACACCCCCCCCCCCCAATCTTTAGTCTGGCGCTTCTTTACCCCCTCCCATTCATCCCACACTCTTACCAGCCATTACCATCATCTTCACACAATCATGCTTTCTAATTATTTTCTCCTGTTACCCCTTTATTCCCTTTGTCTGCCTTTACCTTCTCCATGAGGATCCCCCCACCCCAAAAGTACATTCCAGCTTCCTACCATCCTTTCCTCCTCCCCCTTCGCCCATCCACTCTTATCACATTTCCCACAGTTACTCCAACAGTCCAGAACTCTTGGTTGTCATCTGTGCCTCTCAGTAGCATCTGTCCCAGAGCAAATCCACAATCCAGAGTCTGAGCACCCATGCGATAATATCCATCATGTAGCGCTTTCTTGTGATTACCATCACTCGATCACTGCAGTTCATCTGCCTTCCACGTTAAAGGCTGTCTACTTTTAGCCTCCAGATTTCTGTCCGGGCTCCTGTCACCAGTCTCTCCAAGGTTGCCCAAGTATTATGTTGTCAGGTTCGCTCCACTGTGGCATAGACAAGATTTTGCTGCTTTTACATCCACAGTTACTTTGTCGCAGATTGGCACAGCTCTGAGTTCTGATGTTTTTTATTTCTCCATGTGGTACCTTTCCCTTGTGGGGACGTTATGTGCCAGTTAATGTCCCGCTTGTTCTTCCCGCCTCTGGCCATCACTATGCTCCAAGAAACTGCAGCCCTCCTCCACACTGTTCAAGTATATAGTGGCTCCTCCCTGGACAACTCTCAGCTTGCGAGGGAATAGGAGAGCAAATTTGAGTCCCTTGGAAGGCAGCACATATCAGAGCAAACTCATGCCGCTTCAATGCCACTCTGGCAGAGTAATCATTAAGCAGCAAGAGTCTATGGTTCCCATAGCAGAGTGGTTTGCCCTGCTGGAATGCCAGCATTATGGCCGCCTTCTCTGTCCAAATGAGGTATCTGGCTATAGCCAGTCAAGGTTTGGCACCATCCTCCCTCCGGGGACCAGTCTTATGTGCACGCTCATATTTCCATCTTGATCGATCTCCTTATTTTTTTTTTTTTTATACCGCGCTCTTCAGAATCAGTGCGGTTCACATGTATACTAACAGGTACCTTTTTTTATTCCCTTGTCCCCAAAGGGCTCACAATCTAAGTGTACCTGAGGCAATGGAGGGTTAAGTGGCTTGCCCAAGGCCACAAGGAGTGGCCATGGGACTAGAGACCCCTGTCCCTCCAGCCTGAGGTTGCTTGTCCCCATGTGGGAACTGAACCCCCAGCTTTCCGGCCTGAAGTAACCTGTCCCAACCACTGAGCCACTCCTCCCTGGGCATATCCTTCCTTGCAGGCCCAGGGCTTGCAGGAAGCCACTGCTCATAAAATTCAAACAATTTATTGTCTGTTAGGGACTCTGTAGCCCCACCACCCTGAGATTATTTTGCCATGACAGATTCTCTTGGTCTTCAGTTTGGTCCATTAGCCCCTGTTGTTCTCTGATGAGGTGTTCCACCTGTTGCTCGAGGCGCTCCGTGGCAGTTTCTTGAGTTGCCACCCGCTCTTCTACTTCTGTGAGTCATGTGAGTTGGGCCTCAAAACGGTCTTTTATGTCTGCCACTGGTTTATAGTTTTTTTCAAACGTTCTTCAAGCACCGCCGCTACCACCTTTGAAATTTCAGTTGCTAATTCGCCAGCTTCCGAGGAAGGTGTTTTGATGTGTTTGGTGGCCATTTATTTCACAGTACTGCGGGATTGTGTAGGCTGAGCTCTCGGAGGGCATCTGGGCATATCCTCATGGTTCCTGCCACTGTCCAAAGACTCGGGCGCTCTCCCCTCTTCTCTGCCAATTAGATTTGTTGCCTGGGGAGCTAGTAGCTTGATTTTTTTGCAGTATCTGGGGACCCAAAGCCAGAGCCCTAGTCAATCACGTCCATCTTGCCTGTTGGCACCACGTGATGTCTTAGCACCCCCCTGGATTTTTGAATGTTCTACTCTAGATGTCACAGATTCAAACTGATGTCCCTTCTCCATTGACAATTTAAGTGTTTATAGTTCATTTTAAATACTGCTGTTAGAATGCACTTTGGAGCAAAAAAAAAGAAATCATGTTGCTACTCTTTTTGAGAAACTTAGCTGACTCCCTATGGATTTGAATATGAAGTACAGGATACTTACTAATAACCTACCATGTGCTCCATACTGGGTGGCCAATTTATCCGACACCGTTTTTGATTATGTATTCTCCTTCAAGGCCACTTAGATCATCTTAGCATTAATTATTACAAATATCTTCTCATATGTTGATTCAATTTGGGTCCATACGGAGTGTGTTTTGTGTTCAGGCCCCTACTCTTTGGAATTGTAGTTCTTGGATGGCAGACTATTTAATTTATTGGACAGTAGATAGATGTGCATAGCATAGGCTTTTTTCCATGTTATTGTATTGGTTTTGAATTAGCATTGAAAGATGGGAGGTTTTGGGTGGGGGGGTTGTGTGTGTAAAATATATAGTTGCAAGGTGGCAGCATATGTAATTTGTTCAGTAGCAGACAGGTATGTGTGACTGGTTCCCTTTCCTGGTTGTTTCATTTGTTTTTCTGTTTGCAGCTTTATTTATCACCTCCTAAGTCATGTATCTAGTGCTAAAAATCTATGATAAAACCTAACATTTTCTATGCCCTAACTCCAGCCCCTGTTGACACTCTGTTTTAGGATCACAACTCACACAGTAGGTCTTTTTCCACAGAGTGTTTATGGCAAAAAATATACAATGAACTCTGTATAACAACTAGAAAGTAATGCTAGTCAAACTCTGGACTGGCTATGCTTCAATTATTTAAGCTTATTTAGAATCCTTATCGGGAGGCCGCGTGGTCTCAGTATCATCGGGCTAACAACAGCAAACTGACTTATCGCCCAAACAGTAACATCAAGGACCAACGAAATGCAGCCCCCGTATTTATATAGCAATATTGAACAGTGAAAAAAATGCTTAGCTTTTGAATGTCTTTCCCAACTCTGTCAGGCACTAGGCGTTTCACCAATCAAGGTTTCATTAGGGGAGATTGCTAAGCTCTCTTATACACGCTGGCGTTCTATTCACACAAATTGCTGAACTGTATACACACAGACTGACTAAAGATAAACACTGCAGTAAAAAAAAAAGGGAAGGATACAAGAGAGAAAACATCAACAGTGCACATTTTAATAGTGCAAACCAACCAGCACAAAGAACTGGTCAGTCTCAAAAACTAATCTAAAGACCCATCTTTAAGCCAGCCTTAAACCTCGGAGATGTTTCCTCATTCCAATTCAGTCAGAATGGAATTCCAAAGTGATGGCTCTAAAAATGAAAAGGCAATACAATGAAACAGAAATACAAGAACAATTTAAGCTTTGTGGCCAGGGATTGGAAAACCCATGTGTCTGCTCGAGTGTGGAATTTTCTGTAGACAAGTTGGTGGTGTCATCTTCAGTCCTGATCATGGCCTGGCAAGAGCATACAGTTACCTTTTCAGCACCAATAGAGGCCCCAGCATGAGGAGGCTGTATCATCACAACAAACAATTCAAAGCAGAACAGAGGAGATGTATATAAAAGTCTGGGAACAGAGGAAAGAGCAATAGTCCAGCAGCAATATTACAGGAGATCGAAATTGTTGTTGGAAAGTGCTTTAACATCACAGATTGATACAAGCCATTAATCAGCAACAATTCCTTACTCTCATATGGCTTTGGAATGGTAGACTTGGAAAAACTGAACGAGCGAATAAGAAAACTCCTTCATGCTCACAGTTTAACGTAAAAGAATCGGTGTATGCCGAAACTGTACATTCCCAGACCTGAAGGAGTAATGGGCTTCATAGATTATAGATATAGAGGGGAATTGGATTTAGCTCACGTCTTTCTCAATTTTAAGGCTATTCAGGTACAGTAAGTATTATTTTCCTGCCCCTGGGGGGCTGACAATCTAGGTTTGTACCTGAGACAATGAGGGTTAAGTGACTTGGTCAAGATAACACTACCATGAGCCTTGAGGTCTGCTTACCAGCGTCAACCAATCCAAACACTCATTAAGTGCTGAAGTATAAAAGTAAATGTCCTGAATCTGGCTCCATCATTAAACTTGGACAAGCATTCCGATGAATAGAAGGAATGAATGGGAATCCACCAGAACAGTTTGAAAGAAGCAACAGTATTTGCAAGACAAGAGAACTCTTTAAAGAATTTGATAAATGGGGAAAAATAAGTGCCAAAAATCAACAAATACAATTTTATTATAGTTTCTTATATACCGCACTATTCGATATCAGCGCGGTTTACATTATAACAAAAAGACCATAACAAGCTGTTTGGTTTTACATAGAACAGGAGTACAAACTTGGATAACAGGGGTGAACTATGTACATGAAATAATTACAAAGAACAAGATTAAGCAACAATAACATAAGGAAAATATGTGCATAAATTGAAAAATACAAAGTGTTACTCCAAGAACATAAATCCATCAAAACTGAACAGTTGGAGTGGAGGAGTGGCCTAGTGGTTGGGGCAAGGTACTTCAGGCCGGAAGGTCGGGGGTTCAAATCCCACTAGAGGACAGCAACCTTGGGCTGGAAGGACTGGGGTTTCTAGTCCCACAGGTGCTCCTTGTGGTCTTGGGCAAGCCACTTAACCCTCCATAGCCCATGTTCCCTGTAAAATAGTTATCTCCAAGTTATAATGCCCTGTTCAAGTAATTTCAGTTTGTTCAATGTAAACCGCACTGATGCAGAATAGCGTGGTATATAAGAGAATGTAAATAAATAAATAAACACATGAATGATTAAGTAGAGGTGAACTTAAACCTAAGAATGAGAGATTGGTAGATGTAGCCCAAGACAGTAAATTATGGACAAAATGGTTCACAGCACACCTAGAAAAAACAAGTAAGACAGATAAATGTAGATTCTGTAAAGCAGAGCTTATTGCAAAGTTCTAATGGAAGAACATTTCCATCTAGAAAGACACATTAAGAAGGCACTTCTCATCCACTAGAAACTTTGTAAACACTACATTACTACCAGAAAAGCACCGCTTACTTAATGGCTGGCAGTTAATGCACCTGTGTTAAGTGCTTTTGCTGGTTACCTATTTTAATGCATCTCCGCTCTGTTACTGCCGGGGGACATGCCGAATGCCTCCCACAGTAAGCGTGGGTCTCTGTGCTTACGTGTAAAGTCTAACGTGTTGAACATTATGCATTTAGGGGCATGTTTACCAAAATGCATAAAGTGCTACTGAGCAAATTTATTTCCATATTCTAGGGGGGAAAAATTGATTATTTCTGTCATTAAAAAAATCGAGTAGCATCATTCTCACTTGCTAGCACTTGAATTAAACCAACCAGTTAGAAAAAGCTACAGCTTTCGAGTAGGTTTTGCTATGGTTGGGTTGCTTACTGAAGAGTGGTATTCTAGTGAAGGAACAAAAATGCATGTTCTGTATTTTTCTTATGTCCTGTCTTTCATTTTCTTCCTTAAAAACAAGTGTAGCATGCTATTTGTTAATGTTTTCTGCAGTTAGCATTTCAATAGATTGAAAATAAGACCAGCTACTTCAAATTGCGTGAAGGAGTAGCTTAGTGGTTAGAGCAACAGCCTAACGCCCAGTAGATCTGGGTTCAATTCCCATTGGCACTCCTTGAGCAAGTCACTTTACCCTCTATTGCCTCAGAAGAAAAGGCTTGGCAATCTACTTCCGGTCATGCCTTGCCAAGAAAACCCAGGGACTGCTGGGTTGTCAGGAATCTGCATTGACTTGATGGCACTTTAAAAATAAAAACTTTAAATTATGTATGTCCAGAATTGTAACCTTACTAAGGGACATGTTTACTAAAGGCTAACATGTGTTAAGTGCAACTGTACCCATAGAAATAAAAGGGCTGTGGATACTTTACGCACATTAAAATGTCTACATTAAATGCACATGCAAATAGTGATTTTGGAAAGTCTCTGTTTACATGTATGGAACCCCCAGGGTGCAGTGATTTCAAAAGGGTATGGTGGGAGCATGAATAGGATGTGGTTTGGGCAGGCCAAAAATCTAAATGTGTGTTCCTCCTTTGACAAGGTGAATATACACGTGATGGCCAAATGTTTTACACATCAGCCTTTACATCTATCCTGAGGCATACAAAAGTGCCAGCTTCAAGGGGCAGGCGCAAAGACTGATGGCATGAGCTCCCCACCTCCTGACATACCCTCTGTAACAGTACATGTTCCACTTCTCCGATACTACCCCCTGCCAGCTTTTACCAGGGCTCTCTAATGGTCTAGGGGTGCAGGAATGGTCCTCGGTCGTTCTTGTTGTTGCCAGCTCTGGAGCTTGTCCCTAGGAGTGACACTGTTTCTGCTCTTTAATTAATTTCTTACCCATTGCATTATAGATATTCTTGTTCGCATCGAATTAACCAAATAACCATGTATATAGTAGCCATGTATATAGTTTTTTGTCTATAGTTACCCTGATTTTCACCAAGTTTATGTACCTTGTTCTATGTAAAAAACCAATGCTGCTTGTACCATTGTGTTTATATTTGTTCATATGTAAACCGCACTGAATTAAGAGCGCGGTATATAAGAGAAATAAATAAATAAAATAAATAAATAAATACTGCTAGGAGTCAGGAATGCCATTTTGAACCTGGAGCGTGATTCCTTCTGCTTCCCTTAGACTGCCAGGGATCCCCCGGTAAGCACAAGGGGATGGTGTTTGGGGGAAACATGTGCTGCCGTTGGGGGATGGGTGAGAGTGGAGGAAGTCATGCCTGGCACATGGGGGGATCAGGAGGCGAGGGGGACTGATACTGTAAGGAGCAGCGATGTTAAAAAATTGCTCCTGTCCACAGCTGGAGGAAAGTAGGGCACTTTTTCCTCTTGTGCAGCTTTTGTAAAATTACTGCTTCCGCTGGACATGCTGCAAAAACATTCACTTAGCAGAGCCTTTGGTAAAATAATGGGGGAATTGACTCTCCTGACCTGGATGGGCCCAATTTTCAAAGGCATTTACACGGGTAACTGCCCTAGTTACCCGTAAATGCCTTATCCAGGATTTTCGAAAAGCACCTACATGGGTAGTGCCCTTCAAAAATTCCGGATATGTCCCTATCGTGCCCACATGCTATGCGGTTAACATCAGGTTGTGTTAGGGACGTTCTGGGCGGAGCGGGGGTGGAGGAAAGGGTTAACTGGGTAGCAGCAATTTTCGATGTTAACTGTTTAGCCCTCTGCATCTTAAAGGTGGCCGAGGTTTTTCCTTGCCTATCTTTCAGGTGCAGAGGCTAAATGGATAGCATCGAAAATCGGTGCTACCCGGCTAGCTCCTGCGGCTTCCAGGTTGTGTGGCGAGACCCGGATTTTCAGTGTCTGGGCCACATATGACCCCAGCATTGAAATCTGGGTTAGACGTCAACGCGACGCATAGCACTGCCCAGATGTGTCTTTTCCCATCTCCATGTTTTACGTACAATGGGCCTTGTTATACAGTATAATACCTTAATGTGCAGTGCAGCTTATGTTAAAAAGGCCATTGTGTTCTGTAAAATGCACACATCTCACTTTAATACAAGCCCACAAATACCATAATTTTACTGTTTGTTCCTCATTTTGCATCTTTTCAACTGTAAATATGTCCCTGGCATGCACAGTAGTGAACAAGATGCTACAGTAATGCAATTTGGACGCTGTAATTTTGTTGAATGAGAGAATGTGAATATAACAGATCCTAGCTGTGCTATATCCTATATAGCTACTTTGATAGGAGGTGGTGGTGACTCAAAACCATATAGAGCCCTGGGGATGAATTTGATCGCTGCTGCTCACATGGGCACCCACCTGGATATTCGACTTGCCAACAGAGCTAGCATGTCGAATATCCAGGTGGGTGCCCATGTGAGCAGCAGCGATCATCACACGGTGTGGTTTGAGATAAGTCAAGGTGGAATCCAATCACATCAAACTCTGTCTTAGACTTCAAAAATGCTGAGTTCTGTAAAATGGCCAAGTACAGAAGGAGGCGTTGGTAGTGTGGGAGGGGTTAAGGGAAGTGGAATTGCAGTGGTCTAAACTAAAGAAAGCAATAAAAGGTGCAACAGATACATACATAAGGAAAGTAAATAAAAACAAGAGGAAAAGGAAACCTATTTGATTCTCCAAAGAAGTGACTGCACAAATAAAGGCAAAAAAACATAGCACTAAATCCAGTACGAACTCTCCCTAGTTGGTTCCATCACCATTTGTTTAAGTAATGCATCTTGGAAGGCATCTGCAATTTTTTTACTTCTTTCCAGATTTGCAGAAGGAACACTCCAATCCACATCGGGTAGATTAAGATCACCCAATATGATCACGTCCCCCTTCATGGCTATCTCTGCAATATCAAACATCAATTTGCTATCCATTTCTTCGGTTTGAGTTGGAGGCCTGTAGACCACACCAGTATGGATGACAGTGCCATCTCCTCTTTCCAACAGAATCCAGAGCGCTGCTTCTTTTCCCCATGTCCCCTGCAATTCAGCAGCTTTAATATTGCTTTTGACATACAGGGCTACTCCTCCTCCTTTTCTATCCCCTATCTTTTCTGAATAGATTATAGCCAGCTATGGCTATGTCCCATTCATATGACTCGTTAAACCATGTTTCTATAATGGCCACAATGTCCAAGTCCATTTCCACCATCAGGGCTTCCAGATCAGGAACTTTGTTGGCTAGGCTTCAAGCATTTATACTCATTGCTTTCCAGCATTTGTTGAATGGCTTGCCTGCCTTTTGCATGGGTTTTGTTATACATGTCCCTTCCCGCTTGCCATTGATGTGTTCAAAAGTGTGGCTGTTTCCAATGTTTTGCTTTTGCTGGGAGTGACGTACTGAACTTGTCCTTCTCCATCCGTCACCCCCTTTCCCTAGTTTAAACGCCTGTCCACATAATGCCTAAATTTTTCACTTACAGTAGGATCCTTTTCCCTGCGGTGGAGAGATGTAGTCCATCAGTACAGTAGAGTCTCTTGTTGTTCTATATGTTTCCACAGTCACCTATATATCTAAATCATTCTTGTTTACACCAGGTTTGGAGCCATGTATTAAAGTTGTTTATGCAATGCAGCCTTTCTGCCCCATTACCATGAACAGGCAGAACTTCTTAGAATGCTATAGTGCTAGCAATGGGCTTGAGTTTCTCTCCTACAGTCTGGAAGTCCCTTTGAACTGCAGAGCCAGGTCATTTGTACCCAAGTGGATGACAATCTCACTTTCTACACTAACTATACCAACAATTTGGTTTGTATTCCTGCTGGCTGAAGAGCCTTTGAAGCATTTGACCATCCTCTCTCCTTTGAGCGGAGTTCCCATGTTGGTGCCTCTGATGATGGAATCTGCAAGGAATAGTAGTTTTCTGTTTTGTGATTTTTTTTCTTTTTCTTCCTATCATTTAAGGGCACTTCAATTTCCATCGATTAGGCACCCTCATTATCCAAGGCAGAAAGGCATTATGCGGGGATATCACTTGATGTATAGGGTGTCTCTGCGTTACAGGTCGCAACCTACCAGAGCCCGCTATGATCCATTTGTTCCTGGACTGTTTGTTTCTTTGTGGAAGCGGTGGTGAATTTTGTTCAGTTTGTAACCTAGAGGAAGTGTGTTTAATTGCAGCTAATTCTTCCCTTGTAGTCAATTCTTTATGGATAGCAGCTAACTTGAGGGCAAGCTCTTAGGATCTAAATGATTCTTTTTAGAATGAAAGCACCATAGTTATTGCATTGAATACACGATATTTTGACTCAGCTGTCCTAGAAGGAGAAAAGAATAAAAAGTGGGTGGAACACCTAATTAAAGGACAGATGTCAATGTATATGATGACAATATAGGCAATGCAACCCAGGGGTCAGTGGGATGAGGGGTAGGGTGGGCAGGAACTTAAGTGTCCCTGGCCAGTAGGCCACCTGTGAACTGAGGGCACTCTCAGATATCTGATTTAAAGGCTATGCAAGGAATGTAGGCAGGCTGAAGATCCCTAAAAACCTATATGCAACCGGTAAAGTTTATCAAAAAAACAGACAGTGATAAAGTTTGAAAGCCCTTAGCTAAGTGTGTAGTCTCTTGAAATTCTGATAAGTACTGTCTTCCTTTCAAATGAACCAGATGGTTTGCTGCTTGACCTCCTTATGAAGGAGCAGTGTTGGGGGAAGGCGTATCACCTTGTGGATGTCCGGAGGGTGCTGCTCCAGTACTTGGAGGTTACAAATTCCTTTTGCAAGTCTGACCATCTTTGTTCTGTTTGCTGACCCACATAAGGCTGAGGAGGTGGTCAAGTTGACCTTGGGGCGCTGGATTGAGGCTATTACCTATGCATATCTGTTACAGAACCAGCCAGTTAGGAAGGTTTAGGTGCCCATTCTACCCGAGCGCAAGCATCCTTGTGGGCGGAGCGGAGCTCAATAGCCCCTGCAGACATTTGTCAGGCAGCAACATGGGCATCTTTTCCCACTTTTGTCAAGCGTTTCTGCTTGGATGCCCATGCGTGGGTGGACATGGGCCTTGAGCTCAAGAATTTTGTGAGCTGCTGCCTTCTTCCTGCCCAGTGGTGTTGTAGCATCCTACTTGTCTGGACTTGTCTAGCAGGACGATATGGAAGGTGGCATTTTACTTACCAGATAATGTCCTTTCCTTGAGTTCTGCTGAGCAAATCCAGGGCTCACCCCTGAAACTGTATTACTCTGTTCTTTTTGCTGCAGTACCCTTGGGTCCACCATGATTTTATACTTGGCTCTGCAGACTCATCTTCTACTGGCAGCCTTCCTATACATAGTTTGCTACTGTTGACTACTCAGTGTTGCCCATGTTTGAGGTTATGTGAAGCTTGCTCTGTATTTCGCATATGCTTTGGGATGAATACTGAAGGAACCTTTGGTGGCTGAGGCTGATAGAGGCATGGGAGTGATGTCATTGAAACCTGAGCTTTTCATTGGGTTTTGTCTCCTCCAGTCTGCTGGTAGGAGAACACAACCCACTTGTTTGGACTGGACTAGCAGGACTCAAGAAAAGGACATTATCTGGTAAATAAAATGTCACCTTCTGCAAAAAAAAAAAAGAAATGCAAGATGTTTGCACACCAAGGAACTAAAAGAATAAGCGAGAACCACAGCGTAGTTTATGATACTAAATTATAAAATTATAACTCATTTTATTTTGTTATAAACTATGTTATGGTTCTTGCTTTTTCTCCAGGAACAAGCAGGAAGTCAGTCCTCATATATGGGTGATGTCGATGCTGACAGAGCCCTTGTGGAAGCATCTCCCCAACTTTCAAAGAAAGCCTTTGGGATATGACACAATACATGCATGGTCCCCTTCCCACCCAAGGGTGCCATCTTGCTCAGTATCCCTTTTTCCAAGGAGCCCTACAGACATTTGTCTTGCCCCCCCCCCCCCAGAAAAAAGTTGATTTACCTCGTACATTTATACCTTTCCATCTTGCACCACCTCCTTTCCTGCCTTTGAGGCCTGCTGCTGCGGCATTAGATCTCAGAAATATTTTTCTAAGTTCTTTTCTATCCCAGCGCTTTCATGCCTTTTTCAACCGCTGGTCATATCTAGTGTGTTCAACCTCGCTGAGGTCCTTTTTACCCCAATGGCCACCGGTTTTAAGAAATGTGACTGATATTCATGACTGTTGCTTCCGGTGTCTGGGTGCCGATCATGACCCGGAAGAATGCTCCCTGTGTAAGAAAATGTCTGCAAAAGCCAGACAGAGCCATCGGCTGAAACAGGACGACATCTTCCACAATGCAGATTCCAACCCAGTATCCCCAGTAGCCTCGTGCTCGAAGGTCCCTCATGGACCCTCGGAGCCATGTAAGGCCCCTGTGGTTTCTGAGTAGGCTCGAAGGCATTCAGATTAAGGGTCCCCGGAGTGTAAGAAGAAAAAGATGACTTCCAGGGCCTCATCCTGGGAGATGGACAAGCACAGAAAGTCCCATGCCTGGTCCCTCAGCCCTCTACAAGCATCCAAGGAGTTGGAGCGTGAGCACCCCCGAACGGTACTCGGGTCTGATGCAGAGTCCTCTGGTGACGGACTTTGGTCTCTCGAGGGCCATCCTGTCGAGGACCCCCCTCTCCTCCTTGACACCTGAACTGGTCACTCCAGCGTCAGTGTCAATGGCTGTTACCTCCGAGTGAGAAACTCATATGCGGGCACTGGAACACAGCATTTCTGCGTTCATCACATCCCAACGGGCATCGACTGGGCCTGTCAAGACTGCAGGGAGCTCAACCTCAAGGACTCCCCAGGCCACCGAAGTGACGCCTTGGGCATATCCTTGGCGAGGATCTCATTCTTGCTCCTGATCCTCGGGGGCGAGGTCTTTGCAGGTGAGTGCCTCTGGCTCCAGCCATGCCCTGGCCTCGAAGCACTGGAGCTGACAACACCTTTGGTACCGTCGGGTCTCGAGTCTTCCTCAGACTACTCTGACTGGGAGTCCAACGTCGAGACCTCCCTGGAGTCTCAGGCCCACTGAGACCCCCCCTTTGATCTGTCTCCACCGGCTGCCAGATGCCGATCCCCACCCGAGGATACCTCTTTCCACGAGTTCATCAGGGACATAGCCCAAGCACTCTTCCTCTCAACTGAGTCAGAGGAGGACCCTTGTATGGAGGAACCTGACATTCTTCAGTACTGAGGCACCACCAACGGCGACCTTGGCTGTCCCTCTCCCCTCTATTCTCAGCTGGCTCCTTCTCCGGATGTGGGAGACCCTGGCATTGGTGCCTATCGTCAGTCGATGCCTAGACTCAATGTACCAGGTCCAGCCAGACCGGGCTTCCGAAAGGCGCTACTCCCTCACATCTCCATGGTGGTGTAGTCGGTCATGTACCGGCAGAAGAACCCAAAGATGCACTCTTCTGTACCCCCGGGCAGGAAGTCCCGTGCCTCGACGCCCTTGGTCGAAAATGATACCAGGGCTCGATGTTGGCATGCTATATCCAAACTTACCAACTTTACACCAGCATGTTCCTCCAGGACCTGGCCAAGGAACTCTAAGGCTTTGCGGCTGGCCTTGATGGAGAACACCTCTGTATGAAGAGAGATCAAGTTTGCTAAATAATGAGGGTTGGAGGAATAAATGACTGTGTTAATATGAGGAACTTATATCTGAACCGGAAACGGAGAGGAAGCCAGTGAAGGTGATACAGAAGAGGGGTGACATGATCGGATCTACGGGCAGAGGTAACAAGTCGGGCAGCTGTATTTTGTAAAAGCTGGAAGCGTTGGAGCTGGTAGGCTGGGAGATTTGCGTAGACCACGTTGCAATAATCTAGTCGTGACATGACCAAAGCAAGTACAAGGGTGATAAGTGGGCAGTGGGCAGAATAGAACGACGGGAAAGATTGGAGATGTGTTCATGGAAAGACATTGAGGAGTCCAAGATTACTCCCATGGATCCTTGAGCATCTTGTAGTATTCCAATTCGAGGCTGGAATTTTTTCTTTAACTCTCGTAGCTTTAGAAAAGCCAATCTTGTTCTTCCTCTAATAGCTTCTGATTGTATTTCCTTGCATGTGTCATTGTAGTACTTCTCCTTGTCTTGCCTAGCTACAAGTTGGAAATCTCTGTTGAGTTCTACGATTGCTTCTTTCTCCTCTGGCTTTAGCTTCTCTGCATTTCTGGGCAATTTACAGAGTTTCTTCAGTCATCCATTTTGGCTGTTTTTGCTTTTTCACCTTATGTAGATTATCATTTTCTTACAATACAACCTTCTGGATGTCATCCCATAACTCTTCTGGAACTCTGTCATTTGTATCTAAAGCAGCAAATTGATTTCTCAGGCAGTCTTTAAATTTTGGTATATTCTCAAGGTCATATTTTGCTACATTTATGAATGGTTTGCTCTTTTTCAACTTTAGCTTGAATTTGCATACTAGTAGTTGGTGATCTGTACCACAGTCAGCTCCAGGTTTTGTCTTTGTTATCAAGCTTTTCCATTGTCTTCCACAGATGTAGCCAATTTGATTTCTGTACAATCCATTGGGTGAAGTCCATGTGTACAGTTGGCACTTGTGCTGCTGGAAGAAGGTGTTTGAGATGAATAGATCATTGGTCTTTAAATTACAGTGGTATATTTTGTCGCGGGCCCTCTTGGTGCACCTACCGGTGAGCTTTGGTATTGCACTAGACCCCTGTGTAACTGGCCTCTTGGTAGTTGTAGCTGCTGCCAGATTACACAAAAATAGTTGTGGACAACCGAATAAGGTAAATAGGGCTTTATTTCCCTTCCCAATTAGGATATTCAAATATTTACAGCAACACAAACAAAAACCCTTCTTGGGTGAAACAGAAAGCAAAACTTGAACACAAAATAGCTTTCTTTCAGCAACAGAAATGTACTTTAAACACGGGTTGATAGCCACTAGGAATAAGGCCTTGCTTTGCCTTGGCAGGCTGCTTATTCCTTTTTATCTGAGAGATATTATATTATCTGCTACAGAAAGACTACAGTCCATTTCTATAATATCATCAGTTATAGGTAAATCACATTGCATTGGCTCCACATCAGGAATCAATCCCTTTGCACTCTCCCTCTGTGTGGGCTCAGCAAACAGCCCGTCCTGGCTGTGACGTCGTTCTCCCTTGCTAGAGGAAAACCGTGGATGTTTACCAAAATCACTCTTGTTGTGGTAATAGGAGCCTCCCCTCTGCTGACCTCTGTGAAGCAGGTTGAGGAATTGCTCTGCCCCCCTATTAGGTGGAATTGGCCCTGTTCTGAGCTCTGCTTTAGGTAGGAACTGAGAACCAGCTGGAACTCCTGACGGCAGCCCTTGAGAAACTCTAGGTCTCACGTACCTTGCAGAGTGTGTCCCTTCTTCAGGTAAAAAGCCCTTACTTTTGCTTAATAAAAAGGGTACAGGAATATCTCTGCTCCCCTTCTTGCACTGGGATTAAACTTCCTGGATTGTACCTTTCTTTCTTATCTCTGCTCCACGCTGGGCTGTTACATTTACTTTCCTTAGCTGTGTCACGCTGTCTGTACCTTTCATTCAAGCACTCTTCAGACTCACACAGACGTCCATTCAAGCTTCCAATGGGGTACTCCGACACGCTCTCTCCACAGCTCCTCTCGTCCTCCTCCTGTAACCAGTTCCTTCTCTGGGTTTCTCTCCAGTTCCTATCTTGGCTCCAGGTTTGTGCGTTTGTCCTGCACTTGAACCTTTCAGCCTTGCTCTCCGTCTTGCTCTGCTTAACTGTTTGTGAGCTAGGTTTATTTAGGTAATTCCTAGCTGCACCACTCCCTAGCTGATTAGAGTCAGGTGAAAATCCCCTGGCTTCCCTATTGGCTGAGGGTGTCTTCCAAGCTCGTGACCTCACTTGCTTACGTTGCCCCTGGCAACTTTCCACCATGTGCTTTCTCAGCACGTCATCATTTCCCTGATCTGCACTATCTTCTGTCTCCATAGGGGTCACTAATGAGTCAGCACTGTGACAATTTTCAAGGTCATATTTTGCTACATTCATATTTAGCTTGAGTTTGCATACTAGTAGTTGGTGATTTTTACCACAGTCAGCTCCAGGTTTTGTCTTTGTTGATTTTATAGAACCTTTCCATTGTTGACTTCCACAGATGTAGTCAATTTGATTTCTGTACAATCCATTGGGTGAAGTCCATGTGTACAGTCTGTCATGCAGCAGACCCTCTTGAAAGAAAAGAACATGTTTTAAATGGAGAAAAAGACGTGCACAAGCTGCATTATTCGGAGGAACTAGCTAGAGGGAGCCAGAGCGACTTCAGAGACACTGAGGAGCCACGCCCACGCTAGTCACAAGGTAATGCCAGCCAGCTTCCAATCCTCGAAGGCAGGAGTGCTTCTTAAGGAGAGTGTGGAAGACTGGAGATAGTTCGGCAGGAAGCAGTTCGGCAGGAGACAGGTCGGCAAGGTGTTAGGCAGGAAGGAGAGAGAAAAGAGCAGCAATGGAGAAAGAGAAGCAGGCCAAGGAGGCAAGTCCAGCAGAAGCAAGGGAAGGATCACTTGCAGCACAGAGAGAAAGAGGTTAGAATGGAAACCTGATTACTCTACCGCTAGCAAACCACCCCGAGTGGAAGGTGATTTCCCTGGAGCTGATGAAGGACCTGGGAAGGTCTCAGCTCAAACAAGAGTGAGAGCTGTTCGTCCGGAGAGGCGAAAGCATTGCTGCAACTGTAGTCTAAAGTCAAATGAGAGACAGCTGGAGAACCTAAGCCGTGCTGCACAGGCAAGCCAGAAGCTAAGCCGGTACAAGCCCAGACCTTCACTTGGAGAAGGGACTCCAACCTCACAAGGTAAACCATACTTCCTTGGAAAAAGATTTCAGAAAGCTGCTGTATGGGAAAGACAGGCAGTAGAAGAAAACCGTTTGTCTGAAGGTTCCTACGATACAAGGTATGGAAAATGTTTACCTAAGAAGAAAGTTCTGAATGGAAAATGTTTATATAGAGCTGCGATAAAACCTCTGAATAAGGAGGAATATTTTCAGTATAAAACAGCACATAGCTGATGCCCTAGGCTTAGCCCAGAACATTGGGAAGTGATACAGGAACTGTATAAAAAGCCTGAATATATTTTACCTGAAACCAGGGACACAGATTCAGAGGCTTCAGAGGATGAGCCAATGCAAGTGGAACTAGCAGAGGATATTTCAGATCCAGAAATGGATTGTACATACTGTGTTACAGGAAGCCTAGAATCCTTGTCAGGCTTGTGAGCTGTGTGACTTGCTGAATTGAACATTCTTGTTTTGTGTAAATAGCACCAGTCCTGTGGAAGTAAGTTTTTGCTTTAAACCTGAGTTTTTCTTTTCCTCACCTGAAGTAAGGACATTTTGCTTTATAGTTGTATTCCAATCATTTGAACCATTGCGAAGAAGGGAAATAAAAAGCCTTTATTTTTCCCACCACTCTGAGCAGTTGTTTTCATTGAAGATTGGTATCAAGGAAACTACTAGGACCAAAAGTCAATTGGGCTTTTGGAGTACTTGCCAATCTCAACTTTATAATTTTTGTGTCTGACCTGCCCTGACCTATACTAGCCACCAGGGTAGCACTCACGACAAGTCGCCTCTTGTGGTGTGGAAAAAGGTGTTTGAGATGAGTAGATCGTTGGTCTTGCAGAATTCTATCATTCTTTCTCCAGCTTCATTTCTGTTGCCAAGTCCATATTTTCCACCCACTTTGCCTTCTTCTTTGTTGCCAACTTTTGCGTTCCAGTCACCCATGACTATCAGGATATCCTGTTTGCATGTTCTGTCAGTTTCAGCTTGTACTGTTCATAGAACTCATCAATGTCTTCCTCTTCTGCAGCTGTTGTTGGGGCATATACCTGAATTATAGTTGTGTTGATGGGCTTTCCTCGTAGATGGATAGAAATTAAGCGTTCACTGACTACATTGTATTTCATTACAGTTCTTGCAAGTTTATTCTTAACTATAAATGCAGCACCATTTCTTCTTTGTCTTTCATTTCTAGCATAGTAAACCATATGGTCATCAGATGCAAAGTACCCAAAGCTAGTCCATTTCAGTTCACTGACACCCAACAGATTGAGTTGTACACGTTCCATTTCATTCTTGACCACCTCCAACTTCCCTTGGTTCATGCTTCGTACGTTCCATGTCCCAATATACAGTATAAGATATCTTTGCAACCTCTGACTCTT
Organism: Ichthyophis bannanicus; assembly: GCA_033557465.1. NCBI lineage: Eukaryota > Metazoa > Chordata > Amphibia > Gymnophiona > Ichthyophiidae > Ichthyophis > Ichthyophis bannanicus. The sequence goes on from CM066050.1 coordinate 62,423,558, forward strand.
TTCATGCACAGCTACATCAGCAGATCCAACCACATCATAAATGCTCGCTTTACTCTGAGAAATCTTCAGTTCATCCCCAGTAGCCATTTGAGTGCCTTCCAACCTGGGGGTCTCATCTTCCAGCACTATACTGCAGTCTGTTTTGTAACTATCCATTGGGTTTTCGAGGCAAGATACAGAAGTAGATTTGCCAAGCCTTTCTTCCGTGCAGTTAATGGCAGTGGTGTTGCATTTGTCACCGAAATATGATCCTCCGCTTACAACACCATCCCAGGTCTCAGCTGAGATGCCAGATTATCTTGGGAGACTCTGCCAATAGCTAAGCTACTGATAGTTTAGCTCTCAGCATCACTGATGCACACAAGCCCTCAAAGCAGGACAAGCGTTGCTTCTAATGGGTGTTTTTCCCAGGTATTAGGACTGATCGGGCACACAGTCTTTCCCTCCTCCTTGAAACTTGCAGTCTTCCTTTAGCTATAGAACTAACTGAGGGACTGAGTAGACCGCTGCTTCTAGAAAGGGCTGTGCATGCTCATAACATTTATGCTTACAGTAGTTCTGAGCTCCGGAAGAGTTGTATCCCTGGCTGTATGCGGTGAAGTCACTCGTGTGTCTAATCAATCCTCCTTTCTATTGAAGATACCTGTTACAAATGATAACAGTGCTGTTCTGTTGCTGTGCCTGTTCAGGTCTTGGTCATTTTATGACACACTTGTAAATACCTTTTCATGGTGATTTCATGGTGTGCATACTTGTTCTGGAAAAGAAGTCAACGCTAGAAAATGATTTCACCTGTATCACACAACTACTGCTATGTCACCGACTTCAACGCCTGGCTTTCTGCCTTTATGGATTCCTCCTCCCCCACTCTTATTCTTGGCAATTTCAACATTCACAAAGATATACCCCTCCGACCCCCATGCCTCAAAGTTCCTTGCTCTTACCTCCTCGTTCGACCTCCAACTTTGCTCCACTGCCCCCACACATCTACACGGCCACTGCCTTGACCTAATACTCTTCTCCAATTCCTCTCCCTCAAACTTCCATAAATCAATCCTTCCCTCATCTGATCATCACCTCTTAACATTTACTCTTTGGCTTCCGCCATCCCAACCTCATCCTGTCTCCTCCGACCTATTTAGAAACCTTCATAATATTGATCCCCTGACTCTCTCCTCCACCATCTCTCCATCTCTTTCCTCCATTTTATCCTACAAGTCAGTCGACAAGGCAGTATCTTCATACAATGCTACACTATCCTCAGCCCTTGACACTCTTGCCCCTCCCACCTCACGTCCTGTCAAATGATCTACTCCCCAATCCTGGCTCTCACCCACAATCCATTACCTATGCATCTGCGCCCGTTCTGCCAAACGAGCTTGGTCCAAATCCCGCTCCCCGGAAGACCACCTACACTTCAAATTCATGCTTGGCTCCTTCCAGTCAGCCTTAGCACTTGCCAAACAAGATTACTACATCCATCTGACCAACTCCCTTGCCTCTGATCCTCGCCGTCTCTTTAATACCCTCAATTATCTCCTCAAGGTCCCCCTGCCCCCGATCCTGCCCAAACCCTAGCCGACTACTTCCACTACAAAATCCACAAGATTACCCTCCAATTCCCTACCCCCCCATCTACCTCCCCTCCTCCCCAATTCTCCTCCCCCTTACATACTCCCTCTGCCACCCTCTCCTCCTTCCCTCCAATCTCTGAAGAAGAAACCACACTCCTTCTTCCCTCCTCCAAACCCACCACCTGTTCATCAGACCCTATCCCCCCATCTCCTATGCTCCATCCCCCTCACCATTGTCCCCTCCATCACTCATATCCTCAACCTTTCACTATCCACTGCAACTGTCCCTGTTGACTTCAAATATGCTGTTGTCACACCCCTCCTCAAGAAACCCTCACTTGATCCCACATGCCCTTCTAACTATCGACCCATCTCCCTCCTTCCCTTCATATCCAAACTATTAGAACGAGCAGTCCACCATCGCTGCCTCGACTTCCTCACCTCCCAGGCCCTCCTGGACCCACTACAATCCGGCTTCCGTCCCCTACACTCCACTGAAATGGCACTCACAAAAGTCACCAACAACCTGTTCCTGGCTAAATCTAAGGGCCTCTATTCTATCCTTGTCCTTCTTGACCTTTCTGCTGCCTTTGACACCGTTGACCATGACCTTCTCACCACCCTCTCCTTGCTTGGCTTCAAGGACTCTGCACTATCCTGGTTCTCCTCCTACCTCTCCCATCGCTCATTCAGTGTATGCTCTGGTGGCTTCTCCTCCTCCCCTACCCCGCTCCATGTAGGTGCACCCCAGGGATCTGTCTTGGGCCCCCTCCTCTTCTCTCTCTATACCCAAGGCCTTGGCGTGCTTATCGCCTCTCATGGCTTTTAGTACCATCTCTATGCCGATGACCCACAAATCTACTTCTCTAACCTAATATTTCTCCAGCAACCCAGTCCAAGATCTCTGCCTGTCTTTCGGACATTGCTGCCTGGATGTCTCATCGCTGATTGAAACTGAACATGGCCAAGACTGAACTCCTTGTCTTTCCATCCAACTCCTCCCCCCCCCTACTCCCTCCTCTCTCAATCCATGTGAATGGATCTACTATCCTTCCTGTTCCCTCGGCCCGCAATCTAGGGGTTATCTTTGACACCTCTCTCTCTTTCTCTGCTCATATCCAGCTTGTAGCTAAGACCTGCCACTTCTTTCTCTACAACATCAGCAAAATCCACCCCTTCCTTTCTGAACACACTACCAAAATGCTTATCCACTCCTTAATCTCCTCTCGCCTCGATTACTGCAACCTACTCCTTGCCGGCCTCCCCGTGAGCCACCTCCTTCCCCTTCAATCTATACAAAATCACGCTGCTCAACTAATCTTCTGCCAGCCTCGCCATGCCCACATTACTCCTCAAGTTGCTTCATTGGCTCCCTGTCCAATTCCGCATCCAATTCAAGCTTCTCCTACTGACCTATAAATGCATTCACTCTATGGCCCCTCAATACCTCTTATCTCTTATCTCTTCTTATGTCCCCTCTCGAAATTTGCGCTCTGCTAACAAATTGCTTCTATCAATTCCTTTCACCCGCACTGCGAACTCCAGACTGCGCTCCTTTCACCTTGCTGCACCATACGCCTGGAACAGCCTACCTGCGTCTTTGCACAGGCATCCTCCCTAGCCCTCTTCAAATCCAGGTTGAAGACCCACCTCTTCACTGTTGCATTCAGATCCTGACTCCTTCCTCATCTTACCCTAACCCCTGTCAGTGTTTGACCAAACTGTACCACACCGTACCTTGTGCAGAATTGACTAATGCTCTGTACTGTTTTAACTAATGTACTGTTCTAAGTAGATTGTAAGATCCGATGAGCATGACTCTGACGGGCAGGGACTGCTCTTGTTTGTTGGCTACCTCCTGTTGGTTAGCTGTGCAGCGCTGTGTGTGTGGCGCTTTATAAGTGCTGAATAGTAGTAGTAGCATCTCAGAAGTACCTTGCTTCATCCGGAATAACTTCTTTTGACTGGATCGATTTCAGTGAAGTGTTGAGCAGGATTTCAGCACTGAAACGGTTCTGACTGACTGCTGAATGGAACTAGATAGAGGAACTCTGCATTTCTGGTGCTCTTTGACTCTTCTGATACACTGGATCACTCCATATCATGATTAATAGGGAAAAGCGATATCTGCTTCTGTTTTTGAAATTTTCATTTGTTCTTGAAAGATTAGATTTCAATTCATGTCACTAGGGACGTTTTCCTCTACATTGTGGTCTCTCTTGTTCAGAGTTCTCCAGAGATCAGTTTTTAACAACTATATTCTAATCTTTGGGGAAATTAATTTATTTATTTGTTATACTGCAATTTCGACTAGCAAGCTAGGTATCAAAGTGGTTTGCAGTCATAGACAACGGTAACTGTACAAATACAGTAGCATCATAAGATAACAATCAAAATCAATAAAAATTTTAACCAGGTACAGCAGAAGAGAATGATGTAACACAACAAAGAAATACTCAAGATAAAATAATGTCCAAAGAAACAAAATGAGAAGGATATCAGTCTAAGTCAATTAAAAAATTATCTATGCCAAAAGATATGCAGGAGCCACAGCTTAACACCTTATTAAAAAAAAAAAAATTCAATGCGCTTTCCAGATGTAAATCAGCCCGAAGAGCATTCCACAGAGTATGTGCAAGAAAGCTAAAAGCAGCCGAGTGTGAAATTTCCAATCTCTTAACTAGATGGAAGAGGGATAACTAGATAGTTTGTGTGAAATGCAATTGGCGATTTGGACAGTAACGAATAAAAGAGTTAAGAGTGTGTGATGGCAATTACAGACAACTTCTAGAGCCTTGTGGTTCCTGTCTTTTCTGATGACGTTTAGGTTTATCTGCCTTCACTTACTGATAGTTCAGAGACTATTACCAAGCTGACTCAATGTCTGGATAACGTGAATGCAGGGCCAGCCGAACCACTAAGCAAACTAGGCGGTCGCCTAGGGCAGCAAAAGCAGGCCATTCAAAGCTAAATAATAGATTTTGACAGCCAGAGGGGTGTAAAGCTTGATGTTCGCCTAGGGCTCCAACATTTTGGACCAACTCTAGGACTGGCCCTGAGTGAATACATAGGTGATTAGTAGCAAACTTATCTTAAATCCTTATCTGACAGAGGTCCTTGAGCCAAGGAAGTGATATGTGATGCCCACCATCCCCTAGATGCTGTTAAGTGATACTACCCTTAAGCTGAATAACTAAGTATATACCTTGGGATGATATTGGATAAGTCACTTAAAATGGAGGCACATGTTACTACAGTTGTTACAAATGCCTTTTTTGAACTTAGATAAGCAAACTGCACTCTTGATTTTAAAAAAGTCATCTGTTTAACGAATTACAATTATTATGGCATAGTGCTACTATAATGCTATCTAGAATAAACTCTCATTAAGATGTTACCATAATTCACAGTTGGTATGCAGTGCTTCTGCCAGGGGCAGCTCAAGGCAATCTGCTGCCTGAGGCGGAGAATGAAATGGCGCCCAAACCCCCCCCCCCAACCTTAGAGGGGGCGGGGCTTTTTCAGAAATCCAATCAGAGACTGAACCAAACCAAAAAGCCGATTAGATTATATGGAGGAAATGCAAGATGTTTGCACACAGGGCCATATCGAGCTGCAATCACACCCTGTGCGACTTGCAGCTCGGGCGCATGTCCCCCCTCTCCCTCCATACCTCTAGCGCTGCCTGATCTTTCCCTAATGCTGCTGCCCTCTGGTTTTTTTCATGGCAGTGCCGGCAGCAGGGAAAGAGCAGGCAGCGCTGGACGGAGGTATGGGGAGGAGGAGGGGGGCATGCGCCCAATCTGAAAGGCACCAGCACTTTAAGCAGATCTGTCCCTCCCTGCTCTGACATCACATCGGAGGAGGGAGGGACCAGACTTGCTTAAAGTGCTGTGAAAAGGCTTGGGGAACGCATTTTGGCTGCCTGCTATTGTCCTGCCAGCGGCGGCAGGGCAACAGCAGACAGCTGAAATGCTTCCCTCAAGCCTTTGCGCTCTGTGCGGCTGCACTGCTTGCACAGGTCGAGGTACGGTCCTGTTTGCACACCAAGGAGCTAAAAGACAGCAAGAACCAACAGCACAGTTTATAAAACTAAATTATAACTCATTTTTATGTTGTTAAACTGCGTTATGGTTCTTGCTTTTTCAATATATATTTTGCATCCACAGTAGGTGCAGAGCAGAACTAGGACATTCACCCACAGAACTCAATATTTAAAAAGAAAAATCTGATTCTGATCATCTCACTAACAAAAACAACCCCTATTCTCCAGTACCAGGCATATTGTGAACTAAATACAAAACCCTACAACAAAGAGCAAACCTACTATACCATACCATATCAGCACAAACTTCCAAAACTCACATAAGGAGCCCATCCAAAAAAAGCATCACTGTAAGTACTACAGTGGGCTCTGGAACATCCATACACCTATTTGAAAAGCTGAACAAGTCAAATTACTACAGTACAGTATAGATCTTTATGTACAAACCCCATGTTAACAGAACACCTGACCTCAGTCATACACTCACAACATCGACCCTCACCAAGTACAGAATAAGTAACCACAATCTAAAGTAAGAATAAAAATATGTAGACAAAATTTAAACTTAAACCCCAAGAAGCCAGAGTCCACTTGCAGTGCAACATCAGATAAGAGATGCAGTTCCCCAATACTGTGTAAAATATAAAAATAGCACAAAGTCCAATCATTAAAATTAAATAAAATTATTTTTTCTACCTTTGTTGTCTGACCATTTTATTCTCTGATCATGCTGGTCCCGATCTGAGGCTTCTGCTTTCCTGTCTTCTCTTAGCTCTCTTTCTGTGGTCTATATGGTCCATGATCCATCTGCCATTTCTTATCTCTTTTGTTTTCTTCACTTCCTTCCATCAGCCAATTTCCAGTTCCAGTAACCCTCCCCAGTATCAGCTCCCTTTCCAGTCCTCCCCTCCCAGTACCTTCCAATGTCACCCGCCTTGCATTCCCACAACTGCCACTGGTGTCCATTCCCTTCCAGTCCCCCTCCTTCCCCACTGTCCAGCCCCTTCTAGTCCAAATACCATCCCAGATATCAGCTCACGTCCACTCTGTGCCACCCCCCCAGTCAGCTCCCGTCCAATCGCCCTACCCTCTTTCCATCCCCCTTCCAGTGCCATTCGCATGTCAGCTCCCTTCCAGCTTCCTCCCTATTACCCAACCACCTACCACTCCAATTCCCAAGTGTCAGCTCCCTTCCAGTCCCCGTTCAGTATATCCCAGGTGTCAGCTCCTTTCCAGCCCCCTCCTTCCCCCGTGTCAGCTCCTTTCCTGCCCCCACCTTCCCCTGGCAGACCCTCTCAGTATCCGCTCCCTTCCAGTCCTATTCTACCATCCCCCCGCATCAGCCCATTTGTAGTGCTAGCCCCCCATCTGCCCATTACCAGTCCTATCCCCCCCCAATAAGTCAATTTCCAGTCCTAGCCCCACAATCAGCTCATTTCCTGTCCTAGCCCCCCATATCAGCCCATTTCTAGGCCTAACGCCACCAATCAGCCCATTACCAGTCCTAGCTCCCCCTCCTGATCAGCCCATTTCCAGTTCTATCTCCCCATCAGCCATTGCCAGTCCTAAACCCCCCATAGCCCATTTTCAGTCCTAGCCTTCCCCACATCAGTTCATTAATATTTCCTATGCTACCACCCCACCCCCCAGCCCAGGGAAACTGAACCCCCCCCCCCCCCCATCAGAGAAGCCACTGGCTCAACTCAGCGTCGGCGGGCTCAACTAACAGAGCTGCGGGAAAGGGAAACTCTTCCTTCGCGGCTCTGAAAAGCAGCTGGTACTGAAGAAAATACAAGGAGGGTTCTGCTGGGGAGGCGGGGGCCATGGGGCACTTCATTCTGCCGCTGCCGCAGCGGCTTCTCTGATCGGGGGGGGGGGGTTTGTTTTGTTTTTTATAAGGCTGAGTGAGGCGGTCTTTTTGGGGGCAATTTTTGCTGCCCCCAAAAAGATGCCGCCTGATGCCACCGCCTCACTTGGCCTCATTATAGAGCCTTCCCTGGGTTCTGCAACCCATCTATTATCAAACATACCTATCTGAGAACACAACTGCCTTGTATCGTGGGTTTGCATTGGCTTCCTATATGGTTTAGAGCAGAAATTAAATGCTTCTGTTCCTTAATGTAACACAACTTCAACTATTACTGGAAAGGTGTGAATAAATAATTGCTAATGCCCTGTAAGACATTGAACATATGTATGGAATTTTATTTGTTTTGGATTAATTCTGATCTGTGAACCACTACAATGTCACTTTAAATGTTCAAATGGTGGTATAACAAATGTTCCCAATAAAGAAATAAACTATATTGTCCCTCATGAACCTACTAGGATGCTCAGATTTTCCCATGAAGGCTTTTTGCATGTGACTCTCTCCATATGAGCTGACGATAACTGTCAGCCACTTACCTCCCAGGAAGCTGAGCAAACTTTGGAAGTGAGCTCAGTTCTCTTCCTTCCCTTTATACTGTTAGCTAGCTAAGAATTGATGATGTGGAACATCCCAATTGGTCTCCTATGAATGCACTTGGTCTGATTGATTCCTCTAGAATGCATTTCTGCCGATTAGCTGCCTGTACCCATTTTACCAAGGAACAACTCAGATAGGTCTTGTGTGAGCCTCATCGTTGGCTGTTCCTTGGTGTTGGACCTCTTATAGTTTCCTGGTATCAGACCTTCTTTGCCTGCCCTCATATTTTCTTGTTCCTAGATATTGCTTCTGCCTATTTATTTGGATTTGGTCCCACAGTAATATTACTCTATTGCTATTTATCTGTATAGAGTGCCTGTGTTGTATAGTTGATGTTAAATGTAAACCACACTGATCTAAAATAGCGCGGTATAGAAGAACTGTTAAATAAATAAATAGTGCTACAAAGCATACACAGTGCTGTATACATACACATGAGAGAGTCCCTTCTCAGTAGAGCTTATTCAGGAAGACAAGTGCAACAAACAGGGATTAGGGTAAAACAAAGGGGAAATGGTTGTAACACACATGGGTGCCACCTTGTACTTGAGGTCCAGTGTCTACTCTGCCGCGCTGGGAGTACTTCGGGCCTGTGCTTTAAATCTTGACAGCCTCTGAGTACCAGAGGACTAAGTACAAAGAGAAAGGGGTTATTATAGGTGAAGATGTATGTCCCTGATCTCTGGTGTATTCAAATGTGGGCCTGACTGCGACAAAGAGCTGTAGATTGTTGGGCCTTTCTGGGACTTGCTCTTTGTCTGTGGAACAAGTTCATGTGAAAGGTGTGACTGGAAAATAATTTAGTCCTTTGGCATCTCGTAAAAACCTCACTCTTTACAAAAGCATTTTTGGATGCCTTCAAAGGTTTCTGTATTGGATGGTTTTACTTTTTTTTTTTTTTTTTTAAGTTCATTGTTTTTATGAACCTCTATCTCTGCTTTTTTATTTTATATGTATTATATTGGATGCCTTAATTGATCATCTTCCCTCACTTGATTTGCAGCTTGTCATGCTGTGAAGGCTTGTGTGCATCAGTGATGCTGAGGGCTAAACTATTGGTAATTTAACAACTGGCGGGGTCTCCCAAAATGGACAGGACTCAGCTGAGGTGCCAGACCCAGACAAACCACCACCTGGGCAGCAGCAGAATGGGACGGTGTTGGCGGCGGAGCATCACATTTCTGTGAAAGCGGCAACACTAAGTTTAAACTGCACAGAAGAAAGGCCTGGCAATCTACTTCCGAATCTTGCCATGAAAATCCAATGGTTAGTCACAACAAAACAAATTACACTATAGTGCTGGAAGATGAGACTCCCAGGTCAGAAGGCACTCAACTGGCTACTGGGAAGGAGCTGAAGACTTTTCAGAGTAAAGCCAGCATTTATGATGTGGTTGGATCAAAGCCCTCAGGATGTCTGACTGATGTAGCTGCACATGAAATGAGAGTCAGAAGCTGCAAAGATTTCTTACATATTGGGACATGGAACATACAAAGCATGAACCAAGAGAAGTTGTAGGTGGTCAAGAATGAAATGGAACGTGTACAACTTGATCCTGTTGGGTGTCAGCGAACTGAAATGGACTGGCATCGTGCACTTTGCATCAGATGATCACATTGGTCCACTATGCTGGAAATGAAAGATAAAAAAAAATGGTGTTGCATTTATAATTAAGAAGAAACATGCAAGAACTGTAATGAAATACAATGCAGTCGGTGAAGCTTAATTTCTATTCGTCTACGAGGAATGCCTATCAGCACAACTGCAATTCAAGTATGTGCCCCCAACAACAGCTGCAGAAGAGTATGAAATTGATGAGTTCTATGAACAAGTACAAGCTAAAATTGACAGGACATACAAACATCCTGATCGTCATAGGTGACTGGAACGCAAAAGCTGGCAACAAAGAAGGCAAAATGTTTGGAAAATATGGACTTGGCAACAGAAATGAAGCTAGAGAAAGACTGATAGAATTCTGCAAGACCAACAATCTACTCATCTCAAGCACCTTCTTCCACACCACAAGCGGCGACTGTACACATGGACTTCACCCAATGGATTGTACAAAAATCAAATTGACTACATCTGTGGAAGTTAACAATGGAAAAGCTCTCTAACATCATCAGACAAAACCTGGAGCTGACTCTGGTACAGATCGCCAACTACTAGTATGCAAACTCAAGCTAAATATGAATGTAGCAAAATATGACCTTGAAAATATACCACTGGAATTTAAAGGCTGCTTTAGAAACAAATGACAGAGCTCCAGAAGAGTTACAGGATGACACCAAGAAGGTTGTGTTGGAAGAAAGCGAGAAGTCTCTACAGAAAGGTGAAAAAGCAAAAACTGCCAAAATGGATGATCAAAGAAAATTGCCCAGAAATGCAGAAAAGTTAAAGCCAGAGGAGAAAGAGAAGCAACCGCAGAACTCAACAGATTTCCAACATGCAGCAAGACAAGACAAGAAGTACTACGATAATGCATGCAAGAAAATAGAAGCAGAAATTATTAGAGGAAGAAGACTGGCTTTCCTAAAGCTATGAGAGTTAAATAAATAAATGCAAAATGCCAGCCTCAAATTGGAATGTTACAAGATGCTCAAGGATCTATGTTGAATGATGCTGAGAAGATCAAGAAAAGGTGGAAAAAATATACAGAGTCATACGATAAAGATCAACTGGACCAACAGCCATTTCAGCCTGTGCCTTCTGATTTGGAACCATTGGTGATGAAAGAAATCGTCGAAGCAGTATTGAAAGCTTTATCAAAGAACAAAACACCAGGCATTGATGGCATTCCTATAGAAGTATTACAGCAATCTGATGCAGCTGTTTTCATGCTTACAAGGCTCTGCAAGGACATTTGGAAGACAACATCATGTCCAACTGACTGGAAAAGATCTGCGTTTATACCAATACTAAAGAAAGATGATCCAACCGACTCTGGAAATTATCGCACAATTACTCTGGTCCCACATGCCAGCAAGGTTCTACTCAAGATTTTTCAACAGACTACATGAGAGGAACAAGAACTATCTGAAGTGCAAGCAGGGTTCAGGAAAGGGCGAAGAATGAGAGACATCATGGACGTGAGATGGATCCTTGAAAAGACTAAAGAGTACCAAAAGGATATCTATTTGTGCTTTATTGACTACAGCAAGGCTTTTGACTGTGTAAACCATGAGAAACTCTGGGCCACATTAAGAAGCATGGGTATACCAGAACACCTGATTGTGCAAAAGATCAATCTTTACATTGATCAAGAAGCGACAGTTTGAATGGAGCAAAAATAAACAGAATGATTTAAAATCAGCAAAGGTGTATAACAAGGCTGCATACTTTGCCCCTACCCGTTTTAATTTATATGCAGGATGAAAACCAGCGGAGGGCAATTACCACGGCCAAACACTTTAATAAAACTACAATAAAGTTCCTATGGTTTTATTAAAGTGTTTGGCCGTGGTAATTGCCCTCTGCTGGTTTTCTTCTTATTTGGGTTTTGCAGACGGCTTCCTTCTCCTGTTTTCTGTTAATTTATATGCAGAACAAATCATCAGAGAAGTAGGAGTGTATGAAGACAAAGTGTGAAGGAGATGTCTCTCTCCATACAAAGATTCAACTTGTTCAAGCTGTGGCATTTTCAATAACTTCATAAGGATGCGAAGGTTGGACAGTGAAAAAGATAGACAGGAAGAAAATTGATGCCTTTGAATTATGGTGCTGGCAATGAATACTTTGTATACCATGGACTGCCCAAAGAACAAACCAGTCAGTACTAGAGGATGTCAAACTCAAACTTTCTTTAGAAGCTCAGATGACAAGACTTTGACTTTTATACTTTGGACACATCATGCGAAGAGAGAGATTAGAGAAAAACATTGTTTGTCAAGGTAGAAGGTCAATGCAAAAGAGGAAGTCCAGCAACATGAGATGGATTGATACAATAACAGCAGTTACGGGTGCCAGTCTGTCAACAATAAGCTGCCTGACTGAAGACTGAACACAGTTTAAGACAATTATCCAGAGGGTTGCCATGAGTCGACAGACTCAATGGCACTTACATAACAACAACAACAATTATTGGTCATCTTATGTTTACCATGATCCTAAGTGATACAATTTGTGTTCTTGTTTAGCTTTTATTAATTATTTTTGTTTTTTATATTGCTGTTTGATTATTTAATTGTGCTGTGATTTTTTCTATGCTATAATTTTCCTTGGGCTTTGTGAAAGGTGAATCACAATTTTTGATAAAATATGAAAGGGAAAATTGTAAAATTGTTGAAGCCCAAGTTTGGGTTTTTGTGTCCATTCTGGGTGCCTATATATAGCAGCAGCCATCCTTCCTGGAGGCAAAAAATGAAATGTCTTATTAAAATTACATTTTTTGGTTCTTGTTTTTCAGTTCTGGATTATAAATAATTGCTTAGCTTTGGCATCACCTTGGATTTGTGATTTCATGTTTAATTTCAACAGCTGTTCATTAATCCCAGTGATCAGAGTAAATTATTAAATGGTTTCCTATTCTAGCTGTGAGAGTCTTAATTGCATCCCTCTGAGCCTTGTGTTTTCAGCCTTATTATATAAATCTAATGTATATATTTTATACATATCCAATTCATTCATTTAATGACCACAGAAGACTGAGCATAATTGACTTTTTTTTCTAATTTGAATAGGCAGCCAAATAAACTTAAATTTGCAAGTCAAAATGGGATCAAATAAAGAGGAAGAAGAGAATATGCAGTGTATATCTTTCCAAATGACAAAAATAGTCTAAAAAGTCCTGACCTGTATTCTTTTTTATCTGCACCCACATGGACACATAGCTTAAACTGTAGTATAGCATATGAGTGGTTTGTACTGCTTAGTTTCATTCAGTTTGAGAGATTGTTATTCTGCATGTCATAACAAATACAGTACAATAAAGGTCAACAGATAGTAGTAGGTGATACCTTTTTTTATTTGACCAACCTAATATACTTTTGACAAGCTTTCGAGCGATATACTCTGTCAGGCCTATGACGTGTAAGGAGCCTACTGGGCCGCAAGGGCTACTATCTCACCTTACACGGCAGACGTACTCAAAGACCAATTTCTCAGCAATACTCAAAATCTTTATTACAGGATATCCTTTTCTCAGCATAAATTCTTCACACACAAATTCTCTAACACGGTTACTTACAGGTACAAGGTAGCTACTGTATAGGGGATAGACAGAAGAGAAAAGTTAATGGGGCAGTTCAGCACACTGTCACCTCCATGGCAGGACTCAATAAACTCCCCTGTTTCTCCTTTGTCCTGGTCTGTTTTTTATACAGTTTTTCTAAAAGGTTGGCAGAATAACAAAGGTTGCAGCTGGGTTTTTTGTGATACTTTTTAACCGGGCAAGGCGGACCTGGCGCTCCGGCCCTCCACTACCATCACCTTCCCCCCCCCCCCCTTTCCAAATAACCACAACAGTACACCTTTTGGCATTTTAACTGGTTGCAGCTTTATTAACCATAAACATTATCCATCAAACTCATAACAACCATAACTGCTTCACTCAGGTTCCGGCAGCGGGACGAACCCTCACCAGCCATGTGAGTAGCAAAGTGAGTTCCCTCCCGTCTCCGCCGGGAACCTTCCCCCCTCCCCCCCCCCCGGCAATTCCAGCTCCCCTCTTCCGGCTTCGCCATATTATTAGCAAAAGCCCCGAGGGATTCTCCGGGTTGGGGGTACCCCACCCCTGCCCTGCGCATTGCCAAGATTCCGGACCCCAGACACCTCCGGGATCCCGTCACAGGCTCAGTGACACCTGTCCCTGAGCCTCCCCCCGACAGCAAAGCTGCGACCAGCTACCCTGCATTGCACCACGTACTCCAAGGCCTCTTGCCAATCATTGAGGAGCAAATCTACCCCCACTGGGGATAAATGTACCCCGTCCAGTCCGTATAATCCCGCACAGTCCACCTCCACCCAGGGATGCAAAATCTGCCATCCCCCATTTTCACACACCCAGCGGCCAATTTGCCGATTTTCCTTAATCAACCCGCGAGACCACCGCCGGTGGCCCCAGCAAGCTGGCCTCGGAATCATATTCGACCATAGCAAGACAACATTTGGAAACATCAGCAGCACCCCCCCAAGATCCCTCTTAGCCGCTCTGATCAGGTGCTTAACTGTCCAAGTCCCCAAATCGTTGCCTCTGAGATGTAACAACAGCAATGTAGGGGATCCCCTGCTCCACTGGTGGTGCCGAAGCAAAGGCAAAAGTTGCGGCCAGCGAAGACTGCGCTCGCCCAGCCATGAGATGGTCAGCTCACCAGCGTGCAATCCAAGGTTCGCCCCAAGAGGCTGCACCGCGGCTTGACGACCAGCCCAGTAAACAAATGAATGGCCGATCATCCAGCAGCCCCAAGGCATCTGGCCCACATCTAAAAGAAAAAACACAGTTACACACCAACCCCGCAATCGCCTCCCAAGCGCACATACCCCCGGAATGCATTCGAGCGCCACCTGCCTATCTGCTGAATGTCGCGCTCCGACAAGCCCGCCTCCGCGGCACTAGTGGCTGCCCCAATCCTAAACGAATGAGGCGTGAAATCCCTCGGTTCCAAGCCCACCTGGCGCACCGTCAACCGCAGGACTGCTGCGAACTGAAAGCGCGTCAGGCGGCACGAATTCTCATGCAGGAATAGAAAACGGCCCCCCCTCGGCCTCACCCGTAAGTAAGCCTCCATAATAGCCACTGGACAAGTTGGGGAACCCCCCACTTCCTGCAATAGCACCCAAGCGCCTTTGCCCCTCTGGTCAGTCCTGGACCGGGACAAGCAGATGCCCAACCTCCCTCCGTAAACTCGCACATGATGCAGCTGCAGTGCCCCCTCCTCAGTCGCCGAGCTGGACTCTGCCACCAATTCTCCCACCCGGAAAGCGCCGAAAAAGGCCACACAGAATGCTGCCCAAAACAGCGTGACCTCATAGGCAGACGCGGCCACCACAGGCAACGCCGCACACAGCTTCCCTAGCAACTCATGCGTGATCGGTCGTCGCCGATCACAGTGCAGGGGGTTATCCCATTCCCATCCAAGCAATAAACGGTGTGACAAGAACCCCCAGCTGGAGACTCCCCAGCCCACGGCCCTGGAGAAAAATGCAAAACCCGCTAAATGGGCCCGTACTGTGGATCGCGCTGTTCCTGCAGCCTTCGCAGCCGCGATGTATAAGCCCATGAGGTAGTCGGAGACCGGGCCCTGCCGCCATCCTCGGGCAGCCAAAAATGCCACCACGCTATCACATCCTCTACAGTATGATCGCCATGTCGCAGGTGAAACGGAACTTCGCAACAGGTTCAGCATGCCTGCAGGCCAAGCCGCCATAACTGCAAGCCATAACTGCAAGCCGCCATAACTGCAAGCCAAGCCTGCAGGCCAAGCCGCCATAACACGTCCAACCGTATCCGCCTCTGGAGCCAAACGCCGGAACATGTCCCACTTGAAACGGGAAAGAGCATCGGCAATCTGGTTAGCATATCCTGGCACATGACGGGCCCGCACCACAACATTCAATCTCAGACATGTTAACACCACTACCCGCATCAGTGCCACCACCCTCAAGCAACGCGGGGCGTACCTATTAAGCACACTAACCACGGCTTCATTGTCGCACCACCACAGCACCTTACGATTGCGCAGCCTGTCCGGCCACAGCTCCAGAACCACCAGTATCGGGAAATAATTCCAGAAAAGTCACGCTATCAGTCAGGCCCGCCTCGCGCCATGCGGGCGGCCATGCCTCGGCGCACCAAGAGCCCCCAAAATACACACCGAGCCCACAGCCACCTGCAGCGTCAGTAAAGAGTTGGAGGTCCAACGTAGACGTTTCCTTCTCCATCATAACCGCAACGCCATTAAAACCTGCAGGAAAATTGTCCCAAACTCCCAAATCTGCCCTCAGACTCCTAGAAATCCGAATGCAGTGATGCGGCTTACGTACACCCGAGGTAACAGCCGAGAATCTGCGCAAGAAGACCCGACCCATCGGAATAACCCAACAAGCAAAATTCAATGAGCCGATCAAAGCTTGCATCTCTCTCAGCGTAACCTTTGCAGACCCCATCACATTCGCCACCAGGACCCGCAACCTTGCAACCTTCTCCCGCGGCAGGCATGCCACTATCTGCACCGAATCCAACTCCACCCCCAAAAATGTGAGGCATGTCGACTGGCCCTCCGTCTTGCCAACCGCCAAAGGGACACCCCAATCCTGTGCCAACCTCCGGAACCCATCCAAAAGCAACTGACAGTGCCCCGACTGCGCCCCGCCGACGAATAAAAAATCATCCAGATAATGGACCGTATTTGCACATCCGACGGATACCTCAAGGACCCAGTGCATGAACGAACTGAACATTTCGAAATAGGAACAGGACACCGAACAACCCATTGGCATGCATTTGTCGAAATAACTGCCTCTCGAACTGAAAACCCAGTAAATGAAAAGACGCAGGGTGCACAGGCAAAAGGCGAAACGCAGACTCAATGTCCACCTTCGCCATTAGACACCCAGGGCCACATCCCCGAACTAACCCTACAGCCTCATCAAAGGATGCGTAACGCACCGCACACATTTCCTTTGGTATACGGTCATTGACTGACAACCCCACAGGGAAGGATAAGTTGTGAATCAACCGAAATTTTCCGGGCTCCTTCTTAGGAACAATCCCCAGCGGGGAAACAACAAACTGTGCGAACGGCCGGTCAGAAAAGGGGCCGGCCACCCTACCCAATTCCAGTTCCGTAGCCAACTTATCCCTAACCACATGAAGAAAACGCTTGACCGATGGTGAGTTGCGCGCCCTCTCCGGCCCCCCATTCCTGACCACCGGTATGGGGAAACCATGCCGAAAACCCCCCTCCAGTATCCCCCCATCGCTACGCCTCTTATAACGAATCAACCAAGGCCTAAGCGCCGCGAGTCTAATAGGGGTCGGGGCCAGACCCAACACATCCTTATTGTTTGGAGGCAGGGGTGGGGACAACCGTTGTCCCCTTTTTGACACATCGAACCGCCGAGTGCCCACCACCGCAGACTGAACAACTGTGCCGGAATTTACAGTCCGGAAAGGGCAGGAG
The DNA here is from genome assembly GCA_033557465.1 of Ichthyophis bannanicus. Classification (NCBI taxonomy): domain Eukaryota; kingdom Metazoa; phylum Chordata; class Amphibia; order Gymnophiona; family Ichthyophiidae; genus Ichthyophis; species Ichthyophis bannanicus. The sequence continues at coordinate 62,440,763 of CM066050.1, forward strand.
GATTTATTAAAACGCCAACACACGTCCCCAACTCCGACACTGCTGGATCGCTGCAGCGCCGGAGTCCCAGCCCCTCGAAAGGGCCGCCCAGGAGCCGCAGACGACCCGATACCACCCTTCTGACCGCTCCCACCCCTGCCCCTCCCCTCACCGACATCTGCGTCAACCACAGATTTATGTCCTGGGTCCCCCAGGACAATACCTTATTTTCTTCCATTTTGTCACGGAACTTCTCATCATAGTTGAGCCATGCCCAACCGTCATGAGTCTGAGCGGCCTCCAAAATGGAATTCGCATAGGCTAGCAACATCCCATATTGCCCTGGGTAGTGATGCCCCCACACACTGGCCAACCGCAAGAAAGCCCTCGTCCAATTAATGACGTTACGCGGTGCCCGTCGAACCCTCCCCGCCTTCTCGTCCTCTCTCCGTTTTCGTTTGCTATCCCCCGACCGCTTCCTACCCTCCAACAACCGAAATATATCGATATACCTCCGCTTCCGAATTTTCCGCCACAGCTTGCGCGGAACCCTCTCCCATAGCTCTGAAAAAGACGCTAGTGACGTACCAACTCCACCAGAAGCCACCACACCCGCCCTCTCCGTCCCTGGCCCGCACCCCAATCTCCCCGCTCGACGAGGAGGATGAAACATTATCGGTCGATGACGTAGAGGACCCCGACCGCCGCCTCCGCTTCCGCGAGTGCCGACTCTTTTTCTTAGCTTTGCTCCTCACCGCCCCCGCCACCCCCCAAAGTCCGGCCCCCCCTGCAACTCACCAGCCGCTGAAGTCCCAGGCTGCAGCGCCCCTACGAGGCTATCCGAAGCTGGCTGTCCACCGCCCTCCTGAAGCACCTCTGGCTGCTCCGCCCTCGTTCTCTCCGCATGCCCGCCGCTCGCTGTCTCCGTGTCCACGCCGTCCCCTCGAACCGCTGCACCGCCCGGCCGCTCCAACTGCTGCGTCTCTCCAGGCTGCTTCTGCGAAGACAAGGAAGGAAAACAGGGGGGGAACCTGCCATAGACCATGGCGACTGCCATGCTCCCAGCCACTCCGCCCTGGAATATCCCTGCCCCCCTCCCCACCAATGCTCCCAAGACGTGGGACACCACCCCCCAGGAACCGCAGGCCATCCCCATGGACCCCCTTCCAGCCCTCCATCCTGTCCCATCGCCCCTTCCTTGTGACCCACAGGGGAGAGAAGCTGGGCCAGAGAAACCCGTAGCCGCCCCCCCCCCAAACTGGGGGTCCCCCCGACCCCAGATTGCACCTCAGTCACCCTAGACACCCCTCTCTATGCCCCCCGAGCACCCCCCTGCCCCTAGAGGTAACACGCTCCCCCCCCCCTGCCCCCCCTACCGGGCCTCTGCCCACCAGATAGCCCCGAACCCCCCTCTCCCTACCTCTGGACCCCCCCTTTTTCCCAGAGCCCTCCTATAGCTCCCCCCTTGCTTCCCCTTCACAGCACCCGCCCGCCCCATGGGCCGCCTACCACCCCTAGCCCCCCGGCCCTCCTGTGCTGGCATCCCCCCTCCCTTGGAAAACAGAATCCCCACCCCAAACACTGGGAACTCCCTCCCCCACCGTCAGTTGCCCTGTAGTTCAGTTATCCCTCCCTACCCTCTTGTACAAATCTCCTTTCCGTTTTTTTTTTATTGTATTTTTTTTTAGTATTGATTGATTTATTTTGGTTAGAAAGGTCCTTGTCACTCAAGCAATGAAACAGAAACCCAGCACCATCCGAACCCCCCAAAGCTCAATTTCTCCGGCCTCTCTGTGCTCCGCGGCAGTCCCCCGACCACGTGCAGGGGCTTCTACCGCCCCACGCAGCCACATGAAGCTGGGCCTCACCCGGAGAAGCAGGCGCTGTCACCCACACTCTGCCACTCACACATGCACACTTTTTTACCACTCCAACACCGTCTCTAACCACGGCCCAGCCCTCAGAAACCCACCGCAGGCAACTCACGGGCACCTCTGCGCTCCGCGCCGGCAGCTGACCACGTGCAGGCCACGAATGAAGATCGGGGCCTCTGACAATGCAGACCGCCGACCCTCCGCATCGCCACAGGCAAAAAAGGAACCCAGCTCTCGCTGCAAACGCCCGTCCTCACAGCCAGCCCCGCCGAAACTGACCGCCTTGCCGGGACGCTCCCCCTCAAATCCATCCCCCCCGCCTCATCCATTGGCTCCCGCGCGTGAGCCAATGAATTCAAACGATGCTCTGCTGCCTCAGCCCCCCCCCTCCCCCTTTACCTCCAAAGCCGGGACCACGCACCACGCCGCCTGCCCGGTTAAATGCGGTTCGCGGGTAAGTGGCCCCGCGGCCTTCTCGGTTCTGCATAGGATTGGCACAGTTTCACTTTTTCCAAGGTTCAAGTTAGCATAAAAACATTGACATCTTCCCAAGGCCAGTGCCTAGTCAGATCTTGCTCCCTGGTTCTCCTTCATGTCTCTTTCTTGTTTCATTTTGTGTTATCTGGTTTCCTTAGCAAAGCACACTGGATTAGCAACATTTTGTTTTACACTCAGGATTTTCTTCATGCTGTCAGCAATTCATTCTTTTAACCTGATTCTTCTGCTGGCCTAACTGTGGTCAAGGGCCTCAGACAGGCCTATGGCCTGTATCTAGGCCTGCCTCACAGGCCTAGCTACATAAGCACTGTCCCGTCTGTCCCAACTTGGGTCTGAATCCCAACAGAAGGAATAATGCAGTTATGTTGTTAAGTGCCGTTGAGTCTGTGTCCACTCATGGCGACCCTCTGGATAGTTGCCCTAAACTATGTTCATGCTTCAGTCAGGCAGCTCATTATTAGAGTAACACCCATAGCTGCTGTTATTGTATTGATCCATCTCATTGCTGGCCTTCCTCGCTTGCATTGACCTTCTACCTTGCCAAGCATGATATCTTTCTCTAATGATCTCTCTCTTCGCATGATGTGTCCAAAGTATGAAAGTCAAAGTATTGTCATCTGAGCTTCTAAAGAAAGCTCGAGTTTTGATGATCTCTAGTACTGACTGGTTTTGTTCTTTAGGCAGTCCATGGTATACATGGTATTTGTCACCAGCACCATAATTCAAAGGCATCAATTGTCTTCCTATCTATATTTTTCACTGTCCAACTTTCACATCCATAAGAGTTTATTGAAAATAGCATGGCTTGAACAAGTCGAATTTTGTATGGAGAAAGACATCTCTGCTCTTGAGAATCTTATCTAGGTCCTTCTTAGTGTAATGGGGAAGATCCGTCCCTTGCTATGCAGTCAGAGGAAACTGAGGAAAGTACGTCAGATTCTGACACCCAAGCAAGCACATGGCTGCAGGTTGCCAGGGGAGATATAAACAAACCCAGCCACGAGTGCAGCAGCCCCGCTCAAGTTGCAAACATTCCCCGTGCCCTGAGTGCAATAGGAATCACCTGGGTGGGGGTGGAACGAAGCTAAGCCCTAAGGAAGATAAAAAGCACTCATTAGAAAGCAGTGAGGGTTCTGGAAGGGGTTCTGGAAAGAGAACTGGAACTGGATCTGGACTTGGATCTGGGAGGAGTTCTGGTGGAGCAGCTGTGAGCTCCAGCAGCAGAGCTAGAATGGGAACAAACATTGGAACAGAGGAAAAAGGAGAGCAGTTAGAAGGACTGATAGCAGAGAGGCCGAGAGTGATTTAAGCAGCCCTGAGAACCGACCAGGGAAAGCTTCAGCTGAAAAGGTACAGAGAACTCAAACCCAAAGACTACAGGAAAGCTACTCTCAGTTACAGCCTTGTGTTGAAGGTAACTAGAGAGAAAAGCCACGCAGAAAGTCAGTTTGGGAGTGCCCAGAAGCTTCGGTGAGAGGAAGGTACAAATCTCTGAACTCTGCTGATATTGAAAAGGCACTGCCGAGTAAACCTTACAGGCAAAAGCCTGACAGTGGTCTCTGTAAAAGAAACAGGGAGAAAACAAAGAAAATCAGTTTTCTCTTGGATAGTGAAGCTCTCCAGGACTCTCTTAAATGTAAAGAGAATTGTTTTAAATCCCTGTGTGAATGTGTTCCCATGTATCCAGTGGGGGAAGGGCTGGAGGATATGCAAGTTGAATCCATAGATGAATGTATAATTGATGAGCCTATGGATTGTACACTGACTATAGCAGATAACGTAGAATCACTTTGCTGAGTTGGATGTATAAAGCTGTAGGAACAGCATTGAGAAGCAAAGTGAGCATTGCTGCATTTGAAAAGGAGCGTTTATTGACTCCTCTGTTAAAGGACTGTATAGTGAAAGCTGGAAGAAAAAGGAGTTATTTTTCTTCAGTTCCTGATTTACTTTTCTTTGTACCAGAAGCATGGTTATTTTGTCCTAAGTTCTTTGTGCTTACCAAACCCCGGGACGGGGAAATAAAACCTCATTTTGACCTTACTACCTTGCTTACATCTATTCCTCTGCTTGGGGAGTGTTTGGGACTTCATTACCCAGAGGGTGTGTACTACTACGCCTGCACAACCCCCACTTCCTGGCTCAGGATATTCACCAGCCCGACCCTCTCCGCATGCTCTAGGACCCAGGGTAGGCCACTGGTGACATTAGCCATTCTGCCAAGAGCAATGCATCATATTTCTTGACTACTTCTCCTTTCTTAATTGATAGTTGATCTAAGTCAGGGGTCTCAAACACGCGGCCCGCGGGCCGCATGCGGCCCGCGAGAGACCCTTGTGCGGCCCGCGATGCATAGGGGGGAAAAAAAAAAAACCGGCTGCTGCTGCCGCCGCTGCCGTAGCCGGCAATAGCAGCAATATCGCAAGTCCCGCGGGCTCCCCCCCACCCGGCAGATCCCTTCCTGCTTGCCTGCCAATGCTGCCAGTTCTCCGCTTCGGCTTTCAGAGCCGCGAAGGGAGAACTTCTCCCTCGCGACTCTGTTAAGCTCGCCGGGGCAGATGGGAAATTTCCCATCTGCCCCAGCGGGCTTAACAGAGTCACGAGGGAGAAGCTCTCCCTTCGCGGCTCTGAAAGCCGAAGCGGAGAACTGGCAGGCAAGCAGGAAGGGATCTGCCGGGTGGGGGGGAGCCCGCGGGACTTGCGATATTGCTGCTATTGCCGGCCACGGCAGCGGCGGCAGCAGCAGCAGAAGCCGGGTTTTTTTTAAAGTTTAATTTTCCCGGGGGGGGGAGGGAGCAGGACTTGATGGGGGGGGGGAGCAGGACTTGATGTGTGCCTGGGGGGGAGCAGGACTGGATGTGGGGGGGAGCAGGACTTGTGGGGGGGGGGGAGCAGGACTTGTGGGGGGGGGGAGCAGGACTTGATGTGGGCTGGGGGGGGTAGTACTGAAAATGGGGTGATGGGGGTTAGGACTGGTAATGGACAGATGGGGGTTAGGACTGGAGGTGGTCTGACTGGGGGCCTAAGACTGAAAATGGGGTTATGGGGGGGCTAAGAATGAAGATGGGGCGATGGAAGGGTTAGGCCTGGAAGTGGGCTGTTGGGGGCTTAGGACCGATAATGGGCTAGGGGGGGGGCTAGAACTGGTAATGGACTGGGGGGGGTGCTATGACTGGAAATGGGCCGAGTAGAAGGGGGAGCTTGAACTGCAAATAGCTGATGGGGACAGGGTCTTGGAATGGTAATGGGCTGAGTGGAAGGGGGCTTGGAATGGAAATGGGCTGATGGGGAGGGGGGCTTGGAAAGGAAATGGGCTGTGAGGGGAGGGAGCTAGGACTGGAAATGGGCTGATGATGCGGGGACTAGAAGGGAGCGGATGCTGGGTTGGGCAGGAGCTAGAAGGGAGTTGATGTTGGGGGACGATTAGAATGGGATGGGGCTGGGAGAGTGAAATGGAGAGGGGAAATATATTTTGTGTGGGAGGGAAGAAAAATCTACAATTGGCCGGGTATTGGGAGAGTAAGTGGGGATTGAGGATGGAGGGGTAAAATTTGAGTGGATGAAATAGGAATGAGGAAAGAGCAAAAGGAGAATGATTAGTATGTTAAAGCAGATGTAGAGAGAATGGAAAAAAACTAGGAAAGAAGAAAGGAGAAATGGACAGCAGACGATGGAGAGTTAGCAGAAGACACAAAGAAACCAGAAGAAAGTGACTGGAACAATTGCAACTGAAAAAAAAATGCACAAAAGGTAGAAAAATATCTCTTTATTTTGAATTTATTAACTGAAATATGTCAGCTCTTGGAAATGTGCGTCTTTAACGTCTGCACTTTATTTAATACAAGAGGAAATCAATGTATAGTTTTATTTCTACAGTGTTGTACATTCTAAGTTTGGCTTTTGGGGTTCCCAGTTTAATTGTCTTCCTGTTTCTAAATTGTGATTCCTTGTTTGGTGATGGTGTATGTTCTGCATGTGTAACTGAGCTGAGGTATTCTGTTTATGTAATTCCTATTTGACATTGCCACTTGTTCTCTTTCCCGAGTAGGTCATGTATTGTTATTCTCTGAAATGTGTTGATTTAATATTTGCAGTGTTGCCTTTTGATAGTTAGGGTATGGTGCTTTGTGAGTCCTGGTAGTGCTGTTAGGACACGGCAGGTTTGCTATGGGTTCTAAATGGGCAGTGTTTCTAGTAGTTCCTAATGTGCCTGGCGGTTGGCACTGGTTTATAGTAATGTAGAAATCTTTTAGTCTTTCTTTATCCATACACTCATTAAGAGGCATGTTTACTAAAAGTTAGTGTATGGTAACATTATGCAAATATTTATGCAAATGATGCCCTTATGCAAATGATACCCTTATGCAAATGAGGCCTGCGTCTTGTGCGGCCCCCGGGTTACTCTACAAGTCCTCATTTGGCCCTCAAAGCAATTTGAGTTTGAGACCCCTGATCTAAGTTGATTAAAGTTTTTAGCTATTTCTTCTCCATTAACAATGCACTTATTGATTTTGCCAGTTGTCAGGCTCTTTGCCTTTTACATTAAGGGGCAGGCCCATTTTAAAACTATGTTCCTTGATCTTGAGAAGCCAGTATGTGATGGTATCAGCACTGCAAAAATTGTTGTCTTCCACCAATCTTCACAACTCAGTTCTCTTCATACAGTTCTGCTTCTCTGATGATTTGTTCTGCATATAAATTAAGAACATAAGAACATAAGATATGCCATACTGGGTCAGACCAAGGTCCATCAAGCCCAGAATTCTGTTTCCAACAGTGGCCAATCTAGGTCACATGTACCTAGCAGTTTCCCCAAGAGACACAAGTTCCACAATGCTTGTACTGGGTCAAGCATTGATATCTTCGGTCACTTCTTAATAATGGTTTATGGACCTTTCCTCCAGGAACTTGTCCAAACCTTTTTTAAACCCAGCTACACTAACAGCCTTTACTACATCCTCCGGTAACAAATTCCAGAGTTTGATTACACGTTGAGTGAAAAAATATTTTCTTTTATTAGTCTTAAATAGTTTACCCTGTAGCTTCATTGCATGTCAGCACTCCAATCCTCCTAAACAACTGTATGTATATAAAATGTGTTTTTAGCACCACTGTAAATAGCCCACCTTGTACATAGCTCAAACAAATCAAGCACCCAACACAGCCCTCACACAACTAAGTTTCATCCTCACTGCATGTACAACACACACACTTTACCTGATTGCTTGCTGTGATACCACCTTGATTATTAAGATAAGGCGGTTTAGAAATACTGTTAAATAAATAAAATAAATAAAATAAAATGTCCCCTAGTCTTTCTATATTCTGATAAGGTAAACAATCGATCTACGTTTACCCGTTCCACTCCATTCATTAATTTATAGACTTCTATCATATCTCCCCTCAGCCGTCTCTTTTCCAGGTTAAAGAGCCCTAACCTTTTTAGCCTTTCTTCATAGGAGTATCCTTCCATCCCCTTTACCATTTTGGTGGCTCTTCTCTGTACCTTTTCTAAAATCGCTATATCCTTTTTAAGATACGGCGACCAGAATTGCACACAATATTCAAGGTGCGGTCTCACCATGGAACGATATAGAGGCATTATAATATCTTTTGTTTTATTTTCCATTCCTTTCCTTATCATACCTAGCACTCTATTTGCTCTCTTGGCCGCCGCTGCACACTGGGCCGAGGGTTTTAACATGGTATCCACAATGACGCCTAAATCTTTTTCCTGGGTGGTGGTTCCTAATGTGGAACCTTGCATCGTGTAACCATAGTTAGGGTTGTTCTTCCCTAGGTGCATAACCTTGCACTTGTCCACATTAAATTTCATCTGCCATTTTGATGCCCAGTCTTCCAATTTATCAAGATCCTCTTGCAATTTTTCACAATCCTCTTGGGTTTTAACAACTTTAAATAGTTTTGTCTCATCTGCAAATTTGATAACTTCACTCGTTATTCCACTTTCCAGGTCATTTATGAATATGTCAAAAAGCAGCGGACCCAGCACAGATCCCTGGGGTACACCACTATTCACCTTTCTCCATTGGGAAAATTGGCCATTTAGCCCTACCCTCTGCTTTCTATCTTTTAACCAGTTCCTGATCCAAAATAGTACATTGCCTCCTATCCCATGACTCTTTAGTTTTGCCAAAAGTCTCTGATGAGGGACCTTGTCAAAGGCTTTCTGAAAGTCCAGGTACACAATATCAACCGACTCACCTTTGTCCACCTGTTTATTCACTCCTTCAAAAAAACATAACAGATTAGTAAGACAAGATCTTCCTTGTCTAAAGCCATGTTGGCTGTCTCCCATTAGGTTGTGACTATCTACATGCTGAGTAATTTTATTCTTTATGATGGTTTCTACTATTTTTCCCGGTACTGACGTCAGGCTCACCGGTCTGTAGCTTCCCGGATCACCCCTGGAACCCTTTTTAAAAATTGGTGTTACATTGGCGATCCTCCAATCTTCAGGTATTAGAGATGATTTTAATGATAGTTCACAGATTACTGATAGCAGTTCTGCAATCTCATATTTCAGTTCTTTCAACACCCTTGGATGTATACCATCCGGCCCAGGTGATTTGCTACTCTTCAGTTTATCTAATAGTTGTAAGACATCTTCCCGATGTATCGATATTTCCTTCAATTCTTCCGCACCTTTAAATACCACTTCAGTCATGGGTAACATCCCTACATCTTCCTCAGTAAAGACCGAAGCAAAGAATTCATTCAGTCTCTCCGCTATCGCCTTGTCGCCTCTTAGTGCTCCTTTAACCCCTTTATCATCTAATGGACCAACTGACTCTCTCACAGGTTTTTTGCTACGAATGTACTTGAAAAGGTCTTTATTTCGCGTTTTTGCTTCCGCAGCAAGCTTCTTCTCAAATTCTCTCTTTGCCTGCCTTATCAATGCCTTGCATTTGACTTGCCAGTGCTTGTGCTGTTTCCAGGTTTCGTCGTTTGGCTCTTTTTTCCATTTCCTGAAAGATGCTTTTTTGGCAACAGCCTCTCTGACCTCACCTTTAAACCATGCTGGCAGTTTTTTGGACTTCCTTCCACTTTTCTTAAAGCGTGGAATACAGCTGGTCTGGGCTTCCAAGATAGTATTTTTCAACAACACCCAAGCTTGATGTACGTCTTTAACCTTCGCAACTGCTCCTTTTAGTTTTTTCTTAACTGTTTTCCTCATTTTATCATAGTCTCCCTTTCGAAAGTTAAAAGCTAGTACTGTGGATTTCCTTACTATTAAACAGTTAGGGGGAAAGTATACAGCCTTGTGGTACGTACGCCATTGCTGATTTTTCAACTATTCTGTTTCACCTTGTTCTGTTCTCTTGCACAACCTTTATGTTGATCCAGAATCAACATTTTGATCAGGTGTTCTGGTATACCCATGCTGCTTAATGTAGCTGTTTCTCATAGTTTACAAAGTCAATAGCCTCACTATAGTCAATAAAACCCATATTCTTTTCTCTTTTCTCCGTGATGTCTCTCGTTCCTCGCCCTTTCCTGAACCCTGCTTGCACTTCAAGTAGTTCTCATTCCAGGTATGGTTGTAGTCTCTGCTGAATAATCTTGAGTAGACTCTTTCTAGCATGTGGGATCAGAGCAGTCAATTGGAACACCTTTGTTTAGTATTGATATAAACACAGATTTTTTTCCAGTCAGTTAGCCATGATGGTTTCCATATTTCCTGGCAGAGCCTTGTAAATATGGTAACAACTGCATCCGATTGCTGTAAGACTTCAGTGGGAATGCCATTAATGCTCGGTGCTTTGTTCTTTGATAAGGCTTTCAGTGCTGCTTCGACGACTTCTTTCATCACCAATGATTCCTGATCATAAGGTACAGGTTAAAATAGCTGTTGGTCCACTTCATCTTTAAGGTATAATGAGTCTGTATATTTTTTTCTACCTTTTCTTGATCATCTCAGCATCATTCAACATAGATCCTTGAACATCTTTAGCATTCCAATTTGAAGATGGAATTTTTTCTTTAACTCTCATAGCTTTTGGGAATAGTTTAAGGACAACAAACCTTTTTATTAGGAAAGTAAGTAAATGTAAAAGGAAAACGAGGCTACTATGGTTCTCAAAAGAAATAGCTGAAGAGGTTAAGAAAAAGGTGGCCTTCATAAAATATAAGAGATTACAGGAAGACAAGCATCAATATTCAGAAAAGCTTAGAGAAGCTAGGAAAGTAGTCTGGAAAGCAAAGATACAAATGGAAGAAAAAATAGCCAACATGGTAAAATGGGGGGCACAAAACATTTTTCAGATATATTAGTGAGAGGAAGAAATGCAAAAGTGGTATTTTCGGACCGAAGAGTGAAGGGAAAAGAATATGTAGTAGCTGATGAGGGCAAAACAGAATTGCTTAACAAGTGTTTCTGTTCTTTTCACAGACAAAGGGCCAGGAACAGGACCTCAGAAAACACAGACAAATAGGAACAGAGGTGAAATGGATCTTGAACAATTTTCAGAGGACTGCATTAGTAAGAGCTAGGTAAACAAAAAGTAGACAAAACAATGGGGCCGGATGGGATGCATTAGAGAGTGCTGAGGAAACGAAATTCTAGCAGTTACACTGACCATTTCAGTGCTGCTTTAGTCTGGCATGGTCCCAGGAAACTGGAGAAAGGCGCATGTGGTCCCTTTACACAAAAGTGGAAGTAAGGATGAGTTTAGGAACTACAGGCCAATTAGTCTGACATCTCTGGTGAATAAACTAATGGAAAGGCTGTTAAAACAGAGGATAGTGAGGTCTCTGGAATCCAGTGACTTGAGGATTCAAGGCAACATGAATTTCAGAGAGGCATTCTTGTCGGACAAATCTCATTTATTTCTTTGACTGGGTGACCAGAGAGCTCTAGATGTGGTGTACTTAGATTTCTGTAAAACCTTTGACATTGTTCCACAGAGGCGACTTATAAATAAATTGAATGCCCTAGGAATGGACCCTAATGCGAATGGGTTAGAAATTGGTTGAGTGGAAGATGACAAAGGGCGTTTATTCAGAGTAGAAGGATGTTACCAGTGATGTGCCACAGGGATTTGTCCTTGGTTCAATTCTTTTTAACATTTTTGTAAGTGATATTGCATAAGGGCTATCAGGTAAGATTTGCCTCTTTGCGGATGATACCAAAATCTGCAATAGAGTAGACACCCAGGAAGGTGTAGAGATAACATGAGGATAAATTTAGCGAAGCTTGAAGAATGGTCGAGAATCTGACAGCTGAGATTTAATGCTAAAAAATACAGGGTCATGCATTTGGGCTGCAAAAATCCAAGGGAGCAGTACAGTGTAGTGGACAAAGTGCTTCTGTCCATGAAAGAAGAGCGGGACCTGGACATGATTGTTTCGGATGATCTTAAAGTGGCTAAATAGGTAGAAAAGGCGACGGTGAAAGCCAGAAGGATACTTGAGTGAATAGGGAGAGGAATGGCCAGAAGGGAAAAGGAAATGAAAGTGCCTCTGTATAAGTCTTTGGTGAGACCTAATTTAGAGTATTGTGTGCAATTCTGTAGACCACACCTTCAAATGAATATAAACAGAATGAAGTCAGTGCAGAGGGTGGCTACCAAAATGGTCAGTGAGCTTTGCCATAAGGCATATGGAGAAAAACTTAGATCTCAACATATATACTCTGGAAGAAAGTCTGGAGAAGGAAGATATAATCGATACTTTAAATACCTCTGTGGCATAAATACATAGGAGGACAGCCTCTTTCAGCTGAAAGAAAGCTCTGCAATGAATGCGCATAGGATGAAGGTGAAAAAAAGAGAGACTCAGACTAGAGATTAATTTGCAGAAATATTTTTTTACAGAAAGAGTGGTGGATGCATGGAATAGTCTCCCAGTAGAGGAGGTAGAGATAAAAACTGTATCTGAATTCAAGAAAACACAGGACAAACAGAGGATCTCTAAAGGAAAAAAGTACTGTGGAACTTCGTGTTTTGTATGGAAAGACAGACTGGGTAGGCCATATAGTCTTTATCAGTTATCATATTTTTATGTTCTATTTTGAATGTATTTCCCATTTGGATAATTATAGGGTCCTGTGATATGTTTGGCATAACTTGTACCATGCTTTTTTGCAGAGGTTTGTGCCATTTTCTTCCATTATGGATTCCGTTTGGAATTCACGCTTTAAAAGTTTTTATTGCACCTTGGATGGTTTGTGGAAGGTAAAAATCAGATGGGTGGGACAGTTTTCTTTTAATAAGTCATCTTTCAGAAATAGGGGTTGGAAATATTTTGATAATTTTCCTTAGGTATTCTTGTTCTGGGTTAAAAGTTACAAGTGATACACTTTCCATGGTTTTTTTTTCCTTTGTATTTCAGTAGGTTCTCTGGGTGTTTTGAGTGAGGATACAGCTTTCTTGGAGATCATTTTGGGTTGATGGCTCTTTTGTTTGAAGGATTCTGATAGGGCTTTAATTAAATGATCAAATATTTTAACACTTACAAAAGTACTGAATAAAGACATTGGTTTCCTTATTACCAGACATAAGCTTTGACATGCAAAGGGCTACTGGCTCCTCACCTATGCCTTTTATTGCAATTTAATGACGGATGCAGATTACCTAAAATCAGACAGGACCTGTAATGATGCCATCTGGCTGCAGGAACATCGTGAACAGACCAGTCAAGAAGAGCAAGTGGGATTTAGGCCATATCGGGACTGCACCAATCAAATATTCACCATTTGTCAACTGGTGGAGGAAAGGATCGGGTGTGGAAAGTGAACCATTATCGTCTTCATTGACTTCAAATCTGCATTTGACTGTGTTCACTGGCCCACCCTCTGAAGGGCACTAGAGAAACAAACGTGCCACTGAAGATCATCCAACTTCTTTGAGCATCATACAAAGGCTCAACCAGTAGCATGCGGATCCAAAATGAGCTACCCAAGGAATTTCCTATCCAAACTGGAGTCCACCAGGGAGATGTCACCTCACCCCTGCTTTTCAATATTGTGATCAATGCAATAATGTGAGAAACATTCAAGGACAGATGCAGGCTCAAGTACAGTGTGAACAACTTCCTGACCGACTTGATGTTCGCAGATGACAGTGCTATATTTGCTGACATGGATGCAGAGACCACAGACATCCTTTTCCATATTACCTGCATCGCCTAATTTTACGGCCTAAGAATGTGGACAAGACCAAAGTTATGACCACAGATGGAACACAGGCCATTGTTCACCTCGATGGAATTCAAATTGAGCAGGTCCAAGAATTCAAATACCTGGGATCGGTGGTACAGGAGATGAAGGTGGTATCCACCAGTGAAGTCTTCAGCAGGCTTGGCCAAGCAGCAGTAGCATTTGCCTCACTCAAATGGTGCCTCTGGAAGAAGGCCAGTATCTCCACCAAGACCAAAATTCGCCTCTTCCGAACACTGATACTGTCAATTCTCCTGTACGTATCGGAAACATGACTCTTATTATTTATTTATTTTTTCATTTATTTAGCGTCTCTTATATACCGTGCTCTTTAGAATCAGTGCGGTTTACATATAACAAAAATTTGTGCAGTGCAGGCAGAACCTACATTGGACTTACAATGAACAGGGGTAACTATGTACAGACAAAAACTGGCTGTCACCGGCTACATGAGCAGCTCAACTATTTACAGGTTGGCATGTTGATATGTATGCATTGTTCCGGTCGAGGGTATTGGGATCTAGAGGGTGGGGCTGCAGATGTGCGTAGCAGCTGCATTGGGGATGTCAGCCTGGTTCCCGAGTGGGACTGGCTGTGAGGCGGCATCTGAGTCGGTAAAATGCTGGAGGAAAAGGTGGTGCTTTAATGACTTTCTAAACTGGACGAGGTCAGTGATGGCACAGTTGGCCGGAGGCAGGGCGTTCCAGGATGTGGGCGCATACAATGCGAAGGCTCTGTTTCTTGTTGCCTGTGAACACTTTGTAATCGCCTTTGGGAGTAACAGAGTGTTGGTGGCTGCTGCTCTCCTAGCTTTGTTGAGGGAGGTGGTCTGGATAAGATCTGTGAGGGAGGTGGAGGAGCACTTCTTGATGGCTTTGTAGGTCATCAGGAGAACCTTGAAGGAGAGTCTACTATGGACCGGCAGCCAGTGCAGATGTTTCAGAACTGGGGTTATATGTTCTTTCCTGGAGGCTCCATGCAGGAATCTGGTGGCTGCATCATTGCCAGCTGCAGAGGATTGAGTGTGCTCTTCGGGAGTCCATGGAGTATTGCATTAGCATAGTCAAAATGTGGGATTACTAGGGCTTGGTAGTCTGTCCGGAAGTCTTCTGGCTTGAGCAGCTGTCGCAGGTGACAGAGTGTCCGAATTTTGTGGTAGACCGCTTTGACCATGTTGCTTATCTGGGCTTTCATGTTGAGCTGTTGGTCTAGCATGACCCCTAGGTACCGTATTGTGGGCTTGCTAAGGAACTCTGCATCCCACACCTTCAGAGAAGTGGGCGGGGTGAAAGCTGGGTTCCTGGAGACAAATAGGACCTCGGTTTTGTTGAAATTTATTCTGAGCCTCTGCGTGTGTAGCCAGTCTGTGATGGCATCGAAGCAGGTGGATAGTGGAGAGAGATGGGCATATATAGCAAAACATCATCGTTGTAGACTAGGCAGTTGATAATGAAGGAGCGGATGAGGTTGCAAATGGGCTGCATGTAAACGTTGAACAGTAGGGCTGAAAGTGAAGATCCCTGTGGCACGCCTTTCTCTTGTGGGAGAGGTGTAGAGGTAGCAGAGCCAGTCAAACATGCTGCCATCTGTCTGCTAAGTATGATGCACACCAGGTTAGCGCTGACCCATGGATGCTCTTCTCTTTGAGGTGTGTTAAGGGTATTTCGTGGTTAACGGAGTCAAAGGCTGCAGCAATGTCCATGAAGATCAGGGCAAACCCTTGTCTGATATTATCCAACCCGATGGTCAATGAGTTGAATAGAGTGGTCAATAGGGTATCGACGCCATGTGACTCCCTGAATCCATGCTGGCACGGGTCGAGGGGTGCACTAGACTCGATGTGGTGCTGGAGCTGGTGTTGGACGACCTTCTCAATAATTTTTGCCAGAAGGGGGATGCTCGATATTGGCCTGTAGGAGTCCATCTTGGTAGGTCCAACTTGTTGTTTTTTAGTAGCGGTCTGATAGCTGTTTGCTTCAAGCTCTGAGGGAAGGTCCCAGTGGAGAATGAAAGCTCTGAGTTTGGTCAGGAAAGGGCTGAGATCAGCACGCAGTGATTTTATCCAAAATGCTGGACAAGGGTCATTAGGTGCTGTGGTGGAGTTTATGGCTGTGATAATGTCTTGAATGCCTTTCTCTGTCGGGGCCAAAAAGATTGTGATGACGTACTGGGTGTCCTTCGTGGCTGGCGTCAAGGAAGGTGAAGGGGTCGGTTGGGGTGCCCCGCTGGCGGTGGAGAAGTCTGTGGTCATAGTGGTCTGGTTCATTTTAGCGCGCAGGTATTCAGCGTACTCCTGTGTGTCGGGAAGGCTAGGTTGAGTAGGGGAAGGCTCTTTTGTTAGGGTCTTGACTAAGCTGAAGAGTTTGTGCGGCTTATTCAGGGAGCGCTGCAATATCTCGGCATGGAATTGCTTCATTCTTGCTGTTACTGCTGCACGGTGCCTTCCTAGATGATCAGTGTATGATTTGTGGTTCTCAGGTGACCGTGAGCGACGCCAGTGTCTCTCAAGCTTTCTAAGGTGGATCAGTGACATCTGTAGCTCGGGGGAATACCAGGCAGCATTCTCTCTTCTTCCTGGAGGCTTATTTGAGGGGGGTAGATGGGCGATGGCATCCAGGCTTGTTTTCCATGTGGAGACCATCTCGTTGAGACTGTGTGCTGGCAGGTTACGGAGAGGCTGGGCTCTGTCCAGAATTTCCTCTTTGTTGAATGGCCGGAAACGTCTTGATACCGCGGGGGCCTTAGCTGAGGACTGGGGGCTAATGTGGTCGGGGTGTGTTGCCATCCGAAATCTGATCAGGCTGTGATCTGACCATGGCACTGGGCTAATGGAGGGTTCAATGAGCAGCACCAGGTTGTGCCTGGTGTCCAGGACTGCCTGCGGGGCGAAGATCAGGTCCAGCATGTTTCCTTTTGCATGGGTGGGGGCATCGATTATTTGTTTATTTCCAAATTCTTTGAGAGCCTCAAGGAAGGCCTTGGTGTGGGTGTCTTGGAGAGCAGGGAAGTTGAGATCACCCAGCACCCAGTTTGGCCTACAAGTGTTTTGGGGTTGCAGGCGAGGTTGATTATTCTGAATAGTACATCCGGGGAAGAGGAGGGAACTCTGTAAACCAGGTTGATGGTGCTGTACTTATTTGCTATGGTAATGGAGTCGAGGTGTGAGGTGCTGCTAGATGAGATCAGCTGGAATCGTAGGTCTGTCTTGGTCAGGATGAGTGCTCCTCCACCTCTTCGGTCAGCCCTGTGGCAGGAGTGGATGGAGAAGTTGGGGGGGACAAGCTGGTGAAGGACTGTATCTGCGGTGGACAGCCATGTTTCAGTGATGAATAGGATATCCAGGTTGTGTGGATACCAGGTCAGCTACAGCTGGCCATTTCTTCCGGACCGATTGTGCATTTATAAGGGCAAACTTCAGGTTGCAGGAATGTGTTTGCTTCACCCGCTGGGGATGTTTGGCTTGCTGGAGGGAGACATAGATGAGGTGTGGGCACGGCGTGTGTTTACCCCCTGCTGGTGGATGTTGGGGGGGGGCCAGACTACCTCCTCCCCGAGACATGGAGGACTGGGATGGGATTGTGGGAGGATGTGAGGCGAGGGTGCCGTGTAGGAGACCTAAGAGAATGCAGCAGCTGGTTAAGGTACCAGGGTAGGGCTTCATCATGGGTATTGGTATTGAGGTGCAGGCATTTAGTATATCAGGCAGTGTTTCATGCAGAGAGTAGCGGTCTAGCATGGGCTAAAGAGACGCACTACAGTGGTGTGCAAAAGTCTGTAATCACTTGTAAATTTGACATTTTTTCAACTTCGTGACCTTATATCTTAATTTCTTTTTCCTCCCAGTGGCTTTTTCTATGTATCTTATGATAAGTGATAGATTTGGCTATTAGGGCCAACTTTTAGTATTGGTTTGGCCCTTATTTTCTGAGTTTGTTACCCATAGTTGTCCTGTTGATAGATTTTCTGTGAAAATCGCGTAATGTACATTGTTGGCCAACGATATATTATTGTAAGTATGCTTTAAAATATTATGGATGCACGCCAGGTTTCCTTCAAATTAATGTCTGTGGCCTTAAAAAAGGCAGTTTTTATGTGTCAGTGATGGCTCAGTATTTGATGGGCCACCCTTTGTTTTGGGGTTAATAAAAGGGGTTTGTTTAAACCTGAATTCCTGCCAGTCTTGGTATCTGTTCTTTTTGTGCCTATATATCCTACAGATACTTTGCTGCTTCTTTTTGTTCTACCTCAGTATTTGATGGGCCACCCTTTGTTCTTGAACACTTGACTGCACCTTGTCGGCATTGAATGAACCAGTCTGACAAGGTGATCGTTGGTGACAACGCGGTTCCAAGCTGCAGTGAGTGACTCAATCAACTCACGCTTTGATGTCGGATGCCTCTTGGATATTTCCAAGGCCACCTTGTGACACAGGTTCTTGATTGGATTCAGATCTGGAGACTGGGCAGGCCAGTCCATTGACTTGATGTTGTTCCGCTTCTTCCAGCTGATCACCTGTCTGGAGCGATGGCAGGGTGCATTGTCATCTTGGAACAGGAACTGGCCAGGAAACTGCTGGTGTGCTGATGGCACCACGCACTTTTGCAGTATGGTGATGTACTTGGCCCCGTTAACCATTCCATCGATGATGTGACGACGTCCAATGCCACTGGCAGCCATGCAGCCCCAGACCATGACCTTCAAAGGATGCTTCACAGTGAAGTTGGGACACTCAGGCTTGAATTCCTCTCCAGGAAATCTCCTCACATAGGTGTGGGCCTGGTTACCAAACAGGCAGAAGGTGCTTTCATTGCTGAATAGCACCTTTTCTGACATTTCAGTCGACCAGGTTGAGTGCTTCCTCACCCACACAATCTGGTTGTGCCTTTGTATGTCAGTCATCAGTGGCTTATTCTGTGTTTTGCAGCCCCGGAGACCAAACTGCAGGCACCGGCGATGAACTGTTGATGAGCTGACACTGACCTCACTCTTGTCTGACCACTCTCGAAGTAGCTGAGGAGAGGTCAACTTGCGATTAGTCAGTGAAATGCATCGTAGTGCGCGGTCCTGGCGTGATGTTGATGCACGTGGACGACCTGAACAAGGCTTGTCCACCACTGAACCCGTTTCTTCTTCTGTACAATCTTAACTACAGCGCTTTGACTGCAGCCAGCTTTCCTGGCTATCTGATGGCTTGAAAATCCTTCCTCGCTCATAAAGGACACATGAACACGCTCCTCCAACTTCAGGGTCAGAGTCATCTTCATGGTCGATCCAGAAAGCGTATGAAATTCAAAAATTCCGTGCGTTTTTATAGCTGCACTGTTGGCTAGATATGTGCATTGTGATTGGTTAGTGAAACCAGCCTCCTGATTGGTCAGAAATAACGTGTGCATATTGGATAATCTCGATCCAGTTTTAAGCAGGATCCACAAAAATCGCAGTAGCTATCTCCCAGTGTCTGTAAAGTATTTAAATTGGAAGCAAGGAATGGAAAAAAGTCAACTCTAATAGCCAAATGTATCCCTTTTAACATGGTAGAAAGATGAATATGCTGGGCTAACGCAAAATTTAAAAAAAAACGTTAAAGTACGAAAAACGAAAAACTCACAAGTGATTCCAGACTTTTGCACACCACTGTATATAGTACAGATCTAGCTTGGTATAAAATAGACAATCCTAGATAGTCTTTGCAGTGTAGCATCACTATATAGCACTGGATGGAGTCTATGACGGTGTAACAGCACTATACAGCACAGGTTTAGATTGGTTTAACATAGACAGCACTAGATGGTATATGACAGTGTATCAGCTACCAGCTACAACGTGTACTGGTATACTGGAGCAGTCTCCCAAACTCATGGATGAGGCTCCGGTTGGTAACAACTGAAGCTCTTGCGGGAGTTCGGGTGGAAGCTTCGCGCAGTTATCATTAGGGTTGATCACTGCTGACCTTAGTACTCGACCGTTTCTTGCAGTGGCTTTGTTGGGGCCCGTGCCTAAGGGCCATGCCAAAGGGCCCTCTGGCGAGGCCCTCAGGTGCGGGCCCGCCCGGTGGTGCTTGTTTTAAAATATCCCGCCGACTGCCCCGATTGGGCAGCTCGGTGCCACATGGAGGAGGGAGGCGGAGCGATCAGTCGGTTGGCCCCGGCAGCTCGATCCTCTCTGGGAAAGCTATGGCTGGGGGCTGGAGGGGCGGCTGCTTCGGTGTGCGATCTGCTCCAACATGACTTAGACATCGCATTTGAAAGACTGAGTTAGTTCAAGACAGATTTTGGGTGTCTCTCTTTGTGATTGCCATCAAAATGAGACAATTTGGACAAGGTACAACCATCAGTCGAAGAACAAATCCAAAAACACAGACTGAGCTGGTTTGGCCACATTTGCAGCATGAACATCAGTTGGCTGCTGAACAAACTCCCCTGGTGAAAGTGACCTGTCCACTGGAGGGTTCAACGAGCAACACCAAAGAAAATGTGGCTCAAACACATCAAGAAAGAGACCAAAGGAACCAATGACTGACCATCAATGAGGCAGAAATGTTGCCACTGATTGCCAAGGTTGGAAGTGTATTGTGAGCAGCAGCACATGGAATCCAGCAGCACCTACAGCAGCATATTGGCTGAGAGGACTGCCTTCTCTTCAAATGCCAGCTAGGGATTAAAGAAGAAGGTAAAATAAGGCAGTCTAAAGTTTTGTTTCAAATCGGGTTTGAAGGGAGATGGTTTTCATTCTCTAATCTTATAGGACATGAAGATGTAAGTGGGAGTAGATAGGCAGATATTATGGCCTTCCAGTGTAGAAACGTCATATGGTCATGTTGTAATATTGTAAAACATATTTGATTGGCCATCAGAAGCCAGTGCTTAGCAACAAGTAAAGGTGTAACTGAATTGGGTATCTCAGCTTGGTATAACAATTTTACTGCCTTGTTTTGGGTATTCTTTAGAAGTCTTAAATTAACCAGCTCATATCTATTGTAAAGAGTGTTACCATAGTACAAATGTCTAAGAATGAGTGTAATTCTGCCCTCAAGGCTCCCTTATCCAAGTGAACGAATAGCATGTAATTATCATCATATAAAAATAACAAGATTTAACCACTGTTGTGATTTGATCTTCAAAAGAATGCATACAATCAAACTGACAACTTAATACTTTGACCGAGTCCATGAGGGTGAAAGTCAAGAAGAGATGGTGTGATGCCTGGTATCTTAGTATGGCTAGTAAGCCACAAGACTGTGTATCTAGCAGAGGTATGCTTAAGCTTTTTAGTATCAACCCTGTGAACAAATGCTTCTAGGCAGGCATCTAAGGAAGAAAGGTCTAAATCTTGGGTATCAGCATAATAAGTTAACTGTATATATTTGGCAAACCTAATATCCATTGATTCCATATGTTTGGGCCAATAGCAAGAGGACTCATTAAAAGGGTAAATTTGTAACACCAGGATAATGTATCAATGCAAGCAGGAGAAAGGAGGAGGAGGAAAACGTTTTATATGAAATCATAAAGGGAGGAGATGGAAGAAAAGAGGGAGGTAGGAAGAAGGGACTAAGGGTCTCAAATGGCGATGAATGTACAGGAAAGATGATAGGAGAGGAAAAAATACAGAAAGTTCTGAAAATGTATAAATCTCAAAACTCCAGCAAAATGCAGAAGACTTGGAGGATGTGTGGTAAAGGGGGGGGACAAGGAGACAGCAGAATCAAAGAACACAGCAAGTAAATGGCAAAAGAAGAGAGTGAACAGATCAGAATGAATCAAGCTGGAAGTGCATGTGCTTTACTTGCCTTGCCACCCCCGTCCCTCCCCTTGCAGAGCTGGACAACACTGGCAGTGATAGGAGGGAAGGGGCACTGCTCCTTCTCTTTTACTTAAAATGCCATGGCATCAAATATGTAGAGTACTGAAAGCAGGGGCACAAAGGGGGCCTGTTTTACTAAAGCCCTTTAGGGTTTTGCACTTAACATGCAGTAAGTGCAAAGCCTTCATGGTAACTGATAGAGGCATGGCCAGCATGTGCTTTGGCAGTTACTGCATGGCTACATACCCTAATGCATGGCACAACTAGCTTAGGTATACCTAGCACCACATATAGAGTTATTTGTAAGTGCATCCATGTTAATTACCACATTCACAGTGTTCAGCAATTGGCCCCACATTAACTGCAATGTGCTCTTGACTCCCACACTCCACCTCAACCCACCTGTTCCATGCCCCATCGCTTGATGTGCCGTTACCGCAGGAATTAGCGTGCAGTAACAGTCATGCTCATGCAGTAACAGTTACCACTGGCCGTTACTGCAAACTAAAATGAGCATTAACCACTTAGTAGGTTTTAGTAAAAGGGCCCCATTGTCTTAATGCTTCTCCTGGATCAACACATACCACTGCTCCTTTTACCGAGTTCTTGATTCCCTTATATGCAGAGACATAAAACTATTGTTTTATCAAAAGCTAAGGGTGTTTGGGGGAGGGGGAGCACAGATGCCTAGTTATGCACACTAGAGGTTGGCAGCACATTTTGTGGACATTCCATCTGCTCCTTTCTAAATTCTTTTTAGGTAATTTGTTCCAGCACTTAACCATTCTTCATAATGTGACACCTAAAATCTTTCCTGCTGTAATTGAAATATATTTTTATTATTTATTTATTATTTATTACAAGTTCTTATATACCGCACTATTCGGCATCAGCGCGGTTTACATTATAACATAAAGACCATAACAACAAGCTGTTTGGTTTACATCGAACAGGAGTACAAACTTGGAGAACCGGGGTAAACTATATACAAGAGATAATTACATAGAACAGAATAGAGTCTTAATAATATCAAGACGGCATGGTGTGTTCATGAGTGGGTCACTTCCTCTGGTTCAATTGCTGGTAGGGTAGTATTGAAGGAAGAGGTGGTATTTGAGTGCCTTCCTGAACTGGAGTAGGTCAGTAATGGCCCTTATGTCGGAGGGTTAGAGCGTTCCAGCATTTGGGTACATAGAAACTGAAGGCTCTGTTTGAGGTTGTCATGTTGCACTTTGTCAACGCCTTCGAGGTTGTCAGTAGGTTTACGGCTGATGTTCTTCTGGATCTGTTGGGGGGTACAGTGTGAATCAGATCTGTGAGTGAGGAGGATGAGATACCCTTGATTGCCTTGAATGATAGGACTAGGGTTTTAAAGATGATCCTCCCATGGATGGGGAGCCAGTGAAGCTGTTTAAGAATGGGAGTTACGTGGTCGCTTCTGGAGGCTCCGTAGAGGACTCTTGCTGCGGCATTCATGGCCATCTGTAATGGGCTAAGAGTGGATTGAGGGAGACCTTGTAATATGGCATTTGCAAAGTCGAAGTGTGGCAGGATTAGTGCTTGGTATATGGTTCGGAAGTCATCAGGGTCCAACATGGAGCGCATATGCCTAAGCGAGCGTATTTTGAAGTATACAGCTTTGACTATGTTATTTATGTGATGTTTCATATCCAGACGTTGGTCCAATGTAACTCCAAGGTATCTTATTGTTTCTTTAGCTTGTAGGTCAGCTTCCTTGACACTGACGTGGGCTGGAGGGGTGAAGTTGGGGTCTTTGGAGATGAAGAGCACCTCTGTTTTTTTTATGTTGAATGCGAAGGTTTTGTGATTGGAGCCACTCTGAGACCGAATTGAGGCAGTCTACCAACGGTGCCAGGTCTAATTGAGTTGTGGAGAAAGGCATATATAAGAGAATGTCATCTGCGTATATCAAGCAGTTGACTTTGAAAGATCTTATGATGTCGCAGATGGGCTGCATGTATATAATTTCTTATCCTTTCTTTAGTGGAGAGAGAAACAAGCAAACAATAGCAATCTTCTTTTTAAGCCTTTCTTTATTTGAAGATGGTTATCAAGTCAACAGTCACTTCTCTTTTTAAGCTAAATAACTAAATTCCTTCATCCTTTCTTCATTGGTTATTTTATTTAGGTATTATCATTTATGCTTTTTGTTTAGTTTTGAAATCTTATATTTTGCAGATTTGATCAACAAATTACACAAATTCCAATCCTATAATTCATTATATGGATATCAAATAAACTTCCACATAAGCTGCAAAACAATAACACCAAAAACAAAATGCAGCATCCTAAAAAGCTCTAATCAAAGACTTGAGGAAACAACAAAGAAACCTTAAATTTGTTTTCTGAACTGTATAGTAGATAGTAACCCTCCAGCTTAATTTCTTCTTGTCTTGAAGTGTAGACACATTATTCCCTCATTAATCTTAGTAATAGCAGAATGGGAAAATTTGGGTTTTTTTTAAATCTTTTTAATTTACAAAATACCAATATTTACAAAAAGTATTTAAGCAACATGACAAACATTTCTTGAAGCAAACGGTACAAAGCAATGCATAAGTCAAAATAGATTACATCTCGAGAAGGAGCACAATGTCTTTAGAAATAAATAATTTAAAGGAAATCACAAGGGGGAAAATCCCATATTGTAGCCAAACCAGACTATACACCCTCATTAATCTAAATCACCCACGCTTTCCTTGCTTGGCAGAAAGGTCTCTAACTGAAAAGGATAGAAAAAAAAGTATATCTGGTATCCTGTAAAGCTACCAGACATTTTACAGGGATACCGTATAATGAAAGAAGTGCCCAGGGCCACTACTCTCGGCTTCAAAGCCAAAAATAACTTCTACTGGAGTTGGGTGGCTCTGGACACATCAGGAAATAATTGTAAAGACGCACCACAAAAGGAAACGGTTTTATTCTTAAAGTAACCTTTAAAAACTGAGATTTTATCTTGGTCAGAAACAAGGGATATTATCCTGGTAGGCAGGGCTGGCCCATCCATTGAGCAAGAATGTTATTTGCACAGGGCCCCACGTTTCAGGGGGCCCCACGCAAACAGCATTCTGCATTAAAAGACTGCCGTTGTCGCCAAGGCAGTGGCAGAATCAAGTGTCCCGTGGCCTGCCCGGCAGAACCCTCCCTGAATCAGTTCCCTCAGCGCTGGCTTTTCAGAGCCGTGAAGGGAGAGTTTCTCTTTCTCGCGGCTCTGTTAAGCCCGCTAGCGCTGATGGGAAACGGGCATTTTCTGTTTTCCATTAGCCCTGTTTATGTAATTCCTATTTGACATTGCCACTTGTTCTCTTTCCCCAGTAGGTCATGTATTGTTATTCTCTGAAATGTATTGGTTTAATATTTGCAGTGTTGCCTTTTGATAGGTAGAGTATGGTGCTTTGTGAGTCCTGGTAGTGCTATTACAATACGGCGGGTTTGCTATGGGTTCTAAATGGGCAGTGTTTGTAGTAGTTCCTAATGTGCTTGGCGGTTGGCACTGGATTAAAGTAATGTAGAAATCTTTTAGTCTTTCTTTATCCATACACTCATTAAGAGGCATGTTTACTAAAAATTAGTGTATGGTAACATAATGCAAATATTTATGCAAATGAGGCCCCGCACCGCGTCTCCGCACATGGCCCCGCACCCCCCTTCGGCCGCCCCTGCTGGTAGGGATATTATCCTGGGAGTCCTCTAAACTGCATTAAATAAATCCCTGAAGGTGGGTTGCAGGTCATTAAAGCCTGTAATTGATCCACCAGGTATACTCTGACCGGTAAGGTAATACATTTTTGAGATAGATATAGTATCAGCGTTAGACTAGCACAAAACCTCATGGAAATATTTCCATAATAAAATCGCTGGAGACAATAAATGGCATATTGGAAAGTATAAAAATCTAGCATTCTTAGATTTTAAAAGATTTTCATACATCTCCAATTTACAAATAATCAGCAAATTATACTTCATTGTAGTGGCCTGAACCTCCTCAAGGAATTGCACACAGTTTCACATTTAGGTTCTTGATCAGCAAGTAATTCTACCTGCTGTTCTACCTGAGCCAGCCTTGCCACTACGTCCTGTGTAAAGGAGTAGAGCTGGGTCACTATAGATGCTAGAGTATGTTTAGTCCGTGTCACCACCCTTCAGATGCCAGCCAAGGAGACCTGAGAGTCAGGTATCTCGATGGCATCGGCAAGGGGGGGGGGAGGTGTCCATAAGACAGGTTTAAGAAGTTTCACCCTTGCATCAGGCATACTCTGTACCAAGAGAGTACCCCTGGTAGAATCAGATGGAGTAGATCCCATAGGAGGGGGGTGGAGTATGGTCAACAAAGCTCAAGGATGCTCCTCCCAAACTCCCTGAAGGGGATCCATGGCTGCCGGTATGGGGGAGACACCAGAAGGGGGCAAGACATGCCTGTCCATGGGACCACCACCTTGCATTTCCCTATGGGTGACTGTCACTTCCGCAACTTCTGGGGGTACTCCCACAGTGCTCCAAGGAACCAAAAATGCCCTTTGTATCTTGCCCTTAGATCACGCCACACAAAGTCAGCTGAGCAGAAATAGACAGGAAAACTAAAGCCCCCCGATGACGTCGGGGCCATCCTGCCTTCAGCCTGCCTTGGATAACCTGCGGCTGCCTTGAAAACGCTCCTCCTGAATGGGAGAATTATGATCTTTTTCCTATTAATATATCCTAGTATGGTGATGACCTTTAGTTATTCACTTAATGTGGGGCTTGCTTCTTAAAACGCCTCTTAAGCCTCCCTCGGTGTCTTGTGACCTCAGTGTAGTTTTAACTCAGCTGATGAAAACTCCTTTGGAGTCATGGAATATCTGTAGACTGAAGTATCTGATCTGGAAGATCTTGTTTTTGGTGGTAGTAACTTCAGCATGCTGAGTTAGTGAGCTCCAGACTTTAGTAGTGAATGCACCATTTAAAAAGTTGCTGTTTTTTCAAAAAATAGGGTGATATTAAGTACTCATTCTAAATTTCTTCCTAAAGTGGTATCAGACTTCCATCTTAATCAGAGAATAGTCCTTTCAACATTTTTTTCCCAAGAGCCCATGCTTACAAAGGGGAGAGCACATTGCACATGTTGCACTACAAGACAGCCTTGACCTTCTATTTGGAGTGGATTAAAGCCCATTGGTGGGGTGGATCATAAGGCTGAAGGTTGCACTGGCCTTGCTTAGTCCTTCAGTCCTGCCACAGTAATTTTGAGTCTTATTCCTGCTGCACACTCATTCCTGCTGCACACTCATTCCTGCACTGCTCCACCCTGCCCAGGGTAGGCCCTAACACTAGGCATTGCTCTCTCCCTCCTCACTATGGAGGAGGAGGAAAGGACTTCTGTGAGCACTGCCTTTGCTGCATCCCTAGCTCCAGCTAATCCAGGAAGTGAAGTCTTGACTTAGGAACCAAACCAGGGACCTTCTGATTGGTAATGCACAGCACTTACAATCTGAACCACCAAGCCAACCCTCTACTTTTCTTTAGCAACTGTTATGCAAGATTGAATAATTCAGTTTCTTATTTTGGCCCAATTACACAGTCTACTTTTCAGACTTGAGATACATTCTGAAGTTCTTATGTTCTTAAGTTCTCCCCAAATACTTATTTGACTTGACTGTATCATAAGCTCCATAGAGAAAGGACTTGCTCTTATGTGTGCCTGTACAGCATTGCATATGCCTTTTAGCACTATTTAAAAGTTTATTAGTAATAAGATCATCACATATCCCTGATTTTTGAGGATTTTCCCTGATTTTAGAACAATCACCTAACTCCCACCTGTTTGGCAGCCTCTTGTCCCCAATTCCAGCAGTAGAAACATAGAAATATGACTACAGAAAAAGACCACATGGCCTATCTAGTCTGTCCTTCCATATCAACAACTACAACAGTCCCCTTTTTTCCTTTAGAGATCTTCTGTGTTTGTCCCATGCTATTTTGAATTCAGTTACTGTCCTCATCTCCACCACCTCCACTGGGAGACTATTCCACGGATCCACCACTCTTTCCGTAAAGAAATATTTCCACATATCACTCCTGAATCTCTCCCCCTTCACCCTTATCCCATGTCCCCTCGTAGCAGAACTTGCTTTCAACTGAAAGAGGCTCTCCCCCTGAACTTTTATGCCACAGAGGTATTTAAACAGCTCAATTATATCACCTCTATCCCGCCTTTCCTCTAAGGTGTACATATTAAGATCCTTAAGTCTGTCCTCATATGCTTTATAGTGAAGACCACTAACCATTTTAGTAGCCACCCTCTGCACCGACTCCATCCTGTTCACATCCTTTTGAAGGTACGGTCTCCAGAATTGCACACTATACTCCAAATGAGGTCACACCAAAGACTTATACAGAGGCACTATCACCTCCTTTTTTTCTGCTAGCCATTCCTCTCTGTATGCACCCAAGCATCCTTCTAGCTTTTGCCGTCGCCTTTTCTACCTGTTTAGCTACTTTCAGATCATCAGAGAGGATAGAAAAAATGTTTGTTTTTCAATTTAGTGATTTGAATATGTCAGATTTTTAGAAATTGCATCCAAATGACGAAAACTGGAAACAGCACAAGCACTGGCAAGTTAAATGCAAGGCATTGATAAGGCAGGCAAAGGGTGAATTTGAGAAGAAGCTTGCTGCGGAAGCAAAAACGTGTAATAAAGACTTTCAAGTACATTCGTAGCAAAAAACCTTTGAGAGAGTTAGTTGGTCCATTAGATGATAGAGGGTGTTTAAGGGTCACTAAGAGGCGACAAGGCGATTAGCGGAGAGACTGAATGAATTCTTTGCTTCGGTCTTTACTGAGGAAGACGTAGGGATGTTACCCATGACTGAAGTGGTATTTAAAGGTGTGGAAGAATTGAAGGAAATATCGATACATCAGGAAGATGTATTACAATTATTTGATAAACTGAAGAGTAGCAAATCACCTGGACCGGATGGTATACATCCAAGCGTGTTGAAAGAGCGGAAATATGAGATTGCAGACCTGCTATTAGTAATCTGTGAACTATCATTAAAATAATCTGTAATAACTGAAGATTGGAGGATGGCCAACGTAACGCCAATTTTCAAAATGGGTTCCAGGGGTGATCCGGAAAACTACAGACCGGTGTGCCTGACGTCAGTACCGTGAAAAATGGTAG
Organism: Ichthyophis bannanicus; assembly: GCA_033557465.1. Taxonomy (NCBI): domain Eukaryota; kingdom Metazoa; phylum Chordata; class Amphibia; order Gymnophiona; family Ichthyophiidae; genus Ichthyophis; species Ichthyophis bannanicus. The sequence continues at coordinate 62,469,274 of CM066050.1, forward strand.
AAACCATCATAAAGAACAAAATTGCTGAACATGTAGCTAGTCATGGCTTAATGGGAGACAATAAATATAGAGATTTTTTAAGAGTTGGAAACCATTTACAAACAATTCTCTTACTACTAGAGTAATCTCTATATTTATTGACTTAACGGTACTATTACTCTATAAGATAAGACCATTTTTTGCTTAATGGGAGACAGCCAACATGGCTTTAGACAAGGAAGATCTTGTCTTACTAATCTGTTGTGTTTTTTTGAAGGTGTGAACAAACAGGTAGACAAAGGTGAGTCGGTTTATATAGTGTATTTGGACTTTCAGGCAGCCTTTGAAAAGGTCCCTCATCAGAGACCTTTGGCAAAACTAAAGTCATGGGATAGGAGGCAGTATACTATTGTGGATCAGGAACTGGTTAAAAGATAGAAAGCAGAGGATAGGGCTAAATGATCAATTTTCCCAATGGATAAAGGTGAATAGTGGTGTACCTCGGGGATCTGTGCTGGGTCCGCTGCTTTTTGACATATTCATAAATGACTTGGAAAAGGGAATAACGAGTGAGGTTATCAAATTTGCAGTTGACACACAACTATTTAAAGTTGTTAAAACCCATGAGGATTGTGGAAATTGCAAGAGGATCTTGATAAATTGGAAGACTGGGCATCAAAAATGGCAGATGAAATTTAATGTGGACAAATGGAAAGTTGTGCACCTAGGGAAGAACAACCCAAACTATGGTTACACGATACAAGGTTCCACATTAGGAACCACCACCCAGGAAAAAGATTTAGGCATCATCATGGATAACATGTTAAAACTCTCCGCCCAGTGTGCAACTGCGGCCAAGAGAGCAAATAGATTGCTAGGTATCGTAAGGAAAGGAATGGAAAATAAAACAAAGGATATTATAATGCCTCTGTATCGTTCCATGGTGTGACCGCACCTTGAATATTGTGTGCAATTCTGGTCGCCGTATCTTTAAAAGGATATAGTGTTATTAGAAAAGGTTCAGAAAAGAGCCACCAAAATGGTAAAGGGGATGGAAGGATACCCCTATGAAAAAAGGCTAAAAAGGTTATGGCTCTTTAACCTGGAAAAGAGATGGATGAGTGGAAATATAATAGAAGTCTATAATTAATGAATGGAGTGGGACGGGTAAATGTAGATCAGTTGTTTACATCTTCAGAATATAGGAAAACTAGGGTACATGCAATGAAGCTACAGGATAAATTATTCAAGACAAATAAGAGAAAATATTTTTTCACTCAACGTGTAATCAAACTCTGGAATTTGTTACCGGAGGATGTAGTAAAAGCTGTTAGTGTAGCTGGGTTTAAAAAAGGTTTGGACAAGTTCTTGGAGGAAAGGTCCATAAACCATTATTAAGAAGGGACCCAGGATATCAATGCTTGACCCAATACAAGCATTGTGGAACCTGTGTCTTTTGGGGAAACTGCTAGGTACGTATGACCTAGATTGGCCACTGTTGGAAACAGGATACTGGGCTTGATGGACCTTGGTCTGACCCAGTATGGCATATCTTATGTTCTTATGTTGTTTTTATTTTTCACAGTACAGGGGGGAGTGTATCACTGTTTCTATTTGGGGGGTTTTCTGCTTGGAAGTAATATTTTTGCTGTCATGAGGGGGGGCGGCACAGAGTAATGATTCCTCTTCCCTCCTTCATGTCTGGTTGCATAATCCTTGAACTAAAGTGTCCCTTCCTCCTCCTCCTCCTCCTCCTCCTCACGCACTTCCAATAAGTGTCCCAGATTTGCCTGCAAATAATCTGTTAACTTAGTAGTAAAAGTGATTAGTTAAGTGGCACCAAAAGAATTAAACATTTTTATCTGCTCCTTCCCTCCTTTAAGAGCTGTTGGTAGCTCAGTTATTAAAGTGATATTGTTGTATGTGCTACTTCAGCAGTATTTGTGTATTTTAAAATCTGAATACTCTAAAAGCAGTACAGTTTGACTTCACTTTATGCTCTCTGCTTACTTCTGAAGATGCAAATTACATGCTGGAACAGTTGGAAAATGATGACATTAGGCATGTAGTACCCATAATTTGTTCTCACTTCCTCTCTCTCTTGACTCAAGAGAACTTTAATAAAAGAATCAGCCAGAAGAACATCAAGAAGAAAAATGTTAGAGAGGCTGATTCCCTTAAAATGTTACAGTAATTGCCAGCACTGAGAAATGATCTACCCGAGATCAAGTAACATTAGTTTTTGCCAGGCCTTTTTATCTTTAACAGAACAGGTTTCTCTTTCCATCCTTTTACACTGCTGGAAATTCTTAAATTATTCAAAATGCTGAAGCTTTACTGTGTTTTATAATTGCTGAGCATCCATTACTGAGATGTCTGGCTAAGTCGGGCATCATGTTTAGAAAAGCAGAGAGCACTCTGATGCAAGATTTACCAAACAGCAAAAATTGCATGGAGAAAATCTCCACAAAACTGAGAAGTTCAGCTACAGCATTGAGACTTAGGGGCTTGTTTACAAAGCTGCGGTAGCGGTTCGCGATCGTTATCGGAACCGCGACCCCATTGATTTCAATGGGGCCGCGGCTCCGATAATGACCGCGAACCGCTACCGCGGCTTTGTAAACAAGCCCCTTAGTTTCATACAAGCTTTTAGTACTGAATTTTTTGAGGGTCTTGTTAATGAATCAGTTTGTAACTGAGACCAGTGAGCTCCATGTGTTGCCTCTGCTTTCCAAGTTGTATGTGCTACATGGTCAATATTAAAGACAGAGCCATGACATAAAGATAAGCAGATGATTTATTCTCTTATTTTATGCCTGACATTCAGCAGCCCTGTCCATTTTAGATAGGACTTCTGAATATATTTTCCTAAACTTAAGTGGATAAATTATACATTTAAAATTAGGACTGCTATTGGTGCCATCCCCCTAAATGGATAAACGTTTCCAAACAGTGGCCAAATATCACCTCTAATTTAGGCCCTAGTCCTGGAATGCCCCTGACTCTTCCTTTTACTAATTTGCTTAATTTTGGGCAGACTTTGATTTATCTGTCCAAAATGTATGTTTTATACAAAAGAAAATTCACTCAAAAAATTATCATATAACCACGATCTCTTTAAAAACCTCTTGCCACTGGTCTCAGATAAACGGGTGAGTTATGACACTTGTTTATGGGTAATTTTGTTCGCCCACTCTGGTGTCCATTTACATCAATGACCTTTTTTGCAAGTGGTTTTTTCATATATATTGCTTTTATCTTATTACTTTTTTATATACGTTTTTCTTCAGCTTTATTTAAAACAATAGCAAATGCCACTCTACTTATCTTAAGCGTTGCAGAATGGCAGCAGTTGATATTCCTTGTTGATACAAACAGAGGGAAAAAAACCCAACGCCTCAATCTTTTAAGCGCTTCAGAGCGTTTCTCCAATTGGGTTTCTCAAGGGGAACTTGAACTTGTTTTGTATCAAAAACCATGCGGTATCCACTTTTTCAATGTACAGGAGCTATTTGCTATGATAGTAAAAACAGCAACAGCAAGGACATGGTTAAAAATTAAAAATGTACAATGTTATTTTCAGAAATATACTTCACTTCTCATGTAGATTACCTTATAACGCTTCTCCGGATTCTTACTCTTACCGGTCACCAGCTCATTTCATTAGTGATCCTGTGGAATGGTGAACGCCAATGAAATGAGCTGGTGACCGGTAAGAGTAAGAATCCGGAGAAGCGTTATAAGCGTTTGAGTGAATTTTCTTTTGTATAATGCATGTCTGTAGTTCACTCTGACGAAGCCTTAAAAAATTAGTTGTCTAGTACAAAATGTATGTTTGGCAGACTGATTTTTTTTAATGATTTGTGCCATCAGTATTCATTATGAACAGCATAATTGCTTTTAAACATTGATCTGTAAGTCTTAAATATGATATAAAAATACTTTGGATGGGAGAATAAGATAGTATATAAGCCTATGAAGAGAATAGAACATATAGGAGTGGGAGAAATGGTCTGTTAAGGTCAACATACCAAGTGTTCAACTCTTTAGCCTGCACCACCTCAGTAGCTTACTGGGATGAGAGAGCTGGTGTGGCTTAGGGCACTAGGTTAAGGGAAGAGGCTCCCTAGCCTGCTATTAATAATCCTAGCTTGGGAGAGAATTTTTGAATGCAGTGTATGTGATCCAGGGTATAAAAAAAGTGAAGAAAGATGCTACATCAGAGACAGAAGTCAAAAATTAAGGACAAGAATCAATCTTGGTAGTAGACCTAGCATAAAATATTATAAAGAAAAGCATGACAGATCAGTAGATGAGTATTTCTTAAAGGAAAATCACTCTTTTGACCTTGCAATCAGAGTATTTGAACTTTAGGAACACACAAGAATGGAAATCATTTGAAATTCAGATTATCAACCATTTTTTGAAGAAAACCAAATGCTTTAATAGGGATATTGACTTATCCATTCTGTAGTCACTTCCCACTTAGACTACTGCAGCCTGCTTCTCGCTGGTCTTCCATTGACTCATCCCTTTCCCCTTCAGTCCATTCAAAACTCAGCCACATGGCTAATTTTCTGCTAGTGTCGCTATGCCCACACTAAAGTCACTTCATTGGCGTTCTGTCCATATCCACATTTAGTTCAAGCATCTATTGACCTACAAGGGCATTCATTCTACAACTCCTCATTACCTCTTGTCTCTTATCTCTCCCTACCAGGGCTGGCGCAAGGACTGGAGATGTCTAGGCTGGCCCTCCATCCTTCTGCCCCCTGTGGCCCTCCATTGCTGCCACTGCCACCCCTTTATGGTTCCTGCAGTGGCAGCAATAGCCCCCAAACCCCACAACACAGTGCTTGCTAACACCCCGTCGCTAGGAGAGAGCTCATGCCGGCAGCTCATCTGCCGAGGGCTTGCCGGCGCTACTGGTCCTTTGCCTGTCTTTTTTCCCTGCCTGCGGGAATCTTGCCTGCAGGTGTATTGGGGGCGCTTGCTGTTTTCGTGCCAATAGTTTGTGGGTACCCCAGAGGGCCACCACCCGTGCCCCGCGACGAGACGCCACAGGCCCGGGGTCATACCTAGTCTCCTGCCTCTCAGAATCACCCATTCTCCAGGACCAAGCAGGAAGTCAGTCCTCACATATGGGTGACGTCGGCGCCGACGGAGCCCTCGCGGAGCAATTTTCCCCAGCTTTCAAAGAAAGCCTTTGGGAATTGCAGCGCGCATGCACGGTCTCCTTCCCGCCCAAGGGTGCCATCTTAGCCAGTCTTCTTTTTTCCGCGGAGCCCTACAGACGTACCCGTCGTGTCCCCGCTGAAAAAGTTGATTTTCGTGATTTATTTCTATTTTTTCTTCGGTTCGACGCCGGTCTTTTTCCTGCCCGGACTCGCGACGCCGTTGCGAGTCCTTCTGTTATTTTTCGGTTTTTCTGATTTTCTGTCAGTTTCGTTTTCGGTTTTTCGCTGGCAGCCCGGTCCTTTGACCTTGCAGGGGCCCTTTTTCCCCCGATGGCTGCCAGTGGTTTCAAGCGGTGTGTTCAGTGTGACAGAAATATGTCACTCACTGACACACATGATAATTGCCTCCGCTGCCTTGGCCCGGATCACGAGGAACTGATCTGTGGGGCCTGCAGCAAAATGTCCTCCAAAGCGTTAAGGAGTCGGCGGCATCAGCGGGAACGAATCTTCGCTGATCCCACCCGTACCCGGACCTCGTCGGAGGCCTCGGCGTCAAGAGGTTCCAGCTCTGACCGTCACCGGAGTTCCTCCGACAGGGGTTCTCCCTCCGGGGACCATCATCGGAAGGTGAAACCCGCGAGGGCGGCGTCGGTGGACGCTCCTGGTTCCACGAGGGCCAGGTCGCATAGCCCCGATACCCGTCCCGGGTCTTTGGAGAAGGAACATCTCCCGAAGCGACCTCGTCTGGAGTCGGAGTTGTCTGCTTGGGTAAGTCCTGTAGTCCTCCTGGACTCGCCTCCGAGGGGTCCGACGTCGGGCCCGACGCCGTCGGGGCCCGAGTCGGGGGCTGCTGGGTCACCTGAGGTCGGACTCAGGTTGACGGCCTTGGAGAGCAGACTATCTGCCTTCATGGACCAGCAGCGGGCACTGATCGCTAGCCTCGCTGGCGCCTCTGCCCCGACCGCCGGGACATCGACGTCTAAGTCGACCCCGGAGACCGAGCCGATCCTCGAGTCCATGAGGGCTCGAGTCGATCCTCGGTCGAGGTCACCCTCGGCCTCCCATTCGGGACCGAGGTCGTCGACGCCGACTCCCTCGGCATCGGGGCGGCCGACGCCTCCGCCCGCCCGAACCGACCCCACCGATTCCTCCTCGGAGTCGGCCTGGGAGTCTGAAGAGGAAGAGTCACCTGATTCGTTCCGGACTCGGTGTGTCCCCTCAGACTCACCTGAGTCCGAACCTCGGAAACAGTCCCCTCCGGAGGATGCCCGGTTCTCGGACTTCGTCAGGGATATGACCAAGGCTTTGGCCTTCCTGCGGATCCCGAGGAGGAGCCTCGAGCCGAAGAACTCGATGCCCTTCAGTACGACTCTCCCGCCAGGGAGCACTTTACTGTACCGGTTCCTCCCATGCTGGAACGACTACTCTTCCGCATTTGGGAGAGTCCGGCATCGTCGCCGGTGTTAAGCAAGCGGGTCGATTCCATCTATCGAGTCCGCAAGAGTCCTGGCTTCCAAAAAGCACAGCTACCGCACCATTCCATGGTGGTGGAATCGGCCATGCATAGGCTTAAGAGCCAGAAGATGCACTCCTCGGTGCCTCCTGGCAGGGAGGCCCGCAACCTGGATGGCCTCGGTAAGAAGTGTTTCCAGGGCTCTATGCTTGCTTGTCGGGTCCAGACCTACCAGCTCTACATGGGCATGTATCTCAGAGACCTGGCTAAAGAGATAGCCGGATTCTCCGCTGGGCTGTCCGAGGAACCTTTGCGGAGGTTCCTAGCCTTGACAACTGGTATTCGGGAATGCTCCAAATTCATGTCTCGAGCAGCCTATGATGGCTTTGAAGCATTGGCACGGGTGGCCGCAGCCGGCATCGGTGCCCGCCGACAGGCTTGGCTTCAATCGTCTGACCTTGAACCCTGGGTGCAGGACAAGTTGGTCGATGTCCCCTGCCGAGGTGAGAACCTCTTTGGCAAGCCCATGGCTGAAAAGGCTGCACAGATCGAGACGGAGACTCTCACCAGAACTAGGCTTTCTAGGAGGACCTCCGCCCCTTCCCAGAAGAAGAAGGGCTCGGGAAAGAAGTCCTTTTACCCGAGAAAGGCGGCTGCCTATAAACACTACCCTCAATATCAGGCCTCCACAGCTCCCCAACAGGGTCAGCAGGCCAAGGGACGGGGTAACGGGTCCCGTAGGCAGCAAGCCCCCAAGCCTGCACCACCGGCCCCTGCTCAGCAGGGTGGGGGTTTTTGACTTCATCAGCATAGCCTCTCCCCCTCAGCTGGTTCCTCCCAGCACAGGAGGCCGGCTGGTTCACTTTGCCCACAGGTGGTTCAACATCACTTCAGATGCCTGGGTGCTTCATGTCGTAAGAGAAGGCTATCTTCTCCACTTCCTATTTCCCGGGAGAACCTCCACGACTCCCTCTGCACAGGGACTTACTCCTTCAGGAGTTAGCAAGTCTTCTCCAGGAACAGGCTGTGGAACCGGTGCCCCACCACCTGAGGGGTCAAGGCTTCTATTCCAGGTATTTCCTAATACCAAAAAGAACGGGAGGCCTCCGACCCATCCTGGACTTGCGCAACCTCAACAAGTTCCTCGTCAGGGAGAAGTTCAAGATGCTTACCCTTGGAATCCTTCTGCCCTACCTCCAGCAGGGAGATTGGCTATGCTTCTTGGATCTAAAGGATGCCTACACGCACATCCTCATCCACCCAAGCCACCGCCAATACCTAAGGTTTGTGGTGGCAGGAAATCATTACCAGTACAGAGTACTGCCCTTTGGCCTATCCTCCGCACCGCGAGTCTTCACAAAATGTCTTGCGGTGGTGGCGGCTTATCTCCGGCTTCACGGCCTCTATGTCTTTCCGTACCTAGACGACTGGCTCATCAGAGCATCGTCCTCTCCGGAAGTCACAAATGCCACACACCGCACTGTGACTCTTCTGCAGTACTTGGGCTTTGTCATAAACTTCGCAAAGTCCACTTTGCTCCCCTCGCAAGATCTCGAGTTCATCGGCGCAAGACTGCACACTCTTCAGGCACGAGCTTTCCTGCCTCTCGACAGGGCTCAACGGCTCGTGGACCTAGCCGGCCGTTTTCGCAGCCAGTCCCTGGTCTCAGCCAGGCGCTTCCTGAGACTACTCGGCCATATGGCTTCCACCGTCCACGTGACCCCCAATGCCCGCCTGAATATGCGGCCGGCTCAATGGTGCCTTCGCAAGCAGTGGCAACAAGCCACGGGCGGCCTAGCCGACTTAGTGCGCGTCTCCAGCCCGCTGGCCTCTTCTCTACAGTGGTGGCTTCATCGGCCGAACCTGCTGCTCGGAATGCCTTTTCAGTCCCCTCAGCCGGCTCAAGTGCTGACGACCGATGCTTCTCTCCTAGGATGGGGAGCGCATTGTCAAGGGGCATGTACTCAAGGTCTCTGGACCACGTGGGAGTCTGCTCAGCAGATCAACTTCCTGGAGCTCAGAGCAATCCGTCTGGCTCTCAAGGCTTTCTCCCACCTGACTTCTCACCAGTCCGTCCTTGTCCAGACGGACAATCAAGTTGCCATGTTCTACGTGAACAAACAGGGAGGCACGGGCTCCTTCCTTCTCTGTCGAGAAGCACAGAAGCTCTGCTCTTGGGCCGTCAGCCACGGCATTCTTCTCAAGGCAGTTTATCTCCCAGGCCAAGAAAATTGCCTGGCGGACAAACTCAGCAGGATCCTCCAGCCACACGAGTGGTGCCTGGATCCCTTCGTAGTTCAGAAACTTTTTCTGAAGTGGGGCCTCCCCACGATGGATCTCTTTGCCAGTCCTCTCAACCGGCAACTTCCTCGCTTCTGCTCTCGTCAGCCGCATCCACTTCGAGTAGCGGCGGATGCTTTTCTACTCTCATGGTCGAAAAGCCTTCTGTATGCCTTTCCTCCCATACCGTTAGTCTCTCGAACTCTTTTCAAGGTTCTCCGAGACAAAGCTTCCATGATCCTGATCGCTCCTCGCTGGCCCAGACAGCCGTGGTTTCCACTCCTGCTGCAATTAGCGGTAGCGGATCCGTTCCCTCTGGGGTTTCAACCGGATCTCCTAACACAGGATCAGGGGTCCCTGCTACACCCCAACCTCAGATCTCTACATCTGATGTCCTGGCTGCTGAAAGGGTAGTCCTTGCTCCCCTTCTACTGCCGGCAGAGGTGGAAGAGGTCGTCCTAGCTTCTCGGCGACCTTCTACCCGCAAATGCTACGCCCTTAAATGGCGTCGTTTTTCCGCTTGGTGTGCCCAGCAGTCTCAGGATCCCTTCTCCTGCTCGGTGTCGGTGATCTTGCAGTACTTGCTCTACCTCTCTAATCTGGGACTTAAGTCCAACTCCGTCAAAGTTCACCTCAGTGCTCTTTCAGCACATCATGTGCCGGTGGACGGCAGACCTCTTTCCAGCGACCCTCTCGTGGCAAGGTTTCTCCGAGGTCTCCTTCTACTTAAACCACCTCTGCGCCCGCCAGCGCCTGACTGGGATCTGAATGTGGTTTTACAGCGGATCACCTGTCCGCCTTTTGAACCTATGGCTACCTGTTCTCTCCGTTTTCTTTCTTGGAAAACATTATTCCTGATAGCCCTCACTTCTGCTAGACGCGTAAGTGAATTGCAGGCCCTCGTGTCTGATCCCCCTTACACTCGGTTCTACAAAAATAGAGTAGTCCTACGGACTCACCCAAAATTTCTTCCAAAAGTGGTCTCCCCTTTTCACATCAATCAGGAGGTGGTACTTCCGACCTTCTTTCCCAGGCCACACTCCAGCCGAGCTGAAATGGTCCTGCATACCCTGGACTGTAGAAGGGCATTGAACTTCTACCTTGACCGTACGCGGGAGCACCGTAAAGCTGCTCAGCTTTTTGTGTCTTTTGACCCCAATAAATTGGGGCTCCCGGTCTCCAAGCGTACTCTGTCCATCTGGGTTGCTGACTGTATCGCTTGGGCTTATGGGGCAGCCGGACTCTCATTAGAAAGTCGAGTCACGGCTCACTGTGTTCGGGCGAAGGCTACGTCAGTGGCTTACCTCCGCTCTGTTCCGTTGGCAGACATCTGCCGGGCCGCTACTTGGTCTTCGAGCCAGACTTTTGTGGTCCATTACTGCCTTGAGAGGGAGTTCCGCAGGGACAGTGCTTTCGGACAGGCAGTTCTCCGAAATCTCTTCGAGGTTTGAGCAACTCCTACCCTCCATCCCGGATGGGGGCTACCGGTGGGTAATAATTCAGTGAAGATTCCTTCCTTCTGTACCGCTGAGCTAGAGGGAGCTCATTTTTGTGCTTAGGGTCTCCGGTAGCCTTAAGCTTGGGAGTCCCATATGTGAGGACTGACTTCCTGCTTGGTCCTGGAGAAAGCGTAGTTACTCACCTGTAACAGGTGTTCTCCAGGAGCAGCAGGAATCAGTCCTCACAACCCTCCCTCCTCCCCTTGGAGTTGCAATCATCTGCTTAAGTCTTTTTGCAAATTTTTATGCTATCTTTTAGCTATGTCATCAGACTGGCTAAGATGGCACCCTTGGACGGGAAGGAGACCGCGCATGCGCGCTGCAATTCCCAAAGGTTTTCTTTGAAAGCTGGGGAAAATTGCTCCGCGAGGGCTCCGTCGGCGCCGACGTCACCCATATGTGAGGACTGATTCCTGCTGCTCCTGGAGAACACCTGTTACAGGTGAGTAACTACGCTTTCCTGCCCCAACACCCCTTTTAGAAGTGTGTTATATACCGGGTGATATCCATTCGCCTGGGCTTTACCTGAATACACTTACCGTATTATTTTTAGATTGTAAGCTCTTTTGAGCAGGGACTGTCTTTTTGTGTTTTCATTGTACAGCACTGTGTGCACTTGGTAGCACTTTATAAATGCTTAGTAGTAGTAGTATTAGTTGTGTCATGTGCTGGTCGTTGGTCGCTTTATATTTGCTTTCCTTAAACGTTTTCGGGCAGACACAACAAAGTGTCAAGAATTTGGTGATTTTGGCGGGCTTTTCCAATTTTGTTCTAACTTGCCTATGCCTTGCCTTCGAATTGGTTCAAACCAGTGTGACTTTTGCTTGCCTCTGCAATTTTATTTTGCCTAGCCTTTGCGTTGATTCTACACTGCAATTTTATTTCGCCTTGCCTTTGCATTGATTCTAAACTGTGTGCAGAATTTATTAAATCGCGTGTGTTGGTATTTGAACTTGTTTGGCAGTATTTGATTTTTATCTGGTTTGCTGGACAGGTGTTTGAGTTTTTTTGATGATTGTTTGGTGGTATTTGATTATTGGTGCCAGTATGATGATTTCTTAGTTTTATTTTTAGAACTGCATGTGTGGTTTTGGCATCTGCAGTCCTTGTATTGCACATCATCCAGAGGTCTTCAGTTCCTGTTGATCTTTAATACTTTGAGACAGTGACAGTTTTGGACCAGATTCAGCCAGTGTTTATACTAACTTAGCAGATTTGGCCTTCTTACATCCAGCCACCCCAGTATAACGACGATAAGTGTTCCAAAGAAGAGCAAAACCTACCATTTTCATGATGAATGGGAAATGGACTACTTCTTCATCCTGGTGAAAGACAAGTGGTGGTGTATAATTTGTAACGCCCCAGTATCCTTTCCCAAAAAGGGTAATCTGGAACATCGTCATAAGGCTCTGCATAGCAATAAGTTTGATGCTGATTTTCCACCCAAAAGTGAAATTCGGAAACTGAAGCTCAAAGAACTTAAATCAAAATTGGCTACTCAGCAACAGTTGATGGCGAAGCCAAGTTCACATTCAGTCAGTGCAACCATAGCATCCTTCAAGGTCAGCAACCTGATCGCAAAGAAATGCAAACCTTTCACTGAAGTGGAAATTGTAAAAGATTGTTTTCTTGAAGCAGCTGACAGTCTTTTTGAAGGATTTAAAAATAAGAAAGAGATCATAGCTGCTATTCAAGATGTACAATTGTCAAGAAACACGTCATGTGGCGAATAGAAACGATGTGTGGAGACACAACTGAACAATTGTTGGAGGATGTTTCAAATTGTGTTGCTTTCTCACGCCAACTGGATGAATCTACAGACATAAGAGACATAGCCCAGTTACTAGTCTTTATCCGGATGGTTTTTGAAGACTTCAGGATTAAAGAAGAACTACTTGGAATGATTTCTTTAAAAGGGAGAACTACCGATCAGGAAATATTCAGTTCTTTCCATTCTTTTGTGACAAAGTGTAATCTTCCATTGCATAGACTTGTTTCCATCACTACTGATGGAGCAAGAGCAATGACAGGTGAGGTTAACGGTTTCATAGCCCTCTGTAGACAGCATGATGACTTCCCAGGTTTCCTTTCTTACCACTGCATCATTCACCAGCAAGTTTTGGCAAGCAAGAGACTCAATACAAAGACTGTCATGGACATCACTTTCAAAATTATAAATTCAGTTCTTGGAAGATCACTTCAAAGACAGCTTTTCAATCTTACTCTTGATGAAGGGGCAGCGGAAATCATTTTGCACACAGATGTAAGGTGGCTAAGTAGGCACAAATTTCTGCAAAGATTTCGTGATTTGCTGAATGAAATAAGAAGTTTTTTGAAGGAGAGGGGAGATGACCAAGCAGAGTTGGAAGATAAGGAGTGGTTATGTGATCTGGCATTTCTCGCTGACTTTACAGGCGAACTAAGTGATATGAACCTTCAACTACAAGGTAAAAACAAATGCATTGGCGAGATGAGTACAGTTTCATCCTACAAGAGCAAATTTGAGCTAATGATGACTGACCTTGCAAACAACACTTTTGATCATTTTCCTAATATGCAGGACCATCTGGGACAATATACAAATTTTGTTTTTCAGAACGAGATGTATTTGACAGAAATCTGTTCTGTTATCCAGGAATTCAAAAATAGATACTGTGACTTCCAAAAAATTGGAACAGTTGTGGAGTACTTGTCATACCCATTCAAAGTAGATGTGGACATTAAAGAAACTGCAGCTGCTATCAGTAAAAATTACTCATTGAACAAGCCATCTCTTGAAAACGAAATATTAACCCTTAAAAATAACATTTTTCTCAAGACCCATGCTGAGCAAGAATCATTTTGAAGCTAGTGCCTAGAGACAAATTTCCCAACTTGAGAAGATGTAGTGAAGCTTATAACCATGCACCCGCCCCTTGACCTTGAGGGTTTAAGGAGGGGTGTGCCTTGAGGTTGAATTGTAGTTGCGGTGGTTGAGTGACAAGGCAGGTATAAAGAATATTTATTTTATAAGGATTTTATTTCTCCCGCTCCGTGGTGGAATTGGAACAGGCGTAAAGGCAAAGTATTTTTTACAGCCAAAACAAGAACAAAGAAAAGATATGCTTTTCCACAATGTGTTTCAAAACTGTCCTTTTCACAGCGCTTCACATTCCAGTCATGTGAGCTGCACTTGAAAACAGTTAAACCAAAGGCAAACAATAAAGTTCATGCAGTGTTTCCAACTTCTGCTTTAGCTTATTCTTATCTTTCTCATAAGCTCTTCAGGTAAGGAACTTTGACAATGTACAGTTTTTCACTTTATAATGAATGACCACACAAGCTTTGCTTGACTATCATTACTTATCTACAAGGCACGTCGAGCAGTCCATTGGCTGACTCAAATCCTGCGTCTGTAAGGGATGAGGCAATGGTACTGGTGCTTCTGGACTCTGTACTGGTTCAACTATCCTAGGTCCAGGAATATTACGTTTCTCTAGAAACGCTTTAAAGTCTCTCAGGAGTGCTTCAGCTTGGTTACTCTGCTCATTCACTGCACTGGAGTTACCCCTCCCCCACTTGTCTCTGTCAGCAAGTGCTGGGTAAATCAATTCCTTTGCAGGGGAAGCATTTGTAGGCAACAAATCAAACTTAGAGCTTCCTGAAACTTTCTGGCAAATGTCTCTGGCAAATATCTCTGCTATGTCTTTATAGCTAGCTTGCTTGTTAATCTTGTCAGCAGTTTGAGGAGACAAACAGGGTTTAACTGAACAAGCTTCTGGCTGTAGCCAACTGCTCTCATAAAACCTGGGCTTTTCCTGGGTTTTAAAATATGCCCTCACACAGTCTGGCTTCTCATAAAAGCTGTTATCAGTATTAACAATACCCTGTACCTTGTGCTGAGGAATATCTGGAGGTTTTTCAGCCGTCTGCCATTCATTCCATTGATCAGCTCTCTGCTCAAAAAGCCTAGGCTTTACCCTTGGGTCTCTCAGTGCCACGCCCTTTTCCTTCTCCCAGAAGGTTCTGCTGTGCACTGAGTCTCCCTGGTACCTGCTTCTTGGCTTTACACGCCTTCTCCTGGAATTGCAGCTGGGGAACGTTTCTCCTTCACATTCAAAGGCTCTGGCATCCAAGGCTACTTCATCTCTAAAGCACACACCTGCTTCATCTGGTTCCAGTATTTCCTTCCACCTCCTCGGTTGGTTCCTTCTCTCCAACTGCTTCTGAAGCTCCAACTGCTTCTGAACGTCCAACTCTCTCTCCAACTCTCTTCCTTCTTCCTTCTTCCGGTTTAACAAGCTGTTTCTGCTCTGGGGAGCCCGCCTCCAGCTAGGGCGTGCCCAATCAGCAACTCTGCTTCTCCCCTCCCCCGAGGTGAGTTGTGTTGGCTGATTATGTCCATCTTGTGCTGAGAAGGGAATATCTTACTTTTAGCTGCAGTACCCGGACCTTCCACCGGGTCACTATCTGTTTCTATAGCTCCCAGCACTGCTGCAGCATCACAAGCTGTACACTCCTGTTTCGGTTCAATTTATTTGTGTGAATCTGCGTTTTCTCATCTGAAAATGAGAGTACACAATGTTCCAACATGACAGATGAACATCTCCAGGATTCCCTGAGACTGGCCCTCGCGCAATATTCACCCAACTTCAAAAAGCTGGTGGATGAAATGCAGGCTCAGAGGTCTCACTAATGAGCAAGAGCAAAATATTAAAGATTGTGCAAGATCAGCCTGGATCAATACTTGACCTAAATTTAACACAAATTACTCAATAAAAGTTAAAGTTATTAAGACAGTTAAAGAAAGTTATTACTCAATAAATCTTTAAGAAAAAATGTACTTTCCATTTCCCCTCGCAGTTCTTGCTGGATCTTCGTCTCTCTGTTTTGTTTTTGCTTAATTTGCTTAACAGCTGATCACATCCAAGTAAATGACAGAGGGTTCATTAAAAATGGGGGGGGGGGGTGTGGAATCCTCCAACTTTGTTGGGTTAAAATTTAATTTGAAACTAATTTGAAACTTAATTTTCATGGTGGTAGATCACCAGCACTTTTGGCCGGAAAAAGTAGATCACGACCTGTTTGAAGTTGGACATGCCTGGTATAAACTATAAACATCTATTATTAAAATGTACCCAATGACAGTGCTTAAAAAGCATGCAGATTCTTGAGGAAGGAACATGAAACTAGATAAATGCTCACTAAAAGCTGCATTGTTCACTGAGATGCTTTATACAAATTGACTGATCAGCAAGCATCCAAAAGTGTGCTTGTCACGTCCTAAAAAAAACAGTCAAAACAATCTTTAAAGTACTCTTGAAAACCTAACAAATATCAATGAAATGCAATAATACTCGGAAACCAAGGGAACCACTTAACTTAACGGTACCAGCAGCGCGTATGAGCGTCTAACAAACTGAAGAACTAAATGCCGATTGGCCAGCCATTTAAAAAGGCCAGAATTGGCACCAAAATTAAAGGTCCAGGTGCAATACAAATACATGGTGTTGCTAATGTTAGCGGGTATACCACAAATTTAAACCATCAAAATGTGAACCAAGCATATTATTAAAACCGGCACAGAAATAGCCCTGCTCTGTCCTTACTATATTGTTTAATGCTACAAAGCGCTTACAACAGTTTTATGAATTAGACCCGTGCGAGGCAGACACTGGTGGATAGGGGTACCAAGGGACAAAGGAATACTATTTGAATGCCCAGTGAAGCTTCAAAGGGGTAAAACATATATGGTAATGATACCTAAGACGAAGCAGATTGAAGGGGAGCGAGATGATTTAGAAGTAGACCAGCAAGGAGGAGGTTGCAATAGTCTAGATGGAAGGTGACTAAAGAGTAGATAAGTGTCTTAAAAAGGAAGGGTCAAAAATAAAATTTAAAAAAAAAAGGAAGGGTCAAATTTTGCTGATGATACAGAGAAAGAAGCAACAGGTATTAGCTATCAGTTGGACATGTGTGGAGAAGGAGAGGAAGGAGTCAAAGACAAACCCCAAGGTTGTGAACTGAGGAAACAGAGTAGTAGAACATTATCCACAGAGATTGAGAAAGGAAGAAGAGGGAAGGTGGGTTTAAGGGGAAAAATAAGAAGCTCAGTTTTGGTTATGTTCAGTTTCAAATGGTGATGAGACATCCAGGCGGCAATGTCAGGCAGGCAGAGATATGGGCCTGGATTGCCAGAGAGATTTCAGGTGTAGAGAGGTAGATCTGAGAGTCATCAGCTTAAAGGTGGTACTGAAAACCATGGGAGAAGATGAGTGCACCAAGACCTAGTTTGCATTAGTAAAAAAGGGTACAAAACAGCACAGCAGCACGTGTCAGCGTTCAGCATCACTATATGTGAGAAAAACTTAATATGCATTGTATAAAAAAAAAAAGACCTTATTCAAGGACCTGGTTGCTGAGGAAGTTGTCGTGCATTTTTTCTGTCTTCTGACCGCATGCACCTCCCGTCTTTTTTTGGTGTGCTCTGTTTTCTGCAATTGCTTTTTTCCTGCTTCTCTTCACGCGGTCAGTCGGCAGCTGCTTCCTGGCTCTGTTTTGCTGTTTCCCACCATAAATATTTTTGCCATGGCTGCCATTCTTTCTTCAGAGTCTGTTGATTTTTGTCTTCCCAGCTCTTCCTGTGACTTTTTCATTTATCCTGTTGTGAAAATGCCGCCTTCCATACAGCACTATTTGGGCTGTGGGAAGAAATGTAAGACTTTGACAGGTAGTTTGTGTTCCTCCTGTGGTTCTGATCAAGAGTCCTCCTGCATCCACAGGTCCTGGTCCTGGTCCTGGTAGCCCTTTCAGGTCTCTTGCTTTAATTCCCTCTATTTATTTATTTATTTATTTATATTTCTTATATACCGCGCTATTATAATCAGTGCGGTTTACAGTTAAAACAGAACATACTACAATGTAACAGGTCACATTGAGTTTATATTGAACAGGGGTAGTAAACATGGAAGAAACCGGGGTAACTATATACAAATTATGAATACTCTTATGAAGGACATATAAGGATCTTTAAACAGAGGCATACGCTCATGGGTCACGGAGAGAAGGTAGGGGAAAGATGATTAACCATTCTCTACGGGAGGCTCTAGGTTACCTCAGGGTGATGCTAGATCTCAAGATGCCCTTCTTCCAGTTTTGTTGCCTGAGCAGCCTGCTCACCATCTACAACTCTCTATTCAGCCTATGCAGACTTCAGCTGACGGCTCTGATCTCTGGTTTATGCAACTCTTCCATCAGGCCTAGGGTATGTGGTGCTTGGGCCACCTTCTTTTTGGTGAGGATTTGGAAAAACCTATGAAGGATTTGGAGGAAGTCAAGCCTCAATGTTTGCCAGAGGATAAGCCCAAATCTTTGAGCAACAAATAGTCTTTTAGAGACCTTTACAAAGAGGCCTTCTATCTAGGGGGCAAGAGACCTGTGAAACCTTTTCAATAGGTGTTAACACCAGGTGGTAGGTCAAAAGGCCATTTTGAAAGACTCCTTCTATCTAAGCAAGGACTGTTAATCACCCAGGAAGCTGGTCACAGCTTACCTGAGCAGCACAGGCATAAATAGCTCAACCAGAGCTCTGATCCTCAGTCTTGAAGGACTAGAAAAGGGGACGGTTACTTCTGGAGAGAGATCTGCAATTGTGAGTATAAACTTCTGGGAATTTTCTGAAACAAATTCTTTGTATTAAAGCTAATTAATCTGTGAACCCACTATTTTTTTTTAAATCAGTCAGGGCCTAGTAGCAGCAGTTTAAGTTTAAATTTAAATCACAGAAGAGAACTTTCTGGTTACATTTCATACCCAGCAGAGAGCTTGTAGTTTAAATTTAATAGTCACTCAGGGCCTAGCATCAGCAAAGTACTTTTAGTTTAAATGTAAAACACAGAAGAGAGCTTTCTGGTTAAATTTGGAACCCAGCAGAGAGCTTGTAGTTTAAATTTCATAATAAGTTAGAGCCTAGCAGCAGCAAAGAGCTATAATTTAAATCACATCAGAATATAGCTTACCTGAGCAGCACAAGACAGG
Source organism: Ichthyophis bannanicus (assembly GCA_033557465.1). Lineage (NCBI taxonomy): Eukaryota > Metazoa > Chordata > Amphibia > Gymnophiona > Ichthyophiidae > Ichthyophis > Ichthyophis bannanicus. Next base: position 62,487,678 of record CM066050.1, read on the forward strand.
GTACTGTGTAGCAGCCCTCTTTTAATAAGTGTTATTTTCCTCCCTCCCTCCCCAACACCCACCCACCCCTGGGATAATTGTAGCTTTATAGGTACTTACACATCTTAAAAGACAGGAGGTGCTCTCAGGTGAAGCTCGTTACCCAAATCAGTCATATACTAAGGACCTGAGATTAACTAAGCTTCAGGTGAGCAAGGTATATTAAACGTATTAGATACAGTTTTATTAGTATAAATATCCATAGCAACCCTTAGTAAGTAAAGAACTTAAAGATCTGAACACAAACTCAAAACTAAGATACAGACAGCAGTCCAGCAGCGAGATGGGGGCTTTCCAGTCTTTTGCATTGAGTGTCGCATGTAAGATTTTCTCCCAGTTGGTGAGAGGTCGTACGTGTGCACTAGGTGCAAGGAGCTCTTTGCTCTCAGGGAACGAGTCCATTCTCTAGAGGCTAGAGTAGCAGACTTGGAAAACATAAGAAAGACAGAGAGGTACATAGACAAGACCTACAGCGATATAGTCCTGAAGTCCCACCACCAGTCTGGCAGCATCCCTGTTGCCATGGAGGAGAGAGGTCACGTGACAGGAGAGCATCACCCTGGTGTAGCAGGAAGTGATCCTGTAACTAGGACCTGTCCTCCAGGCGATGTAAAACCCTCTCGCACCAAGGAAGTTTCTCCAGGGCCATGTGCCCATGAGAGAAGGGATAGGACAGCCGTTATAGTTGGTGATTCGATCATTAAGCATGTAGATAGCAGGGTGGCTGGTGGACGTGAGGATCGCCTGGTAACATGCCTGCCTGGTAAGAAGGTAGCGGACCTCACGTGCCACCTAGATAAGGTCTTAGATAGTGCTGGGGAGGAGGAGTCTGCTGTCTTGGTACATGTCGGTACCAATGACATGGGAAAATGTGGTAGGGAGGTTCTGGAGGCTAAATTTAGGCTTTTAGGTAGGAAGTTGAAATCCAGAACTTCCAGGGTAGCGTTCTCCGAAATGCTTCCCGTGCCACGTGCAGGACCCAAAAGGCAGGCAGAGCTCCAGAGTCTCAATGCGTGGATGAGACAATGGTGCAGAGATGAGGGTTTTGGATTTGTTAGGAACTGGGGAACATTCTGGGGAAAGGAGGGGCTCTTCCGAAGGGATGGGCTTCACCTTAACCGGGATGGAACCAGGCTGCTAGCATTAACCTTTAAAAAGGAGATAGAGCAGCTTTTAAACTAGATAATAGGGGAAAGCCGACAGTCGCCCAAGAGCGGATGGTTCAGAAGAATGTATTCTTGAAGGATACTACCAAAAGCAGAGAGGTTCCAAAAAAGAGTAAAGTAACCCAAATGCCCTCCAGTATGGAGCAGACAGAGCTTAAAGATCCCAAATTACCCATGTATACTAATAGCCAAATTAATATGAATAAAATACAGTCTCTAAAATGCTTGTATGCAAATGCTAGAAGTCTAAAAAATAAGATGGGAGAGTTAGAATTTATAGCACTAAATGAAAGGTTAGATATGATTGGAATATCAGAGACATGGTGGAAGGAGGACAACCAGTGGGACACTGTGATACCTGGGTACAAACTATATCGTAATGATAGAACTGATCAAATTGGTGGAGGGGTTGCACTCTGTTAGAGAGGGCATTGAGTCAGAAAGGATTAAAGTTTTGCAGGAAACAAAATTTGCTGTAGAATCTCTATGGATTGAAATTCCATGTAAAAAGGGGAAGGCGATGGCAGTGGGGGTGTATTATAAACCACCTGGCCAGAATGAACAAATGGATGATGAAATGCTCAAAGAAATCAAGGAAGCTAACAAAAGTTACAGCGCAGTAATAATAATGGGTGATTTCAATTACCCCGGTATCGACTGGGTCAGTGTCACGGCAGGACATGCTAGGGAGATAAAGTTCCTAGATGAAATAAATGACTGCTTCTTGGAGCAGCTGGTTCATGAACCTACCAGAGGGGAAGCCATATTAGACCTAGTCCTTAGTGGAACACCAGATCTGGTGCAAGAGATAAGGTTGTTGGGACCACTTGGCAATAGTGATCATAGCATGATCGCCTTTGATTTAATTAGTGGAGGAGGGATAGTAAGGAAATCCACAGTACTACCTTTTAACTTTCGAAAGGGAGACTATGATAAAATGAGGAAAATAGTTAAGAAAATACTAAAAGGAGCAGTTGCAAAGGTTAAAGACTTACATCAAGCTTGGGTGTTGAAAAATACTATCTTGGAAGCCCAGACCAGCTGTATTCCACACTTTAAGAAAAGTGGAAGGAAGTCCAAAAAACTTGCAGCATGGTTTAAAGGTGAGGTCAGAGAGGCTGTTGCCAAAAAAGCATCTTTCAGCAAATGGAAAAAAGAGCCAAACAACGAAACCTGGAAACAGCACAAGCACTGGCAAGTCAAATGCAAGACATTGATAAGGCAGGCAAAGGGAGAATTTGAGAAGAAGCTTGCTGCAAAAGCAAAAATGCAAAATAAAGACTTTTTCAAGTACATTCGTAGCAAAAAACCTGTGAGAGAGTCAGTTGGTCCATTAGATGATAGAGGGGTTAAAGGGGCACTAAGAGGCGACAAGGCGATAGCGGAGAGACTGAATGAATTCTTTGCTTCGGTCTTTACTGAGGAAGATGTAGGGATGTTACCCATGACTGAAGTGGTATTTAAAGGTGTGGAAGAATTGAAGGAAATATCGATACATCGGGAAGATGTATTACAACTATTAGATAAACTGAAGAGTAGCAAATAACCTGGGCCGGATGGTATACATCCAAGGGTGTTGAAAGAACTGAAATATGAGATTGCAGACCTGCTATTAGTAATCTGTGAACTATCATTAAAATCATCTCTAATACCTGAAGATTGGAGGATCGCCAATGTAACACTAATTTTTAAAAAGGCTTCCAGGGGTGATCCAGGAAACTACAGACCGATGAGCCTGACATCAGTACCGGGAAAAATGATAGAAACCATCATAAAGAACAAAATTACTTAGCATGTAGATAGTCATCGCCTAATGGGAGACAGCCAACATGGCTTTAGACAAGAAAGATCTTGTCTTACTAATCTGTTATGTTTTTTTGAAGGTGTGAATAAACAGGTGTACAAAGGTGAGTCGGTTGATATAGTGTATCTGGACTTTCAGAAAGTCTTTGACAAGGTCCCTCATCAGAGACTTTTGGCAAAACTAAAGAGTCATGGGATAGGAGGCAGTGTACTATTGTGGATCAGGAAGTGGTTAAAAGATAGAAAGCAGAGGGTAGGGCTAAATAGCCAATTTTCCCAATGGAGAAAGGTGAATAGTGGTGTACCCCAGGGATCTGTGCTGGGTCCGCTGCTTTTTGACATATTCATAAATGACCTTGAAAGTGGAATAACGAGTGAGGTTATCAAATTTGCAGATGACACAAAACTATTTAAAGTTGTTAAAACCCAAGAGGAATGTGGAAAATTGCAAGAGGATCTTGATAAATTGGAAGACTGGTTGCACGATGCAAGGTTCCACATTAGGAACCACCACCCAGGAAAAAGATTTAGGCGTCATTGTGGATACCATGTTAAAACCCTCGGCCCAGTGTACAGCGGCGGCCAAGAGAGCAAATAGAATGCTAGGTATCATAAGGAAAGGAATATTATAATGCCTCTATATCGTTCCATGGTGAGACCGCACCTTGAATATTGTGTGCAATTCTGGTCGCCGTATCTTAAAAAGGATATAGCGATTTTAGAAAAGGTTCAGAGAAAGAGCCACCAAAATGGTAAAGGGGGATGTAAGGATACTCCTCTGAAGAAAGGCTAAAAAGGTTAGGGCTCTTTAACCTGGAAAAGAGACGGCTGAGGGGAGATATGATAGAAGTCTATAAATTAATGAACGGAGTGGAACGGGTAAACGTAGATCGATAGTTAACGTTATCAGAATATAGAAAGACTAGGGGACATGCAATGAAGCTACAGGGTAAACTATTTAAGACTAATAAAAGAAAATATTTTTTCACTCAACATGTAATCAAACTCTGGTATTTGTTACCGGAGGATGTAGTAAAGGCTGTTAGTGTAGCTGGGTTTAAAAATGGTTTGGACAAGTTCCTGGAGGAAAGGTCCATAAACCATTATTAAAAAGGGACCCAGGATAATCAATGCTTGACCCAGTACAAACATTGTGGAACCTGTGTCTTTTGGGGATACTGCTAGGTACGTATGACCTAGGTTGGCCACTGTTGGAAACAGGATACTGGGCTTGATGGATCTTGGTCTGACCCAGTATGGCATATCTTATGTTCTTAATTTTCATCATCCTGCCATGTCATCGTCCGTGTCCTCATCTTATAGAGTCTGCTTCAGAGACATTCATCGCTGCCAGCCTGACAAATCCGGTGGTGGTTCATAAGGAGGATGATTGGTTAGTAACATTTGATATCAATGCACTTTACACCAATGTTGACCAGCAGGACGTATTGTCTGTATTGGCTGCTTTAGTTTGGCAGATTGAAATTCCAGTGAGACTACCAAAATCTTATATCAGTCGTATGTGAGAATTATTTCTGTTAAATGTTATTACTATAAGATTTTCGATATTGCTGTGGGAGCCACAGTGGCTCCTATTGTGGCGACTCTATATTTTGCTGCTTTTGAAGAACAATATTTATATAGTTCTCAATTCATGCCTTTCATTTGTATATGGAAGTGCTTCCTTGATATATTTTGTGCATGGAGGGAGTCTTTATCGGCTCTTCAAGATTTTGTATCATGGATAAATTCTCAGAAATCCAATTTGACATTTGAATATTCTTTTTGGATGTTATGATTAGGAAAGCGGAGGGGACGTTACAAACAACTTTATATGAAAAACCAGTGACATGGAACAATTTATTGTATAATTCTAGCCATTATCCCATCAAAATAAAACAGTCTCCCTATCAGCCAGTTTTTGAGATTGCAGCACATTTGTTATGATAAAAAAGAATTTAAGAAACGAGCAAAAAAAATATGTTAAGTACCGTTGAGTCGGTGCCGACTCATGGCGACCCTCTGGATAATTGTCCTCAACTGAGTTCGGTCTTCATTCAGGCAGCTCATTGTTGACAGAGTGGCACCCAAAACTGCTGTTATTGTATCGATCCATCTCATAGCTGGCCTTCCCTTTTGTGTTGACCTTCTACCTTGACAAGCAAAGATCTCTATCTTCGCATGATGTGTCCAAAGTATGAAAGTCGAAGTCTTGTCATCAATAACACCAACAAAATCTGCCCATTCCTTTCTGAATGCACTACTAAGACACTTATCCACTCCTTAATCACCTCCCGTCTTGACTACTGTAACCTACTCCTTGCTGGTCTCCCTTTTAATCATCTCTTTCCCCTTCAATCTGTTCAACACTGCTGCGCGGCTAATCTTCCGCCAGCCTAGTCATGCCCATATTACTCCTCTTCTCAAGTCACTTCATTGCTTGCCTATCCGTTTCTGCATCCAGTTCAAACGTCTCCTGTTGACCTCTAAGTGCATTCACTCTGCAGCTCCTACTACCTTTCCTCTCTTATCTCTCCCTACACCCTTCCTCGGGAACTCTGCTCTTTTGGCATATCGCTTCTATCTGTTCCCTTCTCTTCTGTTGCTAACTCCAGACTTTGCTCCTTTCACCTTGTTGCACCTTACGCCTGGAACAAACTACCTGTGTCTGTACGCCAGGCACCTTCTCTGACCCTTTTCAAATCCAGATTGAAAACTCACCTAGCTGCTGCTTTTTGGATCTTGACTCGCCTGATCTCCTTGTTTCTTTACCTTTCCTCCTTGTTTTTTCCTGCCTGTCTTGACTAGATTGTAAGCTCTGATGAGTAGGGAATTTCTCTTACATGTCTGTGCAGCGCTGCGTATGACTTGTAGCGCTATACAAATGCTCAGTAGTAGTCATCGTCATCTGAGCTTCAAAAGAAAGCTTGAGTTTGATCTCCTCTAGTACTGACTGGTTTGTTCTTCGGGCAGTCCATGGTATACACAGAATTCATCGCCAGCACCATAATTCAAAGGCATCAGTTTTCTTCCTGTCTATCTTTTTCACTGTTCAACTTTCGCATCCATATGATGATATTGAAAATGCCATGGCTATGTGTGATTGTTACAGCTGCACAGGGTGCAAAGAAATAGGGGTGCTTTTGGGGCTGCCGGCCTCTGCTCCCCCCCTCCCCACCCTGTTTGCTCTTGCCCAGCTGCCGCCGCTTTCAGTGTTGCCTCGGCAGTGGCAACAATGAAATTCAATTGAAAAAGAAAACCTGCATGTTTTCAACTCTACGCTTGCATGTTGGCCTGATCCCTCCCTCTGACGTATGCTCTCATCAGAGGAGAGAGGGACCAGACCAGCCATTCAAGCGTGGAGTTGCAAAGACCTGCATTTGAATAGCTGGTCTGGTCTCTCCCTCCTCTGATGCGAGCATACATCGGAGGAGAAGAGGGGTAAGACCTGCATATAAGCGCGAAGTCGGAAAGACATGTGGGTTTTTTTTCTTCTAATTGGATGTCGCTGCTGCCACTGCCACAGTCGCTGCCAAGGCAGCACTAAAAGTGGCTGCAGCGGGGCAAGGGCAGGCAGCGCAGGGGAGAGCCGGCTGGATATGAAGTTAAGATGGGGCAAATGACAAACCTGTGATGGGGGGCAGGGGGCGCGCACCAGATGTGCAAGTTCCAAAGGGCGCATTTATGGCTTGGTATGGCCCTAGGGAAGAATGCTTTAGAATAGGAGCTGCTGATATGAGGCTCCATGGAATGGCTTGCTGGGGAGATCAAAATATGCGATAAAGCTCCTTTCACTACCTGGTTATAAAGAAGTGAGGGGAAAGCCACAGAGCAACTCAAATCTGGGTATGGCACCAAGAGTGGAGTTGGGCAGACTTGGTGAATCTGCCCTCATATTCTATTTCTCTATGATATGTAAAGTATGTGTGGCAGAATTGCTAAGTGTCTTGCTAATATATATACATATATGTCTGAACCTTGCCTTTACAACATGAGATAATGTACACATGCAAGTGTGTTGCTTCTTGCCTTGTAGGAAATAACAGTATATCTTGTCAAATGCGACCAAAAGAAATCACTGCAGTTCCCTGTCATGCAGGGAATACCACAAGGTTCAGCCCTATCATCAATGCTCTTTAATATCTACATCCAGCCCATATGCAACATCAAGCGCCACAAACTCCACTACCACATATATGCTGATGACATCATGATGTATGCTCCAATCAACCTACTAGCACTAAATACTACAGCAATAACTGAATGTATTGAAGACATGAATGCTTGGCTCATAGCCAACAACCTAATGGTCAACTACGATAAAACTGAGGTAATGTTCGTCACGAGGAACTCTACCTTCGTACCCCCACAGACTATCAGCATTCTAGACAAACATATAGTAGTCAAAGAAGAAGTTAAGTACCTGGGCATCACATTGGACAGAGCTCTGAACCTGAAATCCCACATCACCAAAACCGCAAATAAGGCCTTTCAACGTTTAAGAACCATCAGAAAAATCAAACCATTACTCCGCCAGCACCACTTCCGCACAGTATGCCAAGCACTCATCACACCACTGCTTGATTATGGGAACTCACTATATCAAGGCCTCCCTCAGCAGACATTACACCCACTCCAGATGGTGCAAAACACCACAGCACGCATCATTACAGACACTCCAAGGGCCGAGCACATCACCCCTGTCCTACAACAACTACACTAGCTCCCAATGGCGGCAAGAGCAAAATATAAAACAATCATGATCATCTTCAAAATCATTCACCAACTTTCAGCGGACGTACTCCAAAACATCATAACAAGGGATATCAGCAATAGACCAAGAAGGACCAATAATGACAACATGATTGGCACACCTACAGGCTAGCACAAGACTAAACAAACAACTTCAAAAAGAGCTCCATCACTACTGGCGTCAACACTGTGGAACTCCCTCCCAAAGAGCCTAAGGGCATTAGATGACATCACAGACTTCCGCAAAGCCCTCAAAACCCAGCTATTTATAGAAACATATGAGCACACAGACAACAGTAATACAACTACCTCCGCCAACTAGACACCCACACATACGAGATCACTGTAAATCACTGTTAATCACCCTCTTGTTAAATGTAACCTTCAATTGTACTGTCTAAATGTTGTTAAATACCCTAATGTTAAATGTACGGCCTAAATGTTATTAAGTATCCTAATGTTAAATGTAACCCACCAATTGTGATGTGATGTGACCACCTTGATTGAAGGATAAGGTGGTATACAAATTTTGTCTAAATAAATCTTTACTTAATGAAAAGTTGTCCCTTATTCAATTAATCACAGCTATAGCTCCTATATTAGCTCTTCTCTATAATGGCCTTTTGCTTTTTTGTGTTATCTGTCGTGATTAGATGGTAAGATCCAAGGAGCAGGGACTGTCCCTTATGTGTCATCTTGTAACACTATACAAATCATACATGAAAGACCTGTAACGGGGTATCATTTTATATTAGTACCTCCTTGCTTGCCATTGTTCTCTGCTCAGATTTTGCTTCTCAGTTTTGCATGATGGCTATTAATGGCTCTTGTACACTTCAGTAGCTCTCAATTGTTCTCATTTCAGTGAGATGAGGCAAGCATTGGTTCTTTTATGGTCTTTGGTGTTTATACAATAGTGTGCACATCTCATTTCTTAATCAAACCAGGTAGCATGGTCAGAAACTTCAAATGAAGTGAAAAGATATTTACAAATTTAGAAAGCATCAGCAGAAAATGAAACTTGCCGCGTGTGATTTCATGAGTATGTGTTATTTCACACTAGGATGATACAACTGAAAAAATTATATAAATAGTGATAGTTCAGACTATGCAAGGTTTTGACATGCCAGTGGGGGAGCAGTGGGGGTAAAGAAGAGTTCCCTTAAAGCGACACACTTCAAATTTAAAAAAAAATTTTTAGGGAGGATCATTTTCAAAGCCATTTCCATGAGTCAAATACTGCTTTACCTTTTTATAACATTGTCCACCCTACGTGCAGGTGAAGTTATGCTCCTACAGCCTATTTGCACTTAATGTTACACACAGTTTGAAGCAGACTTAGATTTAGGCAAGGGTGGCAATATAGATAACTGCCTCTGACACACTTTTATAGGTCAATCAAGCGAAAACACCTTCTCTAATACTTCAGATATACATATATATCCAAATCTTACAGGACCTCATATAGTTAATTATCTGGCAACATAGCCCATCTGGAGAAGGTTTTTTTGCTTGATTGTTTTATATTTCCATCTCCATATTATTAGAAGAATTTTTCTATTGATTAATTATGCATTTTTATAGGTGCCAGAGTGCCGCTGACACATCTGTGCCTTGATCTGAACCTGACGTAGCATCGCTGTTTTTAAAGAGGGCCAACTACAGCAGCAACTCCTCTTTAGGAAGTGATTTCAGCATGGAATGTGTCTGCCCCTTGCTCGGGTTTCCATGGGGATAGGAAAGCTTTGAGAAAAGAAGGGTTTCTTCCCCCTCCATGTGCCTATTGGCTCTAATTTAAGTCCAGCCTTGGTTTGTGGAAGCATTGCCCAGGGTGGTGTTGAGATTAGGTTTGCACATACTGTTAAACTCAGCAGTATGTATATATGAACATATTGACCTCAAAACATGCAAAAGCAATAATGAATAAGAAAAAAGGTATACAAGGGGAGATATTTGCATGCATATACATTAACACTCTGCCTTATTTACTTCCTCCATCTGCTAATAAGACAAATCTACAAAATAGAGACTTCTTACAATTAAGAAATACTTTGAACTGAGTCTGTGTACCTTTTTTGGGATCCTGACAGGTACTTGTGACCTGGATAGGCCACTGTTGGAAATAGGATGCTGGGCTTAAAGGACCTCAGTCTGATTCATTTGGCTTATCTTGTGGTGTTATGGATCATTTAAAAAAATATACGTAAAATTCTGACAATGCAATATACATTTACATGGAAATCTAACCAAAAAGATTGTGTCCAGGGCTATGTCCTCTATTATTTCTAGAAACTTCTTATTTCAGGCCTGAAATAAATGGTTCCTAAAACACATTCTCAATGCAGAGCCTCGGTCCTGTGGAAAGGTTCAAGACACTTACAAAGTAGGGTGTGTCAATTTTAGGGGTAGATTTTTATTTTTCCAAACTTTACAAACTACTAGTGACCAAATTATGCAGTTTTGCATGCTGGATCTAAAGCTATTTTCAGAAACTGTTTAAAGTGAGTTGAAATTAAGTAATATTTATTTGAATGTACAAATAGTCTAAACAACACCTGTAGCCACATAATTTGTCTTTAAAATGTTATTTATGTCGTTAATTTAATCCAGCAAAGAAGCCATATCTTTGCTTCTGTTTTGGTTCATGAGCTCCCTGCTGATCATCTGACCCCTAATATAATGTTCCCTCCTCTTCTGATTGTACACATGACCAGCAGCCCCAGTTGTCATTTTTACACATCTTTCTATGGACTGGGTGTGTGATAGTCTGGACCCACCATGGGCTTGCTCGGGAATGCCTTGACATCTGCTGTTGTCATGGTACAAATAAGGATGGTGTTTTCCTGGCTCTCACACTGCTGTCTCCAATCTGAGTCTTCTCATCTCTTTCACGTCTGATCTTCAATATCTTCTCCACTGCATCTCCTCTCTCCTGTTCCTTTTAACTGCACAACACAGCTTGCAGAACAGACTCGCTGTAACAATACCAAGCTGACCTTCTCACTATAGTCATGACTATCTTCCTTACCTCTTCACACTGTTCTTTCAACAGTTGCAGCTAGAAAAGGAAAAGCCTGGCTCCTTGTGTCCAATTGCTATTTATTTTTATATTGAACCAGTTCACCATGTAAATCCCAACACAAAACTCTACGAGCATTCTTAAGTTTTTCCGATTTTTTTCCTTTCAGATTATGCTTGGAAATACATATTTTCATGAACCTTAGAGCTGTTGTAAGCTATCTGCTATGTGACACAGGTCCTATTTCCAGTAGAGCCAGATCCTTTGGCAAGACACCTGTTCTAATGGCAGTTGCAATTCTATAGCCATAGCTTTGATCTGTGCCTATGTCTTTGATCACTTCATCGCTGAGCTGAGGAAGATCAGGGCCAACAGAGGTCTTAGTAAAATCAGGATTTATTTCCAGTTTGGTAGTAGAATCCCGCATTTTTCCTATGGGAGCTGCCCATTTGTTGTTGGTTAATGTCTTGCCATCTAAAGCAGTCACCAAGTGCCTCTGGTAGTTCGCCTGTGTGCAGGTTACAGACAGTCCACACCAGCTTCCTTTGTTGCTTCTCCTCAGCATAATGCATCATTCCTCCCTCCCAACCAGTGTTTATATTACAGGAATCACTTCCAGTAGCTTGAAGAGTTTCATCTGCTCCTCTTTCTCTCAGCCATGCAACCAAATTATCAGCAATTATTTCTGCATGAGTCTTCTCTTTAGTTGCTCTTGCAGGAATGAGATGTCACAGATATTTTCCTCCTGGTTGCAAACAAACTGTGTAATGTTCCTCTTTCAACATATCTGGATACATTTTGCCTTTCTCTTCTGCCTTTAACATGAGCCTGCTACAATCACAACAACCATCAAAGAAAATGCAACTGATGCCACTCTGCTGCAGTTCCTCCTCAAACTGTACCTCGATTTTTTTCATGATGCTCGCCTGAACCCCCTTTCCCTTGTGATCAATCACCAAGGCAGTGTCCAAGTGAGAGTCCTGCATCAATTCAGGCAGCAGTAACAATCTCTGCTGTCTCTCTGTCCAGTATGGTGCCTTAAACTGGTAAGGGCCTATGTTGGTTATATCCTCAGTATTATATTTTGGCCTCTTCCTAGCTTTCTTTAGAGCAACAGGAGCTTCCTCCATTGTTTCTTCCGCCACATCATCTAAATCTCCCTGTTCTACTTCAAGCATAGATCTCTCCATCTCTTGGTCTTCTGCTGTTCTTTTTTCACTCTTCATTCTCTGCTTTTCTTCATTCTCTTTCCTTTTTGCCTGCCTTTCCTTCTTTTCTTCTGGTCTTAGGGGAGGTCGACTGGCTCAATCTAATGAGGTCCAACACTCCTAACTTTCTTTCTTTGACCTTTTTATAAAGGCTAGCAATCACAAGAATATTCTTCTCTCTGTGTATTCCATTGACACAGGCAGAATTGCATCCCACATTAGTGCTACTATTTATCTCGCACTAGCAGATAAGTATGTCCATCAGTCTATCGAGCTTCTCCATAAATCTTTGTCCTCCAGTTTTGCAATACCCACAGAAACTTTGCTGGCTTGTTCCCACATGGATTTCAACTATGCTTTAATCCTAACGTGGTTGTTTATAACAGGGTCACTGAATATTGGATTTGCTTTGTACCACTGAGCAAGTAATCCAGTCATTAGGTCATTGACCACTTAATCAGGGCTGTAAGTCCATCTGTCTTGATCACTGAGGTCTCTCAAATACAACCTGTATTTAATGAGATCCCTGACAGTTGGTAGTTGAGCTACAGGTAGTTCTATGCCTGATCCTAACAAATGATGTAAATGAGTCCAAACTTGCAGTCTTATTTTTCTATTGGACATTTTCAATATAAGCTTATCGCTAGGATGATGCATTGATGGCATTCACATTGAAGTATCACAGCAATTGTATGCAGCTGTTACCATATTTACAAGGCTCTACCAGGAAATTTGGAAGACAAATTCATGGACAACTGACTGGAAAAGATCTGTGTTTATACCAAGAAGGTGACCCAACTGACTGTGGAAATTATCGAACAATCACTATGATCCCACATGCCAGAAAGATTTTACTCAAGATCATTCAGCAGAGACTACAAACATCCCTGGAACAAGAGCTACCTGAAGTGCAAGCAGGGTTCAGGAAAGGGAGAAGAATGAGAGACATTATCGCGAATGTGAAATGGATCTTTGAAAAGACAAAAGAATACCAAAAGGATATCCATATGTCTACAGTAAGGCTTTTGACTGTAAACCATGAGAAACTCTTGGCCACATTAAGAAGCATGGGTATACCAGAACACCTGATAGTTCTCTTGCACAACCTTTACATTGATCAAGAAGCGACAGTTCAAACGGAACAAGGAGAAACAGAATGGTTTAAAATCAGCAAAGGTGTATGACAAGGCTGCATGTTTTCTCCCTGCCTCTTTAATTTATATGCGGAATAAATCATCAGAGAAGCAGGATTGTATGAAGACAGCCAAGGTGTGAAGATTGGTGGAAGACTCATCAACAACCTTCGCTATGCTGATGATACCACATTACTAGCTGAAAGTGAAGACGATCTGAAGCATTTTTTTCTCAAGATCAAGGAACATTGTCTTAAAATGGGTCTGCATTAAGAAGACAAAGATCTAGACAACTGGCAAAATTAATAAGTTCATCATTGATGGAGAAACAATTGAAATATTTGACAACTTTAAGTTACTTGGATCAACAATCAATAAAAAAGAACTAGCAGTCAAGAAATCAGATTACGTATTGCTGTTGATAGAATGGCTATGAAGGACGTAGACAAGATTCTCAAGAGCAAAGATGTCTTTCTCCATACAAAGATTCGACTTGTCCAGGCTATGGTATTTTCAATAACATAATATGGATGTGAAAGTTGGACAGTGAAAAAGGTACAGGAAGAAAATTGATGCCTTTGAATTATGGTGCTGGTGACGAATACTGTGTTTATCATGGACTGCCCGAAGAACAAACCAGTCAGTTCTAGAAGAAATCAAACCTAAGCTTTCCTCAGAAGCTCAGATGACAAGACTTCAACTTTCATACTTTGGACACATCATGTGAAGAGAGAGATCATTGGAGACAGACATAATGTTTGGCAAGGTAGAAAGTCACCATAAAAGAGGAAGGCAATGAGATGGATTGATACAATAACAGCAGCTATGTATACCACTCTATTAACAATGAATCGCTTGGCTGAAGACCGTACAAAGTTTAGGTCAACTATCCAGAGGGTCGCCATGAGTTGACACCGACTCAACGGTACTTAACAACAACATGACAATGCTATGTTGAAAATATGTGAATGAGGAAATGAAACGAACGTGTTAATGACAATATGGGTAAATAATGGCCTCCCAAAAAATACCCTGAACCCGCTACAGTTAGCCATGAATGCAGCGGCACGTGTCCTTTGTGGAGCATCCAGGAAGGACCACATCACACCTATACTGGAAGAGCTTCACTGGCTTCTAATAAGCTGTAGAATTCTATATAAGGCTCTACTCATAACCTTTAAAGCGTTCTACAAGATATCACCCTCTTCAATTGTGGACCTACTCATTCACACTCCCAACAATAGACCCAGAAGAACACCCGCGGAGAATACTCTAGTCATACCAAGTGAATCTCTAAAACTTAATCAACCATCAATCGAGCATTTGCAAACTATGTCCCCAGGTGTTGGAACAAACTCCCTTCTAGAATAAGAGCAATAAGGGACCTCACGCAATTCCAAAAAGCCCTCAAACACCCCCTGTTCCTCCTGCACTTTACACAGCCTATTGATCCCTCCTACTCAGCTATGTCATCTGAGAAACATTCACACTAAAACTACAATCTAACTGCACACCATATGATATTACAATGCTTTAGCTTTTATTGCACAGCATAATAGAAACATGCTGTAAAATAACGTGATGTATAACCTGTATGAGCGCTCTCTGTTAATCACTTGTTAACTAATTCTCATATGTATATAGTTTCCCCTGTTTTATGTAAACGTAGGACAAATCTTTATGTCCAAATGCTTGTTGTTCTATATAAACCGCACTGATGAGAAGTAGCGCGGTATATAAGAAATGTTAAATAAATAAATAAAATAAATAAAGTAAGATAAATTGCTAACTGAGACACAAAAGGCATTAATATGCAATGCAAACACATAAACAAGAAAAGAAAAAAGAAAATATTTTTTCACTCAACGTGTAATCAAACTCTGGAATTTGTTACCGGAGGATGTAGTAAAGGATGCTAGTGTAGCTGGGTTTTAAAAAGGTTTGGACAAGTTCCTGGAGGAAAGGTCCATAAACCATTATTAAAAGGGACCCAGGATATCACTGCTTGACCCAATACAAGCATTGAGGAACCTGTGTCTTTTGGGGAGACTGCTAGGTACTTATGACCTAGATTGGCCACTGTTGGAAACAGGATACTGGGCTTGATGGACTTGGTCTGACCCAGTATGGCATATCTTATGTTCTTATGAGAGCACTTAAACATATTTTAGTAATTTGTGTATTTTTGCATAATTTCCTAGAAATTATAGGTAGGTAAATAATATATTACACAAAATTTAAAGTTAGTTGTTGATTTGCCACATTAAATTGTACCATTTTTTCACTAGTGCTTTTTAAAATTGACATCTTCAAAATTGACACACCCTACTAACAAAGTAGTTCTTAGCACTTTCTCCCTCTGAGGCATTCAAGATTGCAGAAGTGTTCAAGCTATCAGTTGTAATATCTGCCATCATTATACCCTTCCTCCCTGCCTCCCCCTTCCCCCAATTCTGGGGGCAAGTTCCACCTGCTCTTGGCTGGGGAAGAACAATATCCTTTCAATAGGTGGTAAGTGGTAAATCCTAATCACAGATTTTCAAAACATCTTTTAAATATCTCTGAAAGAGATCCAGAGACCTCAGCTATTCTGAATGGATATGCTCTTGGCTAATCTCTGAAGCTAAGCATAATCAGGCCTGGGATGGGTGACTACCTTAGAATACCAGGGACTGTAAAGTCACTGCATGGAAGAAAGGCCTGACAATCTACTTCTGGCACCATCTTGCCAAGAAAACCCGGGAGATGGGTCGCCAGGAGTCAGCATTGACATTGCATTTTTGAAAAAAGATCCAAGGGTATCAAACAGGCCAGTTTAAGAAATTTCAAAGCTAAACTAAACCCTCAGGTTTGGAGATCTGGAAGTTTTAAATATTTTCCAGGTAATGATGCACTACCAACTTATCCTGTACAAGTCCAGCTTGTAAAATCTTATATTTGTGGCCCCTAACAGAAGCACCATCACCTCCTTTTTTTCTGCTGGCCATTCCCCTCTCTGCACCCATGCTTCCCTATTACTGCCCTGGCAATGTGCTTAAACCGTGTTCCGGGGGATTAAAGGGCAGTTCACTCTCCATGTCTAGTCAATTGTAGGTCTCCCCGTTGAAACTGCTGAAAACAATGCCAAATCATTCCAGTTAGTTTCTTGGTGCTATTTTAGTGATGTGGACATCTGCCTGCCATGATTTGGACTTAGGCTATCAAATTATTTCACATGTTTCTATCAAAAAAGCATGGGACAAACACAGTGAGTGGATCTCTAAAGGTCGAAAGGGGACTATTGTAGTTGATATGGGCATACTAGATAGGCTATGTGATTTTCTTTCTGCTGTCATGTTTTTATAAGCAATTGGATGTTTTTCAGATGGTAAGATTCTTGGTTGCAGCCATTCTGACCTGGATTTGAGCCAGTCATCAAAATGGTTCTGCATCATTCTTAACCAGGAATCTCTCCAGCTTCCCAGTGAGGTTTACAACTTTGAAACTAAGAGGGTATTACTTTTAAACAGATGTGAAAATCAGAGACAGTTTTTCAACTACTGAATAGATCTACTGTATACGTAGAATCAACAGAGAATAAAAAACAAAGCCAAGAACCTTGCAAGTTTATATAGTAGGAAGTTTGGCATAGAAATGATTTATGTCCTTGACTATACTTTGCATCATAATAGTCTCCCTGAATTGCACAAGTTGGTTTTATTTCCTGTGCTGATAAATTCTTGTCTTCTGTGTCAATATTTGTCCTGTTCCTCACTGTTTTCTGCAGGGCCGTACCAAGCTATAATTGCGCCCTGTGCAAGTTGCACAGCTGGCCCGCCTCCCCCCCCCCAATCTCCCCCTCTTACCCACACCTTTACGTCCAGCCTGCTGCCTGCCCTTGCCCTGCCGCTGCCACTTTTTGTGTTTTCTCGGCGACGGCAGCACCCGCAGCAGAGGAGCAGGCCTGAGTTCAATTTTTTTTTAAAAAATGGGTCTTTTGACTCCACGCTTGCACACATATCTGATCCCTCCCTCCTCTGACGTAGGTTCGCGTCAGAGGAGGGAAGGACCAGACCAGCCATTCAATCGCGGGTCTTTGCAACTCTGCACTTGAATGGCTGATCTGGTCTGGCCTGGCCGACGCGAAAACACAAAAAGTGGTGGCATCCTGGCAATAGTAAGTAGTGTGGGGGGGAGCCAAGGCCGGCAACCCAAAATGCAGCCCTAATCTTTTGTGCCCTGTGTGGCTACACCACTGGCACAGGACTAGGTACGGCGCTGGTTTTCTGTATATTGAATTTAAAGCAAACTCTCTTTTTAGAGATGCTTTGCATTTTCATCAACATGCCATTAGCTCTCCCAAGTCTTGTGCATATACAGAGAAGGAAACCACAGTAGCCAAAATGTATTTATTTTTTATTAGTATATAGCTCATGCCTTTCCAATGGTAGTTCAAGGTGAGTTACATTCATGTATGTATACAAGTCTCAGCTAATCATATCTTACCATATCTTCAGATATAGTTCAGTAGAGGTTCTTGCTGTGTTCAGTCTGTATGATGCCTGCAGTGCTGCAGGTTATGCCCTTTTCTACTTATTCTCGTTATTTTGCTTGTTTCACTAATGGACTTCTCATAATCATTATCCTATTTTTATTGTTTTTGCTACCTAGAAAAAAGTTATTGTGAAAATGTGCTGACCCCCGCCAAAACCTGCAAAATGCAGAATATGTGCTTTGTTGGTAATTAGGACGCTGGTGATCAACTTAATGGGTTTTAGAAGCTAGTTAGGCATTTTCTAAAGCTGCTTATCCTTTTGATATGTAACATCTTAACATTAACAGCTACAGGACATGTTGGCTGTTTAAAATTAGTTTGTTGATTTTTAATTGGCTTTTAAAGCTAGAGTTGAAATGGCTCTTTTTCTTTTCATTTGCTTTTTGAGAGCTTTGCAATTTCCACAGAACATGACAAATAAAGGTGGCAAGAAGGATATTTCTAATTAAGGCCCCTATTTACTACCATGTTCTAAAATTTTGCATCTAATGTGTATGGAAGTGTGTTAGGTGCAAATCCTCAGCAGTATGTTGGGGGCATTTTCACCATTTTTGGGAGGTTACCTGTGCAGTTATCACAGGGCAAAATTTGCTACCTTGCCTTAACTGCAAAATGGATAATGTAGAATGCTCCATCTCGTAAGGTATAATTTCAGAAGCCAATATATTTGGTGGCTGTTGAGGTGTAGTTAACTGCTTTGTATTTGCTGTATTAGAAGCTAACATGCAGAAATGACCTCGGCATTAAGTGCAAGGTGAAATCCTTATGTTTTCCATCCCCCAAAATGCTATGGTCTGCAGTACTTGTTTAACACAGCAATTGACATGTGCATCAACTACTAACATAGTGCCATAATGTTAGCACACAGTAATTCCTGTATGAAACAGAAGTTAAATGAAAAGAGAAAAAAAGATGATACCTTTTTATTGGACTAACAATACATTTTTTGACTAGCTTTCAAAATTTGAAACCACCTTCAGGTCAGGACAGTATTAAACAGCTAATACAGGCTCGTAAATGGGAGGCCTAAACAGAGAAGTCTCTAAAACGGTATACCCTTTGAGCTACCAAGGCATGTTAAAACTACTCGGACATCTTTTAAGATCTGAAATATTAAGAACAATGAAGTGAGGACAAAGTAGCCATTCTGGTTTCCAAGAACTTCAACTGCACTAATGTATTGCAGGTCACGGTGCAACTTTGCTAACTGAATGATGTATAACTGAGTTTCAGCAACAGCCAGCAAGACATCTGCATTGTTTTGTGCATTGATTCATGTAAAGGTTGAAATTTTAGAAATTGACATTCTACTGGCTGGAAATAGTGCAGCAAACCTTAGCTTTAAAGACTATTGTACACAATTAATTTGTTTTGGCTTAGGTAGAAATAACCATTCCCACCACTAGCAGCAGCACAATCTAATACCTCTTGTTTATTTGAAACATTGTTATCAATGGCATTATCAAAAATATCAAATTACCATTCAAGAGCAATTTTCAAAACCACTGGCACTGGTTGAAAATCCACAAGTATTTTTAGCTACAGGCATTGCAACAGTTTTCAAAGGGAAATTATGGGCATGTTTTCCCCTTTGAAAATTACTAAGAAGTAGTACCTGCATGGATCTGCAATTACTTTCTGTGCAGGTACTTTTCACTTCAAGCCATGTGTACTTGTGAAGCTTAACCTCACGCCTCAAGCCCCCTACATACCTCCTGGGTTAAAGAATGTGCATTATTGATCCCTGTGCGTACTTTAACTTGGAGAAAAGGATGGGCAGCATTTAGTCTGTCAGGTTATTTATTTACAGGTTTTTATATACTGTTTTATTTCAATCAAAGCGATTTACATTGTAACTTAAACTTGGTAATGTATATTGAACAGCAATGGAGGGTTAAGTTGCTTGCCCAAATCAGTGCTCTAACCATTAGGCTACTCTTCCACACAAGTTTATCATTGTCAATAGCGGTTTACCCGGGTAAATGGTTTCTGATAATTGCCCTCTCTATGACCTGGTGGATAATGAGAATGATGGTAAATGAGTCAAATGCAATTTGGAGGCTTTCAAAAGTAATATGGAACAACAAAAATAGCTGAACTGAATATTGGGTAGATCAAAATATTTTATTGTCCATGAAGAAATAGGCTAGCAGCCCCCAATAGTTGGTGCATCATCAACAAAGATGGACAGATTTTTTTTCTTAAATACTGAGAACTTCTCATGCTCTACTTTGATAACCATGTATGCGCTTCCCAGGAGAAAATGTGCAATAAAAGATGCTTTTTCTATAATTTGGGGGATAATTTTATAAATGCACACTTTAGCAAATTTTGAAAATAAAAAAAAAATAAAAATACTAATGTTTGGAAAATTGTCCCAGGGAATTTGGGCATAAGTTGTGTTTTGTTTTTTTGTTGTTTTTGTTTTTTTTTATCTGTTTAGTATGCACATTTTTTCTCGGGTTATGCACATACATGCAAACCCCTCCTCAATCCTGGCTCTGGGAGTGCTTCCACCCAGTCTAGATATAGTTAGACATATACAGGCTATAAACATGTAACTTTACCTGCATATCAGATGTGCAGTTTTATGAAAGCTTCTTTGCATATAAAGCACTGCTTTACACATACATGTAGAAACAATGTGATTAGTGTTAAATGTACATCTAATTGTTCTATACAAGTTCTATTACCATTGTTACATGTAATCGTTTCTTGGTTTGATGTAAACCGCTTTGATTCTGGAAAAAGGGTATATAAGATTCCATAAATAAAGTAATGCTTTTAAAATTCATACATTTAAATAAAAGACTTCAACAAATCTAAACACATTGCAAACATTTTAAACACAGCCAGCGAGTGAGAGCCTCAGAATAAACTCACTGATAAAACCAAATCAGGAGTTATAATAACATCAACGGTTCTCACTCGCTATACACCCCCATCCAGATTCACGATATTATATTTCATACACAGTTTTCCATTAAACACTCCGTAACACCATCACAACTCAAAACATTTAAAATGTTCCTTCTACATAGAGAACAATGGTGGATTTTTCATTTAAAAACAGTTTCTCCTAATGGTTTAAATTCTTGTATTGAATGGGGAGTTTGTTTTTGATTTGTTTATCTCGAATGTTATGTCCGGGTTTTCTATCAGTTGTGATTGTGCATGATAGAAATGTTGAATGGGAGAGAGTTTTTTTCTTTCTCTTAATTGGTTTATCGAGGGTGATTAGTTCTGTTCGGTTAATTACTATTTCAGCTGACTGTTATAGCTGTGTTGGAGTTCTGGGTATATATCATGTGCCCGGAAGTATACGCTGTCTTGAAACCAGCGTTGATGCATGGTGGTGAATAGCGGTCTTGAAGCCTAGCTCTGATGAGAGGCGGTGAACAGTTTTGAGATGTCTGGCTGGTATTTGAAGTGATTTTTGGTAAGCGTTTAGGATCTTGTTGCAGTGGATATAAGGAGTTTTTATAGGTTGCGGCATTATATTAAGCTATTTTTATTTTATTTTTTAGAGTTGGATCCCCTTGAAACAGCTGTAGCGAAACGCTAACATAAGATGTCTTGAAAAGGCGTCGGGGGCACTCAATTCCATCTTGACTCACGATTTGTGAATTTGGTGACATTTTAAATGTTTTGAGTTGTGATGGTGTTACAGTGTGTTTAATGGAAAACTGTGTATGAAATATAATATCGTGAATCTGGATGGGGGTGTATAGCGAGTGAGAACCGTTGATGTTATTATAACTCCTGATTTGGTTTTATCAGTGAGTTTATTCTGAGGCTCTCACTCGCTGGCTGTGTTTAAAATGTTTGCAATGTGTTTAGATTTGTTGAAGTCTTTTATTTAAATTTTGAGGTATCATTTGTAGGCTTCGATACAGGCTTTATAGTTTTATGCTTTTAAAATTGCCATCTTGGTATTTTAATTTGTGATGGAATTTCTCTGTTATCAGTATGTTGAATTCTATTAAAGATTTTTGCTTAGTGAGCAGTTTCTTGAGGGGGCAAAGGAGATGGAGAATGGAATACAGTCAGGAAAATAAGAAAAGAATGCTGTCATTTTTTTTTAAAGTAGGGATAGACATTTCATCTGTTCAGGTGCCTTAAGAATTTTAGTGCATGCAAAATCAATACAATACATGTTAACTGACAAATTAACGCACTTACAGTGATTTCTGTTCTTTCAAAGTTCTAATGTAGGGTAAAAAAAAAAAAGTTATTCCTCCTCATCTCTCCAGGCCAGTCCAGGTACCATTGGGTTGTCAGCCCCTTCCAGCAGCTGAGAACTGAACTGTATAGAGTCTTGCTGATGTAGTATCTAGCTCCCCCTACCGCATCAAACTCCAGTCTTTCAGTCCTCAGCAGATGGGAAGGAGCTCATAGGGAATAGTCGCTCTAGTCAGATGATAGGAGCTAAGAATTAAAAAAAAAAAGGGAGATTAAGAGAAGTATTGGATTGCTCTAGCGGGGCAGGAAATCCAAGTAGAGAATAGAAGCCTGGGAGTACTCCCCCCCGGGGAACCGGGAATGTGAAGGGCAGCAGAGGCAGGGCCTGCCTCGACCTGTTGCTCCACGTCGTGAAGTGCCTGGGAGCACCAGGTCACCACTCCTCTTCCTTGCAGTGGATAGTCATATACTATGTTACTATCTGTTTTTCTCACTTAGTAGTTCCCCTGAAACTGAGATCAGGACAGTTTTCAAAACAGAAGCATGACAGCAGAAAAAGACCACATGGCCTATCTAGTCTGCCCTTCCATATCAACTACTACAATAGTCCCTTTTTTCCTTTAGAGATATTCTGTGTTTGTCCCATGCTTTTTTGAATTCAGATACTGTCTTCATCTCTACCACCTGTACTGGGAGACTATTGCACGCATCTACCACTCTTTCCATAAAGAAATATTTCCGCATATTATTCCTGAGTTTGTCCCCTTTCACTCTCATCCTATGTCCCCTGGTAGCAGAGCTTGCTTTCAGATGAAAGAAGCTCTCCTCCTGTGCATTAATGCCATGGCGGTATTTAAACGTCTCTATCATATCTCCTCTATCTTGCCTTTCCTCTAACATATACATATTAAGATCCTTGTCTGTCCTCGTGTGCTTTATAACGAACAATACTAACCATTTTAGTATCCACCCTGCACTGACTCCAACCTGTTTATATCCTTTTGAAAGTGTGGTCTTCAGAACTGCACACAATACTCCAAATGAGGTCATACCAAAGACTTATACAGAGGCACTACCGACTCTTTTTTTCTACCTGTTTAACTACTTTAAGATCATGCTCAGGTACTGCTCTTCTTTTATTTTTTTTATTTTTTTTTATTGATATTTATATTAACACTCAAGCATTTACATGAATGAAAAGAAATAATGGGAACAACACCACATTCCAACTATTACAAAAATAAACATTTTCAAAGTAATCTTTCCCAAAATTAGTCCACAATTAACAGGGGGGCTACAGGAAATTTAACATTTGACCATGGCCTCAATAATACTTGAAGCTAACAAGGTCAAAGTAACACAGAAGAAATATATAAATTATAAGCAGGAAAAGACTTATGCATCAGCCGTATTGAGGCCCACCTCCACCCGTAACTCTTCCCTTGCACATATAAATTCTGGGAGCTGTTTAGGGTAAAAAAAAAAAGGAAATTCTTGCCTTGATAGGAAACATAACACCTAGACGGATACTTTTAACACAAAAGTTGCACCCAAAGAAATAATCCTGGAATGATAAGCCAGGAATTCTTTCCTCCGTAATTGGGTTACTCAAGACAAATCTGGAAAAATTATAACATTTGAACCTAAGAACTTCTCATTAATATTCTTAAAAAATAAACAAAGAATCAATGCCTTGTCAGCCTCCAAGGCTAGAGTTACAAGCATAGTAGTTCTTTCAGTAACCACGTCTAAAGAACTTTCCAAAAAGCCTGTCAGGTCTCCAATTCCACTCACTGCTGCCTCCGAGTTTCTCCCCTGTACTTCCAAGTTGTTCACTGACAAATACTGTGCCCTAGTAAGTGGGGGCAGGTGCTCAGTTGGAAGTCTACTCATTTTCCTAGACTTATCCGCTGCCTTTGACTCCCTCCCCCACCATCAACTCCTACACAGACTTCATGATATAGGTCTGAAATGGTTCAAATCCTACCTTGACGACAGAACACAACAGGTCCATATTGGAAGTGATACTTCCCTCCCTTTCACACTAAAACAAGGCGTACCTCAAGGATCCAGTCTATCAGCGTTACTCTTTAATATCTTCCTCCAACCTGTATGTACGATCTTCCAAAATTATGGCATCCAGTATCAAATATATGCAGACGACATGATGTGTTTCACCCCATTTAACCTCTCTAACCCTAATTTCTCTAAGCTAAATGAATGTCTAACCAGCCTCAAATCTTGGCTCTCTCAACACAACTTAATAATCAATCAATCCAAAACTGAAGCACTCCAAGTTTTCTCTAACCCCTCCTACATCCCCCCTACAACCCTCACCTTTGACGATTTCTCTCTAACTATAAAAAACCAGGTGAAATATCTTGGAATCATACTCGATCAGAACTTATCTTTCTCAGATCAAATAAAGAAAACCACTAACACATTATACGCTAAGCTACGCACACTCAGGAACCTCAAACCTCTCTTAAGCCCTGACTCCTTTCGCACTGTCTGTCAGGCCCTTACAACCCCATCGCTTGACTATTGTAATCTGATCTATCAGGGCCTTCCCAAGAACTCTATTCAACCCCTCCAACTAGCCCAGAATACATTAGCGCGTCTCATAACAAACAATCCTAGACGAGCTCATATTACACCTATCCTCTATGATCTCCACTGGCTCCCAATTCATTACCGAGTAAAATTCAAGGTTCTTACTCTAATACACAAAATTATTTCTAACGAGTCAGCTCCATGCCTCTCCCCTCTCCTTGCTTTCTCCAACAACACTAGAAATCACCGTTCTATCACTAAAAACTTACTGACTACACCTACAATTAAAAAACACTGTAAACAATCTACATGCAACAGGACCTTTTCCCTCTATGCTCCATCCCTTTAGAACACCCTTCCACATGAGCTGCGCAACTGTGTGAGCCACACTGATTTCAGGAAAAAGTTAGAGACTCATCTCTTCCTTGATCATTTTTCTCTCCCACCCTAATACCTAAACCCCCCTTTTTTACCTCCCTACCCTTGTTCCATTAAAATGTACAATACTCCCATCTGTAGCTTGGCACATACATATGTAAATATGTAAATAGTTATTCACTGTTCACTGTAATTAATTGTATAATATAATTTTGTTTTTCATGTTTTATTCTGTACCCTGTTATTCGTTCCTTGTAAACAGTTGAAATATACTGCCTTTTATTGTTCTATGTAAACCGTTTTGATTTGTAGAAAGACGGTATATAAACATGTTAAATCTTGAGCACCTCTCGGAAATATTTCCGCACCATTTCCAATGGGGACATGAGTGGAGACTTTGGAAAGTTTAAAAGACGAAGGTTATTTCGTCAGGTAAGATTTTCAAGATGTTCCGTCTTCCGCAACAGCACTGCTCTTCTTTTGTGGACAGAAGTTCTTCACCCCTACACTGTACTGCTCCCTTGGATTATTGCTGCCCAAATGCATGACCCTGCATTTTTTTAGCATTAAGTCTAAGCTGCCAAATTCTAGACCATTCTTTAAAATTAGCTAAATCCCTCCTTATGTTATCTATTCCTTCCTGGGTGTCTACTCTACTCTATTGCAGATTTACCTGACAGCCCTTCTTCAATATCACTAACAAAGATGTTAAAAAGAATTGGACCATATACTTCTTATCTGGAAGCCAAAATGTATAATTCAAATGCAGAAAAATAATTGAAATTACCTAAGACCCAAGAATGAAGCAACAAAACAAGACAAACCTGTGTAGTCATCTCCTATGTTGCTGTCCAGTTCATCGGTCACAAAAAGATAGTATCCAAAGTAATGAAAGGAAACTGGATACAAATACTTATTTTTCCCCCCTGCACTGAGCTTAACAAGCAATGCAAAGGAAGTACTATACACTCAGTAAATTAAAGCTTTGCAGCTTAAAGACTATATGTGCAAGCTGTATATTTACACATTACCTACCAGTGCTAATAAGAAAACAGACATTTCAAATATCAACTTGTAAGTCTGGCAAAATAAGGCCTTGATCTACTAAAGAAGAAAATCAGCATAAAAAACATTAACTAATTAGCAGGTTAAAGCCAGACTGTTCAAATCTTTTACAGCCCAAAAATGTTATCCTTTTAAAAGCACGGCATAAGGAAAGCAAATGAATCATTATACACATTCTCTTCTAATACAGACAACTTACGTTTAAGGTCTTGGACCTCATCTTTTTGTTTTTCTTGAGACTTTTCATGTGCCATTGTCTCCCACCCTGTAAGGACAATCCACTCAGGGCTAGTGTTCAGTCCCCCTAAATCAATGACCACCATGTCATATTTTAAATACCGCAGTTTATCCTCTGAAAAGGTTTCCCCCCAAAGGAGACTGTAGTGCTTCATTACCACTAGTCATTGAGTGCCATCTTGATACAGGATCTATAGCTATATCTCCCACCATGTTTAGCACGCATACAATAAAACAGACTGCCCTTCTTAAACACTAAAGCCCATGCTTTATCTTGTCACTTATGCAACTTAGTTCTATTCTGCTGGCAACTGAACAAATTACCTATCATTCTCACAGTTCTCCTGATAAACCTCTGACTTGCTTCAAAGCCAGAGAAAGAATCCAAGTCATGGCACAAACTGTGTCCTCTGTTCCTGACTGCCTGGCCGGCGGCAACAACCACTGGAATCCTTCCTCAGCACTTGCTTTCCTATCTCTGGTCCCATAAGCAAGTGACAAAAAAATAAAAACACACCACAGAGTTATTCAATAACAATAACAAAATTCTGCTAAAGCTTTAGGAAGGCAGTCACGGGCCTGCAAACCAGAGCATTCTCCCATAAACTCCCTTAATCTGCTTGTCTGCAGCACTTTTATTGGGAAAAACTGCCACATTATACATTCTTTTGCCTTATCACTTTGTGTCATGCTTCTTGCTTTGTTTTTTGTTTATCTATATCTATCTGTTACAGGTCAAGCCAAGCACAAACATATTGCTTATGCTTAATAAGGATAAGCTTCCTGGAAACAGAAGCTCCCTGACTTGCAAGATATAACCTTGACTGTTTCACTTTTTCATAAACATCCCTTGTAATACTGACGGCATATTCAGAGATGTTCTTACACTCTAAATTTTCCTGTGAGATCCTAGCCCCTCTTCGGGTCTCTTTCTACAGGTAGCAGCTGTGTAATTGGTGACAGGGGTATGCTATGTGTATGTATATGACTCATGTATAATTTGCATATATGGGGAGAGTGTAGATGTGCATCTCTGGAAATGTGTGGTGTAAGAGGGTGTCTGAGAGTGTGGGTTTTGTAGTTGTGGGGACTGAGTATGTGGCAGGAGTAGGGGTAATTGATAAGGAGGCAGGTGGATGTGCATAGGGGAAATACATTTTCAAGAGGGACAGTTCTAACTGTAGGGGGGACTGATAGACAGTAAGGGGATTATTTTTGGGGGGACAGGAAAGCAGAGGAGGGGTGTCTGCATCTTTCTAAATACAGAGAAAAGGTTATTTCCCTCTTTCCAGTTCACCTTTGTTTTCTGGACCCAGCTCCTCTCTATTCTCTGGCGGCTGACTGCTGCATTTTTTCCAAGGCCTGCAGAAAAAAAAAGGGAAACTGCAGATGAAAAGGGATAGAGTCAGGAGTGATCTAAGGACTATCCTCTTTTATATACTGTATATATATGTTTAACAGGAAGGGTAGTGAATGCATCAAACAGCCTCCCAGTAGAAGTGGTGGAAGCAAAAGCGATAAAAAAGAAAGTATGGGACAAGCACCCAGGATCTATGAAGGAGAAGAAGTGATTGTAGAGCTGAGCAGTTCACATGGATGAGCAGACTGAATAGGTCATATAGTCTTTCTGCCATCATATTCTATGCTTTAAAAAGTAAATAAGTAAATATTTCAACTGAATTGTTCCCTTTTTTTTTCCTATTAGAAACAAACAGAAACTGAGTCCTAAGTAGTAAGGATGTTGAGTACATTTGAAAAATGTGAGCCAAGAGTCACTGGATGTTCTATTTGTGACAAAAATATGAAGAAAGTTGAATGAGTCAAAGAGCAGAGGCAATATGACTGAGAAACACAGGCATATGATCTTATAGGGCCAGTTTTCCAGTAGAGCACTAGGCAAAAAATAAGAGGATATTTCAAAGAGAAATACTTTCCCTGACCACCTTCATGTTACATTAGCATCTTTACTAACACAGAAACATGAATATTATGAGGATAAAAGGCTGATCAAACCTGCCCAATTTCATTCTGGTGCAATACCATAAACCTGTCAATTTCCTTTCTTCCCCCCCCCCCCCATTCTTTACAATTGAGAATCCGCTCTGCTTAGCTCATGCAGTACTTCCTTGAATTCTGTTTATTTGTTTTCACCATCTCCACTGTGAAGCTGTTGCATGTATTCCATCTTCTGTAAAGAAATATTTTCTGAAGTTCCTGAGCTTTGGAATCTCTCCGAGGCCAATCGGGCCGAAGATCACCCACACTGTGTCCATTTAAAATCTGACGTGCTCAGGAGCAGGTCCCTTCTGCCTCCAACATTGATCAGCAGCATTGAGGGAGAGTAGGCAGGTAAGCTCCTCCCCGCTCCCCTCCATTGAAGCCACTCGGGCCGAAGATCACCCGCACCGTGTTCATTTAAAATCTGGTGTGCTCCGGCACAGCTGTGCATGAGGGCCTCGCCAGAGGGCCCTTTGGCGGGGACTGTTGCACAGTGCTCAGAATCACTATCAAACTTGCGAACTCTCTGATTCCAATTCCATATCATCAGCAGCACAGCTTAACAAAGCCAGAATCACGTATCCACCGCTGAACCAGGGAGCAAACAACCCAAGCTCAAACCTTAACCACCCTGCAAGCATGTAAGAGATCGAGACCTCCAGCCCCACTGTATATCACTCTGCCCCACACAGCACTGCTTCCTTCTTTATTATAGAGCCATGTCTGAAGTGCATCTCTTCCAGAGCACTGCCAGAAGCTTACTTCTATACAAGGGAAATAGATCTCCAGCTGGATAAGACTAAAGTTCTATCCCTTATTCATCTGAAAGGTACATGTGTCTTTACATTCTGCTGTCTAGTCTATCTTAAAGCAAGACTGGCGTCTCATACTTACAATTTAAAAATACATTACTGCTCACTAGCTTTTGATGACAGCCAAACATGCTTTCCATCTATGCCTCCTGTCACTCCTTGCACTTTGTCTCGCCTCTGATTTATCAAATCCACTATCACTCCCTCAATCATACCTTATAGCCCCTGCCACATTGGACCTCCCTTGAGACAGAAACCTAAACAATCTAATTCAAATACCAATACACCCATATCCCATCCTTACTAGACCCAACAAGCTCAACAGCACTCAGAATTTTAAATGTGCACTTATTATCCTGGAGAAGGACCACCTGTGATTGACAAATATACAAATGGAATAAATACCACACCATTCACAAAAGATGATGTGTTAGAACTGGAAGTGGACAAGTCTATGGGATCAGATGGGATACATCCCAGGATACTGAAAGAGCTCAGAGAGGTTCTTACAGGGCCTTTAAAGGATGTTTTTAATAGATCCTTGGAGACAGGAGAAGTTCCACAGGACTGGAGAAGGGCTGATGTGATACCTTTCCACAAAAGAGGTAATAGGGAAGAAGTGACAAACTACAGGCCAGTAAGCCTTACCTCGGTGGTGGAATGAATATACATACAATGAATTTCTAGGCACTGCTTCCATTGTGTGCAAATTTATCTCATTCATATTCATTGTGTATATCCTAAAAATGTGACTCGATGGAGTTCCCTCAGAGTGGTTTTGAGAAATGGCTGTTCTAGGGTATATCGAATATCTTTTATCGTGATGGTGAGAATTGTTCCACTCCTAATTTCTCTGCTATGCTACTTGATTCTGTAAGGAATCCATGTGAACAAAGGTTAATTATTCAAACTACTATGAAAGATTATACAGAGATTTACTTTAGGATAAATTCCTTCAACTTATTATAACCAGTGTTTTTAAATTTTATTTATATTCTTGATTTGTGAGGAGAGACCACTAGATAATAGCTGTATGATAGGCTCATTGCACCTTGTAGAAATGCAGATATTGTCTAGGAGAGTAATTTTCAAAGCCAGTTCCTTGGATGAAAGTGTTACTCATGGGAATGAGCTACAAAATTGCTCTCCTGATATGCAGGTATAGCTTATATGTACATACTTTTACTGGCAGCAAAGAGAAACTGCTGGGGACAGGGCTGGGGAGGGGTTTGCACTTGCTCACTTTTGAAAATGTGCACGTCTGCCATGTGTTTTTTCATGGGAAATACAGTAAATAGCAAGTATAAGGGGCATGTTTACTAAAGGTTTTAACACGCATTAATGAAGTTAACGCGTGTTAAGTGCCCACAGCCCTTTTATACGCTTTCTTCTTCCTTGGCTCTCTTTTTTGGAATTCCCTTCTGTCAGATCTCCGCATAGAACCCTCATTTTCCAGATTCAAAGCACTGTTGAAAACACACCTCTTCTGCACTGACCTCCACCCTCCCTGACCCGCTTGTCACCTGTCATGTACTCTGCTCTCTCCCCATCACAACTGACTTCCCTCCCTTTCCTAGTCATAAGTAATGTTTCTTTTGATATAATTGTCTCTCTCTCCTATTATAATTGGCGTTTTTTTCCTTTCCTATTTTATGTAGCAGCCTGACTGTTTGTTTGTAAACCACGCCTGAGCGTGAGCGGTATATCAAGAAACTGAATAAAGATAAAGATTAATGCACTATAACCTTTGGTAAACACGCCCCTAAGTGTGTGTGCATCGTTTTGCTGGGGTAGTTTTCAAAATGGAAGTATGTGCATACCTTTTGCTAATTCAGGCAGTAATAAAATTCCCCCCTAAGTAGTTAACTGTCTAAATCAGCCTGCCCAGTGTAGGGAGGAAGGAAAAAACAAGAATTTGGGACCTGAATGTATCCTCTGCTCCCCATAGTAATACCAGAAAAGATTGTGATCAAAGAATTAAACTGTAAGACTTTGCTTACCATTCAACACAGAGGATATAAGAGATGTAAAATATTAAAGTCTATTTACCTGGTACTGGTATGTCACTGCTAAAACCTGCTCACAGTACAAAACGTGATAAGGTGGAAAAACAATTTATTTGGAATCTAGACCTAGCAACCCGACACAGGCCGTGTTTCGATGACCTTCATCAGGGGTTGTCTAAATAGGTACTACAAACATAAAAACAAACAATATTAAAAAAAACAATTAAAAGTGAAAGAACAAATGGACATGAACATGCTCTAACTAAAGAAATAAAAATATTAAATAATAATAGTAATTATTACAATAATAATAATAATATAGAGTTAAATTAGTAAAGAGATCTCTCATGATAAATAATTAAAAATTATATAATTAAAATAATAAAACAATAAAACAATAAAATTATAGTGGCTAGAAATGCGATACTCAAATAAATCATAAGAAATTATATAATAAAATGGACCACAAATAAGTTTGATAGAAACACAAGCACAAACACAATCCTTAAAGGAGGTGACAAGCATATAATTATAGTTGTTAATACCTTCTTTGTAGAGACGGTGATTTGGCAAACCTCACAAGGAGGCACACGAACTCATAGTGGAGGTGTTGACTAAAACACTTGCATTTGGAATAAAAACTAAAATGAAGAAGACACAGAGTAAAGCACATGGTATACCATTGGAGATAGACTTTAGAACTTAAGTCTAAACTAAATTTAGGAGACTGAAATGGGACAGAAACGCAGCAGGATGGATGGTGAAGGGGAGCACGGCCAAGAAAGAAAAAATAATGTATAATATATTCCACAAAAAAGAAAGAAAATAGCAAGAAATTGTTTAAAATCGGGCCAAAGTTTCATCATAGGGCCAACTGAACCAAAAACATTTAAATAGTCTAAAAATGTACGGGAAAAAGTACAAAAAACATAATTTGGCTAGGGGAATCTTAAAAAACATGGAGAAGCTCACATCAAACATCAATAGAACGTCCAATGTCTAAGGGATACTCAAAAACAAGTGGGAAAGCAGAGAGATAAGTCCAAAATAAAGAAATGATACACTGTAGCATCTTGCTCTTACTTCTCGTTAGTTAATAGCAATGTTGAATCTTCTAAAGAACAACAAAAAAAACAGGTGTTGTGTAGAACGCTATTTATCACCTCTTCTCTTTATTAGATCTTTAAAAACATAAAAGATATATATATATATATAAAAAAAACAACATATGCACACCATTGGCATAATAAATATCTCTTGCCGATTTCAACAGAATCGCCACTTAGGACTCCTATTGCTTCGGGAATTTTTATCTCTTATCTTTCTGAATCGCTAACAGGACCCGCTAGCATAGTAAAGTAAATATCTCTTACCGATGTGGCCAATATAATACATCGCTAATTAGGACTCTTCTAGCTTCGGGAGTTTTTTTAAAAGAATATAGATTGTCTCTTACCGTTCTGAGTCGCTGACAGAAACCAATCTCACAGACGCAGAAAATGAATTCCGTCTTTTTGAGTGTCAGCTCGTTTGGCAGTGAAAAAACGCCGACACATGCGCGAACCTTATGTGAATCATGAGAGCGGGAAACCCAGGGGGCGTGGCTAACCTGAGACAATTCGTTTAAACCTCGCACTAGTTAAAAACTGCAGCGCTACAGTAAAATTGGATGGGAAGGAGAGTAATCCTTGTAGCCTGCCAAACTAAGAAACGAGGGCATCAAGTCATCAAATATATTAGTGTTGATGCTTATGTAGCAAGTGGGATACTACTTATAATTATTATGTCTCCATTTTCATGTCGCTTAAAAAACTAAACCACCAAATAAACCAGTAACAAGTATATTATAAATTTCATAAAATAGTTAGAACAATTAATATTATTAAAAAATAATATTAGAAACAATTTATTATTTATAATTTTTTAATTATACATAGAATAAAAATTAAAAATAAAAAGTATAAGAAAGTGTAGTAAGAAATTTTATTACAATCATGGATATTCAAAATTATATGAAGGATACTTAATAACCTTAAAATAAAACTTTAAAATAAAAATAAAAATCCAATTAAAATTATTTTAAAACAATAAATAATTATTTTCACTGCCAAACGAACTGACACTCAAAAAGACGGAATTCATTTTCTGCGTCTGTGAGATTGGTTTCTGTCAGCGACTCAGAACGGTAAGAGACAATCTATATTCTTTTTAAAAAACTCCCGAAGCTAGAAGAGTCCTAATTAGCGATGTATTATATTGGCCACATCGGTAAGAGATATTTACTTTACTATGCTAGCGGGTCCTGTTAGCGATTCAGAAAGATAAGAGATAAAAATTCCCGAAGCAATAGGAGTCCTAAGTGGCGATTCTGTTGAAATCGGCAAGAGATATTTATTATGCCAATGGTGTGCATATGTTGTTTTTTATATATATATATATATATCTTTTATGTTTTTAAAGATCTAATAAAGAGAAGAGGTGATAAATAGCGTTCTACACAACACCTGTTTTTTTTGTTGTTCTTTAGAAGATTCAACATTGCTATTAACTAACGAGAAGTAAGAGCAAGATGCTACAGTGTATCATTTCTTTATTTTGGACTTATCTCTCTGCTGTCCCACTTGTTTTTGAGTATCCCTTAGACATTGGACGGTTTATTGAGGTTTGATGTGAGCTTCTCCCTGTTTTTTAAGATTCCCCTAGCCAAATTATGTTTTTTTGTACTTGTTTTTCCCGTACATTTTTTAGACTATTTAAATGTTTTTGGTTTCAGTTGGCCCTATGATGAAACTTTGGCCCGATTTAAACAATTTCTTGCTATTCTTTCTTTTTTGTGGATATATTATACATTATTTTTTTCTTTCTTGGCCGTGCTCCCCTTCACCATCCATCCTGCTGCGTTTCTGTCCCATTTTCAGTCTCCTAACTTTAGTTTAGACTTAAGTTCTAAAGTCTATCTCCAATGGTATACATGTGCTTTAACTCTGTGTCTTCTTCATTTTAGTGGTTTTATTCCAATGCAAGTGTGTCTTTAGTCAACACCTCCACTAATGAGTTCGTGTTGCCTCCTTGTGAGGTTTGCAAATCACCCGTCTCTACAAAGAAGGTATTAACACTATAATTATATGCTTGTCACCTCCTTTAAGGATTGTTTTGCTTGTGTTTTCTATCAAACTTATTTGTGGTCCATTTTATATTATAATTTTCGTATGATTTTATTTGAGTATCGCATTTTCTAGCACTATAATTTTATTGTTTTATTGTTTTATTATTTTAATTATATAATTTTTTAATTATTTATCATGAGAGATCTATTTTACTAATTAACTATATTATTATATATTATTATTTGTAATAATTACTATTATTATTTAATATTTTTATTTCTTTAGTTAGAGCATGTTCATGTCCATTGTTCTTCACTTTTAAATTGTTTTTTTAATATTGTTTGTTTTTATGTTTGTAGTACCTATTTTAGACAACCCCTGATGAAGGTCATCGAAACACGGCCTGTGTCGGGTTGCTAGGTCTAGATTCCAAATAAATTGTTTTTCCACCTTATCACGTTTTGTACTGTGTGCCTGTTTTACGTGATAATCTGCCCTGTGTTGGACTGCTAAAACCTGCTACATACATCATAAATGGTACATCCCTCCTCCAGGTTAATGCAACATTCTGATTTTATCTGTTCCCATTTTGCCCATACATTGTGCCAAGAGGAGGCACTGCAACGTTGCAGTATCTAAACGAAGCGTGCGTGGTGATAAATAAGTATTTGCAAGTGCCGAACATTTTGAAATAGTGCATTTTAATTCCTGTTTAACATCTCTGGTATTTTAATGACTGCAAAATCTGGAGTCCTCCACAGCTGAAGAAATCTCTGAAGGTGAAAAAAAAAGGTCTGCTTCATTACAGTTTTTACAAAGCAACATTGCTGTTCTGCAAATTGAAAGCCATTGGTTCGCTTCATAGGCATGTCTATAAATCCATGGTCCAGCTGTTCGGCAGTTTTAATGTCACAATTGTAGTGGCCCCACACTAATAACATACAAGCAATTATTCGAGGAAAAGATCTACTGCAACATTTATCTTGTAATTAAAGTGTTTCCTGTGGTAAGGGGCATATGCAGGATGAAGTACATTAAAGGTAATTTAGCTTTACTATTCATTTCTAAGCAGATCTGATGTGAAGAGAATGAGTAAAATAGAGAAGTAAAGCACAACCATGGCATTACCATTTGGCTATCCTTTTCCCTGAAAATATATGCACACCTTAAATCATAACACAAACCCTCTCCCAATTAACTTTCCTTTAAAGTTAATATGGCTCTCTCTAGAATGTGCTTCCTTCTGCCTCTGAAGTGCCATTACTGAGACTAGTTTAAGTATGCCTCATCAGGTATTAGTGGTCCTTAATTAGCTTGCAAAGGAGCTGGCTAGCTGAGTGCTGTATAAAGGTCTACAGGGCTTTGTAAGCACTGACATTCCAAGCAGGAACTCGGTTGCAAGCAACGTACCAAAGCTCTACAAACTGGCACATGGCAGGGAAGAATCATATTGCCAGAGCTGTTGCCCCCATTACAGCCTCTGCCTCTGTCCAAAGATCCCTATGCCAGTTGAAGGACAGGTTCCATGTGCAGGATGCCTGCATGCAGAAGCTCTCAAAAAAGAAGTGGAGAGGCTGAAAGAAGAGGTGGTGAGGCTGAGAAACATTCAAGACAGTGAGACGTACATTGATGAGATCCTTCTTGAAACATCCAAGCTCCCCAACAGAGGTGAAATGGAGGAGGTGAAAGCATCCCAGGAAAGGGAAGAAGTAGAGTTTGAGCACCCCAAAGTTTCAGAATTGGTGACCAAAAAAAAAAGCGAAGGATAGTGGTGGTTAATAACTCTGTTCTGAGGGGTACTGAGAGGTGTGCTGTCTGCCAGGTGCTAAAATTCGAGATGTTACGGAGAGTTTGCCGAGACTCATCAAGCCTACT
Source organism: Ichthyophis bannanicus (assembly GCA_033557465.1). NCBI lineage: Eukaryota > Metazoa > Chordata > Amphibia > Gymnophiona > Ichthyophiidae > Ichthyophis > Ichthyophis bannanicus. Next base: position 62,523,545 of record CM066050.1, read on the forward strand.
GACTTACCCAGTGTTGCTCATCCATGTCAGCACTAATGATACTGCAAGATATCCTTCTGAGTGTATCAAAAGTGACTTTGTGGCTCTGGGACAGAGGGTGAAGCAGATAGGTACGCAGGTGGTGTTCTCGTCATGACTCCCTGTTGAGGGTAAAGGCAAAGGCAGAGAAGCTCGCATCCTGGAGATAAATGCATGGCTGCGTGGATGGTGTCATTGAGAGCATTTTAGTTTTCTGGACCATGGGATGATGATTCAAGGGCTGCAGAGCAGAAATGGCGTCCATCTGTCCAAGAAGGGTCTGCACGTCTTCAGTATCTGACTGGCCTACTGAAGAGGGCTTTAAACTAGGTTTGTTAGGGATGGGTGAAGAAAGCCCCTAGGTAAGTGAAACATTAAATATCTCTATAGAAATGGGTAAAAGGGGCAACATCTGAAAAACAGTGTGTATAAATGCCTGTAGCATGGGAAATAAGATCCCAGATGTTGAGGCTTTAATGGAACAGGCCAACTTGAATTTAGTGGCGGTTATAGAGACATGGTTCATGGCCAACCATGACTGGGATGTAATTATACCAGGCTATATCTTATTCAGGAAGGATAGGATAGGAGGAAGGTGAGGAGGAGTGGCACTATATGTAAAAAGAAAATAACATTAAAGCTATAGAATTACAGGGCTTAAAAGGGAGAGAGGAGGCACTGTGGGTTAAACTAGAAAGAGGGAAAGAGAAATCAAATTGCATTGGCGTGATTATACAGTCTTTGGCTGTAAAGTTCTTCAATTCTCTGACTGGACAGGTCCCAAAACCTCTGGATTCCTTAGTGAAACAGACCTTAATTGGGTAATAATGCTAACAGTCTTTCAAGTCTTGTTTTGATTTAAAGTTGTTGCTGTGTTAAAGCAAACTTATTTTATTGGTGATTTTTTATTGTAGCTGTCATTATTGAAGTAAACAATACATCTTAAATCTGCCTATGTTTCTATGTTAATAACTGCTCACATGAGTGAAAGTTGCAGGTTATGTTGGCTTAACAGATTTCTCAAAATAAAAATAAACATATTGTTCACTTTTAAATTATGCTAAGAATAGTATCTGCACACCCTTACATGTGTGTGGATACACTTTCTACTAAAATATGTACATATTTTTAAAAATTCAAAGTGCATTCAAAAGTAATCTGCAGGTTTTGTTTTTTGTTGTTTTTTTAAGTCCATTTCCATGGATAAAGCACTGTTTTATCCATGGGAATGTTTTTGAAAACTACCTTTGTGGTGGCCAATTTTGTAACAGCATCTATATGGAAAACCCAAAAATGTGCTTATATTATTCCTGTTTTATGTACTATGTATATCTATCTATCTATATATATCGATATATATATATATATATTATATTGTGTATATCATGGACTGCCTGAAGAACAAACCAGTTAGTACTAGAAGCGAACAAACCTAAGCTTTCCTTAGAAGCTCAGATGACAAGACTTCGACTTTCATACTTTTGACACATCATGCAAAGAGAGAGATCATTGGAAAAAGATATAATGCTTGGAAAGGTAGAAGATCACCGTAAAAGAGTAAGGCCAGCAATGAGATAGATTGATACAATAACAGCAGCTATGGATACCACTCTATCAACAATGAGCTGCTTGACTGAAGACCGAACAAAGTTTGGGTCAACTATCTAGAGAATCGCCAAGAGTCAACAGAGTCAACGGTACTTAAACAACAACAGCAAAACACTTTGAAAATTATTTAAATGGACCTCAAAAAGAGAGAGCTGGGAGAGGAACTGTTTGCAGGCAGCTGCAGATCATCGGAGCAGCAGGCTGTGGGCAGGACGGCCCCGACGCACTTGGGGGCTTTTCTTGCATCTACTTCATAGCACCTGGTCCATCTTGCGCGGGTGAGCGCACGTGGGTGGCGCGCATTAAAGGGGCGCGATACAAGGGGCATTTCAGGCCCCTTGGGAGCCCCTTGGAACACCGCTGGAGCATTAGAATAACGATATGTGTCTACCCATGGGGAAGCGAAAGAAGAAAGTGATGACAGCAGCACTGACTTCTGTGGTGAGTGGCCCTATGGACAGACATGTGTTACCTTTGACGGGGGCTGATGTGCACGCAGCTATGGTTTCCCCTTTAGAGTTATGTGGGGGACTTCCTTAAGCTCCGTGGATCATACTCTGCCCCCTTCTCCTATGGGTTCCACTCCTGTGAATTCCACCGGTGGTCTTCCGTTGGAACAGAGTGCTTCAGTCCCTGTGATGAGATCTTTAACACCAGTATCTTGGACTCCCCCTCTAGCTGAGGTCTCAGAGATTCTGGATTCTCAGATCTCCTTGACTGATGTCTGGAGGGTAGTGACACGGACTGAGCGCACTTTAGTTTCCACGGTGACCCAGCTCTGTTCTTTCACCTAAGATGTGGTGGCAGGGCTAGTTCAGGTGCAAAAGCAGGTGGATTTGCTTAGAACTCAAGTACCTAAATGTGAATCATTGTGTCAGTCCTTGCAGGCAGGTCAGTTAGCTGTAGTGAAAGATAATATGCTGCTTAATTGTAAATTAGAAATGTATGCGAATGTTGCTAAATCTAAGAATATTAGGTTTTTGAATTTTCCATCGTGTCATTTGTTATCGTCAGAGATTTTATTACAGAAATATTTTCGTGAGATATTAAAATTGCCTAATGCTGATATTATTTCCCTTTCTAAGACGTATTACCTCTCTGGTCGGGGTACTTCTAATGGGTGGTCTGCTACTGGTGCTCAGCAGCAGTTATCTCCAGGGCTTGATTTAACTGAGTTTCTGGAGGACACCCAGGATAATAATCCTTCCAGAGCCACATTACTTGTGACCTTTGTTACCGACTGTGATAATATCTCTGTCTTTAAGGAATATTTCAAGAATTGAACTGTTTCCTTTTGTGGGGCCCCCATTCAGCTGTTTCCAGACATGTCTAGGACCACGCAGGTGCAGAGGAAAGCCTTTTTGGCTTTAAGATCTCGTGTCTTGGCTCTTGGCGCTTCATTCTTTGTGAGATATCCTTGTAAATGTTTGTTGTCTTTTCAGGAGCTTAGATATGTTTTTTTCGACCCGCTCCAGTTACAGAAATTTCTGTCTAGCAAGGAAGTCACGGATCTCGAGGTCTAGAGGGTGGTTGATTAGGTTTTTGGCTGTTAATATGGAGTTTAGTCTCCTTGTGATTACTTATTTGGTATTTCCTTTAGTTAATTTGCTCCTCCCCTTTTGTGGACTACATTGTTTTGTTTTCTTTTTCCTTATAATGTGAATGATTATGTGTTTTTCTCAGTTTTTGCTTGGTTGCTTGTAATTGGAAACATTACAGAAAATCAAATAAATATTATAATAACAAAAAAGAGAGAGCTATACAGCTTCCAGCATGTAGAGCCTAGAGAAACTCAAGGCTACCAAGCCAGGTTTGCTCACCTTTCATCATCGGCCCATTATAAGCTCAAAACTGTTTGCAAAGAAGATGGATCTATGAATGAGTCTTCTGAATGAGAAAATTTGCTGTTGATCCCCAATGCAGATAAGTTCAAATCCCAATATTGTGTCTGATATAGTTATGTTTTAAAGGATTTATTTATTTTTGTATATATGAATGCATACTTTATTTGAACTTTACTGGACCTTAAAACGTAATAATGAATTTATAATGGGCTGACAAGGCTCTGTGTGCTAGAAGCTGTATAGCTCTCTTTATTGCTCCGTGTCACCATAATTGTTTTCCCGATCTGTCTATTGTTCTGTGTTGTCTTGACTAGATTGTAAGCTCTGATGAGCAGGGACTGTCTTTTTGCTTATATTTCTGTACAGCGCTTCGTGTGTAGCGCTATATAAATGCTAAATAGTAGTAGTAGTATTTGAGGTCATTTCAAATAATTTTCAAAGTCTTTTGCTATTGGGTTTTGTTTGGATGTGTATGGTTGTACAGTGCCCCTACTTGTAAAAGACAATATTTCTGGATGTTGAGTTATTGCCATCAACATCGGAACCCTTTCTCAAAATGTAATTTCTTGCAACACTATATTCAGATAAATGGATATGTATGTATATATTGTCATGATGTGGGTATTGATAAAGTTGAAAACTTGAAAAGAAATCCTGTTTCTTTTAAGAATCTAGATGTGCAATTACCTTCAGGCACAGCTAGAGGGAGCAGGAAGGAACATTCAGGAGCTAATGAGCTTGAAAAGCCTAATGACTTGCACCTGGAAATGAACCCGGAAGTCAGGCAGGAAAGATTTCCTTATAAGCCAGAGCTGAATGCTTGCAAGGGGTGCACGGCTACACAGGGAGGTCCAGGTCCAGCTGCCTTAGGGAAAGGCAGTCCAGCAGCATTGTGCAGTGGAAGTAGAAGTGGACGTGGAGATCCAGGAGGAGATCCAGGACGGGGTCCAGCTGCCTTGAGGAAAAGAAGCACGGCTACACAGGGGAGCACGGCTTCACCAAGCAAAGAGAAAGAGAAGGACCTGAGAAGGAACAGTGAAGAAATCCTAGAGGAGCAAGCCCACAGGTACAGGGTTCACAGGGGTGAAATCCAGAAGGGCCAGGCTGATTGTGCAGCTCTCCCAAGGAGGTTTGTTAGAGCCAGCTCTGAGGTTAGAGGCTCTGCCACGCCCTGTTCTTCCAGTGTTCCTGACTCCAGAAGAGAGAGAGCTAAGCCAGAAGCCAAAGGGAATGTTTGGTGAGAAGCTCACAGTCTCTGAGGAATAATTACCCAGTTTTACCAAGCAAGAAAGGAAAGGCATTTTATAATAAACCTGAGTTCTTACCAAGGGAGGAAAGAGAGTCCAAACCAGGTTTTACTAAACTGCCAAGAAGCACAGCCCTGCCTAATGCTGAGAGGCAGAGACATTGCTACAACAGAAATATTGCTGAAAGGAAAAACTCTGTGGAGTCAAGCCAGCAAAGTTTATTTATTTATTTATTTACTTCTCTTATATACCGCGCTATTAAAATCAGTGCAGTTTACAATTGAACAAAAAACATACTGCAGTGTCACACGACAATTGAGTTTTTACATTGAATATGGACGAGATAACCTGGAGGTAACAGGGGTAACTAATTACAGAGTAATTATTCATGGAGTATGGTGAGAAATTATACATATAGTATGGTGAGAAATTATACATTTAGGGGCTTGTTTACAAAGCCGCGGTAGTGGTTCGCGATCGCGATCGCAACCGCGGCCCCATTGAAATCAATGGGGCCGCGGCTCCGATTACGATCGCAAATCGCTACCGCGGCTTTGTAAACAAGCCCCTTAGTATAGCTTGGTTTCAACATATTTATAAGAGGTTTAATCAATAAGATGTGTGATCAGTACCAATAATAAATAAGAGAGGGGATATGGTGGTAGAGCTAGTCATTTTCTTTATGGTGTTGGATTTTTGGTGGGTTGGAGTAGGTGTAGGATGTGAGGATGGGTGGTTGTTTCTGGGATTGGATTCTGGGTAATGGATGAGGAAAAGGTGTTGTTTGAGAGCTTTTCTAAATGACATTTAATCTCCCCTCTCCTTTTGTGTGACTCTACCATCTCCTTAACCCCCTCCCTGATGTTTCCTCATGTTGCCATGTCTCGTCCTGCCTTCTTGGTCCTTCTCTACTATCCCTTTTTTTTAATATTGTACATTTCTTTTCCTTTCGTTGGCCTCGGCCTTCTTTTATTACTTAGTTTTTAATTGTACACCGCCTTGGTTATTGAGAAAGGCGGTTTTTATCAAATAAATAAATAAACATAATAGGTCTGGGGTGGAACGGAGCTCAGTGGGGAGGGCATTCCAGGTCATGGGTGCAAATAGGGAGAAGGCTCTATTGGCAGTAGCCTTTTTGCACTTAGTTAGAATGTTGGGGATCTCTAGAGTGTTTGCTTGATTAGATCTCCTGATCCTGTTGAACGGCCGTCTTTGAATGAGTTTGCTGATGGGTGAGGTGATCTGGTTCCTTAGGGCTTTGAATGTTAGTACTAGGGACTTATACTGGATTCTAGCCTGAAGTGGAAGCCAGTGGAGATCCATCATGACTGGGGTTATATGTTTAGCTCTTGATGTACCTGCAAGTACCCTTGCTGCAGCATTCATTGCAAGGCGAAGAGGTCCTAGTGTTGACTGAGGGAGGCCATGAAGGATAATATTTGCAAAGTCTAGATGTGGGAGCTCCAAGGCTTGGAAGATAGTTCGGTAGTCATTAAAGTCCAATAGGGGGCGCAGGTGACGTAGTATCCGGACCTTATGGTAAATTGCTTTCGTGATGTTCTTCACAAGTGTAAACATGTCCAGGTATGAAACAGTTATTGATGCTAGTAAATGCATGAAGCATAAAGGCCTTGGGAAAACCAGTCCTCGCTTTACAAGGAAGGAGAAACCAGACTGGTTTAGTAAAATCCCTAAAGCCCTGAGAACAAGGCCCCAGAGGCATAGCACACCAACACGAGTCAGACAGGGACAGTGTTTGTTCCCCTGGTGATTTTAGTGAGGAAGAATGCATGGAGACAGAATGCATTGACAGTTTCCCTATCACCATCAGAGCAGATGGAGTGTGACCTGTGCACAGCCTTATGTCAAGAGTCTGTAGTAACTGAGTAAAATAGAAGAGTCTATGAAAATGTTGATGTTTTTGGAATGAACTGAATTCCTGTTTTCTGACCTCTGCCTTAATTGTGAAGTGTAACAATTAAGCACATGTTTTGAATACTGGTGACCTTTTGCAACAAAGGACTTTTCTGTTTCGTTATTCATCTCTTAATTTGAACCCTTGCATTGACGGGGAATAAAAGCCTTAATTCCCTCCACTTGGTTTTGTTGCTAAGTTCTTTTAGGCAGCCGGAACTGATAAGAACATTTTACTAGGCAAATGAATCTTACGTTCCCGGTGGCTCCCTAAATATAATCTTTGCCGTGGATCGCCCTAAGCGTAGGGGGCGCTTCCCACGACAATATATAATACAGTGGTGTGCAAAAGTCTGGAATTACTTGTAAATTTGACGTTTTTTCAACTTTGTGACCTTATATCTTAATTTATTTTCCTCCCAGTGGCTTTTTCTGTGTATCTCATGATAAGTGATAGATTTGGCTATTAGGGCCAACGTTTAGTATTGGTTTGGCCTTATTTTCTGAGTTTGTTCCCCATAGTTGTCCTGTTGATAGATTTTCTGTGAAAATCACGTAATGTACATCATTGGCCAACAATATATTATTGTAAGTATGCTTTAAAATATTGTTTGTTTATTTTATTTGATATACTGCCCTTTTAGGAAAAGCAGAGCGGTTTACAATATACAAAATTAAACCTTAAGGTAGGCACGAAGCCAGGAAGAAGGAAAAGAAAGTTACAATGCTGACAGGAAAGCAGGAGAAGGAAAGGAGACAGGACAACATGCAGTAGTTGGGGTCACACAAAACGGGAGGGAGGTCAAAAGCTAGGGAGAAGAGGTGGGTTTTAAGGTCGCGCTTGAAGGTAGGGTGGTGAGGCTCGAGACGGAGGGAGACGGGGAGTGAGTTCCAAAGGGTAGGGCCTGCAAAGAAAAAGGCTGAGGAACGAGTGGAGTGGAGATGCGCAAGGGAGGGGGGGGAAGAGTGAGGCGGTTAAGGTGTAAGGAGCGAGGAGTATGTCTGGGAGTGTGGAAAGTGATGAGATCTGCCAAGTATTGTGGAGTGCTGGTGTGAAGTACCTTGTGGACAAGGATGAGAAGCTTAAAGCGAGTGAAAAAGGGAATAGGAAGCCAGTGAAGATGAACAAGCAGAGGTGATATGTGATTCCTATAGGAGGAGTGAGTGACAATGCGGGCGGCGGTGTTTTGGATCCTCTGAAGTCTATTATGGACGCATGCCAGGTTTCCTTCAAATTAATGTATGTGGCCTTGAAAAAGGCCATTTTTATGTGTCAGTGATAGCTCAGTATTTGATGGGCCACCCTTTGTTCTTGATCACCTGACTGCACCTTGTCGGCATTGAATGAACCAGTCTGACAAGGTGATCGTTGGTGACAACGTGGTTCCAAGCTGCAATGAGTGACTCAGTCAGCTTGCGCTTTGATGTCGGATGCCTCTTGGATATTTCCAAGACCACCTTGTGCCACAGGTTCTCGATTGGATTCAGATCTGGAGACTGGGCAGGCCAGTCCATTGACTTCCAGCTGATCACCTGTGTGGAGCGATGGCAGGGTGCATTGTCATCTTGGAATAGGAACTGGCCAGGAAACAACTGGTGTGCTGATGGCACCATGCACTTTTGCAGGATGGTGATGTACTTGGCCCTGTTGACCATTCCATCGACGATGTGAAGATGTCCAACGCCACTGGCAGCCATGCAGCCCCAGACCATGACCTTCAAAGGATGCTTCACAATGAGGTTGAGGCACTCAAGCTTGAATTCCTCTCCAGGAAATCTCCTCATGTAGGTGTGAGCCTGGTTACCAAACAGTCAGAAGGTGCTTTCATCGCTGAATAGCACCTTTTCCCACATTTCAGTCAACCAGGTTGAGTGCTTTCTCGCCCACACAATCTGGTTGCGCCTTTTTATGTCAGTCATCAGTGGCTTATTCCGTGCTTTGCAGCCCCGGAGACCAAACTGCAGGCACCTGCGACAAACTGTTGATGAGCTGACACTGACCTCACTCTTCTCTGACCACTCTCGAAGTAGCTGAGGAGAGGTCAACTTGCGATTAGTCAGTGAAATGCGTCGTAGTGCATGGTCCTGGCGTGATGTTGATGCACATGGATGACCTGAACGAGGCTTGTCCACCACTGAACCCATTTCTTTCTTCTTCTGTACAATCTTAACAACAGCGCTCTGACTGCAGCCAACCTTCCTGGCTATCTGAACGGCTTGAAAATCCTTCCTCGCTCATAAACGACACACGAACACGCACCTCCAATGTCAGGGTCCGAGTCATCTTCATGGTCGATCCAGAAAGCATATGAAATTCAAAAATTCCGCGAGTTTTTATAGCTCCACTGTTGGCTAGATATCTGCATTGTGATTGGTTAGTGAAACCAGCCTCCTGATTGGTCAGAAATAACGTGTGCATATTGGATAATCTCGATCCAGTTTTGACACAGGATCCACAAAATTCGCAGTAGCTATCTCCCAGTGTCTGTAAAGTACTTAAATTGGAAGCAAGGAATGCAAAAAAGTCGACTCTAATAGCCAAATTTATCCCTTTTAACATGGTAGAAAGATGAATATGCTAGGCTAACACAAAATTTAAAAAAAAAGTTAGAAAGTACGAAAAACGCAAAACTCATAAGTGATTCCAGACTTTTCCACACCACTGTATATATGTATATGTGTGTGTGTGTGTGTGTGTGTGTGTGTGTGTGTGTGTGTGTGTGTGTGTGTGTATATATATTGTGGTGAAGACTCCCCTCCAGAGGAAATGGAGATAGGGGAAAATCCTGATAGAAGGGATGACACACACAGGATTTCCAAAACTGACTTGGAAAAAACACAGTTATCGGCTGAGCTGAAGACAAGCCCCAGCCCAGGGGAGGAGTTAGGCTTCAGCACTGATTGGGCACGCCCAGGGGAACGACAGGGAGTGCTGGGAAATGAAGCCCTTTTTAAATCATCAGACAGGATTGACAGAGGAGGCAGCAAGGCTGGCAAGGCAGGCAGCAAGGCTGACAAGGAGAGCAGCAAGAAACGAAGCAGACGAGAAGCAGCTTCCAGTGCACGTTGGTCTTCAGGAGGAACTTGCAATCAAAGGGGAAAAACGCTAGAACCCTGGGAGAAGGCAGAACCCTGGAACAGTAAGCCTTGGAGCCCAATATACTCTCAAGGAGATCCTTACTACACAGTAGAGCCTAAACGTGGGAAGGCTAGCAAACCCAGCTCTTGGAGAAAAGGTATTTTGTCTGGTGGCGAGCAGTGCTATAAAAGCCAGGAACCAAAACAGGAAAGAAGTTTTTCTGAAAGGAATTCCCCTAGCAGAAGAACTAGCCATAAGGCTCCTGAGTTTCTAGAGAGGAGAGAGTCCTGGAAGAAAGGTGCCTGTTCTTATGCCAACGTCTCTGATAAAGGTAAAGCTGAATTTCCTAATTTTAATACCTTGCTGGAGAAACCCTTTTATTGTGCTGACCTCCCTAAGCTAAACTCTGCAACAGGAGCAGATAGTGAGTGGGGGAAGGGTGTGACCCTTACCGGAGACTATCAAGCAGCTGCTTCTAAAAGAGTTTCAGCAATTTCTGGAGCTAAAGTCAGGGAAACATAAGAAACCTGATGAAGAGAACAATTGCCTTAGCCCAGATGAATGTATGTAGATAGATAATGTTGTGCCTACCTTGAGTTATGATCCTTGTGCAATGGATTGCTCTTTATGTTTTAGAGAGTAACAGTGTAAAGAAGCATCTGGAGTTTGTATGAGAAGAATACAAAGCGTTTGCTATACCTGTTGCCTAGCCGTGAAAGTTCACAAATTGTTTTCACCTGTTTCTGTAAAGCCACGCTGTGAGGAGAACAGCTGTTACTGTGAGGCTGCAATAATCCCAAGCAACCACACGAGGCAAAGCTGAATAGAAGCTACCGTGACTGTGTAAAGCTGAGTTAAATCTATTTGATTTCAGTTGTTTTCCTGACCTCCTGATTTCACCTTTATGTTGAAAGTTGCACCTTTACGTTATGCACCTTTGAATTGTAATGCGTTGAAAATATCCCCACAACAAATAAATTTCTTGCAAGCCTTATCACTCGAGTCACAACTACAACTTTCATCCCTAAAGAAAAAAAAACAAGTGTACTATGAATCCCAGCATTCAGAGGGATCAGTACCACCTTTATTCATAAGGGACATTATATAAGGCCACTCCTGCCTGTAAGCTCTAGGGCCCAGGCAGGAGCGTCGCAATATATATATAGATAGATAGATAGATAGATAGATATAATACACACACGCACTCTCCCTATATGTATGTATCATTTCATCAATTGCACTTCCCTTTCATTATAATAATAGATCCAAAGTTTATTCCACAACTTTTTATTTTTATGGAAAACCATCACATGCAAACTTTAAAACAATATTTTTAATTTGAATTCATCTTCCACATCCATTCAGTATAAAATTGTTAGTTTAATTCATTATCTAACATACATCTGATGTGAATTTATGGTTTATTAAAACTTGATATACTTCCTCTCGTAGTCATATTGAGGTGGTTTACAAATATAAAATTGTTTTGATACCCTTCTACTTCAGGGATGACTAAGACAATCACTACTTTAACATCAGGATCTCTGTAAAAGAATATATCTAAATTCTTACTTTTAAACTGACAAAGGCTTTTAAAGGATCAAATCACATGACAGATTTCAACCAATCACTTTGACTCATTAAATAAAATGGAAAAAAAAGCTTAATTGGTTGTATCAGTTCACGGAATCCAGCCAGCTTCTTCATTTAACCCATGGACGCAGGGCATGCATGAGTGGCACGTTCCCTGAATGGGGGAGAAGCGGAAGGCGAAGGGGACCAATGCTCTCTCCTTGGCCCCCTCAACTTCTATGCCATTACCTTCGGTTGTTGGTCCTTTGGACTTCTTTGTTTTGTGGTTGGCTCAGCAGCTGGTAGAGCCAGGGGAGTTTAGCTCGGCGATGGCGGTGTCTGGTGGCAGCTATTCTGTCTCCCTGGATTTGCGGTGTTTGGTGAAGCAGGTGTGTCACGAGGCTTCTCCCAAGGAGCAGTGGTTGGTGAACAGCCGGTGAGGGATTACTGCAGGGTCTCCTGGGGGGGGGATGTTTCTGCCCCCCCCCCACCAGCTGGTTTTTGCCACTTTCGTGGGCAAAGCAACAGGAGCTCAGGCAGTGGTTTCGGCTGGCACACAAGCCCAGGCTCAAGCGCTTGGCATGATGGAGGGCCCTACGGTGGCTATTGAGGGATCTTCTTTTGCTTTCACTCTGCAGTGACCGGATATCTTCACCTTGGAGTCTATTTGGAATGATACTGTTCAGTTGGGGACTGCACTTGTCCCTCAAGTATCCTTTCTTAATCAGAGTTTTTAATCTGATACTACAGCCATTGAAGAGACTGCTTCTAAGGTACTGTTACTTCAAACTTCTCTTGTCTGGTGGCCAAACACAGGTTAATGCTTTGGAAAGGCGTTCAGAGTCTCTTATGAAATAATCTTTGGTAACTAAAGTAAAGCTTGAGCTTTTGGAGAACTCAGCCAGGGCAGCAAATTTGAGGCTTGTAAATTTTCCTAGGGAATCGTTAGTTCCTCCAAGAGATATGTTTTGTAAATATTTAACTGAAGTATTGGGTATTCCAGCTGAATCTCACCCACCGATGGTGAAAGTCCATCTTCCAGCCTCCAAGAGAACACCTATGGCTGGGGTTGCTCCTGAGTTGGGGCATGTATTGGATATCTCTGTTATTTTGGAGGATTCCCGGGAAGAGGCTGTTACTCCTGCCCCATTATTAGTTACTTTAGTTTTGATGTCAAACAAAGAATTGCTGATGAAGATCTTTTTTAAGAAGAGGAATCTGTGGTTCAAGGGTCTAATAGTCTGTATGTTTCTGGACTTAGCTCGAGATACTCAGCAGAGGAGATTTGAATTTCTTCTTTATTTTATTTTATTTAGCTGCATTTATATCCCGCTTTTCACCGGGTCAAAGCGGTTGGGGGATACATTTAACACGAGGGGATATGAGACACATAGACTAATACTTACAGGGAACATGGGCAATGGAGGGTTAAGTGGCTTGCCCAAGACCACAAGGAGCACCTGTGGGACTAGAAACCCCAGTCCTTCCGGCCCAAGGTTGCTGTCCTCTAGTGGAATTTGAACCACCGACCATCCGGCCTGTATTCTTATATGTCCAGGGGTTCAGCAGTTGGGAGCTATCTTTTTTTCTAAAATATCTGTGTAAATGCTTGGTAAATACCAGGCTGTTTCCTCATTTTTTTTCAGCTTCCCAACTGCTGGCCTTCCTCAGTGCCAGACGCTTGGAGAAGCAGGTGCTTGCTCCTGCTGTACCGCCGTGATATATATGTGTACCAGTTGTTCACGTTACTGAATTTCTTTCTGTTTGAGTAATAACTTAGTTTTCCTTTTGCTTGGATCTCTCTGAATTGGGGGCTGGAGTGGGATTGATTGATGTTTTATTACCTTCACTGTGTTTGTTTTACTTTAGTGTAATGATTCCTCGGTCATATCTCAGTTTCTCTACAAGATGTGTTCTAGATTTATATTGTAAATTGCATAAATATAAAATAAAATAAAAATATTTAGAAATTTTTTTTATAAAACCCATAAGACGTCATCAGTTTCATTGTAAAAATCCAATATTATTTTCTGAATCTAAACAATTTCTTCCCCCTTCCCACTACCATATTGAGTAAGGCCGCGGGCAGGGTCCCGGCGGCCGTCGTTAACCGGGCGCGCGGCCCGGTGCGGGGACCCTGCGTATGGCCGCTTCCTTGGGGCGTGGGGTGGGGGGGCCATGGTTTAAAACCATTGGCTCCCGGCGAATGCGATCGCATGGGAGCCAATGGGGAAGCGGCTGGGGGGAGCGCGGCATGTGGGGAGGCAGAGGCAGGTCTCCACGTACGCAGTCGCTGCTGGAGACCTGCGGAGTGCCGGCTTCCCTCCCGCCCTCCCTTGGGTGGACATTTTGGGGGTGTTGCAGCTTGGGGGGGATCGGCGGGATCCTGGAGGTTCCGGGGTCCGGTGCCTCAAGGTACACTTGGGTGGGGGTTGGGGTGCCCCTGACCCGGATAAACCCTGGCCGGCTTTTGCTATGGGCATGGCGAAGTCGGGGAAAGGGTAGGAAAACTTGCCGGGGGGCAAGTGTAGGGCCGTAGCGGTGGTAGGCACTTTGCTAAGGCATGGCTGGTGTGGCACTACTCCGCTATGGGGCCTGGTTATGTGTTTTGTGGTTGGAATATTGTTAATAGTTATTAATTAATAAAGCTGCGACCAGTTCTTGTTCCCATAATAAGTGGTGTGGTGTTTTTCTTGGAAGTTGGGGTTTGGTGGGTGAGGGGGTGTGGGGGTGGGGGTTGGGGGATGTTGGTGGCAGGGCCCGGAGCACCGGGTACGCTTGCCTCGGTTAATGACCTCGTCAATAATCTTGCACTTTAGATCTGAAATAAGATGATGTTGTAAACCATGTTCAGTGATTGGGGCAGTTATAATCTAACTGCTCTTTTAGTTCACTCGACTCCGACTCAATGGCACGTAACAACAACAACATAGACCAATGACCATGCTAAATCAGTATATACACTATAAATTCAGAATCGCATGTATGTCTGCTTAATGAAAATGTTCTACCCTTCGTTAGATGTTCCTACCTCTGCCCCTAAATCGTTTGTTCATGTTACAAAGACCACAAGCAAAATGTCACAAATATTGAAATGATTGTTTTATAAAAATATAAGCAGCTTGTATATGGAAGGACTATAGATAACTGCATTACTAAAAACTTTCATATAGTTAAAAGGGACCATCATATTGCGAGCTTTCCGTAGCATATCGTGTTTTATAGAAACGGAGAAAACATCAGATAAAGACCATGTAGCCTATCCAGTCTGCCCATCCATAAGAACTATTAAGTTCTACAATCTCCACCTCTCTCAGATCCTCTGACCTTTTCTAGTGCTTTCTTGACTTCAGATACAGTTCGCCATCTCCACTGAAAAGCTTTTCTATGCATCCACCACCCTTTCTACGAAGAAATATTTCCTCTGATTACTCCTGAGTCTATTCCCTTTCATCTTCATCCTAGTTGCTCCCAAGAACACCTTTTTGCCAGTCACATAAAAGTAGGCGTTATCTTGCAGTGGGCCTACAATTCCTGTGTGTAAAACGTGCCTTACACATAGAAAAAGCTTTAAAAGTTTACCTTCTTAATGGTTTGGCAATGCATTCGTGTTGTGTGGAATTTTCTTTTATCTGCATTTATTTAGAATTCATATGAACTTCATTATGTATATTGTGTAAAACTTGCCTAAGGGGATGTCTGCCATGTACTTAAAGTATATTATGTTCAATTATATTAGAAGGGCATCCTACTGTCTTTATCCTGATCGTCATCTTACTTTATTGACCAGGAAAGTCAAATTTAAGAAAACCCACATTTCTGAAATAGTCTTGGAGACAACAGACCTGGAGGACTGCTGCTATTCTCTGGTGTTTGACACTTTTGACAGCAACCCTTTCCTTTCATTCTATCCCAGATCATTAGATCCAAGTGGTGAGCCCACTCTGCATCTTTTTCTGCTTGGTTCATGGGGAAACTGGAACCTATATCCAAACGATGTTCGGCAAGGGGTAGTGACTAAGAACACCAGATTTTCATCTGTTGGTCTGTCTTTGTGGTATGTCTTATTGGTAATACTTAGGATGGAGGACGATTATTTAAACTTGGGAAGCTAAAAACGCTTTACTCAGGCTTTTAATTAACCTGTGTTTTGTATGGGGTTTTTTTGTTTGTTGTCTGTATCATTTTAAATAGCATTGTGTTTGAGGTTTGATTTTATTATCTTTTTCAAAAATAATCCTGGTAAATAAATAATGCAATATTTGCCAATTTTAATTTTGCTACAGGATGAAGCCATTGCTGCTTTAAGCATAAACGATTTTTCTTATGAAGTGGGTCTAGATCCCTCTCCATAACTATTAAAACAGCACAATTTTACCATAGTAAGACATCTACGCTTGGCAGATTTTAATTTTGCTTTAGGTAGGAGGCATGGGTGCTTTGAAGAACTTCTGTAAAATATTCCATTATCAAATTGTTTGCATTCTTGAAATAAGCAAAATATTTTATGAATGCAATAACACGAGCTGGTGAATGTAGCTCTTGGAAATTCATCTGGGTGTGCAGTGATCTTGGTATGAACACACATTCTTTTGTGTGTTAATTCTTACTTTAATCATGATGGAATGATTTCAAACATTTATTTTAAAAAACAGTTATACTACAGGGCATAAACTGCACTGAAAATTTTATGGCGCTTTTAAAAATATTATTATATTACGGCACCTAGTCATGCCGAGTGACTTTATTGCAAAGCCGATTTTCTGTAATGAAAGCTGTTAGGTAAGTTGCATAAACTTCATAAGCAGTGTGATATACGTGTGTGTTTGTATGTATGCATAGATAGATATAAGAATGGCCTCGGGTTTGGCAGACTTACTGATAATTAAGTTGATAAACAACATCTATAGTCATATTACTAGTTACGGGTGTTTAGGACATTTTCTCTTAGTTTTGCTGTTGTAAATAACACTTTAAGAAAAGATGAGGTAAATCTAATGTACCCAATAAAGATAACTATTTTGATCAACACTTATAAGAAAATGCTGCCCTTTTTGCAACTAATGGGTAGCTTTACCAAACACTGAACATGGGTAATTTCTATATAAAACCAGTGGGAAAAGCATTCAGAACATAGCTCATAGAATTCTTGCCAATGGCTCTGCATATATATGTGTGTGTGTGTGCGTGTTGGTATATGCTTTCATGTGTGTGCATGAATGCTTAGATGTGTGTAACTCTTTATCCCTTTGAAATGCACCAGGCCTTTTGGGGGGGGGGGAGGGGGAGGGGAATTATTTCTCTGGAACTTATGGTTCAATCTAGCCCATTTTCAAATTTGCTTGATCTTTCCTAACCTAACATGGCACGTTAAAATAGCAGACCTGCTAGGTCAGTTTTATTTCTTACACACCTTAAACATCTCATTAACTAGTTACTGAGAAAAGGACCCTTGCTTTTCTTTCTCCTTTTCTTCTTCTTTTAGTCATCCTGCATATTATTCACCAGTTTAAATGCTTCAGACTTAAACTGGCAGCTACAGTCCAGTGCAATTTACATAGGAAAGTGAGTTCCAGCACTTACAGCATAAGAACACTAATGCATGAAAACATAGCTGTTTGGGAATTGCACCTTTCGATCTGCCCCTCCTCTTTCCAGTCCTCTCCCAGTCATGGACACACAGATCCAAAACAGATACAAAAAACATGGTCAAAGGGGTGGAAATTATTTTGTAAGACGTGCTCCACTTGCTTTCACCATCACAACTTCTCCCTACCCCGTGCCACACCCCTGTCACAGCAGGGCTCGCTGTTAGTGATTCTGATGTATTTTTCACATCATTTATTGTAAATTCTACTGATTGAACCATATGGTTTCCATATAGTTTTCCGTATGGTGACACATAGTGACTGACATGTCTAGTTTGCTGTTGGTTGCTGTGGCCTCCTAGTAGTGGACAGTGGGACCCTGACAGTGACATCTTATGGTAAACTGTATTCTCCAGGACCAAGCAGGAAGTCAGTCCTCACTTATGGGTGACGTCGGCGCCGACGGAGCCCTCGCGGAGCAATTTTCCCCAGCTTTCAAAGAAAGCCTTTGGGAATTGCAGCGCGCATGCGCGGTCCTCTTCCCGCCCAAGGGTGCCATCTTAGCCAGTCTTCTTTTTTCCGCGGAGCCCCACAGACGTACCCGTCGTGTCCCCGCGAAAAAGTTGATTTTCTTTAGAATTACTCTGTTTTTTCATTCGGTTCGACGCCGGTCTTTTTCCCGCCGGACTCGCGACGCCGGTCACGAGTCCTCTTCTTATTTTTCGGTTTTTCTGACTTAGTCAGTTTTCGTTTCGGTTTTTCCCTGGCAGCCCGGTCCTTTGACCTCGCCGGGGCCCTTTTTCCCCCGATGGCTGCCAGTGGTTTCAAGCGGTGTGGTCAGTGTGACCGAAATATGTCACTAACTGACACACACGACAATTGCCTCCGCTGCCTGGGCCCGGATCATGAAGAAATGATCTGTGGGCCTTGTGGCAAACTATCCTCCAAAGCGTTGAGAAGTCGGCGGCATCAGCGGGATAGAATCTTCGCTGACCCCAGCCGTACCCGGACCTCGTCGGAGGCCTCCGCGTCCAGGGGTTCCAGCTCGGACCGTCGCCGGAGTTCCTCCGACAGGGGTTCTCCCTCCGGGGACCATCGACGGAAGGTGAAACCCGCGAGGGCGGCGTCGGTGGACGCTCCTGGCTCCGCGAGGGCCAGGTCGCATAGCCCCGATAGCCGCCCCGGGTCCTTGGAGAAGGAGCACCTCACGAAGCGACCTCGCCTGGAGTCGGAGCTGCCTGCTCGGGTAAGTCCTGTGGTCCTTCTGGACTCGCCTCCGCGACAGCCGACGTCGGGCCCGACGCCGTCGGGGCCCGAGTCGGGGGCTGCTGGGTCACCTGAGCTCGGACTCAGGTTGACGGCCTTGGAGAGCAGACTGTCTGCCTTCATGGACCAGCAGCGGGCACTGCTCGCTGGCTTCGCTGGCGCCGCTGCCCCGACCGCCGGGACGTCGACGTCGAAGTCGACCCCGGAGACCGAGCCGATCCTCGAGTCGATGCGGACTCGAGTCGATCCTCGGTCGAGGTCACCCTCGGCCTCCCGTTCGGGACCGAGGTCGCCGACGCCGACTCCCTCGGCGTCGGGGCGGCAGGCGCCGCGCCCTGCCCGGGCCGACCCCACCGAGTCCTCGTCGGAGTCGGTCTGGGAGTCTGAAGAGGAAGAGTCGCCTGATTCTTTTCGGACTCGGTGTGTCCCCTCGGACTCACCTGAGTCCGAACCTCGGAAGCAGTCCCCCCCGGAGGATGCCCGGTTCTCGGACTTCGTCAGGGATATGGCCAAGGCTTTGGCCTTCCCTGCGGATCCCGAGGAGGAGCCTCGAGCCGAAGAGCTCGACGCCCTCCAGTATGACTCTCCCGCCAGGGAACACTTTACTGTACCGGTTCCTCCCATGCTGGAACGACTACTCTTCCGCATGTGGGAGAGTCCGGCCACCTCGCCGGTCCTGAGCAAGCGGGTCGATTCAATCTATCGAGTCCGCAAGAGCCCTGGCTTCCAGAAAGCACAGCTACCACACCATTCCATGGTAGTGGAATCGGCCATGCATCGTCTTAAGAGCCAGAAGATGCACTCCTCGGTGCCTCCTGGCAGGGAGGCCCGTAACCTGGATGGCCTTGGTAAGAAGTGTTTCCAGGGCTCTATGCTCGCCTGTCGTGTCCAGACCTACCAGCTATACATGGGCATGTATCTCCGAGACCTGGCTAAAGAGCTAGCCGGTTTCTCCGCTGGTTTGTCCGAGGAACCCTTGCGGAGGTTCCTGGCCTTGTCCACTGGCATTCGGGAATGCTCAAAATTCATGTCCCGAGCAGCCTATGATGGCTTTGAAGCATCGGCTCGAGTGGCCGCAGCCGGCATCGGTGCCCGCCGACAGGCTTGGCTTCAGTCGTCTGACCTTGAGCCCTGGGTGCAGGACAAGTTGGTCGATGTCCCTTGCCGAGGCGAAAACCTCTTTGGCAAGCCCATGGCTGATAAGGCTGCACAAATTGAGACGGAGACTCTCACCAGGACTAGGCTTTCTAGGAAGACCTCCGCCCCTTCCCAGAAAAAGAAGGGCTCGGGAAAGAAGTCCTTTTACCCGAGGAAGGCGGCTGCCTACAAACAATACCCCCACTATCAGGCCCCTGCAGCTCCCCAACAGGGCCAGCAGGCCAAGGGACGGGGTAACGGGTCCCGTAGGCAGCAAGCCCCCAAGCCTGCACCACCAGCCCCTGCTCCGCAGGGTGGGGGTTTTTGACTCCTTAAGCATAGCCTCTCCCCCCCCGCTGGTTCCTCCCAGCACCGGAGGCCGGCTGGTTCACTTCGCCCACAGGTGGTCCAGCATCACCTCAGATGCCTGGGTGCTTCAAGTCGTGCGAGAAGGCTATCTTCTCCACTTCCACCAGGTCCCTCCCTCCTATTTTCCGGGAGAGCCTCCACGACCCCCTCTGCACAGGGAATTACTCCTTCAGGAGTTAGCAGGTCTTCTACAGGATCAGGCGGTGGAACCGGTGCCCCACCACCTGAAAGGTCAAGGCTTTTATTCCAGGTATTTTCTAATACCAAAAAGAACAGGAGGCCTCAGACCCATCCTGGACTTGCGCAACCTCAACAAGTTCCTCGTGCGGGAGAAGTTCAAGATGCTTACCCTTGGAATCCTTCTGCCCTACCTCCAGCAGGGAGATTGGCTATGCTCCTTGGATCTAAAGGATGCCTACACGCACATCCTCATCCACCCAAGCCACCGCCAATACCTAAGGTTTGTGGTGGCAGGAAATCATTACCAGTACAGAGTACTGCCCTTTGGCCTGTCCTCCGCACCGCGAGTCTTCACAAAATGTCTCGCGGTGGTGGCGGCCCATCTCAGGCTTCACGGCCTCTATGTCTTTCCGTACCTCGACGACTGGCTCATCAGAGCAGTGTCCGCTCAGGAGGTCACCAACGCCACGCGCCGCACGGTGACTCTTCTGCAGTACTTGGGCTTTGTTATAAACTTCGCAAAGTCCACTTTGCTCCCCTCACAGGATCTCGAGTTCATCGGCGCAAGGCTGCACACTCCTCAGGCACGAGCGTACCTACCGCTCGACAGGGCTCAACGGCTCATGGACCTAGCCGACCGTTTTCGCAGCCAGCCCCTGGTCTCCGCCAGGCGCTTCCTGAGACTACTCGGCCATATGGCTTCCACCGTCCATGTGACCCCCAATGCCCGCCTGAATATGCGGCCTGCTCAATGGTATCTCCGCCAGCAGTGGCGACAAGCCACAGGCGGCCTAGCAGACCTAGTGCGCGTCTCCGAGCCGCTGCTCTCGTCTCTCCGGTGGTGGCTTCAGCGGCCGAACCTGATATTCGGCATGCCTTTCCAGTCACCTCAGCCGGCCCGGGTGCTGACAACAGATGCATCCCTCCTGGGCTGGGGAGCGCATTGCCAAGGGGCACGTACTCAGGGCCTCTGGACCACGTGGGAGTCTGCTCAGCAGATCAACTTCCTGGAGCTCAGGGCGATCCGCCTGGCTCTCAAGGCCTTCTCCCACCTGACTTCTCACCAGTCCGTCCTTGTCCAGACGGACAATCAAGTTGCCATGTTCTACGTGAACAAGCAGGGGGGCACGAACTCCTTCCTCCTCTGTCGGGAGGCACAGAGGCTCTGCTCTTGGGCCGTCAGTCACGGCATTCTCCTCAAGGCAGTTTATCTCCCAGGCCAAGAGAATCGCCTGGCGGACAAACTCAGCAGGATCCTCCAGCCGCACGAGTGGCGTCTGGATCCCTTGGTAGTTCAGAAGCTCTTTCTAAAGTGGGGCCTCCCCACGGTGGATCTCTTTGCCAGTCCTCACAACCGGCAACTTCCTCGCTTCTGCTCTCGTCAGCCACACCCCCTTCGGGTTGCGGCGGACGCTTTTCTACTCTCATGGTCGGGGAGCCTTCTGTATGCTTTCCCTCCCATCCCGCTAGTCTCTCGGACTCTCTTCAAGGTTCTCCGAGACAAAGCCTTCATGATCCTGGTGGCTCCTCGCTGGCCCAGACAGCCGTGGTTTCCACTCCTGCTGCAATTAGCGGTGGAGGATCCGTTCCCTCTGGGGTTTCAACCGGATCTCCTCACTCAGGATCAGGGGTCTCTGCTACACCCCAACCTCAGGTCTCTCAATCTGATGGCCTGGCTGCTGAGAGGGTAGTCCTTGCTCCCCTCCTCCTGCCGGCAGAGGTGGAAGAGGTCGTCCTAGCTTCTCGGCGACCTTCTACTCGAAAATGCTACGCCCTTAAATGGCGTCGCTTTTCCGTTTGGTGTACCCGACAGTCTCAGGATCCCTTCTCCTGCCCGGTGTCGGTGGTCTTGCAGTACTTGCTTTACCTCTCTAATCTGGGACTTAAGTCCAACTCCGTCAAAGTTCACCTCAGTGCTCTTTCAGCACATCATGTGCCGGTGGACGGCAGACCTCTCTCCAACGACCCTCTCGTAGCGAGGTTTCTCCGAGGTCTCCTTCTACTTAAACCACCTCTGCGCCCACCAGCGCCTGACTGGGACCTGAATGTGGTTTTACAGCGGATCACCTGTCCGCCTTTTGAACCTATGGCTACCTGTTCTCTCCGTTTTCTTTCTTGGAAAACACTGTTCTTGATAGCCCTCACTTCCGCTAGACGCGTAAGTGAATTGCAGGCCCTCGTGTCTGATCCCCCTTACACTCGGTTCTACAAAAATAGGGTAGTCCTACGGACTCACCCAAAATTTCTTCCAAAAGTGGTCTCCCCTTTTCACATCAATCAGGAGGTGGTACTTCCAACCTTCTTTCCCAGACCACACTCCAGCCGAGCTGAAACGGTCCTCCATACCCTGGACTGTAGAAGGGCTTTGAACTTCTACCTTGACCGTACGCGGGAGCACCGTAAAGCTGCTCAGCTTTTTGTGTCTTTTGACCCCAATAAATTGGGGCTCCCGGTCTCCAAGCGTACTCTGTCCATCTGGGTTGCGGACTGTATCTCTTGGGCTTATGGGGCAGCCGGACTCTCCTTGGAAGGTCGAGTCACGGCTCATTGCGTTCGGGCAAAGGCTACGTCAGTGGCTTACCTCCGCTCTGTTCCGCTGGCAGACATCTGCCGGGCCGCTACTTGGTCTTCGAGCCAGACTTTTGCGGTCCATTACTGTCTCGAGAGGGAGTCCCGCAGGGACAGTGCTTTCGGACAGGCAGTCCTCCGTAATCTCTTCGAGGTCTGAGCAACTCCTACCCTCCATCCCGGATGTGGGCTACCGGTGGGTAATAATTCAGCGAAGATTCTTTCCTTCTGTGCTGCTGAGCTAGAGGGAGCTCATTTTTGTGCTTAGGGTCTCCGGTAGCCTTGAGCTTGGGAGTCCCATAAGTGAGGACTGACTTCCTGCTTGGTCCTGGAGAAAGCGTAGTTACTCACCTGTAACAGGTGTTCTCCAGGAGCAGCAGGAATCAGTCCTCACAACCCTCCCTCCTCCCCTTGGAGTTGCAATTATCTGCTTTAGTTTTTTTTGCAAATTTTTATGCTGTCTTTTTTAGCTATGTCATCTGACTGGCTAAGATGGCACCCTTGGGCGGGAAGAGGACCGCGCATGCGCGCTGCAATTCCCAAAGGCTTTCTTTGAAAGCTGGGGAAAATTGCTCCGCGAGGGCTCCGTCGGCGCCGACGTCACCCATAAGTGAGGACTGATTCCTGCTGCTCCTGGAGAACACCTGTTACAGGTGAGTAACTACGCTTTATCACATTTGGTTTCATTTTATTCATTCCCAGCCAATGGAATGTTTAGGAATACTCCATTCAAACTGTGCCCCCTCCCCCCTTCCATAAAACGAAAAAAAAAGGATTTCCAAATAAAATGAAACCCACCCCCAGAAGCCTCAAACAATATGAAAATAAGAGTGTACTTGCCTAGAATATCCTCTTTCCTAACAGTAAGGTTAGGGTCTCATACCTACAATATTTTTCCTAAATAAAAGGCTCCGTTGGAGGAAGTGACGTCATCGGCTGGAATGGCAGCTTGAACGGTGAGCTCCAGTGGGCAGCTTAAGCATTGAAGTGTTTCCCCTAATTGGAACCCTCCGGCCGGCGGAAAAACTGACGGCGGTAGAGGAGGAAAGGTCGCTGCGTGGTATGGCGACAAGAAAGAAGGTGGCGGATTTAAAAGAATTCGCATATGGCAGCGCTAAGACCGCCGGCGGTGAGAAAAAGATGGCGGGGCTGAGCGCGGGAAACGGCGGGGCCCAGGAACGCCGGGGGCACAGAGGCGAGGCATCGGAGCCGGCAGAGATGGTGGTGCAGAATGTGACCCGCGAAGAACTGTGCGGCTGGTTTGGGGAACTTAAAACGGAGCTGCAGGCGGTGTGATAGTGGAAGTCGGGGACATGTGCGCGGCCCTGAAGGAGGAGATGGGTGAGCTGGCTAGTAAGGTGGAGGAGCAAGAGCAGCAACTGGGGCGTCTAGACACGCGGCAGGTTGCGATGGAGAGCTCCTTTAAAGAATTGGAGACTTGGAAAACTCAAGTGATGGTAAAAATCGAGGACTTGGAGAACCGGTCCCGCCGGAACAATTTGCGTATACGCGGGATACCGGAGGAGCAGGAGTATCGGGATGGAGAGAAGGTGGCGAAGGCGGTTCTCAGGTCGGTGCTGCGGGAGTTGGGGACTGAGAGTGAGCAGGTGGAGATCAAGATGGTGAGAGCACACCGAGCCTTAGGGCCCAGGATTTCGAATCGCCCCAGAGACATTGTTTTATGTCTGGAGGACTTTAAGCTTAAGGAGCGGATCCTTCAGCTGACTAGGGCAAGTAAAGATTTCGTGTGGCAGGGTTACAGCCTTCAACTTTACCCGGACTTAGCTGCGGGGACCCTACAACGGCGCAGGGATATGCAACCAGTTACCAATATTCTGCGCAAAGAAAATGTAAGGTATCGGTGGCTGTATCCTTTTGGACTTCTTTTTACAGTTGGATTAAAAAGTTGGAGGGTCCATACTGTGAAGGAGGCCCTGGCAGCATTGCAGGGGGCGGGGCTGGAGATTGGACGGCGGGAGGCCCGGCCCGGGGACTGTCGTGGAGGTGGAACCGCGGAGTCGTGGAGGGGACCACCATCGAAGCCCGGGGACTGCGGTGGAGGACCAGGGGGCGAGTGATAACAGAGACACAGATGCGTGAGAAATCCTGCGAGTGGGATGCTGCCAAGTTGTACATGTCAGGACTCTGATGCACAGATTTGTATTTAGTTGTTTTTCTTAGTTTATATCTACGGTGTGTTTATACCAGTGGGGTTTGAAGTTGGGGGGATTTGATGTTCGTGGGTACCTCTCTCTGTCTCTTCTACTGTCTTTTTTCTGGACGGCAGGGAAGGGGGGAGTGGGAGGGGAGGGGTATGATGGGGGGTAGTGGGGGGGAGGGTGTGGTAGAGGGGCAGGGGATAGTAGGTGAGTGGGAGAGGGCCGGGGGAGGGTACCGGGTGTAAGGGGTGGGAGTATGGAGGGTTGGGTTGGGGGGGGAGTGAGTGGGGAATCGGAGGGGAGGTATAAGAAGTTGCCTCTGGCCGATGGGCACTACTCTGACGGAGGCCTCCAGGGGATGGAGGGGGGAAGGGGGAAGGGAGGGGGGGAGGGAGGGGGCGGAGGGGGGTGCAGGGGGGGGCGGTGGGGGGAAGAGAGGGGAGGAGGGGGGAGGGGTAGGGAGGGTAGGGGGGGGGAAGGGCGGGAGGGGGGAGGGGAGGCGGAAAGCGAGTGGGATTGCAAGCTTTGATAGTGGCAACACTTAATGTGAGGGGGTTGGGTTCCTGGCGGAAACGTAGGATGGTGGAGCGGGAAGCAGATCGGATGCATGCGGATTTTTTATGTCTTCAGGAGACCCATCTAAAAGTGGGCCAAGAGCGGATGTTGCAGACACGCAGATATCCGAAGGTGGTGTTGGCGGGGCAGAGGGAAGAGGCCCGGAGGGGGGGAGTGGGTATCCTGGTGGGGGTGGACTGGGTGGACAAGGTGGTGGGAGAATTTAGAGATAAAAAAGGGAGGGCGGTGGGTGTTAGAGTTCAGATGGGGAAGGAGCAGGTGTGGATTGTGAGTGTGTATGGCCCTAATGACAAGCAGGGGGAATTTTTTGAGAGAATGCAGAGTGTGTTGGGTGGCTTGAGTGATGCCCCCCTAATCATAGGAGGAGATTTTAATCTAACGGTGAACCCAAGACTGGATAATAGTGGGGGGAGTGGTCTGGGGAAGCGGGGGGATCGGGTCAAGTTGAGGAATATGAGGGATAGGTTGGGGGTGGTAGATATGTGGAGAAGCCAGAACCCAGGATGTAAGCAATACACGCACTACTCTGCACCGCACGGCACTTATAGCCGGATTGATATGGTGTGGGCGGGAGGGGGATGGGTGAATCGTGTGGTGGAGGCAGCGCATGGGGACCTTACTTGGACAGATCATGCCCCAGTGATTGTTAAGTTTAGTATGGGGTACGTGGATGAAGGGCTTAAATTCTGGCGGTTAAATGAGGCGCTGTTGGAGGAGCCGGCGGTGGTGGAACGCTTGGGTCAGGTGGTGAAGGATTACCAAGAGCTTAATCTGAATGGGGAGGTGGGGTTGGGGATGGTATGGGATGGGCTGAAAGCGGTGGTGCGGGGCCATTTGGTCCAGGCGGCGGCGCGGGAGCGTAGGCGGCGGGGGCAGAAGGAAGCACGACTGCTGATGGATATAAGGGAACTGGAGCGACAGGCCCAAAGGGGGCGCAAGGGGGCAGTCCAGGTACAACTCAAGGAGCTGAGAAGGAGCTTGGACCAGCTCCGTGCGAGTGAAATTGAATATGGGATGCGAGTGCTTAAGCAAGGATGGTTAGAGGGGGGGAATAGGGTGGGGAAGCGGCTAGCCCAGCGGTTACGGCAAAAGGCGACGCAGTCCGCTATAGGGGGGCTTAGAGGGGTAGGGGGACAGCTGTTGCATGGTAATAATGAAATTAGAGCGACCTTTGCGGCTTACTATCGGCAACTATATAGTAGTGAGGTTGATGGTGGGAAGGCGCAGTGTGAGGAATATTTACAGGGGTGTGATTTGCCCGTACTGTCCGAGGAGGAGGTGGAATGGCTAGATCGACCCATTTCGGAGGGGGAAGTGGATTTGGCCATTGGGTCCTTGAAGAGGGGTAAGGCGCCTGGGTTGGATGGATTGACGGGGCGGTTTTATCAGGTGTTTCGTTCCGTGTTGGGGCCTTTGCTGGTGAAAGTGTTTAATGGTGTTCTGACAGGGGGAGAAATTCCTAGATCTATGCGGGAAGCGGGCATCACGGTTCTCCCTAAGCCGGGTAAGGACCCCATGGTCTGTGGGTCCTATCGGCCCATTTCCTTATTGAATGTGGATGCTAAGTTGTTGGCAAAGGTGCTGGCAAATAGACTGGCGGTGGTGATGCCGACCCTGATACACCCTGACCAAACGGGATTTATTGGCGGACGGCAAGGGGGCGATAATATTCGCAAACTTTGTAATCTCACGTGGGAGGTGCAACGTACCGGGCAGAGGGCAGTTTTTCTTTCCGTCGACGCCGAAAAAGCGTTTGATAGGGTGGAATGGCCGTTTATGATTAGCGTGCTGGAAAAAGTAGGCTTAGGGCGCAACTTCGTTCAATGGGTCCTGGCAATGTACCAAGAACCGCAGGCTAGAGTGCGGGTCAATGGTAGCTACTCCGAGGTGTTCCGATTGGGGCGGGGTACTCGGCAGGGGTGCCCTCTATCCCCCTTGCTTTTTGCGCTGGTCATTGAACCGCTTGCGGCGCGGGTGAGGGAGTTGCAGGATATAAAAGGTGTTCTCATGAACTCCCAGGAAGTGAAAATTACGCTGTTTGCTGACGATGTCATTTTTACACTAAGGGAGCCGGTGGTGACCTTGCCGCTATTGTTGAAAGAGATAGAGCGCTATAGTAAAGTGGCGGGGTATAAACTTAACAATAGTAAATCGGAGATTTTGGGGTTCAACCTCGGGGAGAGGATGGAGGCGGCGCTGAAGGGGGCGTTTGCGTTCAAATGGGTAACGGGAACTTACCGTTATTTGGGGGTTCAAATGGGTCGAGCACTGGGGGAGTTAGGGACAACTAACTATGGGGGACTACTCGCAGAGGTGCGACGTGATCTCTCTAAGTGGAAGGGGCTGTATCTGACGTGGCTGGGGCAGATCGCGGTGCTAAAAATGAATGTGTTGCCACGTTTTCTTTTCCTATTTAGCTCCTTACCGTGTAAGGTGCCGCGAGCCTACTTGAAACGTGTTCAGCAGATTATGTTTGAGTTTATTTGGGCGGGGAAGCGGCCGAGGGTGGCGAGGAGTACAATGTATCGTCCTGGCCCGGAGGGGGGGCTAGGGGTGCCTTGGCTGGAGAAGTATTATTTAGCGTCGCAGTTGAGGGCGGTCCAGAGTTGGCATGGGGGGGCCGAGATCCCTCGCTGGGTGTCGCTGGAGCAGGAAGCGGGCTACGGAGGTAGTTTGGCGGCATGGATTTGGGATCCGGGGGCGACAGTGGAAGGGGGGAAGGAGGTAAACCCCTTTCGGGCTTTGACTAAGGAGTTGTGGATGAAGTCGCGGCTTCTCCTGTTTGGGGGGAAACGTTACCCGAGAGGTATGCATATTATGGGGGTTCGCGAGTTCGGCCCCGGGAAGGAGGGCAGAGTCTATCGCGAATGGTGGGAGAAGGGGCTGCGCTTAATGGGGCAGTTGCTGCATCCGTCGGGGAGAGTGAAAAGTTGGGGGGAACTGCAACTTGAATTTGGCTTGAATGATGGTGGTTTTTTTGCGCACCTACAAGTATCCTCCTTTGTGAGCCAACGGCGAGTAAGGGATGATTTGCGGGGGGTATCCACGGTGGTGGAGAAGCTACTGCAGAAAGGGGGGCGGAAAGGGGGCTATAGCTCAATTGTATAAGGTGTTGATTCAACAAGGGGGGGGGGGGGGACGGATCGGATTCGCGGGGAAGTGGAGTGGGAGCAGGCTATCGGGGGGGAGTGGGATCAGGCGCGTTGGCGTGGAATTTATGTGTGGACTAAGCGGGTGGCCCCGAGTACGCTTCACTTGGAGAGTAGCCTTAAGATCCGGTACCAAGCATATTGGGACACCGTGGAAAATGCGGACCTTTTGCGCGGCAGGAGAGGGGAAGTGCTGGAGGGGCTGTGGGGGACGGGGGGATTTGTATCATCTACTGTGGGGGTGCCCTGCGGTGCGGAGTCTGTGGCAAGAGTGGGAAGACATCATCCGGGAAGTGACGGGAGTTCCTGTAGTACTGACCCCGGCTATGGCATTGTTGAATGAATTGGGGGGAATGGGGGAGAGGGGGTTACAGCTGATGGTAGGGTACTGTGTGGCAGCGGTGCGGGGGGCGCTTCTGGCGGGGTGGAGATGTACGGATGTCCCAACTCGAAGAGGGATACTTGCTCGTTTGAGTGGAGTGAGAGATATGTGTGAAATAGTGGCATTTCAGAGGCATACAGTGCAGAACTTTAGGAGTCTATGGATGGGCTTTGATGGGTGGATGCGGAAAGAGCGGGGGGGGGAAGGGGGAAGGGGGGACGGCAGGGGGGGGCGAATGAGGGGGAGGGGAGGCGGGGGTGTATATGAGTGTACTGAAGGGCGGGGGGAGGGATAATAGGGGGGGGTTGGGGTAGTGGGTTTAGATGTTGGATGATTCGAGTTTCTTAGGCTCGGGTTGGCTGGGGGGGGGGCGGGGGTGGGTTGGGGGGATGGGGCTGAGTTGATTTGATTTAAATTATTGTTTTATGAGGGGGGTGATGTTTGGTAGCCTCCAGGTATTGTGGTTTGATGTTGAGTGTAATATACTCTTTGTGGTTGTTTTTTCAGTGTGTGAGTTGTTAACTTGCTGAAATATCAATAAAATCTTCAAGTTAAAAAAAATAAAAGGCTCCGTTTCTTTAATTAACTGGCAGCCAGGAAAATAGCACTCGGTTTCTATCTCATTCTTTCTTGACCTCTTTTCCTAATCAGTGTAACCAGTACTTCTAGAAAACATTGGGTTCTAACTCTTAAACTTTATTTGAATGGTGTTCATGATAACCATGCACATTTACACTCTAATTACTTTTGAAGTACAGAGGTCTAAGAATTGTTTTTCAGGGATTTCCAAAATAACTTACCATTAACGGGCTCACATTCTACTCAAATCTCATTCATTTGTAGCAAAAGGCATAAAGGCCAGTTGTTCCACAATTTAATGTTTAAACATTAATGCAAACAGTTGTTTCACTATGTAATATGTATCCACTCTAGTAAAACCAAAGAGCATGTGTATAAATCAAATGAAGTGCTTTAATTATCATGAGTAAATTGTGGCTTTTTTAGTGTTACTATGTTACTATGTTTAGTGCTATGCTTCAGAGAATACTAATATTACTGAAAATGAAAGATTACTAAAATTAATCTAAATATAAAGCTAAATCGGTGAGATATAAAAGAAATAGGAATTGCCTGTTTTAATGAAGTAAATTTCTTGTTCCTTCAGAGCACCTGAAGAAGCGTTTGGAAGAATATATGATTCACTTTCCCAAGGTGAGAATTATCAGAACCAAAAAGCGCGAGGGCCTGATCAGAACCCGGATGTTGGGTGCCTCTGTAGCAGTTGGAGATGTCATCACATACTTAGATTCTCACTGTGAAGTGAATGTGAACTGGCTTCCACCCATGCTAGGTAAGGATGCTTGCTGAAGCATTATCTGACAGTGTTAGCTTTTATAACAAGATTGTGAAAATGTTTATGGCCCAGAGTCCCATATTGGGAGCCAAGACTGGGTCGGGGGAACAGTTCTGCGGTCAGTGGTTTGAGAAGTAAAGGGGGAAGGGTGTCATCCCTGACTCCGGTGAAGCTCTTGGGTCTAATGAGTGGCGAAGGGGAGAGAATATCCCCCAAACCCCAGACTGAGTACTAGGTCAGCTGAGAAGTCAGACTAGGAGTGTGAGTGAAGCAGAGGAGAACAACTGGAGTAGTGTGTCATAAAAAAAGACAGTTATCTTTAAATTTCCCACTTAATTGTTAAAATCTTATACTACTGAAAAACTGAAAAAAAAATCTCAAAACAAAATGAAACTCCTCCCCAAAAAAACAAAAACTAAATGAAAAAAAGATGATTGTGCACACCTATTATATTTTCCTCCCTTGCATTACTGCTCTTATCTTGTCG
The DNA here is from genome assembly GCA_033557465.1 of Ichthyophis bannanicus. Classification (NCBI taxonomy): domain Eukaryota; kingdom Metazoa; phylum Chordata; class Amphibia; order Gymnophiona; family Ichthyophiidae; genus Ichthyophis; species Ichthyophis bannanicus. The sequence goes on from CM066050.1 coordinate 62,554,042, forward strand.
CTGTGCCACCTTTTAACAGCTGATAAGGGTCTAAGGAGGCTAGTTACTAAGCTGCGGTAAAATATACCATTTTACTGCTGCTTAATTTACTGCAGAGTCGCTAACGTGGTAACTTGATGCTTCAGGTTAGCGACTCCCACAGTAATGGAATAATGTAGTTTGCATTAAACACCACAAAAGGCCTTTGTATGGCAGTTTGATCCCTAGTGGTCCCGTTGAACAAACGAAAGTGGTCACCCTAACAAACGTCGAACCCAACGGTTCTTTTTGTAGCTATAATGATTGCCGATTGGCTGACGAAGCAAACTACGTCAGCAGAGGAATCAAAGGAATCAGAACGGGGGAACCCTACACGTCATCTCTTCAACCAATCACAGGATTGCTGTCTCCCCGAAAGACATAGAAACATAGAAATATGATGACAGAAAAAGACCACAAGGCCCATCTAGTCTGTCCTTCCAATAGGGAAAACCCCCAGCCATGAATTAGCCAGATGATAATGAGTCCATTCAAAGGCAAGTCTGTTCAAAGAAGGCTCCACCAGTCCTGCTCCATGTTTAAGCCCAGCGGCGCCACCGTTCTTAGACAAAAAATCCAATATTGTTCTCTCCACTGTAAATGCCTTTCACTGTCATCCCCTCTAGGGTTCGCCGGGACCCAATCAATGACCCTCTACTGCAAGTCACAGAAAGTATGAGCCAATTCAATGCAATGGTCTACTATCGGTGCTGAGAGGGATTTTACTCGAATTCTAAAGGACATCTACAAGAGAGGAACTATTACATTTTATTATATGGCTTAACTCTATTAAGGGGAATATACAGTTCACAGCACACATGGATGAACATCAAATTGAATTTTTGGATGTGCTAGTGATGAAACGGGAAGGGGCATTCTGTACGACGCTGTTCCGAAAACCAAGTCAGCGGAACAGCCTACTCCGTTATCATAGTCATTATCTTTTTCCATTACGGAAGGGTCTCCCCTTGGGACAATTTTTACATCTACGAAGGATTTGTTCCTCTTTGCAAGACTTTAAACAACAGGCGAGTGCTCTAAGAGCCCGTTTGTTGGAACGAGGCTATCCTAAGGCGGTAATAAGAACTGCATATATTCGAGCCCGTTTCTCACATCACGAGTGGCTGTTTAATGCTTCTGGTGTCTCCCAGGAGAAGTCTGGAGATGGTGGGAACCTGGAGATCATAACTGGAGTTTTACCTTTTATGATACACACAGTGGAAATATCACGATTATTAAAAAGATATTGGTGGGTTTTGCAGATACATTCGTGTTTTCAAAAACCAGTAAGGTTTGCCTACACGAGGGGTCAAAATTTGAGGGACCAGTTGGTTCAGGCTGTTCCGAGACAGGAACTCTTCGGAGCATAATTTACAACAGGGTCATTGGGCATGTAACAATTGCAAATATTGTTGTAACACCTTAGAGGGTATCCAATGGTCTCACCCCACTATATTCTTTTCTAGGGGCCTCTACTGTCAGACTAGCTTTGTGGTGTACATGCTCCAATGCCCCTGAAACCTGTTATATATTGGCAGGACTATACGTCCTGTGAAGATCCGATTGGGGGAACATGCCTCTAGAATTCAAGTAAAATCCCTCTCAGCACCGATAGCAGACCATTGCATTGAATTGGCTCATACTTTCAGTGACTTGCAGTAGAGGTCATTGATTGGGTCCCGGCGAACCCTAGAGGGGGGTGACCGTGAAAGGCGTTTACAGTGGAAAGAACAATATTGGATTTTTTTGTCTAAGAACGGTGGCGCCGCTGGGATTAAACATAGAGCAAGACTGGTGGAGCCTTCTTTGAACAGACTTGCCTTTGAATGGACTCCCCTTATTATCATCTGGGTAATTCATGGCTGGGGGTTTTCCCTATTGTCTTCCATTGAGTTCGGTGTTTGTTAGGGCGACCACTTTCGTTTGTTCAACGGGACCACTTCACACAGGACCCTAGCAGGGTCCGAAACATGCATGTCGTGAATCTGACAACCTGGTATTGGTGGAGGACATGAATCGCCCTTACCCAAGTTAAGTGTGTGTTGCACTATTTTATAATATGGTGTGCTGAGGCTCACCTGAATAAAAGGGTTTTTCTGACGGTGAAGGGAGGGCTGCCATCCCTCCTGCTTGGGTCAGTTGATCCTGACAAAAAAACGTTTGAAAATATTTTGAAAATAGTTGCCAGTGGTAGCTACTGTTTATTTTCCAATGACTTTATGACTATAGTTTTATTGTCAAATAACACACATCTTTTGCCCTTTATTGTGTGGTAAAGGGAAAAAAATCATGTTATTTTTAAAACTCACTTTAGTAACTACCCCCCTAATTCTCCCCCAGGGCCCACCCTAGAATTGGTTCAAGGTGTTGGCACCCTAGAAACATAGAAATATGACGACAGAAAAAGACCACATGGCCTATCTAGTCTGTCCTTCTGTAACAACTACAACAGTCCCCTTTTTACCTTTAGAGATCCTCTGTGTTTGTCCCATGCTTTTTTTTAATTCAGTTACTGTCCTCATCTCTACCACCTCCACTGGGAGACTATTCCATGGATCCACTACTCTTTCCGTAAAGAAATATTTCCGCATATCACTCCTGAATCTTTCTCCCTTCACCCTCATCCCATGTCCCCTCGTAGCAGAACTTGCTTTCAATTGAAAGAGGCTCTCTCCCTGAACATTTATGCCACGGAGATATTTAAACATCTCAATCATATCACCTCTATCCCGCCTTTCCTCTAAGGTGTACATATTAAGATCCTTCAGTCTGTCCTCATATGCTTTATAATGAAGACCACTAATCATTTTAGTAGCCACCCTCTGCACCGACTCCATCCTGTTCACATCCTTTTGAAGGTGCGGTCTCCAGAATTGCACACTATACTCCAAATGAGGTCGCACCAAAGTCTTATACAGAGGCATTATCACCTCCTTTTTTCTGCTAGCCATTCATCTCTGTATGCACCCAAGCATCCTTCTAGCTTTTGCCGTCGCCTTTTCTACCTGTTTAGCTACTTTAAGATCATCAGACACAACCACGCCTAGGTCCCTCTCTTCTTTAGTGGACAAAAGTACTTCACCCCCTATACTATATTGCTCCCTTGGATTGCTGCAGCCCATATGCATGACCTTACATTTTTTAACATTAAATCCCAGCTGCCAAATTCTAGACCATTCTTCAAGCTTAGCTAGATCCCTCCTCATGTTATCTACCCCTTCCTGGGTGTCTACTCTATTGCAGATTTTGGTATCATCCGCAAAGAGGCAAACCTTACCTGAAAGCCCTTCCGCTATATCACTAACAAAGATGTTAAAAAGAATCGGACCAAGGACAGATCCCTGGGGCACACCACTGATAACATCCTTCTCCTCAGAGTGAGCTCCATTTACTTGTACTCTTTGTCGCCTCCCACCCAACCAATTTCTAACCCAAGCAGTAACTTTAGGGTCCATCCCTAGGGTGCTCAGTTTGTTTATAAGTCACCTGTGAGGAACAGTGTCAAAGGTTTTACTGAAATCTAAATACACCACATCTAGGGCTCTCCCTCGGTCCAACTCCCTAGTCACCCAGTCAAAGAAATTAATCAGATTTGTCTGACAAGACCTGCCTCTGGTGAATCCATGCTGCCTCGGATCCTGTAATCCGCTGGACTCCAGAAACCTCACTGTTTTCTCTTTCAGCAGTGTTTCCAATAATTTACTCACCACCAAAGTTAAACTAACCGGCCTGTAGTTTTCAACCACATCCTTACTTCCGCTTTTGTGTAAGGGCACCACATGAGCCTCTCTCCAGTCCTTTGGCACCACTCCCGACTCCAACGAGGCATTGAAAAATTCAGTCAGTGGAGCTGCTAGAACGTCCCCAAGTTCCCTCAGTATTCTCGGATGTATCCCATCCAGTCCTATCGCTTTGTCTACTTTAAGTTGAGATAGTTTCTCACGAACACAGTCTTTTGAAAAATGTTCAAGATGTCCTTTTGCTTCTGTTCCTATTTGTGGGTGTTTTCTGAGGTCCTGCTCCTGGTTCTTCATCTGTGAACACAGAACAAAAATATTTGTTAAGCAATTCCGCTTTATCCTTATCAGCTTCTACATATTCCTCCCCTGCACCCTTGAGTCTGACAATACCACTCTTGCCCTTCCTCTTCTCACTAATATATCTGAAAAATGTCTTATCCCCCCATTTTATTGCATTGGCTATTTCCTCCTCCTTTTGAATCTTTGCCTTCTTGACTACTTTGCTAGCTTCTCTAAGTTTTTCCAAATACAGATGCCTGTCTTCCTCTCTCTGTGATCTCTTGTATTTCATGAAGGCCTCCCTCTTTTTCTTCACTTTTTCAGCTACTTCTTTCGAAAACCATAGCAGTCTCCTTTTCCTTTTACCTTTATTTACCATTTTAACAAAAAGGTTGGTTGCCCTTAAAATATCCCCTTTCAGTTTTTCCCCTTCCCTAGGCATACCTTAAGCCTTATGCCCCTTCTGGTTGTCAAAATCTATTGTTTAGCTTTGAATGCCTTGCTTCCCCCCCCCCCCCCGTCTCCCCAAAGAAGCTGCAGCCCTAGGGTAACCACCTAGTTTGCCTGGTGGTTGGGCTGGCCTTGATCTTTCCAGTGATCCCTTTTAGGCTTCAAGGGCAGAACTGACCTATACCCTGATTAAATAAACAAGTGGGTGATATAATCTGATAGCATTGTTGCAGGTAGTTCTTCTACAGTTGTAGAAATTTCTAGAAGGCTTTATTTGACCTGCATAGATTTTCCATCATCTTGTTTTTGTGGTCTTCAGACTGGATTAGACATGTTCAGTCTTTAGAGATTCTTTCAGGAATTTTGCCTCCTTGGTCATAGTAACATAGTTTCTCCAGGAACAAGCAGGAACTCAGTCCTCACATATGGGTGATGTCAGCACAGATGGAGCCCACGCAGAGCATTTCGCCAGCTTTCAAAGAAAGCTTTTGGGAATGTCACAACGCATGCATGGTCCCCTTCCTGCCCAAAGGTGCCATCTTACTCAGTCTCCCTTTTTCCGGGGAGCCCTTTGGATGTGCGTCTTGTCCCCGGAAAAAGTTTTTCAATTCTTACTCTGTTTTTGTTCTTTCCAGCCTTCACCGGTCCTCTTCCTGCCATCTCGAGCACCTCTGCTTCGGCACTCTGTCTCGGGATTCTTTTTGCCATATTTTTCTTCTTCCCGTGCGTTGCGCCCTTTTTAACCACTGGCCGTGTCAAGGGTCTTCGACCTCGTAGGGGTCCTATTTGCCCCGATGGCCTCCGGTTTCAAAAAATATGATAGATGCTCTAAATACCTGTCGCTCACAGACACCCATGACTGTTGTCTCAGGTACCTGGGAGCTAACCATGACCCAGAGCTATGCTCCCTCTACAAGATGATATCCTCCAAGGCCATCCAGTGTTGTAAGCAGAAGCTGGATGATCTCTTCCACAGGGCAGTCCCGGTTTCCCCAGTAGCTTCCCACTCTATGGCCCCGCAACCCCTGGAGTCTCCCAGGCTCCTCCATGGGTCCAGCAGCATTCTGACAAGGGGTCAGCAGAACGTGAGCAGAAAAAGAAGAAGGCCATGAGGACTCTGTTGGGGGTGCCAGACAAGCATGAGAGCTCACGCGCCTGGTCTCTCAGCCCCTACCTTGGCAGAGTCGGAGAGGGAGCAGCCCAGTAAAGTACCTTGAATCGATACAGAGGCTTCCAGCAATGGTGCCCAATCTCCCGAAGGTCATCCCGACGAGGACCCCTTGTCCTTCTCAACACCCGACCTGGTCACCCTGGCGTTGGTGTCGCAGGCTCCACTCCTGAGTGGGAGACCTGCATGCTGGCCTTGGAACGTAGCATTTCTGCATTCTTCTCTGCTCAGTAGGTGCTGATGCCATGCCCGCTGGCACACGCCTCAAGACATAGGGACCTTGACCTCAAGGATTCCCCGGGCCGCCACAGTGACCCCTGAGAGCCAGAGACCTTGTGAGGGTCCTTCACAAGGGTCTCTAGCTCTGTCCCGATCCTCAGGCATCTTCTCGGGCAGGCTTTGGCCTCAGGAGCCCGGCGCAGGTCACTTACCCCTCTCGAACCACCCAACCTCGAGTCCTCCATGGACTATTTGGACTGGGAATCTGATGGGGAAACCTCTCCTGAGACCCAGGTCCACCGGGACCTCCCTTCGTATCCTTCCCCACTGACCCAGAGGCAGCAGTCTCCTCCTGAGGACACCTCCTTGGAATTCGCCCAGGATGTGGCGCTCACCAGAGTTGGAGGAAGAGCCCCATGTGGAGGAGCTCGATATTCTTCAATATGAAGCTCCTCTGAAGGAAACCCTCATGGTTCTGATTCCCTCCATTCTGAACCGGCTCCTCCTCCACATGTGGAGACCCTGGCTTCCGTCCCTATCATCAGCAAACGCCTGGACACTATGTATAGGGTCCAGCGGGGACTGGAGTTTCGTAAAGTCCAGCTTCCCCACACCTCTGTGGTGGTCACATCAGCCATGCGGAGGTAAAAGAGCCCAATGACCCATTCTTCAGTCTCACCGGGCAGAGAGTCTTGTACCCTTGACGCTCTTGAGTGCAAGGCTTATTAGGGCTCCATGCTGGCATACCGTTTTCAGGTTTACCAATTGTATATTGGAATGTTCCTCCGTGACCTTGCTAAGGAACTCTGTGGCTTTGTGGCAGGCCTCGACGGAAACCACCTCCGGCATTTCCAGGCCCTCTTGAAGTCGGTCGGAGAATGTTCCAAGTACCGAACAGCATACATCGGCTTCGTGTCTTTCGAATGGCAGCTGCCGGCATCGGAGCCCGCCGGCAGGCCTGGCTCCAATCCTCGGACCTGGAGCAGTGGGTCTAGGAGAAACTGCTGGATGTCCCTTGCCTCGGGGAGCAGCTGTTCAGCAAGTCTATGGAGGACAAAGCAGCGGAGATTGAGACAGAGTATGTGACCTGTACTCACCTCTCCTGGAAAGCCTCCTCCCTCCCCAGGACGAAACAGGACAAGAAGCCTTTCTTCCACAGGAAGGGGCTCCCGTATAGAGACTACATGCCCTACTCACCGGTGTTGATCCCGGCTCAGGGCGGTCAGGACAAAAGCAGGGCCCAGGGCCTTTGCAAGCCGAAGGGTCCTAAGACCCAACCCCCGGCACCAGCTCAGCCAGCCTCTGGGTTTTGACACCACTAGCATAGCCTCTCATCCACTGGCGGGCCAGTTGCCAGTCGAGGGACGTCTGGTCCACCGCTCCCTGGTGGGAATCCATCATCACCAACACCTGGGTTCTCCAGGTTGCATGAGAGAGGGCTATCTCCTCCATCTGGACCATCCTCCCTCCGTACTGTCCCGGAGAGCCAAGGCGGCTCCCCCTGCACCAGATCATCCTGAGTCAGGAGCTTGCAGGCCTCATCGAGGATGGGGTGGTGGAACCAGTCCCACCACACCTGAAGGGACTGGGGTTTTACTCCCGGTACTCCCTCGTCCTGAAAAGAACAGGATGCCTCCGGCCCATCCTCGACCTGAGGAATCTAAACAGTTTCCTGGTGCGGGAGAAGTTCAAGATGCTCTCCCTTGGCACCCTACCTCCAGCAGGGCGACTGGCTATGCTCCTTGGACCTAAGGGATGCTTACACTCACATCCTCATCCATCCCAAATACAGAAAGTACCTCCGCTTCATGGTACAGGGAAACCACAGCCAGTACAGGGTGCTTCCCTTTGGCCTCGCGTCCACCCTGTGAGTCTTCACAAAATGTCTAGCCATTGCAGCATCCCACCTCTGGCTGCAGGGCACCTTCGTCTCCCCCTATCTAGACTGGCTCATCACAGGGGGCACACCCTCTGAGGCTCGGCAAGCCACGGACCACACCATTTGCCTTCTGGAGCACCTGGAATTTGTGGTAAACTACCTAAAATCACACCTCACTCCAGTACAAACCCTGGAGTTCATCGGGGCTCGCTTGGACATTCTGCGGGCCATGGCCTTTCTTCCCCAGGACAGAGCAGACTGCCTCATGTCCCTGGCTTCTGATGTGCAAGGCCTCCACAGTCCATGTCATGCCCAATGCCCACCTCAACATGTGGGTGGTGCAGTGGTGCCTCCGCACACAGTGGATCCAAGTGATTGCCCGACTCCAAGACCACGTTTCGGTCACACCCTGCTTGGCAGAGTCCCTAGGCTGGTGATGGGATGCACGGAACCTGCTTCGAGGCATGTCCTTCCAGGCCGTGATATGCCAGGTGGTCTTGATGACTGATGCCTCCCTGGTGGGCTGGGGGGCCCACTGTGAGGAACGGCGCACACAAGGGACTTGGTCCCTCAAGGAGACCCAGTAGCAGATCAATCTGATGGAGTTCCGAACCATCTTCCTCACTCTCAGGGTTTTCAGGCACCGCCTGCAGAACCGAGCGGTGTTTATCCAGACAGACAACCAAGTCATGATGTTCTACATGAACAAACAGGGGGGTACCAACTCTTACAGCCTCTGACTGGAAGTGGTGGCCCTGTGCTCCATTGCAGTGAGCCAGGGCATGACCCTCCGAGCCACCTATCTCCCAGGCCAAGACAACGCTTTGGCGGACCAGCTAAGCAGACTCCTCCAGCCACACAAATGGCGCCTGTGTCCCCAGATTGCACAGCAGCTCTACCAGCACTAGGGGACTCCAGCCCTTCGAACACGCAGCTTCCCCGGTTCTGCAGCCCCCTCCCGTACCCAGGCAGGGTGGCTCCCGACTTCTTCCTCCTTTCGTGGGCAACCAGCCTGCTGTATGCCTTCCCTCCCATGCCACTCATAGCTGAGACACTCCTCAAGGTCCAGTGGAACAGGGTCTCGGTGATCCTACTGGCCCCAAGGTGGCCCAGGAAACCATGGTTCCCTCTGCTACTCCATCTCTCCACAGAGCCTCCGGTTCCTCTCAGGAACTCGCCGGGGCTGCTGACACAGGATGGAGGTCTGCTCCTTCACTCCAATTTGAGGTCTCTATCCCTCACAGCCTGGCGGCTGAGCGGGTCGACCTAGCACCCCTTCATCACCCCATGGAGATCAAGGACATTCTTTTGGCTTCATGAAAGGACTCGAGCAGGTGGGCATATGCCTTCAAGTGGCGCCGGTTCTCGGTGTGGTGCTCAGAACTCCAAGCAGACCCATTTTCCTGCCCTACCCGCTTAGTCCTGCAGTATTTACTCCACTTCTCCCAGGCTGAACTGAAGTCTAACTTGGTTAGGGTTCACCTGAGTGCAATATCAGTGAACCACCATTCCATCACAGGTAAACCCCTCTCGGGGCAACTGCTTGTCTCCGGCTTCATGCAGGGCCTGCTTCTCTCCAAGATCCCAACTGCCCTCCCCCGGCGGAATGGAACATCAGTGTGGTCCTCACGCAACTGACCAGGCTGCCTTTTGAGCCCATAGCTACCTGCTCACTGCGGTACCTGTCATGGAAGGTTGCCTTGCTGGTGGCCCTCACCTCTGCCCGGAGAGTCAGTGAGCTCCAGGCTCTGATAGCCGAGGCACCATACACGAGATTGTACGGGAACAAGGTGGTTCTGCATACTCACCAAAGTTCCTCCCAAAAGTCGTCTCGGACTTCCATCTCAACCAGGAGACAGTGTTGCCCACCTTCTTCCTGAAGCCCCACGCCAACAAGGCGTTGGTGATTCTCCATACACTGGACTGTAAGAGGGCTCTTTCTTTCTACCTGCAGAGGACTCGGAACCACCTCTGATCCGGGCAGCTCTTCGTCTCCTATGACCCCAGCCGCCTGGGGCTGGCGGTCACCAAGCGAACCCTGTCCATCTGGGTGGCAGACCATATTGCTTTTACCCAGGCTCAGGCCAGGCTTCAACTGGACTGCCAAGTCACAGCACATAGCATCTGAGCGGGGGTGACATCGGTCACTAACCTGCACTCGGTTCCGCTGGCGGACATCTGCTGGGCCACCACCTGGTCCTCCGCCCACACCTTCACGGTGCACTGCTGCCTGGAGAGGGAGTCCCACCAGGATGGTGCCTTCGGCCCAGCCATACTCCATAATCTCTTCGGGGTTTAAGCAACTCCTGCCCTCCAACCCTTCTTGTTCCAGCTACCAGGAGCGTGGCCATCCATGGACTTGGGGTCCTCGGGCTGCCTTCAGATTCACTGCCGACTACTTATGGCTCTGCTGTGGTATTTTTCTTTTTCCAACAGGTCCTTGGTATCCTGTAGCTTGGGAGTCCCATATGTGAGGACTGACTTTCTGCTTGTTCCTGGAGAAAGCGTAGTTACTCACCTCTAACAGGTGTAATCCAGGGACAGCAGGAATCAGTCCTCACAACCCTCCTTCCTCCCCTCCTTCCTCCCCTTGGAGTTGCTCTTCATTTTTGCCATCTTGGAGGGGCTCTAGCTATGGCATCCAATTGAGTAAGAGGGCACCCTTGGGCGAGAAGGGGACCATGCATGCATGGTGGCTTTCACAAAGACTTTCTTTGAAAGCTGGGGAAATGCTCCGCATAGGCTCTATTGGTGCCAATGTCACTCATATATGAGGACTGATTCCTGCTGTCCCTGGAGAACACCTGTTACAGTTGAGTAATTACACTAAATGATGGCAGATAAATACCAGCATAGCCCATCCAGTTTGTCCAGTAAATTCCCTTTACTTTGGGTTGTTACTACTGCTCTGTCAAATTCTTAATTTTTAAAGAACATTTTTTTTGGCAATTAGGGGTTTTTTGTTTTGTTTTTTTCTCCTCACAAGTTTAGAGCCCCAGGTTGTATTGCTTTACCCTAGCTTGCTCTTTTCGACAACTTTGGTTGGCCTATTGTGTCATTAGCTTCATCTTTTAATTTTGCTGCAATTGTTTTCCTCTCAGCATCTCAGAAGAAAGCCAGAGACTTCAAGTGATGTCTATCATACAATCAAAGATGCCTATTGCCGACCACATGAGAGCAGTTTATAGCTTTTGGAGCCTTCAGCATGATGCTCTTTGGTGCAATATGTGCTCAAAGATGTCATCCATTGCCGTTAAATTCCGAAAGCTAAAGCTTCTCAATATCTTAGGCTCCACTTCTAGACATGATGAACCTTCTTTTGTTCCAAAGATAACAGCATCAAAGAATTTGGGGATCCATTCCAAAAAAAAAAAAAAAGCTAAAAAGTAGAGGATCCATTTTTCAGTACTGCCAGAGTGTGAGTCAGTTTCAGAAGCAGCACTTACCACCACTGCTTAATGCATATTACCTGTCAGCTGAAGCTGATGCTCAAATAGTGACTGACGCTGGAGCTATGAAAAGGAAGTATAAGAAAGAATGGAAATGCTCAAACTTCAAAATTATATGTCTTCAAGTTAGTTACCTGAAAATATGGATTTTGCTACACCCCTAAAAACAAAGACATGGGGAGGGGTGGCCTACACGGAGTGGCAGGTGCACCTACTCTTGCCATCTTACTGGGCAGACTAGATGGACCATACTGGTCTTTATCTGCCGTCATTTACTATGTTACTATATATTAATGACTTTGCTTTTGGAAACACATTGTGATTGGATATTAATAGGATATTTTTCCCTAGATGTGACACAAAATTTCTTAGTTATTCTATAAGGATTTATCCTGATGTCACCTGGAGACCCAGATGCGTAAAAGGATGTTTTAGCACTCAAATATAAGGTTATTGCAATGGGAACTCTCTATTGTTTGTACTAGCCTGGTAAATGCAAAGTGTTTTATCAGCAGAAGGTGTAATGTTTTCTTTTTGAGCCAGAGCAGTTATCTGAATTTTTTTGACTGCAAATTTACAAAATTAGAAACTTGTTTTAGTAAAGTTAGATTCTGGCAGCTTGTTGGAATATTAATCTTTTTGGATAGTAAGGTTAATGGGTGAAGAGACTTAAGTTTGATATATATTGGCTGTAGTTTAGTCTTAATTTATTGTTAGATCTCCAGTGAGAATTTATACTTTTGTTCTTTTACTTTTTTCTTTGTGTTTTTTTCCTATAATTTTGTAATATATCATAATTCAATTCAATAAAAGAACATTTACGTTTAAAAAAAAACATTCCTCCCTCTTGCAGACCAGGATACAGGATACTCAAGTCTGTAGCACCATGAGAGGGCAACAATGCTACTCCCAATTATTTCCTGGTACCCTAGAAAACTAGATGTGGTTCCCTTCTAGACCTAAGGGCTTGAACACATTTTTGTTAAATAAAAGTTCAAAATGATTCCTTAGCTGCCATTATTCCATTGTTAAACAAATGTAACTGCCTATCTTTTCTGGATCTCAAGGATGCATGTACCCCATAGACATCCCAGGAGGTATCTTATAGTCATAGTAATGAAAAAACATTTCCAGTATTGCATTCTGCCCTTTGGCTTGTGGACTCCTCATGTTTCCACAAAATACTTAGTGGTTATCGTAGCAGAACTACACAGACTGGAAATGTATGTATTTCCTTACTTGGATGACTGACTGCTCAAGAGCACCTCTGAGAGGCAGATGACTATATATTCACCACTGGGGAGCTGGAATTCCTAGAATTTCTCATAAATTATCCCAAATTGAATACAAAGTGAATACAAACACACACGCAAGGACACAACAGACAGAGCACTCTCCATGGCTGCTCCAACAATATGGAACAAACTACCGGACGATTTGAGAGCAACTACAGACCTCAAGGACTTCAGAAAACAGCTGAAAACCATGCTGTTCATAGAACACTATGGACACATCACATAAGCTAAGTAACTGTATAGCAGCACACGTTACCGCCTAATACTATATGTATATAAAATGTTTTTAGCACCACTGTATATAGCCCACATTGTACATAGCTCAAACCAATCTAGCTCACAATACAACACACACCCAACTAAATTTCCACCCTCACTGCATGTATAATACACTCACACTACCAGATTGTTTGCTGTGATACCACCTTGATTATTATGATAAGGCGGTTTAGAAATACTGTTAAATAAATAAATAAATAAATCCACTCTAAACCTGTGACTGCCATAAGAATACATAGAGTACTAGACACAATTTGGATAAAAGTCTTTTCCATACCAAAAGGATCGCCAAATGAATATTTATGGTACGTGGAGTCCTGCAAAATAGGCAGCCATCATCTTGGGTTTTGTTGAAAATGTTATGTCATATGGTCTGAACAATTTGTATCTCTCCCTTGACATTTCTTCATATAAGAATCTCCATGGAGTCAAACTACTCAAGGGCTTGAAGAGCAATCTGTTACAGGATGACAGAGTTTCTTGGTAGTTTATACATGGATATCTGGCCTAGGATTTATTTTTTCAAATTCCTCCACACTAAATTGTGCTGATGAGATGCCTGCACCCTGGGCTAGGAAGCTCACATGCAAGGGCTTCACTCTTGGGTTCTCAGGTTGGTTCAGAAAAGTTCCACCATTTCAGTTTCTTAGAACTTTAGAAGAATTTAATGATCTGAAGACTAACAAAGGTCAGGTGACCAAAACATTAGGATGATACTAAATGACAACCATAATGTTCTATTGAATGAAAAAGAGCAAGGTCATTTTTCCAATGCTGGAAAGCCGGCAAGGTGAGGAACTTGGGCCATCTCTCATGGATATCTTACAAAGACATGCTTAGTTAGATCCTGGCCCCCATCAGTAGAGTCTGGATCAAAATGTAGTAACCAAAAATTGTATTCTCAAATGATTAACGCCAAAGAGAGATCTTTTATTTTATATTTCTGAACAGGAAGATTCTATGCTTCGGTTCCTGAAAAGGATCTGAAGACAAATTAGAAAGCTCCATCTTGATGAAGACAGAATTAATTTCCAGGTTTTTGGGAGTTATCTATCAGGAAACTAATTAGCTGGGGAAATTCCATATATCTGATCACACAGAATCAGAGTACTAGTCATCACAACATTCATTCGATCACTGGCTCTTCTTACAGCTTGAATGTTAAGACTGAAACCATTTGTTCTCTGGATTTCTTGAATGAACTGCCATAGATAACTGGCTCTTAGGAAGGAATCCACTAGAAAATCTTATGGGTTTAAATGGGGGTATTCTGCCTTCAGGTGTAAAAGGGAAGCCTTGGATCTCTTTTCATATCCTGTATAAAAACTGTATTCCTGCCTGGGTTGGTCTTAGTTTGAGTGGTGTTTCCCATTAATACATATGAGAAAACCCCATCTCACAGCATATAGGTGTCAGGTTTTTGCATGGAGTGAAGTTGCCCACTGAGTCCTAGGGGCAGCCCCATTCAAGTCTCTAGATGCATTTAAGTTCAGGCACCTAAGCTGGAAAGTCATTTTTCGTGGCAGTCATTTCAGCTTGCAAAGTCAGTAGATGCCTGCCCCTATTGAGCTAATTTGCTTTTCCTACATCACTCCTCTTCTCAAGTCACTTCACTGGCTTCCTATCCGTTTCCGTATCCAATTCAAACTCCTTCTCCTGACCTATAAATGCATTCACTCCTCAGCCCCCCAGTACCTGTCATCTCTTATCTCTCCTTACACCCCCTCTCGTGATCTTCGCTCTTTTAACAGTCTTCATCTATCTATGCCCTTCACTCATACTGCTAATTCCAGACTTCTCTCCTTTCACCTGGCTGCACCCTTCGCCTGGAACAATCTACCTGTGTCTGTGTGTCGGGCATCCTCCTTGGCCCTCTTCAAGTCCAGGTTGAAAACCCACCTCTTCACTTCTGCTTTCTGTTCTTGACTTCTGTGTTGTGATTTGACTAGTTTATAATTGCTGTTTGTGTTTGTGCTTTTTGCCCTATCTTGATTTATCCCTAAATATTTGTATACTCTGTCTTGCTAATTGTATTTTGTAATTTGTCTCGATTAGATTGTGAGCTCTGTTGAGCAGGGACTGTCTCTCCTACATGTCTGTACAGTGCTTCGTACATATGCAGCGCTATATAAATGCTAAATAGATAGATAGATAGATAATAGTGCTCTTGTGCGTACTTCCAGGATCCTGTCTAAGGTGGTGTTGTATTTCCACTTTAACCAGGCAATCACCCTTCCAACTTCTTTCCCAAGTCCCATGCTCAAAAGGGTGATCAAGCTTCACACATTTAGGACTGCAAGAGAACCCTTGCTTTCTATTTGGAGTGGACCAAAGACTTTAAAAGGTGCACCTAACTTTTGATTTATTTAACCCAAATAAGCTTGGATAAAACAAGCTCACTGGTATGAGTTTCTTTTAAGAGTTTTCTAGTTAATGGAACATTGTTGTTAAGTGCTGTCAAGTCGGTGTCAACTCATGGCGACCCTCTGGATAGTTGTCCTAAATTGTGTTCGGTCTTCAGTCAGGCGGCTCATTGTTGACAGACTGGTACCCGTAGCTGCTGTTGTTGTATTGATCCATCTCATTGCTGGCCTTCCTCTTTTGCTTTGACCTTCTATCTTGCCAAGCATGATGTCTTTCTCTAATGATCTCTCTCTTCTCATGATATGTCCAAAGTATGAAAGTCAGTCTTGTCATATAGCAGACAGACCACATACCCCATCTTGTCTATCTGTTTTCCTTTCCTTTTGTATGCTTCAAACTCTCCATCTCCAGTTTTTCTGATTCCCAAAATTAAAGATCCCCTGTGACTATTCCATACTCTTTGTGATACTGCTTCATACATTTCTTCCCACCCTTGCCCCCAGCATTTCTATGAAGTATATTTTAATAATAATCCTTATTCTGCTCCTTTCAACCTCATATCATGACATCCTGTCACAATAAAATAAATTATTTATTTTCACTATATTCACTTTTCTCCCTACATCACTGTCTTTTCCTCATTACTACTACCTCCTTTACTTATCTTCTTCAGATCGCATTGCTCAGAACCGCAAGACCATAGTGTGTCCGATGATTGATGTCATTGATCATGACCATTTTGGCTATGAGACACAGGCAGGAGATGCCATGCGAGGAGCATTTGACTGGGAAATGTACTACAAGCGGATCCCAATCCCTGTGGAGTTGCAGAAATCTGACCCCAGTGATCCTTTCGAGTAAGTAATTGCATTGCAGGATAGTATGTTAATGAAAGTCAAAACTGAATGGCAAACAATGCTTCATTGAGTTTGCAATAATAACCACAAGACTGTAGGCTTCAGGGCTAGTATATTCTTAAAGTAAAGGAGTAGTGTGTTTAAAAAAAACCCACAAAAGTCTAGTGCTGTCTCCACATCTCCCTAGCTATCATTCTTGGACCAAGTACATCTACTTGCTAGATATTTAATACAGTGATTGTCTGACAAAAACCTCATTCAGCAGCTATGCCCCATATTTACAAAAATGCATTAAGGTTTATTAGCTTTGGTAGTTAATGTACATTAACATGTATTAGTGCAAAATCTCAGTGGAAATTGTAAGTGGTGTTTCTTGCACTTTGGGGAAGGCAGCTGTGCTGCTAACATGGGACAGTGACATGCAGTTAATTATACCTCCTTAGTTGTTGTAGTTAACTGTTCAATGCAGTTGAAGTCTATGAATGACATCCATAATAACTGCAAGGTGCACCCCCCTTTTTTACTTTATTTTAATTTTATTTAAATATTTTGTTGTACCTAATTGTTTTATTGTATGTTTGTTTTAATGTATTGATATAGTTACTTTTATTATGTAATCCACTTCGATTTTTAAATAATGCGGACTATAAATACTTCAGAATAATTCCATATCATCCTGCTAGACCAAACAAGTTAGTTGTGTTCCCCTAGCAACAGATTGGTGGAAATAATGACATCACTTCCTTGCCTCCAGAGGTCTCTTCAGTATTTCTTTGTCTCCAGCAAATGGTGGATGGATTTTCCCATTTCTGAAGAAAATTTGAAGAATTAAGAGGAAAAGATGGATTTAAATGCTTGTGAATGACCACTTTAGGGTGACTCTCTCACCTGAGTGTGGCATGGGAGGCTCCACTAGTCACTGGTCTTTTCGGAGGCCATAGGAGGAGGGAAAATTGGTTCAGCTCCATGCTTCTATCCTGATATAAGGGCCCATTGAGCAGCCAGAAAAATGGAAGGATTTGGAAGAGTTCAGCAACCTCACACAACCTCAAAGCCTCCTCCCTTCTCCATCTTAAATGCAGTGTCTACACAGCAAAGAAACTGTTTCAGGGGAGTAAAATTGAGCCCAGCACAGATTTCTGCCTGGGTCTCTCAGAAGGTGAGTGCCAAGTCTTGACCTCGTCATTGTCCTTGTTGGGAGCTCCTGATTCTGTCCATCTGGAGTGCAATTCGGGGCAGATCACTGGTGACCATTGGCATGGCATGGGGGTTTCCTGCCTTTTTCTGCACGCTGTCACAACCCCATCACTTTAGCCATGTGCTTAAAGGTCAGGGTGGACATTATTGTTGTATTGAAGGTAGAAACTTTTGTTAGCCCAGAAGCATTCTGGTACTAGTAGTTCCTTTCTTCATAATGAATAGTTGTGTAAGCCATGTGAATGGTAAAGTATAGGGTTTTATTCCCTTAATGCACAAAAGGTTCAAACGAAGACAACAGGATTTTCACCGTGTTCAGGATTTTCACATAAGGTCTTTACATAGATCAAAAACTTGGATATGGTTCACAGTCTTTGTTACTTATGCGGGGTTCAAACAAAACAGGTTATACAAACAAAAGCAATGCTGCTTCTTCCAGCTTGTCAAACAAAACTGTGTTTCAAAAGTATATCCTGCGTGCTATATTTCTCTCAAGGATTCTAAACTCCCAGTACAACAAAGTGTACAGTCCATAGGGCATTCAGTTAGCAAAGGGTCAGGTTCAGCAGGGTCTATCTGCATAGCCTCTTGTTCTGCTGAGATATCTGTTGCCCCTGAGCTTTCCCCATATATTCCTGGTTTTACTTCAGAACTTCTTTCTAAGGCTCTCCAGCCTGGCTGTACCCGGTCTGGCAAATATGCAACAGGACTTTTGGCAAGCACCCTTTCTATAGGTTCCCAAACCTTTCTCCAGCTGCGTTGGCTGCTCTTACGGCTCCCTGGCTTCCAGGCCTTTCTGTGAACTGGCCTCAGTTCCTGGTTCAGATCTGTGTCACTTAGACTCCTGGGCTGAGTCTGGTTCACCCACCTCTGAACTCCTTGTGGCTCACATACAGGGGAAGAAGCATGAAGGTACCTCTGAACTCTTGGGTCTTGTGTCTCTGGTATTCTCCCTACCAGGCACTCTCCCGGCTCTCCTTCTGTCCTTCCTGAAGACTTCCTTCTGGAGCTTCCCAGCCTGAAACTGGTTCTCCTGGAACTTGTTCCTTTCCTGTTAGGGCTGCAAGTTCAACTGTCTTTTCTCATCTCTTTGAAGCCATCTTCTTTCTCTTTCTTCTCTATCAGTAGCTGCTGCGGCTCGTGCCGCTCCTCTCCTCTCTGGCTTGTCTATGCTTTGCTTATAAAGCTGTTTCTTAGGTAAAGATTCTGTCCCTCTGACCAGGTGTATCTGATTATGCTTTGAATTAGTTCTTGCATCATCCCAACCTGGGCGTGTCAGCCTACCTTCTGAATCTCCATGCATGCTCCCTCTAGCTGCACTTCTCACTAATTGCACTTTATGTATATCATTTCTTTTAAAGAGATCAGTGTTTTCTTCTACCTCCATGGGTTTACTGGCGTCTGCTTCATCACAACGCATTACTAGCATTTTTTACTAAAGTGCGCCTGGGGGTTGCATGGTCCTAGTGCACATTCTTTCCAAGTGGCTCCAATGCACATTCCTATCCAAGCACCTGTTTTGTGCGTACTCTACAGCCACCATGGTATTAGCATGCACTGCTATTGCACTGCCTTAACTCTTTGTGTCTTCTTCCAGGAAATATCGTTTGACCAGTGGTAAGCAAAGTATACCTTCTGGACTCTGCTCTTCTTGGCATGACAACTTCTGAATCATCCCTGGAGAGCCTGTTCTGGCGACCATGCTGTGGACCACTCCCTGTCTAAGGGTTGGGCAGCAGCTATGTCCCCTGTTGTTGGGGGGTCATTTCCGAGAGGAGAGCTTCTGGAGTCTTGATTGTCCTCCCCAGAATTCTTTTCCTTTTTACAAAAGGCCTGGTCATCTGGTGTGGAAATTCAGACCCTGTGGCCTCTGAGTTCCCTCAAGCGCAGTCCTTGTGAGCGACAGACTGAGTCGAAACCCTGTTTGACTAAGCTTTCCAGGTGACGGGTGCCCCCTGGAGATGGGAATCAACTGTGACTTTGATTCAGATGTCTTGGTTCTGGGCTCTGATATGGATGAAAAATTATTCTCGCCTTCGGAGAACTGTGAAGAGGCTGGTGTTATCCGCCTGTTTTGGAAGGGGGAACTGGCAGTGTTGTTTGCCAGGTTTGCATCCTCCTTGAGCTTGGCAGATGCTCCAGGCATGGAGCAGGAGCCAAAGGTGCATCCACTCCTGCAAAGGGGGTGAAAATCCACTGTTGTCTTGCCGTTTCCGGAGGTACTCAAGGGCATGTTCCGGTCAGAGCAGGATTCCGCTGACTCCCCGCCTAAGGGTATAAGGGTGTATAAGATATACACTCGTTCCCAGAGAAGGAGTGCATTGTGTAGTTTGATATTCCCATGGTGGATGCACTGGTCACAGTGGTTACCAAATAGACCACCATTCCTGTGAAAGGCGGATTGCCCTTGAAGGATACTCTAGAGTAAAAGGTGGATTCGTTGTTGAAGAATCAGTTCTCTTTGGGAGCTGCTATTCTTCAGTTGGGGGTATGTGCACATCTGACGTCTCAAGCCTGCTCCAATGGATTCAGTTTCTTCTGCCGGGTGATACTACCCCTCTGTTGGAATTGACTACAGCCTTCTTTGCTGATGACATGTGTGACCTGGTACATTTAGTGGCCAGGGATAGTGCCGTGTCGACGATGACACTGCGTTGTATTTGGCTTCTACAATGAGCGGCAGACACATTTCCAAAGCCCAGTTGACCCAACTGGCCTTTAAAGGGAAGCTTCTTTTTTGGGCCACTTTGGAGAAGCTGGTGAAGGACCTTGGCGAGATGAAATCATACCGCCTACCAGAGGACAAGTCCAACAGACCTGTGAAGCAGGCAAGAGTCCCTTTTCTGTCAGCCTCCACCAGCTCCCCACAAGCGCACTGGTCAGACTCCCGGGGGCCTCGGGACTCCCATTGCTGTGGGCCTGGAAAGCCTTTCTCCCCCTCTGCTTTTGGACTTTGGACTCATTCTCAGTCCTTTCCTGGAGCACGTGGGCCCAAGGAATCTGTCCCCTCCAGAAGAGGATCCTCCCTGGCTGTGCAGTGAAGTTTTGGGGGCCCATTCTCTGGTTCCTCCAGTTGGGGGGCAGGCTTCAAGATCACCATGGAACACCGGATGCTAGACACCATTCAGTATGGCTATATTCTCGAATGCAAAGAGCTGATCCAGGATGCCTTGGTCATCTTCCCTTGTTGGTCTGTGATCAAAAGGGTCACTATGTGGACCACCTTGGACAAGTTGCTGCTCTTGAAGGCAGTGGTGCCAACTACTACAGACAATCTGGGTAAGGGCAGGTCTTCCATCTATTTTGTGGTGCCGTAAAAGGATGGTTCCTTATCGTCACTCCAGTCCAGTCCCTTTTACTTCTGGGTTACGCAACCCTTCCAGCAGCTTGGAGGCTGAGCCCAACCTTTTTGGAGGAGGAGTGGTATAAATACCACTGGGACCACCCACTACCTCCAGTATTCTCAGCCGCCAAGCAGCTGGAGGGTTCCGTAAGCCTTGGGCTTACTGGAGTCCTACCTTCACTTATTTTCCTTAATTTAATTTAATCTACTTAATTTTGCTTAAGTGTTTGTTTTTAGTTACCTTTATTTACCTTTGTTTCCTTAGCTTACCTTTTTTTCCAGTTCGGGGGCTCTGCTCCTTTAAGGCTTACTTTCCTCTCACCCCCCCCCCCCCCCCCCCCGCCCACCTGGATCCGGCACTCGCAGAGAGAATTGCAGATCTGCAGCACAGAGGAGGTGTTCTGATCTGCCCAGCTTCCAGTGCGACGATTGCTGCCTTCTTGGGGGGAAACAGCCTCGCGCCGAAGCCCCGAAGGTGGCTGAGCGCTAGAGGCTGCAACGCCGACCTGAGTGAATCGCCCATCCCGGCCCGATGCGAGTGACCGCGGAGACGAACCGCGCGGTGCACGGATTTCCACACGGTGCGATCAGATGGCGATCGCACACGTGCTGCAGTGGGGATCAGCGCCGGACTCTGCACCGGAGCACAGTCAGGCGCCAGGAGCACACTCACGGTCCCCCCCGGTCAGGCTCCACGTGATGGGGCCTAACACGTGTTGAGCCTCCGGGTGGTAGTCGCAGCATCGGGCCAGGATCTGCAAACCGCAAGTACCTCCCTTAGGGGATAAAGGGGTCTTAGCTTATTTCAACTACGATTTTAAAGTTGAATTTAATTGTACTTTAACCTTAATTTTACCTTTATTTACCTTTATTTTGATTTTAATTTTGTTACAGTCCTATTGAGCTTAACTCCAGCTAATTTGGCTGAATTTGCTAAGGGTGTTTATAGGATTGTTTCCGAACAGTAATCGGGCCTTGGGGTTAGGAGTCTACAAGATAAGCCTCAGTCCTTTCCCATGGCATCTAAGCCGCGCTGCCCTTCCTGTGGGACGCGCAGGGGCACCTCCGCAGAGGCAGGAATCTGCAGGAGCTGCGCCACAGTGGCTGCGTCAGTAGAGCAGGAGATATTGCAGCCCTCCCAGGGATCAACAGACCCTCTAGGAGGGGATGGGGGGTCCCAGGGGTCAACCTCTACCCCCTCTGAGTTACCCACCCCTCCCCCTCTCCCTCCGACCCCAAGTGCAGGGGGGGACGCAGAATTTTTCTCCCCTGACTTCATTCTCCTGCTCCATAAGGCCTACTGCCTGCGCAAGCAGGGCCTAGGGGCAGAGGAGGTTACCACTCCAGGGGAAGACAAAACAGCCAGACTCCTCGAGGCTATCAATCCGGAATCTAGCATCCCATCCAAGCGTCCTCGGCTGGAGGGAGATGACCTCCTACCGTCCTTTTCCCAGGGGGCCCCTGAGGAGGATAGCTCGGTTAAGGATCTGGAAGAGGATGAAGAGGAGCTGGAAGAAGGAGAGATCCCGGAAGAAGATCAATCACGAATAGTTAGAGTATTTCGGCGAGAGGAGCTCCCGGCTTTAATTAATGAATCCTTAAAAGTGCTCAATGTGACCTCTGACATACCATCACAGGAAGAGGCGTTGGAGGACCCCCTAATACAGGCCTTTAGGAGATCTCAGAAGGTCTTCCCGGTCCACAGAGTGGTTCGCCAGATGATCCAGGAAGAATGGGACCAGCCAGAATCCAGTTTAAGAGGAGTCAGAAACTATGTCTCGCCTATACCCTCTACCGGAGGCAGAGAAGGATCTACTGAAGTCGCCCAGGGTGGATGCAGCGGTATCCGCAGTTACGAAGAAGACGACTATCCCAGTTGAGGGAAGTTCTGCCTTAAAAGACGCACAAGACAGGAAGTTAGATACGCTCCTGAAACAAGCTTTTGATGTGAGCGCCCTCGCTTTGCAGGCCTCCGTGTCAGGAGCTTGGGTGGCTCGAGCCTGTTTAAGGTGGGCTCAACAGCTACAGTCAGAGGGCTCTCCGGACGATATTCAGGCGAACTTGGCCAGAGTGGAATCCGGCGCAGCCTACCTGGCGGATAGCCAGTATGACCTTATCAGAAGCCTAGCCAAAAACATGGCCTCGGTGGTGGCGGCTAGACGTTATCTGTGGCTACGTAATTGGGCAGCTGATGCTTCCTCGAAAACGCGCCTAAGTCGGCTCCCCTTTAAAGGGAAACTATTGTTTGGGGAGGATCTAGAGAAGTTGGTCAAAGACCTGGGTGAGTCTAAGGGAGGCAGACTTCCAGAAGACAGACCAAAACTAGGCCGCCCCCTAGCCCCAGTGCGCTCCCAGTCTAGGGAGGCGCGGAGATTTCACACGGCCAGATCAAATCCCTTTCCCAAGGGTCGGTTTCTTTCTAAGGGGCAAGGCTTCAGAGGTTTTCGAGGGGCAGGTAGGGGGTTTGGGGCTTCCTCCTCCTCCTCCTCCTCCTCCTTTTCGGGCCCCAGGAAACAACAATGAAATTTCGGGGGTCCAGGGGGAAGGAGGGCCGGTAGGCGGCCGCCTGAGGCTGTTTCTCCCCGCCTGGACCCGGGTCACATCCGATCGATGGGTTCTAGAGGTGATCAGAGAAGGTTATGCGCTCGAATTTGCAAAGCAAATCCCACCAGCATTTGTTCAGTCGCCCTGCGGCGCTCCAGCAAAAAGGGCGGCAATAGAGACAACTCTTGCCCGTCTAATAGCCTTAGGGGCGGTGATTCCAGTACCTCCAGACCAGTGCGGATCTGGTCGGTACTCGATTTACTTCGTAGTACCAAAAAAGGAAGGTTCCTTTCGACCAATCCTAGATCTAAAACAGGTCAACCGCTGCCTCAGGGTGCCTCACTTCCGGATGGAGACCCTACGTTCAGTCATAGCGGCAGTGAGGGGAGGAGAGTTCCTAATGTCCCTCGACTTGACGGAAGCTTACTTACACATTCCGGTCAGGAAGTCCCATCAGCAGTTCCTGAGATTCGCGGTAACAAGAGGCCACTTTCAGTTCCAGGCCCTACCCTTCGGCCTAGCTACGGCTCCCAGAACATTCACCAAGGTAATGGTCGTAGTGGCGGCCTTCCTCCGGAAGGAGGGAATATTAGTGCACCCCTACTTGGACGATTGGCTGATCCGCGCAAAGTCGGAACAGGAGAGTCGTTCAGCAACGTCCAGAGTGATTCAGGTCCTAGAGGAGTTGGGGTGGGTCATCAACCGGGCAAAGAGCAGGTTAACTCCCTCTCAGGAACTCGAGTACCTTGGAGCAAGATTCGACACACTCAAGGGCAGAGTATTCCTGTCTCGGTCAAGATCAAGGGAACTAAGAGCTCTAGTCACGCAGTTTCTAGGCAGACGAAATCCCTCGGCGTGGCATTATCTGCAGGTTCTGGGAACTATGGCGGCGGCAATAGAGGTAGTACCATGGGCCATGGCCCACATGCGACCACTACAACAAGCTCTTCTGCGTCGTTGGTCTCCCCAGCATCAGCCCCTCTCAATGCAGTTACCTTGCGCTCCGCGGACCAAACAGTCCCTCCACTGGTGGAGGTGTCCGAAGAATCTGGACCGCGGAATGCCCCTCGATCCCCATCAGTGGTTGCTGTTGACGACGGATGCCAGCCTGTCAGGCTGGGGAGCGCACTGCGAGGACCAGTTCGTCCAGGGTCGCTGGTCACAGTTGGAGTCACAATGGCCCATCAACAGACTGGAATTGCGGGCCGTCACCCTGGCTCTCAAGGCATTCAGGATCCTAGTGCAAGGAAAGGCAATTCGCGTTCTCTCCGACAATGTCACCGCGGTGGCCTACATCAACCACCAGGGAGGCACCAGCAGTCACGCCTTGGAGAAGGAGGCGGACACTCTTTTTCAGTGGGCCGAAGCCCAACTACTGGCACTCTCAGCGCAACATGTGGCGGGCGAGGACAACGTCACAGCCGACTTCCTCAGCAGGTGCAAGATAGACCACGGAGAGTGGGAGCTAGAACAGGAGGTCTTCGACCAGATAGTGGCTCTTTGGGGCCGTCCAGTCATGGACCTCATGGCACGGTTCTCTACAGCCAAGGTAGACAGATTCTTCAGTCGAAGGAAGGAAAGGATGTCCGAGGGATTAGATGCCCTGTCACAAAAGTGGCCTTCGGAAGGTCTTCTCTACGTATTCCCTCCGTGGGCTATGATCGGAAAGGTTCTCCAACGGGTGGAGTCTCACCAGGGCTTGGTAATCCTCATAGCTCCGGATTGGCCTCGCCGCCCTTGGTATGCCGATCTGATCAGACTACTCGCCGACCGTCCTTGGCGGCTTCCTTACAAGAGAGACCTACTGAGGCAGGGTCCAGTCCGGATGCCCCACGTGGATCGATTCTCGCTTACGGCCTGGCTATTGAAAGGGCGCGGCTCCTAAAACGAGGCTACTCAGGAGCTGTAATCTCGACGCTGTTGAAGGCCAAGAAGCGCTCGACCTGTCTATCTTATGTAAGGGTTTGGCGCATCTTCGAAGCTTGGTGCGCAGAGCATCGGTGGAAGCCCCTTTCGGCCTCGGTCCCGGAAGTTTTGGATTTTTTGCAAGCTGGTTTTGATGAGGGTCTGGCGCACAGCTCCTTGCGGGTCCAGCTGGCGGCTATCTCTTGCTATAGAGGAAAGGTCCGGGGCAAACCCTTAGGGGCACACCCGGACGTCTCCAGGTTCCTACGAGCGGTTAGTCGTCTACGTCCGCAACGGAGATCGGTCGTCCCTCCTTGGGATCTTAACTTAGTGCTAAATGCCTTGATCGGGAAACCCTTCGAGCCCGTAAAAGAGCCTCCTTAAAGGATTTAACCCTAAAGACAGTGTTTCTGGTCGCCATCTGCTCGGCCAGAAGGGTCTCTGAATTACAGGCGCTATCTTCCCAGCCCCCCTTCCTGTCCTTCCTCAAGGACAAAGTGGTCCTGCGTACAGTGCCGTCCTTTCTACCCAAGGTTATCTCCCCCTTTCATGTTAACCAGACAGTTACCCTGCCAGTCTTAGAGACCAAGGGCCAGGAAAGTGGGAATGACAAACTACGTCTCCTGGACGTCCAGAGGGCATTGAAACGTTACCTCTCTCGCACAGCTCCATTCCGAAAGTCCGACCGACTATTCATCCAATTTGGAGGTCCACACAAAGGCGAGGCGGCTGCCAAGGCTTCCATCTCCAGGTGGATCAGAGAGGCGATTGCCTCCGCCTACATCCTGAAGGGGAAGCAAGTTCCGGTGGGGCTGCGGGCACACTCCACTCGGGCTCAGGCTGTCTCTTGGGCGGAATTCTCCCTGGTACCTCCGCTGGACATCTGTAGGGCAGCGACTTGGTCATCGCTGCATACCTTCGCCAAGCATTATAGACTGGACGTGCAGAGTGCAGCGGACGCCCGGTTCGGGCTAGCGGTTCTTCAGTCCGGTATGCCGGATCCCACCCAGGGGTGAACTGCTCTGGTACTTCCCAGAAGTAAAAGGGACTGGACTGGAGTGACGATAAGGAAATAGTAATTAGATCTTACCTGCTAATTAGTGTTCCTGAAGGAACGACAGTCCAGTCCCTGATCCCACCCGGTTCCGGCAACCGTTCAGACCTCAGGTCCATGACAACACGTCGGGCCGGGCTTAGGGCCGGGTCGGCAAGAAGGAGAGCAGGTTAAAGCCGGCTCGGGTAGAAGCAGTCATCTCCTCAGGCTGTTCCCAGGCCTCCTCTCCTTTTCCCCCCTTTTTTCATGTAAAAAAAAAAAAAAAAAAATCTGAATATATAGATGCCTGTTGCATAGGTTTGAGGCTTTATATTATGTTACTCTATGGAGTTTTGATTTGAGGTTATTTAGTTCTGCTTTTTCATTCGAATACTGGAGGTAGTGGGTGGTCCCAGTGGTATTTATACCGCTCCTCCTCCAAAAAGGTTGGGCTCAGCCTCCAAGCTGCTGGAAGGGTTGCGTAACCCATAAGTAAAAGGGACTGGACTGTCGTTCCTTCAGGAACACTAATTAGCAGGTAAGATCTAATTACTATCTCCTTCCAGCCCATTCTGGACCTCAAGGGTTTCAGTGAGCACTTGCACATCCTATGCTTCTGGATGGAAATCCTGTGATCTATGGTTCAAGCTGTGTACTGAGAAGTTCCTTGCATTTCTGGATTTGGCCAAGGTGTATTTTTATGTCCCGATCCAGGAGGATCAGCAAAATGTGTTTTGCTGTGTTTAGCTATTGCTTTCAGTTCACCGCCCTCTCACTCAGCTTTCCACTGCCCCATGGACATTTTCTAAGGTCATGGTGGTGGTAGCTGCAGCACTACATCGCCAAGGGATTTGTGTGCACCTATATCTGGATGACTGGCTCATCTGAGCCCATTCTCTTTCAAAGTCATCTTAGGTAGCAACCCAAGTGGTTCCTTTTTAGAAAGCCTCAGTTAATCAATCAGGGAAAGAGCCAGTTGTTGCCTTCCCAATCCCTGGAGTTCCTGGGAACATGTTTGGATACTCGGGTGGGCAGAGTCTTCCTGCCAGAGGAGAAACTCAAAAGGCTGTTGGATTGCCTGGCATTGTTCTGTTCGCAACAGGCTCCCAGAGTCTGGGATTATCTTCAACTCCTCAGATTGATGGTGGTGATAATCAAAATGGTGCCATGGGCACATGTTCACATGATCCTTGCTGACTCAGTTGTCCCTGAGTTCTGAGGAGTTCAAGCTCAGGTTCCCACTCCCAATGATAGTGAAGGCAGTCTGCGGTGGTGGCAGCAGCCCTGTCATCTGAGGAAGGGCATGCTGCTGGATGATTTCTCATGGATCTTTCTGATGAGTGATGCCAGTCTCTCAGCCAGAGGAGCCCCTTGCCATGACCGGATGGCCCAGAGCTGTTGGAACTGCAGGGATGCGGTGTGGTCCATCAACAGCCTTGAGGCTAGGGCCATCAGGTTGGCTCCTCTGCATTTCCGGTCCCTGGTCGAGGGTTGGACAGTTTGAGTATTTGAGTGGCTTATGTCAGTCAGCAAGGTGGCATGAGGAGTGCCAGGGTAGCCCTGGAGAGGATTCTCCTTTTTGTCTGGGTGAAGAAGAACCTCCTAGCTTTGTCAGCTCAGCACATTGCTGCGGTGGACAATGTGGCTGTAGACTGTCTCAGCTGGCACTCTCTGGATCCAGGAGAGTGGGAGTTGAGTGAGGAGGCATTTCAATTGATTCTGTGCCACTGAGGTCACCCCGATATGGATCTGATGGCGTCCTGCTCCATTGTCAAAGTGTACTGCTTCTTCAGTCACCACACAGAGACTGACTCAGAGAGCATTGACACTCTGGCTTAGCCCTAGCCAAGTCAATGCTTGCTGTATGTGTTTCCTCCATGGCCCCTGTTGGGGCATGTGATTTGGCTTATAGAGAGCCATCTGGGAAGGATTATTCTGGTGGTACTGGATTGGCTAAGGAGAACATGGTCCAGAGATCTAATGTGGTTCCTGAAAGTGCCACCTCTTCATTTGCCTCAATCTCAGGGCCTATTGCATCAGGGACTGATCATCCTGGAGGACCCAATTCCCTTGTCGTTTATGGCTTGGCTCTTGAGAGAAGATGGCTAGTGTATAAGGATTACTCTCCAGCTGTGGTTTCCACTCTGCTCAGAGCCTGGAGGGGTCTACCAACCCTGGCATACATGAGGGTCTGTTGCTTCCTTGGATGATGGCATGGCATGGCACACGTCAGCTGGCTTTTGGGGCTGCCAAGGTGCCGTCCCTGTTGACCGTTTTGCGGGATGGTCTAGAGACCTGCTATTAGTAATCTGTGAACTATCATTAAAATCATCTCTAATACCTGAAGATTGGAGGATCGCCAGTGTAACACCAATTTTTAAAAAGGGTTCCAAGGGTGATCCGGGAAACTACAGACCGGTGAGCCTCACGTCAGTACCGGGAAAAATGGTAGAAACCATCATAAAGAATAAAATTACTCAGCATGTAGATAGTCATGGCCTAATGGGAGACAGCCAACATGGCTTTAGACAAGGAAGATCTTGTCTTACTAATCTGTTATGTTTTTTTGAAAGTGTGAATAAACAGGTGGACAAAGGTGAGTCGGTTGATATAGTGTATCTGGACTTTCAGAAAGCCTTTGACAAGGTCCCTCATCAGAGACTTTTGGCAAAACTAAAGAGTCATGGGATAGGAGGCAGTGTACTACTGTGGATCAAGAACTGGTTAAAAGATAGAAAGCAGAGGGTTGGGCTAAATGGTGTGACCCACTAGCTTGCCCAGAGGCTAAGGAGGGCTTGGGTAGCTTGGTGGGGCAGTATTTTATTGGCAGTTACGTTCCTGTGAAGGCAGTAGCAAAGCCTTCTGGTTCCTGAAGTTTGTACCTTTAGCCAATAAGTGTAGTTGAGGCAGAGGGTAAGGTTTAAACTCAGGCTTTATTCCCCGTCCGGGGCGGATTCAAAACCATGGAACATAAAAGGAAAACAGACCATACGTCTGGTAACACAATTAAAGAAAATACTGTGAACAAAAATCAGCTTCCTTCAGCATTAATTAAACAGCACCAGAAAATAACAGAGAAACAGTTCTTTCCACTCATGTGCAACCTGCAGCTGTTTCTTCCTTCAAACACTTCTGGCTGCTTTAACATAAAGAGTTTACACAATCGGACAAAGTGTACGTACAATCCATTGCAGTGCCCTCTGAAACATCTTCAGGGAATTCCACCTGCATTTCCCCCTCGTCAGAGTGAACTTCTGGCTCCCAAATGCCCTTCAAGTTAAAATGTCTCTGCCGGGGAGTAAAAAGATTATCTTCCTCCACTATACTAGAGGCCTGTGGGAAATTACCATATTGCTTGTATTTAGAGTCTTGAGAGCTACAGAGCTCTTTGGATGAACAGAGAAAGTCAGGGTATTTTAAGTCCCTCTTACTAGGGAGAATACGCCTATCTCTAGGCTCTGATGCTTCCTGCTTTCTCTGACGAACACAGCTCTGCTCTGTCACCCTTTTTCCACGGCGTTTATCTGTCTCCAGCCAATATGCCTCACGGTAAAAACTTTCCCCTTCTGCTTTCCTGGAGTTAGACAGTTTGTAGCCTCTAACTTTGGCTGTAGGACTGCCTTTCCTATTTGCCTCACAGCAATGCTCCTGAGGATACTGGGAGGCTGTGCACTGCTGTTCCCAACAGCTTCTTTGCAAGTCACCAACCTCTGGTTCCTCGGAGATTCTCCTTGGCTCTGTCCTCACAGCTCTGTGGACACTGCTTTCCAGCCCAGCAGTTCCAGGTACTTCTGTTCTTCTCCCACTCAAGAACAACTCTGTTTCTCTCTCTTCCTCTCTTCCTCCTTCTCTTGCTCTACCTGCTGGTAAGTGAGTCCTAAATATATTGCACTTGGTGTTAGCCTGGGCTCCGCCCCCATGCAGGTGCTCTCTATTTCCTAATGAGTTCTGAGCTCCCTCTCTGCTCGGGCG
Source organism: Ichthyophis bannanicus (assembly GCA_033557465.1). NCBI lineage: Eukaryota > Metazoa > Chordata > Amphibia > Gymnophiona > Ichthyophiidae > Ichthyophis > Ichthyophis bannanicus. The sequence goes on from CM066050.1 coordinate 62,584,033, forward strand.
TTCCCTAACACCTCGTGGCTGTGTTTTCCACTGTTGCTCATGGCAACCCTTTCCCATATGTGAAGGTGAGCTGTCAGTTTCCCTGCTGGTTTGCTCACTCTCCCTTACTTCTATGGGCTCTGATGGCGTTACCTCGTGACAATGGCCAATTTTCCCAATGGAGAAAAGTGAATAGTGGTGTACCCCAGGGATCTGTGCTGGGTCCGCTGCTTTTTGACATATTCATAAATGACCTGGAAAGTGGAATAACGAGTGAGGTTATCAAATTTGCAGATGACACAAAACTATTTAAAGTTGTTAAAACCCAAGAGGATTGTGGAAAATTGCAAGAGGATCTTGATAAATTAGAAGACTGGGCATCAAAACGGCAGATGAAATTTAATGTGGACAAGTGCAAAGTTATGCACCTAGGGAAGAACAACCCAAACTATGGTTACACAATGTAAGGTTCCACATTAGGAACCACCACCCAGGAAAAAGATTTAGGCGTCATTGTGGATAACATGTTAAAACCCTCGGCCCAGTGTGCAGCGGCAGCCAAGAGAGCAAATAGAATGCTAGGTATCATAAGGAAAGGAATGGAAAATAAAACAAAAGATATTATAATGCCTCTATATCGTTCCATGGTGAGACCGCACCTTGAATATTGTGTGCAATTCTGGTCGCCGTATCTTAAAAAGGATATAGAGTTATTAGAAAAGGTTCAGAGAAGAGCCACCAAAATGGTAAAGAGGATGGAAGGATACTCCTATGAAGAAAGGCTAAAAAGGTTAGGGCTTTTTAACCAGGAAAAGAGACGGCTGAGGGGAGATATGATAGAAGTCTATAAATTAATGAACGGAGTGGAATGGGTAAACGTAGATCGATTGTTTACGTTATCAGAATATAGAAAGACTAGGGGACATGCAATGAAGCTACAGGGTAAACTATTTAAGACTAATAAAAGAAAATATTTTTTCACTCAACATGTAATCAAACTCTGGAATTTGTTACCGGAGGATGTAGTAAAGGCTGTTAGTGTAGCTGGGTTTAAAAAAGGTTTGGACAAGTTCCTGGAGGAAAGGTCCATAAACCATTATTAAGAAGGGACCCAGGATATCAATGCTTGACCCAGTACAAGCATTGCGGAACCTGTGTCTTTTGGGGAAACTGCTAGGTACGTATGACCTAGATTGGCCACTGTTTGAAACAGTATACTGGGCTTGATGGATCTTGGTCTGACCCAGTATGGCATATCTTATGTTCTTATGTTAGAGAAAGGCTTTTCTCTTAAGTTCCTGAAGGTTCAGACCTGTTTTAGAGGTCCGGTGGCTGGTAAGTCTCTAGCCTTACACCCGGATGTTTTGTGCTTTCCTCAGGGGGTTTGCCATCTGCGTCCTCCTTTTTAGTCTCTGGTCCCTTTCTGGGATCTCTATCTGGTGCTCAGGACCCTGATGCAGAGCCCTTTGAGCCATTGAATCACGTTACTCTATGGGATTTGATCCCAAGATAGTCTTGATGGTTGCAATTTGTTACACGCAGTGGATTTTTGAGCTGCAGGCTCTGTCTTGCTGAGATCCTTGCCTATCTTTTTCCTGGTGGTTTGCCTGCCCTTGATCTCTAAGGAGCAGTGTCAGGGGAAGGATAAGGATCTTTGCCTTGTAGATGTCCAGAGTGTGCTTCTCCTGTACTGAGATGTTGAGAATTCTTTTCGTAAGTCAAGCCATCTTTTCGTGCTGTTTGCTGCTCCATATTTAGGTGACATGATGGCTAAGTCTACCTTGGGGTGCTGGATTAAGGAGGCCATTGCCTCAACATTATCTGCTGTGGAACCGGATGGTTTTGGAGGGTTTGTGCACCCATTCTACCAGAGTGTAAGCATCCTCATGGGCAGAGCGGAGCTTAGTAGCCCCTGTTGGCATTTGAGCATCACATTCCACTTTTTTGTCCAACACTACCACTTGGATGTCTTTGCTCTAAGGTTTTGCGAGCTGCTGTGTCATCTTCCCATCCAGTGGAGGCGTAGCTTTGGTATGTCCCACTTGTCTTGACTGATTTAGCAGATAATGTCCTTTCATTGAGTCTTGCTAGACCAGTCCAAGGCCCGCCACTGGAAATGTATTTGTTCTGCTCTTCTGCTGCAGTATCCTTATGATTTCTATACTTGGCTCTGCAGGTTCATCTTCTACTGACCAGCTTTCTGTTTCTGCTTTCTTGTACATAGTTCTCTATTGTTGATTACTCACTGTGGCTTTTCATCGGTTCTTTGAGTCCACCAATCTGTTGCTAGGAGAACACAACCCACTTATCTGTACTGGTCTAGCAGGACTCAAGGAAAGGACATTAACTGGTAATTAAAATGCAGCAGTTAATGTGCGCTTTTACTGTAGCATGTTAAGTGTTAACATGGAGCTTAAAGAACAGTAAATGCTTACTAAAATCTAATGTTTAGAAGGATGTTTACAAAAGTGCAGAAAGTGAGGGGGTTTTTTTTGTTGGTACTTACTGAACGTTATGTAAAAAAAAAATAATGCTCCATAAGTGCAAAGCCTGTGCGCTGTCGGAGGCATGCCCATCACATGCCCTCCAGTTAGCGCACAGGGCAGATGCTTACCCCACAAGCCCAAGGTCCATTCCTTGGAAAACGGCACAGGTGCACCAGCACTTCTGCCGAGGCTATGGGTCCTGGCACAAAATCCCCCAGAAGGTAGTGTTATGTAGTGGTGGTGGTGGTGCAACACGACCCCCTGCCCCAGAACATAATCTTGCCCAATACAATCCCTTCCCCACGATCAACACCCCTTCCCCAATTAGCACCCCATTTCCCTAGACAGTTCCCTCTACAAACAAGACCCATTCCCCAAGGTAAGCCCCCCAACAAAAGTTGCTCTTCCCACACAAGTCCCCCAGTGTAATACCCCCAACCCTTCCCCTATGCTCCTTCAACTAGCCTCCACCCCTCTGATTTTTCTCCCACTTTCCCCTTCCCTGGACTCACCCAGAGGTTTCCCTGGTCATCTAGTGAACTGGGACAGGAGCAGTCTCTCCCCACTACTTCTGCCCCAGAGCAGTTCCAGGGGTTCAAAATAGGCACCATATCCGCCGTTTTGAATCCCAGTGGTTTTGTGGTGGGAGCTGGGGAGACCATTCCTTCTCTAGTTGTCTAGTGGACCAGGACAATTCCCAGGTGAGTCTTAGGGGGGATGGGGGGCCAAGGGAAGATTGGAGTATGGTTTTGGAGAGAGGACACATTAGGGAATGCGTATACTATGGGAAGGGACTTGATTGGAGGGAGGGGTTACTGTTGGTGAGGACTGTTCAGCGAGGGAGTTGGATCATTGGGGCAGGGTGATTGCAGCCACTATGTTTCTTTTAAAGGGCAATGTCCAGCTGCACTCTAACAGACTGCTGATAGTGTAGTTGCACATGAAGGGGTTTTAAGTACAGCCACACTATCAGTAGTTGACAACTGACATGTGATAATGTACTGAACAATAGCTATCATTGCCAGGCACACCTGATCTGTGCCCAGAACCCGTCCCGATACTGCCCCAACCCATGTTGAGAACTTAATGCAGGAGTTTTTCCATGCAGTAGATGTTACTGTGGGTTTCAACATCTGTGAAGTGCTGGCTGCTCTTATTAAATAGGGTTTAAGTGCAAAATTTGAGCCAGTTTATCCTTTCCCAATTCTCCAACCATGCCTGAGAAAAGGCCCAAATTCAGTCTGCTGCCTTGTTGTTTTACTTAAAGCTAATTGCCTGGAACTCTGTATTTTATTTCCCTTCGTGTTTTCTGTTTCTCACATAGGTCTCCGGTAATGGCTGGTGGATTGTTTGCAGTTGACAGAAAGTGGTTCTGGGAGCTGGGAGGTTATGATACGGGTCTGGAAATCTGGGGTGGAGAACAATATGAAATATCATTTAAGGTAAATTTTATGTTCTACTAGCACCACTCTCACTTTGAAAAAAGCCACATATATATTACCTTAAGGAGGGAGCGGGTGATGATGATAGTGTTTTTAGCACTTTCAGACATTTGAATGTCTCGAGTGACAAATACGTTTCAGTGAAAAGGAACTTCTGTGAGGCACAAAATGGGGTAGAGCGAGAAGCAACCTAAGGAAATATTTATTCAAAGAAAAGCTGATACATACATGAAGCAGTCTCCTAGCAAAGGTGGTAAAAGCAAATGTAGTTTAAAAAAAGCAATATTTATATATGCTTTTTTTAAGTTATGGAATGAGCACATAGGATTTTTAGTTGTGAGGAAATGAAGGTAAAGGAGTGGAGGAGTGGCCTAGTGGTGGGGGCAAGGTACTTCAGGCCAGAAGGTCGGGGGTTCAAATCCCACTAGAGGACAGCAACCTTGGGCCGGAAGGACTGGGGTTTCTAGTCCCACAGGTGCTCCTTGTGGTCTTGGGCAAGCCACTTAACCCTCCATAGCCCATATTCCCTGTAAAATAGTTATCTCCAAGTTATAATGCCCTGTTCAATGTAATTTCAGTTTGTTCAATGTAAACCGCACTGATGCAGAATAGCGCGGTATATAAGAGAATGTAAATAAAAAATAAAATAAATAAATTACACGAACCCATTCTTCTCATGGTTATAAAATGGTTCCTCATAATCTTGTTCACAGTTTCAAGGACTTGCATTTTGCTACAGCTACTGATACAGCATCCACAGTAAACTGAGAGACAGCGCCTTATCTAGAAATAACTATTCCTCGTTCTCTGTGTAACAAAATTTTATGGACTAAGACCCAAAGAGACTTGTCTATTGCAAGTAAATTCCCATGAAATGCCCTATGTACCAAGTAAATTTCATGGGGATTCTGAAAGTACCGGACTACCACAGTTTAGTGAATCTGTCTTAATTTCTTATGGCTTACCTGGCCGTGACAACATGTGTTCCTAGGTGTGTCGACATGCAATGCCAAATTCCATCCTAGGGCTGACATTCATCCAAAATAGACCTCACCCCCATAGAAATATGGCCTTGGTGGATTATGGGCTCAAGGCCAGCCCCAGAGTTGGTTCAATGTGTTGCACCCCCACCTAGCTTGTCTGATGGTTGGGTCCTGAACTCCCCCCCTGAAGTCCTTGTTTTCAAGTCCTATCATTAATCTAGTAACTCCATCTGCTTATAAATCAATAACCCCCTACCCTAAGCCCTATTCAGACTTACCCCATTTGAAGGTATGTTGAGGAGGCAGGAGCAATCCCCACTCACTCCTGCCCCATAAAAGCCATCTTGCAAAATGGCACTGGCTGATCTCAGGTGTTGCTTTGTCTCGCACATGACCACCAGGAATATTTTAAGTAGGTGAGGTGGAAAGAGCTTTTTGGAAGACTTGCAGTCCCTTTAACTGGAAGCCCTAGGAGCATCACCAGGCTACATTATCCTGGTGATACACATAGGGGAAAATTAATTACACCTCTTGAGATGTAGCTAACCTTTCTGGAGTAACGCAGAAAGATTTTAAGGTGCAATGCTACACCATTACATGGTAGTGGGCTGATTTGCATATATTTATAGGTGATGCAGATTATTTGCATGCCCATGTTGCTCCTCATTTTTGGAGCTAGAAAATACACATGGATAATCAAATTTCATGTATTTTCATTTTGTCTGCAGTAACACATTTTACCATATGCTAAATAGTGTAGCTCCAGGAACAAGCAGGGTGACGTCGGTACCAACGGAGCCTGCACAGGAATGCTCCTCAGCGTTCAATAGGAAAACTTTTGAGAGCACCCCACTGTGCCTGCGTAGCTGCCTTCCTGCCTTTCCAGCTCTCCCTCCTCAGTTCTTCGTTTTCCGCGGGAGCCAACAAGAAGCAATTCCTGTCACTGCAGAAAATTTGTTTTTTCCTTATTTTTTGTGGTCGCGTCTGCTTTCTCGTCGACCCTGGTACCGACCCTATCGGTGCTCACTTTCTTTCTTTCTTTCTTCTAAAAAAAAACAAACCTTTTCTGAGGGAAGAATCTCTTCCCTCAGGGCACATCGACGCCATCATAGGCTTAGGCCTTTTTTTCCCCAGAATGGACAAACCAGCTAGTGGTTTTAAGAAGTGTTCCAAATGTGGCAGTACAATTTCAGCCACGGACACCCATGACTGGTGTCTAAAATTTTTGGAACCGGATCATCAACCTTCTGAATGTCCTGTCTGTAGGAAGATGACAGAGAGAGGCCTGCAGAACAGAGCTGCAAAATTCGGCACCCTCTTTGCCACTGATGCAATGTCGGTAGCATCGATATCATCAAGAGCTTCATCTTCCTCCCAGGGATCTCAGATACTGAAACCCAGGTCTTTGTCGAAGACTAGCCGGCCTTCCAAGCATAGATCTCCTTCTAAGCATCAAGATGCCCTAGGCATTGCCCTGGAGGGGGACCCACCAGCCAAACAACCCCGGCGGGAGGTCCTTGCTTCCAAAGCCTTAGTGGGGTCCCAGGATGCTCTCGAGGCCTCTGCCTTCAGAGAGCTCTTGGTGCCATGTTCAGGGATCATGGCCCGCAACTCCGGTACCGATACCCAAGCATCTGCAAGCTCCATGGATCAATGTGTCTTGGCTATTGAGTGGAGCTTAGCGGCCTTACTAGCGGCTTCCATACCGGTAAATCCTCTACAGTCGATTCCCCAGTCATCGTTACTGACGACGGTACCGAAAGTGCCTGCATCTACTTTTTTGCCGATTACCACGCTACCACTCATGCCAGCCCTCGAGTCCGTCTCCAGTACCGAGGTTCCAGTACCGAAACTTTCAGATACCGATTTTGAGCGGTATTGAGGACGGGCAGAGCGTGAGCACCCTGCCCGTTGATACTTCGAGTCTTCTGACTCTGATTCATTGGATGACGAATCGGCTGGTACACGCAAAATGAGAATTCTCCCAGAAGATCCAGCTCCGTCCCCATAATGTCATATGTCCCCTCCGGAGGACATGTCTTTCCAAGATTTTATCCGCAATGTTGCTCGGGGCCTACCCATAACGGTGACTTCTGAGAAGGAACTTTGTGTTGAGGAACTCGAAATTCTTCAGTACCCTGCAGCCCCAAAGGAAGCTGCTGCTACTCCCTATTCATCGTATACTTCATGACCTTATGCTTCGAATGTGGGAGATGCCCCTAACCATCTCTCTACATACTCGAAGGCTCAATACAATGTACCAGATACCGGAGTGCCCAGGCTTCCAGAAGACACAGTTACCATGCCATTCCATGGTGGTGGAATCGGCAATGCATCAAATTAAAAGTGCTAAAACACATTCCTCAAACCCTCCGTGCAGGGAATCGAGGGTCATTGATGTTTTCAGGCCTCCATGTTATTGGCCAGAATCAGTTCCTACATACTCTACATGGGTATGTTCCTTAGTGAGGTGACTAGGGATTTGGAGTTGATGGCTCCTCTTCTCCCTGACAACAAGAGAGACGATTATCTCTCCCTTGTGAGGCATGCCCAAAATGTTTCCAAATTTATTAACGGGGCAACTTTCGACTGTTTTGAATGCATCAGCAGAACTTCAGCTATATGCATTGGTGCACGCAGGATTGCTTGGCTCCAAGCCTCTGATCTTGAACAGTAGGTTCAAGATAAGCTGGGTGATATAAGTTGCACAGGTGACCTTTTTGACAAAGACTGGCAGGATAAGGCTTCTCAGCTAGAATCTGAGAACACCACTCTTAATAGACTCTCTAGATCTGCCAACCCAGCTAAGAAAAAGACATTGAAGAAACCCTTTTTCAATAAGAAAAAGAAATACCCTTCTTACACCCCTGCAATGCACTGTCCCATCCATGCCCCCCAAACAGGGCAGCAACAACCAAAAACAGCAAAGAAAGGCTCAGATTCCCAGGTCTCAGCCAGCCAGCCCAGCAGGCCCAACCTTCTCAGGGTCTTCGACTCCTTTCTGGAGAACATAGCCGTCCTGCCTCTGGAGATTACAGATTCCATCCGCATTCCCAGCAGACTGTCACTTTGCCCACAGGTGGCATCTTGTAACATCAGAACACTAGACTCTCTCCATTGTAAGAGAGGGGCACAAATTTCACTTCTGAAGTCTACCCCCCCAGTCTCCTCCAAGAGAGTTCAGTTCTCAACCCCCCTCTCACCACCCTGTTATTGCAGGTCGTCACCTCCCTTCTCTCACAGAGTGCAATAGAGGAAGTGCCACTCTCCCAGCGAGTTCTAGGCTTCTATTCTCCTTACTTCCTCATTCCAAAGAAGATAGGGGGATACAGGCCCATCCTGGACCTCAGAAAAACTGAACAAGTATCTGCTTCATGAGAAATTCAAGATGATCTCCCTAGGTACCCTTCTCCCCTATCTCCAGAGTCAGAATTGGCTCTGTTCTCTAGATCTAAAAGATGCATATACTCACATTCTTATCCACGCAGAACACACAAGGTTCCTGCGTTTCCTGTTCCAAGGGAAACATTATCAGTACAGAGTCCTACCTTTTGGCCTCCTTCTGCCCCAAGATTCTTTACAAAGTGCATGGCAGTTGTAGCTGCATTCCTAAGGACTAGGGATATTTGTCATCCCCTACTTAGACAACTGGCTCATTCGAGCAAGCACATCTCGAGAGGCCAATCTTTCTATCATGTGCACCATGCAAGTGCTACAACTCTTGGGATTTGTAATTAATCTTCCAAAGTACTATCTTGTTCCCTCTTAAACTCTAGAGTTTTTATAGGGGCTCTCCTAGACACTCAACGGTCAAGGATTTTTCTGTCATAAGCCCACTGCGCTAGACTCATTCAGCTTGCTTCCCAAGCATGCCTCAAGACTTTTCTCACTGCTCGAGAAATGCTGCAACTCCTGGGCCATATGGCATCCACTGTACATGTGGTTCCATATGCTCTCAAGCATCTGGTCATTTGGGAGACAGGATAATACTCTCTACATGTCTCATCTCCTCTCTCTAGTGGTGGCAAGCCCCAGAACACCTCCTTGTAGGATCACCTTTTCAGAAGCCTCCACATCAATGTACCCTGATGACGGATGCATCCAAATTGGGCTGGGGAGCTCATCTGGACAACCTCTCCACTCGGGTCTTTGGTCTCATCAGGAGTCACAACTCCACATAAATCTGCTGGAACTCAGAGCCATCCACAATGCTCTCAAGATGTTCCACAACCACCTTCACTTCCGCATAGTTCTAGTCCAGACAGACAATCAGGTAGCCATGTTCTACTTGAACAAGCAGGGCGGAACAGGCTCTTGGACACTTTGCAATGAAGCCCTACACCTGTGATCCTTCGCCATACAGCATCAGATTCACCTACTTGCGGTGTATCTCCCAGGCAAACAGAATCTCTTGGCAGACAAACTCAGTCGAGTACTGCTACCCCACAAGTGGTTTCTGCATGTGGACAAGGTTGCTCACATTTTTCAGATCTGGGGAACCATAGATATAGACCTGTTTGCAAGTCCTCAGAATGCCAAACTTCCACGCTTCTGCTCCAGAATGCCTGCTCAGAACATCCAAGCGGTAGATGCCTTTCACCTTCTCTGGGGTCAAGGCTTCCTATATGCCTTCCCTCCCATTCCCCTCATCCCCAAAACTCTTTTCAAACTCCAGAGACACAAAGGCTACATGATTCTTATAGCCCCGTGTTGGCCACGACAACCGTGGTATTCTCTGCTTCTACGTCTTTCTCAGGTTCAACCAGTAGATTTGGGGTGTGCTCCAGATCTCCTCTCACAGGAGGACAGTACACTGCCGCATCCCAGTCCTCAGTCCCTGCATCTTACAGCATGGCTGCTAAAAGCATAGCATTCCAGGACATCAGCCTCTCTCAACAGGTGAAAGCTATCCTTTTGACTTCTAGGAAACATTCCACAAGGCGCTCCTACAGTATGTTTTCAAGTGGCATAGATTCTCTCTCTGGTGTTCAAAAAGGGATCTTAACCCACTTTCAGCTTCAGTGGAAGCATTACTTGAATATCTTCTCCACCTCTCTTTTTCTGGACTCAAAACCAATTCGGTAAGAGTCCACCTAAGTGCCCTTGCAGCTTCTCACATTCCCTTAGATGGTCAACCCATCTCCTCTCAGCCACTTGTAGCACGCTTCATGAGAGGTCTTCTATTAACCTAGCCTCCCATTAAGCCACCCCCAGTGGCATGGGACCTTAATGTTGTCTTAGGACAGCTTATGAAGCCGCCCTTTGAACCCTTAGCCACTACTTCTTTGATATTTCTTACCTGGAAGGTCACATTCCTTATTTCCCTCACTTCAGCAAGGTGCATCAGTGAGCTTCAGGCTTTGGTGGCTGATCCTCCTTATACACGATTCCACCATGATAAGGTAGTCTTTAGGACTCATCCTCATTTTATGCCAAAGGTGGTCTTGCCTTTTCACTTAAACCAGTCGGTGTACCTCCCTGTTTTTTTCCCTAGACCTCACTCTTCTAGGGCGGAAGTAACCCTTCATACTCTGGATTGCAAATGTGCTTTGGCCTTTTATCTCCAGAGAACTCGGGAGCACAGAAAAGCTTCCCAACTTTTCATCGCTTTTGACACCAGTCACCTAGGTCTACCAGTATCCAAGCAAACTCTCTCCAGATGGATAGCAGATTGTATCTCTTTTGCTTACGACAGTGCAGGACTCTCTCTGGAGGGTCATGTCACTGCACATAATGTTCGGACAATGGCTACCTCCGTGGCAAATCTGCGCTCTGTAGCGATTGATGAGATATGCAAAGCAGCAACCTGGTCCTCTGTCCATACTTTTGCTGCTCACTATTGCCTGGACAAGGACTCCCGCCTGGATGCCTCGTTTGGTCAAGCTGTTCTCTTTCAGACTTAGATCAACTCCTACCCCCTCCCCCTGTCCTGGGTTTCGATACCAGACATCCTTGGAGGATATATGACCTACTACTTAGGCCTGTATTCCACAGCTCGCTCTGAGGTCATCTCTCTGGCCATCTCCAAGCTAGGGAATCCCATATGTGAAGACTACATTCCTGCTTGTTCCTGGAGATAGCTTAGTTACTCACCTGTAACAGGTGATCTCCGGGAATAGCTGGAGAGTCTTCACAACCCACCCTCCTCCACTAGGAGTTGTATTTTTCTTCTCCTTCTCTCCTTTTATCTCAGCTACAAACTCAACTGAGGAGGGAGAGCTGGAAGGGCGGGAAGGCAGCTACACAGGCACAGTGGGATGCTCCCAAAAGCTTTCCTATTGGACTCTGGGGGGCATTCCCGCGCAGGCTCCGTCGGTACCGACGTCACCCATATGTGAAGACTCAGTTCCTGCTGTTCTTAGAGATCTCCTGTTACAGGTGAGTAACTACGCTTTATCACATGTAAATATTGCAGCATAGTAAGTATGGGGCAATGGAAATCATAAGAGAGATGCTTGGTCCCTTGGAAACTACTGAAGGCATGTATATGTCTATAGCATGAAATCATTTGATAGTTAACAAAGCAGACAAGTGGGAAATAGAAGTCGTGAAAGGATTATGAGCAATTTTTTCTTTTATGGTGTTCTTCATTTTTGGGAGCTGTGCAACTATGGAATTGTCTTTCTAATTAGTTTCACTAAATCTTCACAGAGCAACAGTATTTATTGGAGTTAGCTATGCATGCCACAGTGTAGAACACTGAACCTACCAAACATGAGTGATTAGTTTATTAAATAGTAGGAAATCTCAGTCAAGAGCAGATGAAAGAAGATATAGAGCTATCTCTAGTTTAGATACAGGGACCAAGGGTATGACGTGAGGATTTATATCAGTAATTTTAGGGATAGTAGTGGAAGAAGTGATCATATTAGCATGCACAAGTGCAGTCAGGATACAGCCATAAGATGCATAATTAACTTTCTCCTAGAACCACACTTCTGCCTGCCTAGGCTCAGCTGAATCTCTGTCTATTCTCCAGACATTGCCATATTCAGCTTTTCCTCACTGGTGCCTTTGTTATGGCAAATCTGAAGCTTCAGCACTACAGAACTGTTTTCAGTTGCTGAGATTTTTCTGCTGTGATTTGTACTTCCTCCCTGTACAATGCACCTATGCAGAACCCCTTCTGTGATGGAGGCAGGTCAGACTGTCTTCAGAAACTACCTAATAACTTCCAAATAGTGCTTTCAAGTTCAGTGATGGACAAAATTCTTCTCTTCTGGTCTGTCCTGAACAAAATTTTTTGGGATTGACAGACTAATGAATAATGAGCAATAACCTCTTCAGTACTTTAGTTCTGGATGGCACAGAAACATAAAATGACTGCAAATCAGGGCTACGAAGCTTATTTAGTCTGCTCAGTTTTATTTCTGTTCCATTGCCTACCCGCAGGGGTTTCCAACTCCAGTCCTGGAGGGCCGCAAACCAGTCAGATTTTCAGGATGCCCCTAATGAATATGGATGTGAGATATTTGCATGCACTGCCCCCATTGTATTCAAATTTGTCTCATGCATATTCATTAGGGATAGCCTAAAAATCTGACTGGTGTGCGGCCCTCCAGGACTGGAGTTGGAGATCCCTGCTTGTTGATCTTTCTGTCTCCTCCTCCCCTTGAAAACTAAAATCATCAGTGTTTATCCCATGCTGCCTTGAAATCTGTTACTGTTTTTGTCTCCACTATCTCAACTGAGCAGCTGTTCTAAGCATCCACCACCCTTTGTGTGAAGAATTCTTTTTTGTTGCTACCTCTTTAAGCCGAATATTCTGACTGCATGTTTTAGAACATAGGTGTCAAACTCTGGCCCGCGGGCCAAATTTGGCCCGTAGTGTAATTATATTTGGCCCGCGAGGCTATACCAAATGACTACTAGAGCTAGCCCGCCGGTATTATACAGCGCATTCATTCATCGCTAATACTACAAATCCCATAATGCCTTGCTGTTGTTTTGGCGTGTCAATCAGGACAGGTCCCAGAAACGCCCTCTCCTGTGTGACAGAAGTCATAGCGATCTCAAGCTACAACTGTCACTGTGGAACCCCTTCCCAAAAATGGCAAAAAGAAAGGCAGACAACAGGAACTTTCTGGACAGGTGGGAGACAGAATATTTGTTTACATATGTAAAAGACAGACCTGTTTGTCTGATTTGTGGAGTCAACGTGGCTATAACTAAGGAATATAACATTCGACGACACTATGAAACAAAACACCATGACAAGTACAAGGACCTGGACATGACTCAAAGGAGCCAGAAAGTGGAGGAGATGAAAAGAAGTTTGGTTTCACAACAGAATATGTTCAAAAAAGCCACATCACAAAGTGAGGCTGCTGTAAAGGCTAGTTATATTGTGGCAGCAGAGATCGCAAAATCAGCCCGGCCCTTTAATGAGGGAGAGTTTGTGAAAAAGTGCATGTTGAAAGTTTGTGACATCGTGTGCCCAGAGAAAAAGCAAGCCTTTTCAAACGTGAGCCTGAGCAGAAACACAGTAGCTGATCGCACATGTGATCTTGCCACCAATCTGTATGACCAGCTTTTGGAAAAGGGAAAAGATTTTGTTGCATTCTCCCTTGCTGTGGATGAGAGCAGCGACGCATCTGATACTGCTCAGCTGTCAGTCTTCATCCATGGAGTGGACTCAAATATGTGTGTTACGGAGGAGCTATTGGGATTCAAATCAATGCATGGCACAACCACAGGAAAGGAAATTTTTGAGGAGGTTTCCAAATGCGTAACTGAAATAAAGCTGCCGTGGGATAAACTCGTGGGATTAACGACAGATGGTGCGCCAGCGATGTGCGGTAAAACAAGTGGACTGGTGGGCAGGGTCCGGGAGAAGATGCAGGAAGAGAACTGTGCAGGTGAACTAACTGTTTATCACGTGATCTTTTCAATCTAGTAAACTCCCTCTCAAAAGAACCTTCCCCGATACAGCACAGCGAAATTCACCCGCAGGAATTTGCGGATTATCTACAATCCAAGATCGTGCAAACCAATAAAGTGATAGCAGCCCCATATCAAGAACCAATGGGCCTATCACCACTTAACATATTTTCTACACCATCCACTAAATGTATCGAGGACACCATAGCATCTCTCAACACCTCCACCGCACAAACTGACCCATGTCCAGCTTTTTGGATAAAGGAGCTACGTGATGTGTTCAGCCCTGTCATTGCAAAAATAATGAAACTATCCTTCACTACATCATATTTCCCCACTTCACTTAAGCAGACTTCCATTAGACCACTATTGAAGAACCCCAAGCTTGATCCACAAAGAACTGACTCTTACCGACCAATAGCCAGCATCCCCCTCTTGGCCAAAATAATTGAGAAAGAAGCACAACGGCAAATTCAAGATCACATCGATGCTGCCTCCCCCTTAGATAGCTGCCAACACGGATTCAGAGAATATCATGGGGTAGAGACACTACTCACTGGCCTTTTCAATGAAATCATCACTGGAATTGACAACATCCGTCAAGGTTTTGTGCTCATATTTCTAGACATTGCCGCGGCGTTCGACTCCGTGAGTCACGAAATTCTCCTCGGAAGACTGAAGGAGAAGGGAGTCTGCAACAGTGCACTAGAATGGTGCAAATCTTACCTTGACGACAGATGGCAATATGTGAAATCAGGATCAGAGGAGTCAACACATTTCCATCAAAAGCAAGGAGTACCCCAGGGCTCATCGTTATCCTCATTACTTTTCAATATCTACATGCAGCCCATCTGCAATATCATAAGATCATTCAACGTGAATTGTTTGATATATGCAGACGATATCCTATTATACATGCCCTTCTCCACAACTCACATGACCTGACCCCCCTCACAGACTGCTTCAACGCAGTTTCAACTTGGCTCCAAACACAGAACCTTCGCATCCAACATAAAAAAACGGAGGTGCTATTCATCACCAGAGACACCTACTTTACCCCCCCATCCCATGTCAGTGTTAATGAAGCTGATTTGCAAACCAAAGATGCAATAAAATATTTGGGAGTTACTTTGGATCAACATCTTAACTTGAAAAGCCACATAAGCAACATAGTCAAAGCCGTCTACTTCAAAATACGCTCTCTCAAGCACCTACGCTCCCTATTGGACCCAGATGACTTCCGAACCATATATCAAGCGCTGATACTGCCGCACTTTGATTTTGCAAATTCCATCTTACAAGGTCTCCCCCAATCCACATTTACCCCCTTACAGTTGGCCATGAACACCGCAGCTAGGATCCTTTACGGAGCATCCAGATATGACCACGTGACCCCCATTCTCAAACAGCTGCACTGGCTACCAATCAATGGGAGAATCACCTTCAAAACCCTTCTATTAGCTTTCAAAGCAATCAAAGGTATTTCAGCCTCCTCACTCACTCATCTTATCCACTTTGTCCCTCCCAACAGATCCAGAAGATCAACAGCTGTAAACTTGCTTGCAATACCAAAGGCTTCGACAAAGTACAACTTATCAACCACAAACAGGTCTTTCAGCTGTTACGTACCCAAATGCTGGAATGCTCTACCCCCTGACATTAGGGCCATAGCCAGCCTATATCAGTTCAGGAAGGCCCTCAAAACCCACTTGTTCCTCCAACACTTACCTGACAGCAATTGATCCTAGATATACCCTCCAGGAATTGACCCAATTTAGTTAGAAAAGACCTACATGCATCATCTGACTTTTATCTATCCTTCCAATGTAAATAGATTATGTATATAGTTGACCCTGTTTTCCATGTTTATACTCCTGTTCGATGTAAACCTGACAGCTTGTTGTTATGGTCGTTAAGTTATAATGTAAACCGCACTGATGCTAAATAGCGCGGTATATAAGAAACTGTAATAAATAAATAAATAAATAAATAAAAATCACTGCATCATACATCAGGAATCATTGTGTGGCAAAGCCCTAAAGATGGAACATGTTATGACCACAGTAACACAAGTAGTTAACTTTATAAGAGCCAAAGGTCTGAATCACCGCCAGTTTAAGTCTTTTCTGGAGGAGTGTGGTTCGGAATACGCAGACGTGCCGTATCACACAGAGGTGAGATGGTTAAGCCGAGGAAAAGTACTGAATAGATGTTTTGAGCTGCATGAGGAAATATGTCAGTTTCTGGAAAGCAAAGGGAAGGACACAGCAGAGCTTCGGGAGAAAAAGTTTCTGTGTGAGCTGGCCTTTCTGTGTGACATCTCGAGCCATCTCGATGCGCTGAACCTGCAGCTTCAGGGGCGGGGGCGCATCATCACAGACATGTACGCTGCAGTGAGGGCTTTTAAAACTAAACTGTGCCTGTGGGAGAATCAGATGCTGCAAGGAAACCTTGGCCATTTTCCCTGCTGCCAAACCATGAAAACGCAGTTCTTTACCAACTTGTTCCCATGCGCACAGTTTGCTGAAAAACTCAGTGTACTCGGCGCTGAGTTTAGCCGGCGATTTGCCGACTTTGATGTCCAGAAATGTAGGTTTGAACTGCTCAGTAATCCCTTTGCAGTTAATGTGGAAAACGCACCAACCAACCTCCAAATGGAGCTAATTGAACTCCAGTGTAATGACACGCTGAAGTCAAAGTATGATGCTGTGGGCGCCGCCCAGTTTCCACAGTTCATCCCTGACACAATGCCTCAGCTCCGCACCCAAGCTGCTCAGATGCTCTCCATGTTCGGCAGCACTTATCTATGTGAGCAACTTTTCTCCTCGATGAAGATGACCAAAACATCTCACAGGAGACGTCTGACTGATGAACACCTTCGCTCGATACTGAGGATTTCCTCAGCTCAAAGCCTGAGCCCAGACATTGATGAACTATCATCCAAGAAGAGATGCCAGGTATCTGGCTTGGGCACATCAGATTAGATCAGTGTGCAGCAAACTGAGCAATAATTAACGTTTTCTTTATGCACTTTTTCTTGCTACTCCAAGACATGGGCTTGAATGGTTGATTAATTTTATTATTGTTATTTTATTTTAAAAATTATTATTTATTATTATTTAAATCTTATTTAATAAATGAATGTCATTGATGTTTTTTTTATTTGAAATTGGTTTTTGCATATCTGAACTATTAAGTTATAAATTGTATAGTAATAAGTGTTGCTTCATATTCAATGTTAAAGCAAATCTTGTTTGGGTCCATATTAAAAGGTTCATTTGTTCAATGCTGGCCAGCGACTTTGTTCAAGTTTTACATTTTGGCCCACTGTGTATTTGAGTTTGACACCCCTGTTTTAGAAGTTCCTGTCCATTGAAAAGGGTTTGTTTGTTGTGCATTATTAATATATTTGAAATATATAATCAAAGTCAGTATTAAAACCTGAGTGCTTATGTATCTCATCATTTGCTTTAGAAATGATTAGTGACCCAGAATGCAGATGGCGTCCTTTCACTTCTACATCCGGGCCGGATACATTTTGTAGTCCCCTCTTGATTTGTCTGTATAAGTCGAATTATTTTTAGGGCGTTATCTTTGATTTACAGATTGCTTGCTTTGCCCACCGATGATGAATATGACTGTTTTTTAAGCTCAAATAAATAAATTCTTTATAGATTGGCAAAAGTGAGATAGAAAGAGGTCTGAATAACTGCAAATTTATCCCCGTGCTTCTGGCAACAGTATTAGAGTATATGCACATGACTTTGTTTCAACCGTCTGATAATTTATTCTCTTGTGTGCATGTACATTACATGGTTGTTAGGCATCTGGATTCCTTTTATCACTTTATGCTCTGCTGCTGGTTTCTGACTTTTGGTTTATTGCAGCTTGCTACTATGAGTTTCTAAGCTTGAAGGCATGGAACAGTTTTCCAACGAAGCTGAAGGGAAAAACTTATCAGAATTTGGGAGCATAGGATAAGCATAGAGGATGCATAGTCTATGTAAAATAGTTAATATTTTTCTCTTTAAAATAGTTATTATGTGCTCAAAAATGTTCTATGTAATTGATATTTACCATGTTCTCTGTAAATCGCCCCTGATCTCTGGAAGGGGCGGTATAGAAAAGCGCACAAATAAATAAATAGTCATAAGAAAGCAAAGGTAAAACCAGAGTTGAGGAGTCTGTACAAAAGCAAGCAAAAATGGGCAGACTAGATGGGCATCATATTCTGTTTCTAAGTGTATTTTGGGTGTATGTCTACTGACAGCTTTGGGTTTGGCAGATCTCTGCCTTTTAGATTATGACAGATTTTCTGCTGCTATGGTCTCTCCATCCTGGACTGTAGCAAGAGCTACGCGAGTGATATGGCTGCATAGGAAGCAAGTATAGAAGGAATGCTGAAATCATCACTGGGACTTCCAGGAAGCTTGATAAGAGCAAGTTCCTGCAAGTGGGCGGGGGGGGGGGGGGGCGCGCAATGCTCACAAGTTACACTGGGCATGTTTCTAGCCTGCTACAGTCTTGTCGCCATCACACTCTCCCTCTCCATGAGCACAATCCTGCCAGGTCCTCTACTTTTTGAAAACTGTCAGCAAATTGTCAGGAAAGTTCCTCTGTCCTTGTCTAAGGAGCAGGTGCTTGGCTTATAGTGAGGTCACATTCTAATTTCAAGAAAAATTCAAGCTTAATTTGCTGATGTTGATTAAGCAACCTGAGACTAGCCAATCCTCAGGATAAAGCAAAAGGAAGGTGGATAACAAATAGGGCTATTGATTTTCAGTTTATTTATGTAGCTATTCTTACATACCACTATATCTACAGAGCAGTTTACATAATGATCAACATAGCTCAATACAGCTTTACATCAAACATATTTAAGCTAAGTATTCCATAACATCCGGAATAATGAATGTATTGAGTGAGTTTGTTCTTCTGGATCTCTTGTTGGGTGTCTTTTATATTAGTGATTGGAGTTAAACAGAGGAGAGGCCGTGAACGACATTGAATATTGTGAGGAAGATCTTGTACTTTATTCGCTCCACAATGGGTAACTAGTGTAGCTGCTTAAGTAACGGAGTTGTGTGGTCAAATTTTGAGGCACTGCAGAGTATATGTGCTTCTGTGCTTTGGGCTAGTTGAAGGGGATGAAGTGCATGTTTCAGCAGGCCTTGAAAGAGGAGGTACAGTAGTCACAGTGGGGGACTATGATTGCCTGGAAAACTTTGCAAAGGTCTTGTGTATCTAGAAGTGGTTTAAGGTGCTGCACTGTTTTTATTTTGTGATATGATTCTTGTGATATTGGTGACATGTGGAGCTAAGGTTAGACGTTGCTCTAGGGTTACTCCTAGGTAATGAACGTCAGGTTTTACTTGCAGCCGTGCTCTTGCAATGGTTATTGCGGTGGGTGGGGTGAAGTTGGTGTTTTTGACGTATAGAACATCTGGTTATTTTTGTAGTTTATAGCCAAA
This sequence comes from Ichthyophis bannanicus, assembly GCA_033557465.1. NCBI lineage: Eukaryota > Metazoa > Chordata > Amphibia > Gymnophiona > Ichthyophiidae > Ichthyophis > Ichthyophis bannanicus. The sequence continues at coordinate 62,603,274 of CM066050.1, forward strand.
TTGTGTTTGGATAGCCGTTGTGTGACGGAGCTGAAGCATCTTTTTTAAAGGAGGTGATTATTGGATCTGTTGTGCAGAATGGAGCGTAGAGCATTATGTCATCCGCATAAATGTGATAGAATACATTGTGTGCTTAGATGATTGCACAGATTGGTTGGAGGAAGATATTAAATAGCAGAGAGGATAGGGCAGATCCTTGTGTGACACCCCCCCCCCCACACCCCTGGTTTTGGTATGTAGGGGACTGATTTTTTTGGTTCCTATTTTCATTTGGGGGTGATGTTCCGTTAGGTAAGATCTGAACCATTTTAATGTTGTACCTCCCAGACCTATAGATTGTAGACAGTGGAGTAGTATGTTATAGGGAATGGAGTCGAAGGCTGCTTTGATGGCTAGGAAAATCAGAATGAGTCCTTGGTGTGGTTTATTGCCCTGTACTAGCCTGTTGGTAAGGGCAGTCCAAGAGCGTTTCAATGCCATGGTTGGGTCTGAATTCATATTTCTGTGGGTCTAGGGGGAAATGGGTGTTAATCTGGTCTTGGAGTTGTAGTTGGACGGTTTTCACTTACTTTTGCAATGGGTCTGTATGAGCTTGGTTGTCCTGTATCTGTTCCTGTCCCTTTCTTTATAGGACATACCGATGCATTTTTGAGTTTGGTGAGCATGTGTCCTTGATCAAATGACTGCTGAGTGATCTTGAGTATCGTGGGGCTGTTCGGGCAATCTTGATCCAGCTCATGGGCATGGATCAAGTAGTGATGTGAAAAGCGGTATATAAATACAGCTAAATAAATAAATAAAGGTTGATGTCCGTGATAATGCTTTCCAGGTGTTTGGGTTAGAAGGCTGTGAAGGAACGCCAAGCAACTGTGACTTCTGTGGAGTTAATACCAATTATGCATTGGTGCTATGTGAGTTCTATTGCCTTGAGGGCAGGTCTGATTTTGAAAGTATTCTCATGATTTGGGGGGATAGGCTCGTGTCTTTCTTGTTTTGAGCAGTGCTTCTCATTAGAGATTTAACTATGTTGAAGAGCTCTCTGGGCCAGTTTAGTGAGCTTAAGATTAATTTTGAATGATATTCTTTCTTTGCTTTGTTCATGGATGTTTGGTATTTATTTAATTTAGACATATATTTATCAAGGTCAGTTACAGATTTGGAGTGTCTCCATTTTCTTTCCAATTGTCTGAGCTCGCGTTTCATGTCTTTTAGTTCAGTAGTGTACCAGATGGCTGTGTAGTATGTGGCTTTATGGCTGTTTTACTTATTACTTGATTCCAGTTTTGGACTTGTGTATCAATATCTTTGTTCAAGATGTGGTAAAGCCTTGTCTAGAAAGTCTTTTGTGTCCAATTCGTGGAATATGTGGGTTGTGGCTTGCGTTGGTGAGCTTCTGTGATTGTATGAGTTTTGCGGGAGATAGAAGGAAATTGTTTTGTAATCAGACCAGGGTACTGTAGATAGTATGGGAGGTAGGAGGCTGTTTTTGAGTATTTGCTGTGGGGGGAATAGGAGGTCAGGTGTGTCCCCTTTGTTGTGAGTTGGTTCGCTGATAAGCTGTGTGTACTCAAGGGCTTCCATGGCTTCTAAGAAGGCTTTTGATGTCCTAGGGGAAGCAGAGGCAAGGTTTACACCAGTGGTCAAAATTGTGGATACACCAGCAATTCATTCCCTTCATGCGTATTTGAGATCTCTTACGTGCTTCCCTCATCTATTCTAGTTGATGTAAAGTCTAATCTCCAGGAACAAGCAGGAATGAGTCTTCACATATGGGTACGTCGGTACCGACGGAGTCTGCGCGGGAACGCTTCCCAGAGTCCAATCAGAAAGCCTTTGGAAGCATCCCACCACGCCTGCATGCTGCCTTCCCGCCTTCCCAACTGTCTCTCCTCAGTTTTCGTTTTTCCGCGGAGCCGGCAGGACGTCTTCCTGTCACCGCAGAAAATTCTTCTTTTATTTTTTAGTTTTCTTGTGGTCGCGGCTGCCTTCCGACGCCATGGGTACCGCCGGTGTTTCTTTTTTCTTTTCTTGTAAAATTTTTCCTTTTTAAGGAATATTTTTCCTCCTTAGTGTCTCACGGTTTCTCAGGCCTCTTAGGCCTCTCCATTTTCCTTCATGGAACTGCCAGCCACTCTTCCCAAGAAATGTACAAACTGTGGCGGTACAACCTTATTTTTAGACACTCACAATTGGTGTCTAACCTGCTTGGGTCCTGACCATTTTCCTCCGGAGCCCTCGGGCAATAGTATTGTGGGAGGAGGTTCTCAACATCGAGTTCCCCTCGACACGCGGTCCCCATCCAACTTCAGGGAACCGACCATATCTTCTTCTACACAGGATCAGGTAACCCAAAAACAGTCTGTTAAGACTAGCCAGTCCTCGAGCGGCAGTTTTCATGCACAGCATAGAGATGCCTACGGCCTTGCCCTCGAGAATCCACTGGCTTCAAAACCCCGGTGGGAGTCTTCGGCCTCCAAAGCCTGTGTGGGGTTTCAGGTTGTTCCTGAGGTTCACCCCTCACAGAACATACCTGAGCCATGCCCGGTGGTGGCATCCGCTTCGAGCGGTACCGATACCCCAGCATCGGCAATGGTGTTGGATGAAACATTCCTCACCAAGGATCGTCGTCTGGTGTCCTCGGTACCTGCGGGGCCAGTGGATACGCTCCAGACCGACCTTCCAGTATCGGTACTGGCACCGATACTAGTACCGACGTCGGTACCCTCCAGACGTGCATCAATAGACTCACTTCCTTCGATGCCGAGTCTGGAATCGATCTCCAGTCTGGAGGACTGGGTACCGACTCGCCTTGGTACCGACACCTGTCGGTACTGAAGGCTCGGTTCCGATAATTCGGATCCGCAACTCTCGGTTCCTTCGATACCATTAGAGTTGCCACCGGCTGGCCTTCATCCACCGGTATCGGATACGGTACCGAAGTCGGTACCGATATCCACATTACCATTGCTGTCGGTGCCTTCCATGCTTCTCTTGTCAGGCTCGCTTCCCTCGATACCGAGTTTGGAATCGATCCCTAGCATGGTCGATCTGCTACCGACTGGCGCTGGTCCCGTCATTCCACAGTACCAGCGACCATCCTATAAGGATTCCATACTGCACCATCCAGGATCTTCTATTCCTAAAAGCTTTGATAGATCCCTCGGTCCCAATGCTAGTTCTTCATCAGCTCTAGCCTATCCAAGGGAAGTTCCCTCTGTGGATCCTTCTTTTCAGGTTTTCATCCTGGATATGGCAAAATCCCTTGCCATTTCTGTTCCTGGACAGGGTCCTACACAAGGCAATACAGGATCCCTCTATATTCCTGAGAGAGCAAAGGCAAACATCATGCTACCTTTGCATCATTCCTCGCAGGACCTCCTTCTACGAATGTGGGAAGCTCCTTTAAAGGTACCCCCACTTTCCAGAGCAACTGATCTTCTATATCAGGTGCCCCCTTCTCCAGGATTTCAAAAGACTCAACTTCCTCATCATTCCATTGTTGTAGAATCAGCAATGAGGCAGGTGAAGAGTACTAAAAAGCACTCTTCTTATCCGCCAGGTCGTGAGTCTAAGACTTTAGATGCCTTTGGACGTCAAACTTTCCAGGCATTCATGCTTTCAGCAAGAATTCTCTCATATATTTTTTATATGGGTTTATCTCTTGAGGAGGTCACTAAGAAATTACATCTTTTGACTCCTTTTCTTCAAGAGCCCAAGAGTGCAGACTATTCCTCACTGGTTAGTCATGCTCAGAATATCTCTAGGTTTCTTACTCGTGCTTCCCTAGACTCCTTTGAGTCTGTTAGCAGGACTTCTGCTATAGCTATAGGAGCATGACGAAAAGCCTGGCTCCAAGCTTCAGACTTGGACAAATGGGCACAAGTTAGACTGGGAAATACTCCTTGCACTGGAGAAAATCTCTTTAACAAGGAGTCTTTATTCCAGGTTGCTCAGTTAACAACTGACTGTCCTGTTTCCAGGGGCTGTTCTACGCCTTCTCCTTTCCCAGTTAGTAGGAAAGGTCCTGCCAAAATTTCTTCCCCTAGGGCAGGGGTCTGCAACCTTTAAGACATAAAGAGCCACTTGGACCCGTTTCCGAAGGGAAAAAAAAAACTGGGAGCCGCAAAACCATTGCGACATTTAAAACAAATCTAACACTGCATATATTGTTTCTTACCCTAATGCTATATACGACCCCCTACTTTTCCTGTTAAAATATAGGTGTTTGGCCTATACTCGCCGTATAAGACTACCCCTCTTCCTTCGCACACCAAAAAAAATACGCCAGAAAATATAACAACAAGAAGTAACAATATTTGATTTCAAAATTATGATGATTTTGTAGTCAAATCACTAATATGAAATAAAATTATTTTTTCTACCTTTGTTGTCTGACCAATTTATTCTTTGATCATGCTGGTCCCGATCTGAGGCTTCTGCTTTCCTGTCTTCTCTTAGCTCTCTTTCTGTGGTCTATGGTCCATCTGCCAGTTCTTATCTCTTCTTTCGTTTTCTTCACTTCTTTCCATCAGCCTATTTCCAGTCCCAGTAACCCTCCCCAATATCAGCCCCTTTCCAGTCCTCACTCCCAGTACCTTCCAATGTCAACTTGCATTCCCATGATTGCCACTGGTGTCCATTTCCTTCCAGTCCCCCTCCTTCCCCACTGACCAGTCCCTTCTAGTACAAATACCATGGCAGCCCCTCTCAGATCCAGTTCCATTCTCCCATACCCTCATATCAGCCCATTTGTAGCCTTAGCCCCCAGTTATCTTCCAGGGCCAGCAGCTCTATCCTCCCCTCCCCACAATCAGCCCATGCCCAGTCAAAGCCCCCCAATCAGCTCGCTTCCAGTGCTAATCCCCCCTCAACCCCATTACCAGTGCTAGCCTCCCCTAATCAGCCCAATACCAGTCCTACCCCCCATCAGCTCATTACCAGTCCTAGCCTCCCCTAATCAGCTCATTTCCAGTGCTCGTCCCCTCAACCCCATTACCAGTGCTCCATCCCTCCATGTCAGCCCCCTCCCTCCCTCCCTCCCTCCATCCATATCAGCTCCCTCCCTCCCTCCATGTCAGCCCGCCTCCCCAATCCCTCCATGTAAGCCCCCTCCTTGTTTGCCCCCCTCCATCCTTGTAATCACCCTCGATCCATCCATGTCAGCCCCCTCCCTCCATCCATATCTGCTCCCTCCCTCCATGTCAGCCCCCCTCCCTCCATCCATCCATCCATATCAGCTCCCTCCCTCCATGTCAGCCCCCCTCCCTCCATGTCAGCCCCCTCCCTCCATCCATTCATATCTGCTCCCTCCCTCCATGTCAGCCCCCCCTCCCTCCATGTCAGCCCCCTCCATCCCTCCATGTCAGCCCCCCTCCCTCCCTCCCTCCATCCATTCATATCAGCTCCCTCCCTCCATGTCAGCCCCCATCCCTCCATGTCAGCCCCCCTCCCTCCATCCATTCATATCTGCTCCCTCCCTCCATGTCAGCCCCCTCCATCCCTCCATGTCAGCCCCCCTCGATCCATCCCTCCATGTCAGCCCCCCTCCCTCCATGTCAGCCCCCTCCATCCCTCCATGTCAGCCCCCCTCCCTCCATTCATTCATATCTGCTCCCTCCCTCCATGTCAACCCCCTCCAACCCTCCATGTCAGCCCCCCTCGATCCATCCCTCCATGTCAGCCCCCCTCCCTCCATGTCAGCCCCCTCCATCCCTCCATGTCAGCCCCCCTCCCTCCATCCATTCATATCTGCTCCCTCCCTCCATGTCAGCCCCCATCCCTCCATGTCAGCCCCCCTCCCTCCATTCATTCATATCTGCTCCCTCCCTCCATGTCAGCCCCCTCCATCCCTCCATGTCAGCCCCCCTCGATCCATGTCAGCCCCCCTCCCTCCATGTCAGCCCCCTCCATCCCTCCATGTCAGCCCCCCTCCCTCCATCCATTCATATCTGCTCCCTCCCTCCATGTCAGCCCCCCTCCCTCCATGTCAGCCCCTCCATCCCTCCATGTCAGCTCCCCTCCCTCCATCCATTCATATCAGCTCCCTCCCTTCATGTCAGCCCCCCTCCCTCCATGTCAGCCCCCTCCATCCCTCCATGTCAGCCCCCCTCCCTCCATCCATTCATATCTGCTCCCTCCCTCCATGTCAGCCCCCTCCATCCCTATCAGCTCCCTCCCTCCATGTCAGCTCCCTCCCGGCTTCTGCAGCCGCGGCTCCCTGCCTCTTACGGAACCGCGGCGGTGCTTTTAAAATCCACTCGGAGCCCTTCCTGTCTTGACGGGCTCCGTGCAGCATTGTCCCGCCTCCAAACTTCCTTTAGAGGCGGGACAATGCTGCACGGAGCCCGTCAAGACAGGAAGGGCTCTGAGATGATTTTAAAAGCACAGCCGCGGTTCCCTAAGAGACAGGGAACCGCGGCTGCAGAAGAAGGGAGGGAGCTGACATGGAGGGAGCCCATAACGCGACGTTTAAAGCGGGCAGTGTGCTCCGGAGCCGCGGCAAAGGTGAGAAAGAGCCGCATGCGGCTCCGGAGCCGCGGGTTGCCGACCCCTGCCCTAGGGGAAGAAAATTTTATCCATCTTCTGCCCATCATACAGATGTTCCCAAACAGGGGAAACATCACCCTGGTCTGATGAATCCACAACCTCAGCAGGGTCAACAAACCCAGCAGTCGCAGGGTTTCAAATAGTTCATCATTGCCCTTCTTGGTTGGTGGTTAGAGTAGCAGTCTGCTTCTTTTCATTTGCAGTGTCTGCACTAACTTTATTCTAACCTTCCTAGATATCTCTTCTTGAGACATCTTTTCTTCAACTTTAAAAGTCTTTTTGATGATCATGCCCATACTTAACAGGGTTTTCCTCTTCCTCTTGGAGGAAAGAGAACTAACAACTATTAATAGACAGTTGTTTTCCCTGTACTGGCATGTATCATCTCACCTGTCAGAGACTTCCTCCATAGTCAGTCTCTTTCAACACTGTCTTACCTCCCTCTTACTATACCATTTGGTTTGTAAGAGGGACCCCTTTTACACTGGTAAGCTCCTATAGTCCTCTACTTCTTCTACAGGGGGATCCTCCCTTCTGGAGTTGTCTCCCCCCCTTGTTACCTTAGGGCAGCCCATCAGACAATAGGAAATCCTACTAGGTCTGTTGTTTCTTTTTCCACATCTAAAAGAGGGAGAGGAAAGAGAAATGTTCTCCGCTGCCCTGGTACGTTGCTGCAGATACAGCAATTCCTAGTGTTAAGCCACTGGTTCTGTCCTCCACACAACCAGGGATTCTCCTCCACTAGCAATCCTTCTAGCCTCAGTGCTAGGTTCCAAACAGGTTATCAACCTCATTTGGGAAACCCTCTTATAACAGCCTGGTTGGTTAACTTCTATTCTTCGCCCCCTTGTCCTTGGCAGAATAGTTAGTTGCCTGCTGGCTTCCCACAGCCACTTTTTCTTCTAACCAACCTGCAGCATGCTCTCTGCAACTCTACAGTGTAGCTTTGCACTATGGGCCCTTCCTAGAGAGCATCACTATCTTGCCTAACAGATAACCCCAGATGGTTAACAGGGTTCCCCCAGTCATGTTTCCATGACTGGTAGGTATTTCCTACCCTTACCATCTCATCTTAAATCTCTTTTGAGACATCAGTCTCAGGCCTTTCATTACATGAAAACCTAAAGAAGGGCCAATTCCCTGGCCATATTTCCTTTGGTCTTCTCGTCAGAGATAATCTCTTCACTGGCAGTTAGGGAACGCCCAATACCCTTCTTGCCCTCATTGGCAAGTCACTAGGGTATCTTCCTCCAGTGGCGTCCTCTATCCATTCTCCATATGGCAATTCTGGAGACATCTGGCCTTCCTGCCTACAGACTGAAGTTATCCTCTGCCTTTTTCACGTAGGCCATCCTGGTTATTCAAAGGCTCACATTCTAAAGAGAATCCAGACTTCTTCTTGTCAGGGAGACCTCTCCTCTGACTCTGCCAATCATAACCAGGAAAAGAGAATTCTCTGTATATCTATTCAAGCAGGTATTAACCTTCTTGCTGTTAGATGAATCTTCCTCCTAGGGGGGATCAGCTTCTATAGACCTCTCTCCTTCCACATACCTGGAGATATGTGTCTATAGGTCTTCATATTCATATTCAAGGCCAGCCCCTCCCTTAACCCTCAAGGTCCAGGGAGTGGGTGGGTGGCAATATATATATATATATAGATATATAGATATAGATATAGATAGATATATAGATATAGATATATATATAGATATATAGATATAGATATATAGATATATATATATTGCCACCCACCCACTCCCTGGACCTTGAGGGTTAAGGGAGGGGCTGGCCTTGAATGCCCTTGAGGGTTAATGTTGTAGTTGTGTTGGTGCTCAAGTGCTAAGGCAAGGCAAAGAATATTTCTTTTTTTTATGAGGTTTATTTCCCGCTTACGCAGTTCAAATGCAGCAGATGTTAATGAAATAATAGGGCACAAAACAAAATGGAGAAACTGAACTTAAACAAGGCTTTTTCCACTGCTTAACTGAATGTCCATTACAAATCACATTCACCTGTCATGTGATCTCCTTTTCATTAAGGTAACAGAAAACTCCGATCACAGCACTGCTCCTGAATTGCATAGAATATGCTTCCACTTATTCTCTTCAGATAAGCTCTTTTATCACAGCAACAGTGAGGTAACTTTGCTATTTTCTTACATACAACACTGGCAAGCAAATCCCTTAAATGTCCTTTGGAATCATACAAGTAGAGCAATCCATCGGGACTTCCTGTTCAGTAGATGGCAAAGAAATTAAAGGCATTTCTTCTTGCCAGCTGATCAATGGCTTTGCTACGTTCTGAGTAGAAACTGCTCTGCTTTTAAGGAACTCTCTGAATTCAGTGAGAAGTAATTCAGCCTGTGTATTTTCTGAGCTAGGCTGAGATAATCCTCCTTCAGGTAAATGCTTGTTTATATTTCTTATCTCTAGGCAATTATCAGTGCTTTTACTTGGACAACATTTCAGCGTGCAAGCATTTTCCTTCCCCCACCTATCTCCACATGGCAGTGCAGGGTAAAACGCTCCATCTGTGTCTAGAGAGTCTCTCAGAGTGTTAAAAGGAAAACAGTCAGGCTTTTCTTGACTTAACCAGTTAGTATCAAACTTTCTGCCTTTATCCTATCTTTCCCAATTAAAATTCACTCTTTCTGGCTTTCCACTGTTAAGTTTGCTAGCTGTGCCACACCCACCAGATACCTTGTGCTTGGGCTTCTTCCAGGGTAATTCCTTATCCCTTTGCCTCCTATTCCAAGGTTCTTCTGGGTCCTTTAAATTCCTGAGCTGCAGCCTTGGGTCTCTCAGTGCCTTAGAATTCCTCTGCTTCCAGAAATCCTTCTCTGCCCCTGAGTCTCCCAGCTCCTGTCTGCTCCTCCTTGGATCACAGCTGCTCAGTGGTTCTCTCTCTCTCTCTGTTCCTGTTCCTGGTCATCTGACCTGTCCTCGTCCAGGTGCTTGTGTCCTTGGTTCCTCTCCTGGTGGTCCTCTCTCTTGTCTAACTGTTTCTGGGTTTTTAACAAGCTAGCTGAGTACTGCACTGCCCGCCTCCTGCTTGGTCGTGCCCAATCAGGGACTTGGCTTCTCACCTGCCTTGAAATGAGGAGTGGTTCCTGATTAGATCTGCATTCTTTTTTCCTCTCAACAGAGAAAATCCTGCATTCCCCTGCAGTACCGGCTCTCTCCACCGGATCACTATTAGTTTCTCTTGCTTCATAAGAGCCTGCTACATCACAATATGTATATATATATTCATCTATATCTACCTGTGTGTCTTCTGCCCATACATATCTCCTGTAGATATATGCATATATACCCTATATGTGTATATATTCAATATATATATGTATATATACATAGATGTATTTATACATCTACTGAGATATATTTTTAGATAGATATGTATCCATATACTTATCTATCTTTTCTGTTAGGTTCAAATGTCCTTACATTCCTATATGATCCTGACAGATGGGCACTACCCCATCAATGCTATGCCAGCATACTTAGGGGTCTACACTTATAGCCACTTCCTGTGGTAGTTAACACCTGCCATGTAGGTTAGGTACTCCTGAAGCTCTCCATGTACCTTCTTCTTTCCTAATTGACCCCATTTAGGAAAGACATTGTGCCGTTTCAGTCAATCTAAAGCTTAGCGCTCCTGAGTCTGTCCTTACTTTCTTATCAGATACAAGGGTCTCCATACCCTTTCCTCCCTACATGGACTGATTCCATTCCCAGTCCAGTTAGGTCAGACTCAATTTTCCTGTTGGTCCTAAATTTATACTGTTTTGGACCTGATCAGCTTAAGCTTTCTGTCATGCTACCTTCTGCGTCTCCACTGAAGCTCTACCTTTTATACTACCCCAGTCTTTCCCCTGGGGCTATTTCTCACCCTGAAGAATTCTGACCTCCACTGTTTTTCTCTATTTTTACTACCTCTACTTCTCAATGAGGTACCCTTTTAGCACATTCACTGGTTCTTCTAACAGATCCATATGTATCTCAGTGAACTTGTGCAAGATCAACAAGGGAGATCCAGATTACAAAATACCCTCTATACAGGGTCTTTCTCTTTAGAAACCCTGTTCTAGCAGCTGTTCCACAGCTCCTCTTCTGTTTTCAACTCCTACCCTCCATCCCTAGGATGCCTGAGGTCTTAAGCAATAGCATGGCTCATTCTAGACTTGCAACATGCTAGGACTCCCTCTGGGCATCTGAACTTGGGAGTCCCCATATGTGAAGACTCATTCCTGCTTGTTCCTGGAGATAGCACAGTTACTTACCTGTAACAGGTGATCTCTGGGAACAGCAGGAATAAGTCTTCACAACCCACCCACCTCCCCTAGGAGTTGCATTTTCTCTATCTCTATCTTTCCCTTCCTTGCGCTCGCTCTCTCTCTTTGTCTCAGCTTTCAAACTTAACTGAGGAGAGACAGTTGGGAAGGCGGGAAGGCAGGTGTGGTGGGATGCTTTCAAAGGCTTTCTGATTGGACGCTGGGAAGCGTTCCCGCGCAGACTCCGTCGGTACCGATGTACCCATATGTGAAGACTTATTCCTGCTGTTCCCAGAGATCACCTGTTACAGGTAAGTAACTGTGCTTAGTTGAATGTGTTATTGTTTATTGAATCAGTGAAGACCTAAAAAGCATACTTTTACTCTGAAAATTTATGATTTTACATGTTAAGATGAGAGGTGAGCATAGTTTTGCATATTTCCTGTAATTACACCAATTTTTGTTCATGCAGTTTTACTCTGCTAGACCATTAATATTTATTTGTGTTCCTTTTGAATATTTATAACCGATGTTTGTAAGCATGTTTACTTCTTCAAAAATAGAGGTTTTTTATGTTTTTATAATTAAAATAAGTAAAATTTAATTAGCTATTTAAGATATAGATTTCACTTAATATTTACTACCTAAATTTACTATGGTCTTTCTTTTAAGTAAATACTAAGAATGAAAACTACCTAGAAACTAGACTGGTCACCCAAAAAGAGTGCTTCTGCAGTAGCATTGAGGATGGAAGGCTACAGCTTTAGAGAAATAGCAAAGAAACTTGGCAGTGGAGTAACAGTCTCTGGTGTTCAGAAGCTGTGCAACTGCTTTAAGATGATTGAAACAATTGCAAACAAACAGGGAAAGGGCAGAAAAAAATCAACACCTCCTACAACTGGCAGGAGAATAGCAGGACTGGCTCTAGGGAACCGAGGAATTACTGCGAATGATATAAACAACATTTTGTCCAATACCAGAGTGTCAGTGTCAAACATAACTGTCTGTCGTAGACTAGTCGAGGCTGGTCTGAAAGCCAGAAGACCAAGAAAAAAGCCATTCCTGAAACCATTTCAAAGAAGGAAAAGGCTTGACTGGGCAAAAGAACACTATAGTTGGTCAATTGAATACTGGAAAAGAGTTATTTGGAGTGATGAGACAAAGATTTCAATTTTTGGGTGTGATGGTATTCAATATTTTATTTATTTTATTTACAGGGTTTTTTTATACCGCCTTATCATAAAATCAAAGCGGTCTACATTATAATTCAAACCATTACAGAGAACTTATGTAGGAAACACAGGGAGGGGTGACATGCAGGAGATGCTCAGAGGCATAACTTATTTACAGCAAAACATATATACAGACACCTGGTGGGATGTTAACAAGAGTCCAGAGTTTGGAGTGTTAGGTGTCTTCACTGAAGTGGTCGATAAAGAGGAAGGTTCTTAGCTGCTTCCTAAAGTCTCTTATGTGTGTGGTAGTCCTTAGATTCTCTAGAAGAGAGTTCCAAATGGCAGGTGCCGTTAGTGAGAGTGCCCTCTTCGCAGTGGACTTGTTGATTTTCGTGTATGAACTGGGAGCTGGAATAATGTCAGGTATGTGCATATCAGGTCCTGCAGGATTCTGGCTGACATGTTTCTAATTTTGAAGATGGTCAGCACTGTTTTGAATTTGGCATGTGAAGTAATTGGCAGCCAGTGGAGCTGGTACAAGAGGGGCATTTTGTGATCGTGCTTTGCTGATCCAGTGATGGAACGGGGGGCAGTGTTCTGGACTAATTGCAGAGATTGAATGGATCATATATTTATGATTTATTAAAAGCTTGATAATACCACCTCTCAAACATCAAAGTAGTGCACAATTAAAATCACAATTTAACATAAAAGGAAAAGAACGCCATAAAATAATAGGACCATAAAAGAACAGGGATCAAACAATAGGGAAGGGGAGAGGGGAGCAGAAAAACTAGCCAGTTGCTAAGGAAAGAGAGAAGGCCTTTTGGAAGGGAAATGCTTTTAAGGCAACCTTAAAGCAGGGGTAAGAGGATTCTAAGTGAAGTTCAGTAGGAAAATAGTTCCAAAGAGAGGGACCAAGAAAGAAAAGTGCAGTGTGATGAGTACTTTCTAAACGAGCCTGAGACAGCTTGGGAAGATGTAGTCAATTGACTGAATAGACCGTAGGACCTGAAGAGGTGCATAGGGGATGAGATGTGAAGAGAGATAAGCTGGAGTGCTGGAATGAATGATTTTATGTGAGAGTGTAAGCAGCTTAAATTGAGACAGACGAGAGATGGGCAACCAATGGGATTTGATAAGCAAGGGAGTAACATGATCAGATCTGGTGGCATGATGTAAGAGACGTACTGCAGTATTTCGTATGGATTGTAAAGGTTTGAGTTGATGATAATTGGGAAGACCTGAATAAATGATATTACAGTAATGGAGTTTTGATATAACCAATGATGAAAGAAGTGTGATGATGGCAGAAATGGGGAGGATAGATCAAACAGAATGGATTTGTTGTAGAGCAAAGAAGCAATGCCTAAAAATAGTACCAATATATGAGTCAAAGGATAGCTCAGAGTCTAGTGTGTCACCATGATATTTAAGAGTAGAAACGATGGGAATTCAAAAAACATTGAGAGAATGAGACTTCTGGTGGAGAAAGAGAATCCAAGAACCAGAGTGTGGATGTCTTGGCCGGATTAAGACTCAAATGGTTGGAGTGTGAAGAAGAGCTAGAGAAGACCTCATCCCAAAATGCCTCAATGCCACATGTCTTGGCATGGTGTACATGGGAATCAAGTTTTGAGTGGCACCATCAGTGCGAAATGATACATTGCAGACATCTTCAAACCCAAAATGCTGCCTTCTGCTTCTGACATATTCAAGTCTGATGGGGACTTTAAATTTCAACAGGATGAGCAACATGTCACACATCAACCATTTGCAAGAAGTGGAATTGTTGTCATGACCTGGAAACAATCCTGACCTCAAGCCGATTAAAAACCCTTGGTCCAGACTGAAGATGGCTGTGGCATCAAAGCGTCCAGGCAACAAACAGGGACTGATTGAGTGCATTATCCATTCCTGGTACCATATAATCACAAAGGAGGACATCGACAAACTTGTTGAATCAATGCCCAGAAGATGCCAAACTGTCATTGATGCCAAAGGGTTTCCAACATATTACTGACTTTAATGATGTAAAATGGTTCTGATTTAATAATACCCCATAACGATATACTTCTAACACTGTATCTTCAGGGTTTTTTGTCAGAATAAAGCTTAAATTGATGAATTTTTATTTCAAAATAGTTTGAACCAATGTTATGTACTTTCCTTCCTAAAGCACATAAAACATTTGAACAATTGAGCACATATTGCTAGAAATGAGCTAACCGTCAAGGTGTATCCAGAATTTTGGCCACTATTGTAGATGACCTAGGAGCAGGAGATGATTGGAGTGTAGGTTAAGTGCTCGCATTTGGAGATCTGTACGCTAAGAGTGTTAGACTTGTTTAAGATAGATATTATTTCTCTACCTCCCCTTGTGTTGGCGACTGTGGAAGTCAAGGTGTTTTCTGGCTAGAATGAAGACTCCTCCACCTCTATGCTTGGTTTTGAGGACCTTTGAGTTTCCAGTTATAACGGAAGAACCCTGACATTTGTTTCCCTCCCCACTGCCCCACTAGATCTGATTGAAGTCCCCTTGACAGCTGTGTAGTGGATGATGTCATCAGAGTAAGCCTGCTACCTCATGAGTGTGCCTTTGCTGCAGCAGGAGCTTGTGTCTGTGCTCCTGCCACTCTGGGCTGCTCCTTCAGGGCACCGCAGGAGGGTTTAAAATGTGAAAGCATATTTGCATTTCTCATGAGAAACAGGAAGTACCTGTAATCTACTGTCTTGGGCTGCAACTGATTAATTGCAGCCCAAGACAATGGATTATAGTTGAGATGGTTACAGCATGCATGACAAAAACTGACATACATAGGTTCTGTAACAAAGAGCTGGAAACACTCATCTCGTACTTGGCTGCAAAGTTTTGATGGAATAAAATTTCTTTATAGAAAGGCACAAAGTGGCTCATCTCATCCATTGCAAACTCTAAACACTACATCATCACTGTACCACAAAAGCACTGGGGTCCTGAACCTAAGAGAATAACTGAGAATGAAGAAGTTATGATCACTTGGGACCATCCCATTCCAGATGTTAAAAAGCTGGATCTTAACAAGTTGAGGTGACCTGCATGGAGCAGTGGGTACACCCCTAAACAAAGGCATGGGGAAGGGTAACCTGCACGGAGCGGCGGGTGCACCTACTCTTGCCACCTTGCTGGACAGATTAGATGGACCATGCTGGTCTTTATCTGCCGTCATATACTATGTTACTATGGATGCAAGAAAACTGAACATTGTGGTAAAAGAGAGAAACACTAGAATGACATCAGTTCCAAGTGATTATTCTGTGTACAATCAGCTAGAGAAGGAGAAGATGTTCATATACCAGGAAATGCAATCAGAGGCCATAAAAATGTGGCAGAGATACTGAAATATTTCCCATCATGTTGGGTACTACAGTCTTGATAAGAGGAATTTCCAAGTACATATTGATAATTGCCTATATGTAAGGCATCTTATGAATTCCAGAAGAAAACTCTCTGGCTTCGATGAAAGTACTACAGCAAGCATTGCCAATAAATATAAGAGACTGAGATCGTATTCCACATACCTTGGCTTAGGAGTGTGAGGTTCATTACTGTCATGGTGTGCCCAAAACTAACCCGCAGAGAGAAATTTCCCCAGGGATGACATTGGCAAATGGCACGTTTTCATTTGTTTAAGTTTACAATGGCTGGTCTATAAAGCACTGATTTGTGTCTGCCCTTTTTGTGGGCAATTAGTCACTGCTTATAGTGATTGTATAGGGGGTATCAGCAGACAGAATATGCTCACTATTATGCTTAGGGCAAGTCTGTTGTTTTCCCACCTTGTTAGTTCAGTGAGACTTTCTGGCAATGAATGGGCAACAGAGGCTGGTTCTGTGCTTATATATTAGGATTTTTACTGGGGTACATAAATAGAAATCACATAGCTAATACTAATGATTGAGGTATGATATTATGTAGTGGCAGATAATAATTATGTAAACAGCAACAAAATGCAATGCAATGTGTGCCTTCAAGTCAGTCCTGACGTCTGGCGACCCAGAAGCTCCTGGGTTTTCTTGGCAGTGTCACCGGAAGTAGATTGCCAGGCCTTTCTTCCGAGGCAATGGAGGGTTAAGTGACTGACTAGCCCAAGGCCACAAGGAGTGCTAGTGGGAATCGAACCCTGGTTGCTTGGTTACCAAGCCAGTGTTCTAACCACTAGGCTACTCCTCCACTCCAAACAGCAACAAATAACAAACTAATAACCAAAGGTCACATGGCTAGTTCTTCACTTAGTACAGCACAGACTGGAGCTATCTAGCTAGACCCCACCATACACACCCCATCGAAGGAAACAGAAGCCAATACCTTTAGCCCTGCCTGGAGGAATGAATGCTTCTGAGGTCCAAGGCAAGCCAAAAGTCCCAGGAGGGCAGATAAGCTAGCAAGACAAGCTATAGCCATGGCTGGTGAGCTGCACAGGGGTGCTAGGAAGATATATACAGAACGCCTGAGGTGCCTGCAGGGGTCTTAGCTGGTTTCACTGTGTCTCTGTGCTGGTGCAAGTACAAGAGTGTGTTCAGTGGCAAATGAAAAGGCATAGGCAAACCACAAAGGCCAAAGAACGTTTTCATGCAAACATTTATTGTTTCTGCAGAGTTCTTATCTTGGTCCATGCTCCTTCCTTGCTCTGGGTTAGCCTCATAGTTGCAGACCCATGGACCTGCAAGCTCATTTTCAAAGGAATACGCCTAGCTGAGTTTCACAGGTGTTCTTGTACTTACTTATTTTGCCTATGCATTAAAGTAAGTGCCTGAAAGTATACATCTTGATTTGAAAAAGTATTTATTTAACAGGTTTTTATACCACCCTATCATTAATTCAGGACGGTTTACAGTTAACATAGAATCAAAACCAAACTTTTACATAGAACAGGGTGTTGAACTTGAATATAGTCTCCCAGTGGCAGCAGTAGAGATGAGGATAGTAACTGAATTCAAAAAAGCATGGGACAAACACAGAGGATCTCTAAAGGTAAAAAGGGGACTGTTGTAGTTGTTGATATGGAAGGACAGACTAGATAGGCCATGTAGTCTTTTTCTGTCGTCATGTTTCTATTTTCTATGATTATATGGGGTTCAAAGGCGTGTATTAAAGAACCATTATTAGCATTAAAGCAGCAATGGTTTAATAATTATGTGCTTTCCCTCGACTTAACTAGTCACATCCACTTTTATGTGGGTTGAAGTACTTATACTTTACGTACATATGGGGAGGAAATCTATTTTTGAACCACATTTGTATATGAGTAAATGCAATCTTTTGAATATTGCCTCCTTTGTTTAAGTCCAGTCTGTTATGGCTGTCATTTTCACACTGTCCACATTAGGTATTTAAAAAGAAAGAAATTGGCATAGAGATCACACATTTCTTTTTACCCACTAGCTTTAAAACATGCTGCTGATAGTTTACAGTCATGCTTGATGTTTTGCAGATAGAATTTTGCAAGAAAATCATTTGTATAGAATGAAAATGCGGTCTATACACTCCCAGAAACATCTCAATGAAGCTAAAAGTACAAGCATTGTAGGAGTTGCGTTAAAGGAGGACAATTTTTAAATGGCCAATTTAAGCAAGTGAAAAGGGGATTTAAATATTGTCCTCTGTACTACTAATGAGTGAAAGTCGTCATTTCACATAGTAGTTTGGCCTTCGTGAAATAAGTAGCTGGTGTAGATTCTAAGGATTATGTAGAAATAGAGTCTAAATTGATCTTCTACGCACTTCATATGCTCACTCTAGAGCAGAGGTTCTCAACCCAATCCTCGGGACACACTAAGCTGGTCAAGTTTTCAGGACAAGAATAATGAATATGCATGAGAGAGATTTGCATAAAATAGAGGCAGTGCATGCAAATCTCTTTCATGCCTATTCATTACGGTTACCCTGAACACCTGACTGATTAGTGTGTCTCAAAGACTGGGTTGAGAACCCCTGCTCTAAATCAGGGCTGAGGTTTATCAATAAGACACAGTGGAGGTCATTTACTAACAGTCAGTTTGTGTTAATGTGCCTTACTTGCCACAGTGCCTATTTAATGCAATGCACCCTGCGGCTAGCAGTACATTAATGGCACAAGCATCCGACGCCGTCCCAGCAGCAGCTCTCCCGGCGGGGATTGAGCCACCCGAAGCTGCTGAACCAGCGCGATCCAGCTTCTCCGCTCTTGCTCGGCCCAAAAAAGCGCGATCCGGCCTCTCCAACTCCTGCTCGGCCCAATTGGGGCAGCTCACACCAGCTTTAAAAGGAGCACCATCGGGCACAGACACAAGCATCCAATGCCGTCCCAGCAGCAGCTTTCCCAGCGGGGATTGAGCCATCCGAAGCTGCTGTACCAGCACGATCTAGCTTCTCCGCTCTTGCTCGGCCCAAACCAGCGCGATCCGGCCTCTCCCGCTCCCGCTCCTGCTCCTGCTCAGCCCAATTGGGGCAGCCCACACCAGCTTTAAAAGGAGCGCCATCGGGCGCACTCGTGCCTGGCGAGCCCGCACCTGAGGGCCTTGCCAGAGGGCCCTTTGGCGGCAACCTCCAAGAAGGACTCCCACTAAGAACCGCCGGAAATCAGACCTGTGATCAGAAGGAGCTCCAGAAACACGAGTAGCCTAAGGCGTTGCCACCACTTCCAGACACAGCCGAGCCCCAGCGGAGCACAACCGCCTGCAGCAAGGTAGGTACTCTAGAACACTTTATGAAGCACAAGTAGCCAGACACTGACCACACTTAGGAGAGCTAATACAGAACTTAACTGCCTCTACCATACAGGACACCTATATATGATACCAACATATGAGTATACAAGTGGTGCCTATGCATGCCGATGTTACCTGTCTGTGATACTGTGCCTGTGACACTGTGATACTGTACCTGTGATACTGTGCCTGTACGGTTACCGTGCTTGCATGCAAGGATACTGTGCTTGCATGCAAGGATACTGTGCCTGCCTGCGACTTTGTGCCGCCAGTGATACTGTGCTTTAGTAGCTGCATACCTGCCTCTAAGGACACTGTGCCTGCCTTTAACACTGTACCTGCCTGTGATACTGTGCCTTAGTAGCTGCGTACCTGTGTCACCTGCCACGATACAAAGGGCCCTTGCATTCTGTAGCTACATACCTGTATAGCAGCCGGTGATAGTGCAACACTAACTGCCTACGCACCTGCCAACCTATAAGAATCCCTTGTCCACATACTGCAGGGTAGATACCATAGTAACATAGTAGTTGACGGCAGATAAAGACCAGCATGGTCCATCCAGTCTGCCCAGCAAGATGGCAAGAGTAGGTGCACCTGTCGCTCCGCGCAGGCCACCCCTCCCCATATCCTTGTTCAGGGGTAAACCCACCACTCCATGTAGGACACCCCTATTTGTTGAGACGTTATATGGTTCAGAAGTTAGATGGTACCGTTTATTTTGTTTTTATCCTATTTCTGTAAAGGGATCCTCTGTGTTTGTCCCATGCCTTTTTGAATTCCGTCACCGTGTTCGCCCCTACCACTTCCGTCGGGAGGGCATTCCAAGCATCCACCACCCTTTCAGTGAAAAAATATTTCCTGACATTGCCTTTCAATTTACCCCCTTGCAGTTTCATGTTATGCCCTCTAGTTTTACAGGTTCCCCGTCTTTGGAAGAGGTTTGTTTGTTCATCATTTCTCTTTAAGTATTTAAAGGTCTGAATCATATCTCCCCTGTCCCTCCTTTCCTCCAAAGTGTACATATTTAGGTCTTCAAGTCTCTTCTCATAAGGCTTCTGACGCAGGCTCCAAATCATTTTGGTCACCTTCCTCTGAACAGTCTCCAGTCTTTTTACATCCTTTGCAAGATATGGTCTCCAAAACTGAACACAGTATTCCAAGTGAGGCCTCACCAGTGACCTATACAGTGGCATAAGTACCTCTTCTTTTCTGCTGGTAATCCCTCTTTGTATGCAACCCAACATCCTCCTGGCTTTTGCCACCGCCTTGTCGCACTGTTTTGCCACCTTGAGATCAGCAGAGATAATCACACCAAGGTCTTTTTCCTGAACTGTGCATACCAACCTTTCTCCCCCTATCGCGTACATTTCTCTTGGATTTCTGCTACCTAAGTGCATGACACTGCACTTTTTTGCATTAAATCGTAGTTGCCAAGCTTTAGACCAGTCTTCCAGCTTTTGTAGATCTTTTTTCATGTTAATCACTCCCTCGGGGGAGTCCACTCTGTTGCAAATTTTTGTGTCGTCTGCAAAAAGACAGACTTTTCCATTCAGTCCTTCAGCAATATCACTCACAAATACCGAGAATGGCTACCAACCTCATTGCCATAGTTGGCTGTTACCTCCTCGCAGGATGGCTCAATAACACGACTGCCTTAGCCCCCACCCACAACCACATACCAATCCTACAAAGACAAGGGAGGAGATGGTCAAGTGCCCCCCATCACAAGACAATAGAAGATACTCATACACCCCACCCCCACTTACTACACATCACACTGCAACACACCAAGAAAGCCAAATAGGAGGAAAGACCACGTCTCCAAAATCTAAAATGTGCCCTCATAAATGCGCGCTCAATCCGCAAGAAATGGCCAGTTATCTCAGATATGATATCCCTCCACGACCTCGACATACTCTTGATCACAGAGACATGGCTATCCAGTGACGATCCCGTCCTCCTCAACCAACTCTTACTCACTGGCTTCTCAATACACACCTGCCATAGAGTTAGCAAAAGGGGCGGCGGAGTACTCATCCTCACTAAAACAGAACTCCAATTCTACCTGATCAGCACCACAGGCGACTCGAAGAGAAGGGTATTTGTGGCACAGCACTAAACTGGTGCAAATCATACCTATCCGACAGATGGCAGCACGTACGATCTGGGACCTCAACATCGGAACCATTCCACCAGAAGCAGGGCGTTCCACAGGGCTCCTCCCTCTCCGCCCTGATGTTCAACATTTACATGCAGCCCATCTGTAACCTCATCCATTCATTCAATGTTGACTGCTTAATATTCGCCGATGACTTGCTACTCTATATGCCATTCTCAACCGACCAGCCTGACTTCTCTCCACTGACAGACTGCTTTGACGCAGTGGCCAACTGGCTCCAGACCCAAAACCTCCGAATACAGCACAAGAAAACAGAAGTTCTCTTCATCATGAGGAACCAGAACTTCTCCCCTCCATCCTACCTAAAGGTCAAGGAAGGAGCATGGCAGAGGACCCCACCCTAACATGGCATCATAGGATATTAAACCTGTGGATGGATGAAATAGCTCCCAATCGGCCATGGAGTCAGGAGGGGCTGCCGCAGCTTTTCAGACAACACAATGGCGACAGGCTAGCCAACCAGCCAGCCGCCATTCATGCCACCAGTATAACACGGGGAGTTGTACATGGCAGCCATGTAAATTCAGGCACTCTTGCACGACCTGTGGGGGCGATCACCTGGCATATACGTGCAGATCAGCAAGGGAGAATAAGCCGTTCAGACCAGGGCAGCAGTGTATGAATGAAGGCCATTGCCCCAACCCCCATCAAGCTTGAGCGCACGCGCCCGTGGCTGCGGTGCTATCTCATGCGGGATAAAACACTCAATATCGAGAGTGGTTTTGCTCACAGCTTCCGCATCCCATTATCAATTCCAATGAAGCCTCACGTCATACGCAACCCCCCTTCGGTCAGCAAATTCGGCTCAGTGGTACACAAGAAAATGGAAAAAGAAATAGGTATGGGGAGAGTCACGGGCCCATTTAAAAATCCCCCCTTCAAGGCCATAGTTCTGTCCCCACTGGGCATAGTACCAAAAAAAGAACCAGGTCAATTCCATTTGATTCACAATTTATCATACCCAGAAGGGAGTTCAGTAAATGATTACATAGATCCCTCCATATGTTCCGTGACGTATGCGACCATCAATCAGGCTGTCGCGCTCATACGGACCAGGGGTCAGCAGTCACAACTGGCAAAGGCTGATATTGAATCGGCATTCCGCCTACTGCCGGTGCACCCAGAATCCTTCCCCTTGTTGGGCTTCACTTTTGATGGTGAATACTTGTATGATAGATTTTTGCCCATGGGATGCGCAGTATCTTGCGCATATTTTGAGCAGTTTAGTTCATTCATCTACTGGGTGGTGGAGGACGTGGCGGGACCCAACACTGTGGTGCACTATCTTGATTTTTTATTCATAGGAAAGGATTATGAGGACTGCAGTAGGATCCTTGGTATCTTCGAGAAAGTTGCACTAGCATTTGGGATACCGTTAGCGACAGAAAAGATCTGTGGCCCAGCATGCATTATCACATTCCTTGGCATCCAGCTGGACGTGACAGAGCAAATATCACGGCTGCCAGATGACAAGGTGCAGAAGCTTAAGAGAAGCATCCAACAGATGCATGGGCAACGAAAGGCTACTTTACAGCAAGTCCAGTCACTGCTCGGTTTGCTGTGTTTTGCCTGCAGGGTTTTACCAATGGGCCGGATTTTTTGCCGCCGCATAGCACTTGTGACAAAAGGTATAAAAAAGAAACACCACTGCATTCGAATCACCAGAGAAATGCACAAAGACCTTCACGTGTGGGAGCAATTCCTGCAAACGTTTAATGGGCTAGCCTTTTGGCAAGAACTTCCGGTATCCAACACGGACCTTCAACTATTCAATGATGCCGCAGGAGGAATCGGTTTTGGCATATATCTCAAAGGGGTGTAGTGTTCCGAGCAATGGGCCCCCCATTGGCACGCAAGCGGAGTCACCAAGAACATCACGTTCCTGGAACTTTTTCCCTTAATGGTGTCCCTGTGCATCTGGGCTCCACAATTCGCCAATAAGGCAATCACCTTCCACACTGATAATTTGTCGGTGGTATGGGCGGTGAATGGAATGCGGTCCAAGATGCTGGGGGTAGTAGCATTGTTAAGGAGAATTGTGTTGCTATGTCTTATGCACAATTTAACTATTAGGGCCAAGCATATACCAGGATTCCACGATAACATTGCGGATGCTCTTTCTCATTCCAAGATCACGCTTTTTAGGGGACTCGCCCCCGAAGCAGACGCGGTCAAGACGGCTGTACCCGAGCAGGTATGGGAGTTTGGCCCACTGAGGTCTTGGATCTCCCATTGGGTTCCTTAGCCGAGCAGACAAGACAAAAGTATTTGGCGTCATGGGGAAAGTACCAAGAATTCTGCAGCGACACCGGAATTCAGGAGTTTGACAGACTAAGTGCCAGAGTGATACTTAGATGGATTCTACATTGTAAAAGCCACGGGGTCACTAAATCGGCAGTTCAAGCTCGCCTAGCGGCAGTAGAATTCTTTGCCAGGGCAATGGGCGAGAGGAGCCCAAGGACAGACTTCATCATCACGCGAGTCATGAAGGGCTGGGCTACAGGGCTGCAACGTAATAGAGACCAACGTTGCCCGATCATGCACCAGATGTTGCGGAGAATGATGGTAATCACAGGCCAGGTCTGTTATGATGCGTACGAGACCCTACTGTTCAGCTGTGCCTTTTCTTGGGTGTTCTTCGGGGTATTCAGAATTGGAGAGCTGGTGGCCTCCTCAAGGCACAAAACAGCATTAGGAGACATCGGAAGGATGGATGTAGGTCTGCAGGAAGGTGCCCTGGTGTTATGCCTGCGCAGATCCAAAACGGACACGGAAGGAAAAGGTGCCTGTGTGGTGTTATCTCCGTTGCTAGGTGACCCATCGTGCCCAGTCAGAAACTTCATGCAATACCAGCAGCTATGCCCAACTGGAGGCGAACACTGGTTCATGCATGTGGACGGTGCCCCCCTATCACGTTTCCAATTTACCAAGGTACTAAGGCTAGTCATAGAGCAGGCGGGCTGGGAGGCGCACTTTTTCAGCACGCACTCCTTCCATATTGGGGCCGCTTCAACGGTAGCCAACATTGGGATGTCAAGGGAACAAGTGATGAAGATAGGCTGATGGCAATCAGACAGGTACAAACTTTATATACGCTCGGTGTAATGTCGACCATGTTAGTGGGTAAGGCATATGCGGGTAAGGAGGGATTGTTGCTGTTACCGCGGGGTCTAATTTGCTATTACCGAATGAGGGGGTTGTATGCAATGTTAGTGTTTAAGTCAATGTTAACTATGTGTTAAAATTGTGAAAGGTATCTACTTACAGTCTATGATGTTATCCTCTATCAATGATGCATTACACTATTACTAGGCAATAATTGCTTCTCTCTTATCCATGATCCAACACAGGTGTGAGTTTCTCCCGGGGACCTCTAGAAGTGTGGATATGCGGCCATTCCTTTGTTCACTGGGCGAAAAGGAGGACATGGAACAGACCGCAAGGGCTGAATTTGGGGCTATCAGCCACAGACGTTTTAGTGGTGTGGATGGGTCGGCGGGGAATGGTGTGGGACCAGTTATTGCCGTCACTCCTGCAAGAGAAAAAAGCAGGGGGAACCTGTGGATTATATTGATCCACCTAGGGGGCAACGACCTGACGGGCACACGCAGTGTTGAGCTCACAAAGAAAATCCAAAGGGATGTGCTTACATTGGCAAGCGATTTCCCTGGGACATGGCTGGCATGGTCACACATCATACCACGCTGTGTTTGGAGGGGAGAGAGATCACACAGGGCACTCGAAAGGACGAGACAAAAAGTGAACAGATGGCTGGCTCGCTTCATGGAGACAATCGGGGGATACAGCATCAGGCATGACCTTATCGAGGAAAGCTGCCCGGGCCTGTATCGCGCAGATGGGATAAATTTGTCCGACATCTGAATGGATATTTCTATGCACCATACAGGACACTATGGAGCGATTATGGCATAACCGGGTGTTGGCCACAGCTGCGAAGTAAGAGGGGTGGGGCCCCCCAGCAAGTGAGGAGTCGCTGCCATGGGGGTTGGGCAGGGGGGGCTAGGGCCCATAGGAGACCGCACAGCCCCGAGGAGAGAGAACACAGCCCAGGCACGAGGCAAAAGGGGAGAGTTACCAGAGAGAAACATGGACCGGCCCCTCAACGAGGTGGGCAGCTGGAACACCGCGCAGTGGGGCTCCTCCTTCACGCTTTGATGGCATGGGGGGGGAGAAACTAGCATTGACAGGCACGGTGCGATGCTGTCAACCACTTGTCCAGAATACATTGAGGACTACGAACAGTTGAAACCTAGGAAAGAACAACCCAAACTATGGTTACACAATGCAAGGTTCCACATTAGGAACCACCACCCAGGAAAAAGATTTAGGCGTCATTGTGGATACCATGTTAAAACCCTCGGCCCAGTGTGCAGCGGCGGCCAAGAGAGCAAATAGAATGCTAGGTATGATAAGGAAAGGAATGGAAAATAAAACAAAGGATATTATAATGTCTCTATATCGTTCCATGGTGAGACCGCACCTTGAATATTGTGTGCAGTTCTGGTCGCCGTATCTTAAAAAGGATATAGAGTTATTAGAAAAGGTTCAGAGAAGAGCCACCAAAATGGTAAAGGGGATGGAAGGATACTCCTATGAAGAAAGGCTAAAAAGGTTAGGGCTCTTTAACCTGGAAAAGAGACGGCTGAGGGGAGATATGATAGAAGTCTATAAATTAATGAGCGGAGTGGAACGGGTAAACGTAGATCGATTGTTTACCTTATCAGAATATAGAAAGACTAGGGGACATGCAATGAAGCTACAGGGTAAACTATTTAAGACTAATAAGAGAAAATATTTTTTCACTCAACGTGTAATCAAACTCTGGAATTTGTTACCGGAGGATGTAGTAAAGGCTGTTAGAGTAGCTGGGTTTAAAAAAGGTTTGGACAAGTTCATGGAGGAAAGGTCCATAAGCCATTATTAAGAAGGGACCCAGGATATCAATGCTTGAACCAATACAAGCATTGTGGAACCTGTGTCCCTTGGGGAAACTGCTAGGTACATATGACCTAGATTGGCCACTGTTGGAAACAGAATACTGGGCTTGATGGACCTTGGTCTGACCCAGTATGGCATATCTTATGTTCTTATGTTCTTATGTTCTTATGTAAAAAAGGCTTTGTCGGCCAATTTTCCATCCCTTCCCCCTTTTGCCGGGCCCGGAGATAAGAACTGGTTGTGTCTCTCGAGGGAAAAGAAAAAACCAGGGTAAAAGAAGTGCGGGAAAGAAAATTCTAATTGTTGGTTGTTGTTAAAGGAATTTGATAATTGTAACGTAGAAGCATATGACTATGTATGGCATGCTGTGGCCAACAGTATGGTTGTGTTATTTCCAATGTTGTCAAATAAACAAATATGTTGTTAAAAGAAACTGATTTTCATTGTAATATGGGGGGGGGGGGAAGGGAGGGAAAGAGGGTAGGGGGGTAAGGGCCCGAGGCCCTCATACTGGTTGCCCGACTGTGCTGGGAAGCGGGTTTATACATCATGGTACTAAAATGTGCTTACTGAGCAGCAGCAGACATGAAAACCTTGCTCGGCTTCATCGCAGAATGAGTTAGTGCTGGAGACTACTCAGCTCGCTGACAAGAACTATAGTACCCACGAGGCTGTGATGCATGAAGTGACTGAACTTGATCACAGTCATTTTGGTGCCCTCACTTGGATGCTTAATCATAACAAAACGCTTCTGTCTTTGGCATCAGTCGATCGTTAAAAAAACCCTCATGTCACATAGATTCTTTCATATTAAATTTCCAGAACCAAGGAGGAATATGCAAGATGTGTCACAAATGGTAAAAATTTATGGTCAAACTTTTGTAATAGCAGCAATTTATTGTGCCAGTTCTCTGAGCTTGAGATCTGTAAGCAGCACCTCAGTATAGTAAACTCAAATGCCAGCTCTGTGCACTGCACGCTATCAATGTATATTGCAAACTAATAATTCTCAACACCTTTAGTAGGTAACTTTTATTTTTTATTTACCCTCATGTCAAGAGGGTCATGTGGGAAAGGAACATGATACCTTTAGGATTCCCCAGTAAGAGGGCAAGTCCCAGTGTAGGTCTAGGATGAGACTTTCTGCTTCACTGGGGAGGATGCTCCTGTTATGTGCTATTTATCCATGAAATCTAAAGTTGCATTTACTGCCAGTGAAATAATGCCACGGTCTCCAAGGGAACATTTGAATATAGCTATGAATTTCCCTAATCTGAAATATTGTTGTAAGAAATACAGAAATAAAAGCAAAGCAATAGTGTAGTTCCATTTTGAATTCCTAGGTAAAGAAAAAAAATCTTTAGTTGATGGGACTCTGTCTACCTAAGTATGAATGCTTGTGAAAGGCTTATGTAGTTGTATTTCGCGTTTTAGCGCTCTGATTGGACAAACTTGTGCCATCAAGCAGATTATAATGGGTACAGTTTCCTAGCATTCTAATAGGCTTTATTATCTCTTTGTGTTGCAATGAATGGAGAACTCCATTAAACACAGCTCGTAAGCCAAAAAATGATTTATTTAATATTTTCAAGCTGTTCAGCAATTCTAGCATCAAAATGTACTATAATATAATGTAAATATTGTCATTTTCTATCTGGATTTATGAACTGCCTTTGTACTTTCTCAGGATAGATCCTGTTGGCACACAGGAATGTCATACATTTCAATTTAGCAGCTATATGTAAAAATGCTTATATACTTATTGATCTAGGGATTAATCATCTGGAGTGTAATTCTTACATTGCTATGTAAATTAGGATGTGACCCAGCTACCAGGTGTCCATATGAATATTAGGACTAATTTATCTTCACTGTTTCGTATTTGCAGAGAATGAGGTAGGCAGTGGACAGGACACCATTATCTTTGCTTTAACTTATATAATTACAATGGTCATTTCAGGAAATTTATAGAAGTCCATATTTAAAGCATGAAAACACTACTAAAAGAAACCTATGAAAATTGACTGCACCAACTTCAAAGTGTTGTTTGCAGTAAGCCACCATAGGGACATGTTTTCCAAGCTCACACTAACAGGCTTTCTTAACCAGGGCTCCACACATCAAACAGGGAACTGTACTTGAGCACAGTAGGTTGCTGAACTCTGTAACCTCTTCAGGTTCAGGAACTGCTAACACCTCATCAGGAGTTAGTGGGCCTGTTTCCTGAGTGCAATTGAAGCCTGCATAAAAAGGCTGCTTTGCCCTGCCCTTTTGAGGCTTTCTTAACCAGGGCTCCACACATCAAACACTGCGAAACCAGCTGGTACTTGGTAGATCTCTCTCTTTTGCTTTAACAGATACCTAAGCTCCACAAACAGAACAATGGCTGGGAAAAATCGTATTGCTAAAGCTGTTGCCCCCGTTACAGCTTCTGCCTCGGTCCAGACAGAGGTCCTATTGCCAGTTGAAGAACCGGTTCCATGTGCAGGGTGCCTGCATGCTGAAGCTCTGAGGAAACAAGTGGAGGAACTCAGAGAGGAGGTGGCGAGGCTGAGGAGCATTCAAGACAGTGAGAAGTACATTGATGAGATGCTGCTTGCAGCAACCAGGCTCTCCAGCACAGGAGAAGATGGGTGCCAACAGAATGTCGATGGTTGGACAACAGTCACCAGAGCCTGCAAAATCACCAATCCAACTTCTCCAGCCCTTGAATTGAAGAACCATTATGCAGCCCTGGAAGTGGAGGAGGTGAAAGCATCCCTGGAAAGGGAAGAACCAGAGTTCAAGTACCCCATAGTTGCGGAATCAGTGACCAGAAGGAAACGAAGGGTAGTGGTGGTTGGAGACTCTCTTCTGAGGGATACTGAGGCGTCCATCTGCCGACCAGACTTGATGTCCAGAGAGGTATGCTGTCTGCCTGGTGCCAAGATCCAAAATGTTACGGAGAGTTTGCCGAGACTCATCAAGCCCACTGACTATTACCCAATGTTGCTAATCCATATTGGAACAAATGATACTGCCAGGTATACCTCGGAACGTATCAAAAGTGACTTCATGGCTCTGGGACAGAGGGTGAAGCAGGTAGGTGCACAGGTGGTGTTCTCTTCAATCCTCCCTGTTGAGGGTAAAGGCCAAGGCAGAGAGGCTCGCATCCTGGAGATTAATGCATGGCTGCGTGGATGGTGTCTTCGAGAGCGTTTTGGTTTCCTAGACCATGGGATGCTGTTCCAAGGGTTGCAGAGCAGAGATGGCATCCATCTGTCCAAGAAAGGTCAACACATCTTTGGTAGTAGACTGGCTAATCTACTGAGGAGGGCTTTAAACTAGATTCGTTGGGGATGGGTGAAGAAAGCCCCCAGGTAAGTGAAAGCCCCCAGGTAAGTGATACATTAAATACCTTTATGGAAATGGGTAACAGGGGTAACATATGGAAAGCAGTGTGTATTAATGCCCGTAGCATGGGAAATAAGATCTCTGAAGTTGAAGCTTTGGTGGGAGTGGCTGACTTAGATTTAGTGGCAGTTACAGAAACATGGTTCACAGAAAACCATGACTGGGATGTAACTATACCTGGCTATACTTTATTCAGAAAGGACAGGGTAGGAAGAAGGGGAGGAGGAGTAGCACTATATGTAAAAACTACTATTAAAGCTTTGGAATTACAGAGCTTAAAAGGGAGAGAGGAGGCATTGTGGGTTAAACTAGAAAGAGGGAAAGAGAAATCTATTTGCATTGGTGTGATATACAGACCTCCCTCACAAGAGGAAGAGGTAGACAGAGAGTTAATTGAAGACATACGCAGCATTTCTAGGAAAGGGGAAGTGCTACTGCTAGGAGATTTCAATATGCCAGATATTGATTGGCACATTCCTGCTGCAGTATCATCTAGGAGTAAGGAGATCCTGGATTCTCTACAGGGAGAACTATTCAGGCAATTGGTAACAGACCCCACACGTGAAGGAGCCATACTGGACTTGGTGCTTACCAATGGTGAAAGTGTTTCTGATGTTGTAGTGGGAGATCATTTTGCATCCAGTGATCACCAGATGGTGTGGTTCAGTATTAGGACTAGGGCTGTTAGAATCCATTCCAAGGTGAAGATCTTAGACTTTAGGAAGACTAACTTTGCGAAGATGGGCCAATACCTCAGGGAGTCATTAGTGGGATGGGAACAGCTGGGGGATGTAGAACAACAGTGGACAAAACTGAAAGGGGGTATTTTAAAGGCAACCAACCTTTTTGTTAAAATGGTAAATAAAGGCAAAAGGAACAGGAGACCGCTATGGTTTTCGAAGGAAGTAGCTGAAAAAGTGAAGAAAAAGAGGGAGGCCTTCATGAAATACAAGAGATCACAGAGAGAGGAAGACAGGCATCTGTATTTGGAAAAACTTAGAGAAGCTAGCAAAGTAGTCAAGAAGGCAAAGATTCAAAAGGAGGAGGAAATAGCCAATGCAATAAAATGGGGGGATAAGACATTTTTCAGATATATTAGTGAGAAGAGGAAGGGCAAAAGTGGTATTGTCAGACTCAAGGGTGCAGGGGGGGAATATGTAGAAGCTGATAAGGATAAAGCGGAATTGCTTAACAAATATTTTTGTTCTGTGTTCACAGATGAAGAACCAGGAGCAGGACCTCAGAAAACACCCACAAATAAGAACAGAAGCGAGGGACATCTTGAACAATTTTCAGAAGACTGTGTTCGTGAGAAACTAGCTCAACTTAAAGTAGACAAAGCGATGGGACCGGATGGGATACACCCTAGAATACTGAGGGAACTTGGGGACGTTCTAGCAACTCCACTGACTGACCTTTTCAATGCCTCGTTGGAGTCGGGAGTGGTGCCAAAGGACTGGAGAGAGGCTCATGTGGTGCCTTTACACAAAAGCAGAAGTAAGGATGTGGCTGAAAACTACAGGCCGGTTAGTTTAACTTCAGTGGTGAGTAAATTAATGGAAACGCTGTTGAAAGAGAAAATAGTGAGGTTTCTGGAGTCCGGCGGATTACAGGATCCGAGGCAGCATGGATTCACCAGAGGCAGGTCTTGTCAGACAAATCTGATTGATTTCTTTGACTGGGTGACCAGGGAGTTGGACCGAGGGAGAGCTCTAGATGTGGTGTATTTAGATTTCAGTAAAGCCTTTGACACTGTTCCTCACAGGCGACTTATAAACAAACTGAGCACCCTAGGGATGGACCCTAAAGTTACTGCTTGGGTTAGAAATTGGTTGGGTGGGAGGCGACAAAGAGTACAAGTAAATGGAGCTCACTCTGAGGAGAAGGATGTTACCAGTGGTGTGCCCCAGGGATCTGTCCTTGGTCCGATTCTTTTTAACATCTTTGTTAGTGATATAGCGGAAGGGCTGTCGGGTAAGGTTTGCCTCTTTGCGGATGATACCAAAATCTGCAATAAAGTAGACACCCAGGAAGGTGTAGATAACATGAGGAGGGATCTGGTTAAGCTTGAAGAATGGTCTAGAATTTGGCAACTGGGATTTAATGTTAAAAAATGTAAGGTCATGCATTTGGGCTGCAGCAATCCAAGGGAGCAATACAGTATAGGAGGTGAAGTACTTTTGTCCACTAAAGAAGAGCGGGACCTAGGCGTAGTTGTGTCCGATGATCTTAAAGTAGCTAAACAGGTAGAAAAGGCGACGGCAAAAGCTAGAAGGATGCTTGGGTGCATACGGAGAGGAATGGCTAGCAGAAAAAAGGAGGTGATAATGCCTCTGTATAAGTCCTTGGTGCGACCTCATTTGGAGTATGGTGTGCAATTCTGGAGACCGCACCTTCAAAAGGATGTGAACAGGATGGAGTCGGTGCAGAGGGTTGCTACTAAGATGATTAGTGGTCTTCATTATAAAGCATATGAGGACAGACTTAAGGATCTTAATATGTACACCTTAGAGGAAAGGCGGGATAGAGGTGATATGATTGAGATGTTTAAATACCTCCGTGGCATAAATGTTCAGGGAGAGAGCCTCTTTCAATTGAAAGCAAGTTCTGCGACGAGGGGACATGGGATGAGGGTGAAGGGAGATAGATTCAGGAGTGATATGCGGAAATATTTCTTTACGGAAAGAGTAGTGGATCCGTGGAATAATCTCCCAGTGGAGGTGGTAAAGATGAGGACAGTAACTGAATTCAAAAAAGCATGGGACCAACACAGAGGATCTCTAAAGGTAAAAAGTGGACTGTTGTAGTTGTTGTTATGGAAGGACAGACTAGATGGGCCTTGTGGTCTTTTTCTGTCATCATATTTCTATGTAACAGGTAGTGCAGCTATCTTCTGCATTTTTGGGCCACATTAACAGAATAGCATAATAATTTTCTGCACTAGCTGCAGAAACCGCGGTAATTGCCAGGGTGGGAGAGATAGGGGCAGAGAGTGGGCATGTCTGCAGCGCTTGATTACATGGACATCAACAACACGTGGTAACTGTCAAAGCTGCAGGTGTGTTGTGCATCCACAGTGCTGCTGGGCCATGCTCTCTACTTTTTTGATGTGCTATCAGCTGGGAAATGCTGTGCATGCAGCCAACAGATAGTACCGTGTTGGCCGCAAAAACCACGCACTGTTTGCACAAAAACACTGCATTAGCTGCACAAGCATAATTCTGTTTAGTAAGTATGCCCCCATATTGTCACAAAATTTGTAATTTTGTTAAAAAAGAATTGCATACTCTTGCCCCACACCACATGTTACAGAATTTGAATGGATTTTCTGAGACGAACATTAATGCAGGAAGCCTAGGCCTCTTTTAGACTTGGCTATATATGTATTCATTTTCTAATAGCAAACGATCCATCCTCTGAATTCTGAACAGGAGGATATAGCCCTCTGGTTTAGTGGTGATGCATGCATTGATCTAAAGTTCCATGTCTATATGGTCTTCATTCTGCAGTTTTCTTGGATAATAATGCAATGTTATAGTTTCAGATGACAAATCCAGGATTCCATAGCTACTATACACTCAGAAATAGATTTGACTAAGTCACAAGGAGGCAAAACAAGTGACCCTTCCTGTATTTTCATTAGCATATACAGGATCATATATTTTTCTGTCAAAGATTTCCATAATGAAAATATAGCATAGTAACATATAGTATATGATGGTAGATAGAGACCAGTATGGTCCATCTATGCCCAGCAAGGCAGCAAGAGTAGGTGCACTTGCCGCTCCATGCAGGTCACCCCTCCCCATGCCTTTGTTTAGGAGTGTACCCACTGCTCCATGTAGTATTTGTTCAGATATAAGAGATAGTTATGCTTATTTTGATTTTATCCTGTTGCTATAAAGGGGATCCACTGTGTCTGCCCCATGCCAAATATTGCTGTCACATAAGCAATAAAGAATCGCAATTTATCAGCAGTAGCTATAGTAATATCAGTACATAGGGAAGCTTTATCCAAAGCAATATGCTAAAGCTGATCTTATCATGTTTTTGTCTCTAAGGGGCTTGTTTACAAAGCCGCGGTAGCAGTTCACGGTCGTTATCGGAGCCGCGGCCCCATTGAAATCAATGGGGTCGCGGCTCCGATAACGATCGCGAACCGCTACCGCAGCTTTGTAAACAAGCCCCTAAGTGTCTTAAAAATAATGGTCACAGCACCACACCAAATCCTAATCTCATGCAGTGAAACAAATTGTCCTTCAAAGTACTGGTCTTAGGCCATGTGGTCTTTTTCCGCTGTCATGTTTTTGTTTCTATCTGGTCTGCCCTTCCATTTCAACTACTATAGTCCCTTTCATTTCTTTAGAGATCTTCTGTTTGTCCCATGCTTTCTTGAATTCAGATATTGTCCTTGTCTCTATAACCTCCACTGGGAGACTATTCCATTCTTCTGTAAAGAAATATTTCCACATATTACTCCTGAGTCTATCCCCTTTCACCCTCATCCTATATCCCCTCATAGTAGAGTTGCCTTCAATTGAAAGAGACTCTCCTGTGCATTTATGCCACGGCGGTATTTAAACGTCTCTATCATACTTTTGGGTGCATAGGGAGAGGAATGGCCAGCAGAAAAAAGGAGGTGCCTCTGTATAAGTCTTTGCGACCTCATTTGGAGTATTGTGTGCAGTTCTGGAGACTGCACCTTCAAAAGGATATAAACAGGCTGGAGTCCATACAGAGGGTGGCTACTAAAATGGTTAGTGGTCTTCATTATAAGGCATATGAGGACAGACTTAAGGATCTTAATATGTACACCTTAGAGGAAAGGCAGAATAGAGGTGATATGAATGAGACATTTAAATACCTCCGTAGCATAAATGCACAGGAGGAGAGCGGTCTTTCGATTGAAAGCAAGCTCTGCTACGAGGGGACATGGGATGAGGGTGAGAGGGGATAGATTCAGGAGTGATATGCGGAAATATTTCTTTATGAAAGAGTGGTGGATCCGTGGAATAGTCTCCCAGTGGAGGTGGTAGAGATGAGGACAGTATCTGAATTCAAAGAAGCATGGGACAAACACAGAGGATCTCTAAAGGGAAAAAGGGGACTGTTGTAGTGGTTGATATGGAAGGACAGACTAGATAGGCCATGTGGTCTTTTTCTGTTGTCATGTTTCTATGTTTCTATATCTTCTTTATCCCACCTTTCCTTTAACATATACATATTAAGATCTTTAAATCTGTCTCAAGTATGGTTTATAATGAAGACCACTGGTCAGATGACATTCAGTTTTATCATTACACGGACCCATCCACCCCTGATATTATATTGTTGAACTTGGGATTTAAAACAATTGCTCCCTGATTGGAGGAATATTGTATGAAACACAATCCTTTCAAATCCAAGGCCATGCGGGTCACTCGGCACCCACCTCTTCCTTCTGATTCATCACTTATAATCTTCAACCAGTCCCTCTTTATGACTGTACTACAATCCTGAGTTGCAAAATTGATTATTTCATAACTTTTGAACCACAAATCTCCTCAATTCTAAAGACATCCTTCTTTTTCCTGCAAAAAATCTGTTCCGTTAAACCATTCCTGGACATGACTGATCTTAGAACTACTACTTTAGCACTTTGTCTAAACTATATTGATTATTGTAACTCCCTCTATTATGGTCTGACTCAGTCCACCTTGAAGCAAATTTCAGCAGCAAGTTTATTAACCAATACAAAGAAGTATGATCATATAAGTTTCACTATTTATTTTTTAGTCCTTGTTGTATATTTATATTATAAATTCCTAAGCGGTCCTCCAGTTTAGTCCTCCACATCCGGGTAGTGCACCTCTTCCTGCAGCATGGAGACTGGACCAATCAGAGTCTTGAATACCCCAGGGTGTATGCTGCTGGAACTCCCATTAGCCCCCAGTGTGTCCAGTCTCCAGCAGCAGGAAGACATGTGAGCCTGCCTGGCTCACTTAGGGACTTATTGGCAACACTAGTTAGTTTTGGTTTTGTTTGGGATTACTTTCCTTTTAATTTGTTTTTCTCCCTTTACTTGTTTTCTTTTAGTGAGCTCTGTCACTTTAAAAAAAATAAAAAATAAACGAGCCGAGCCGTCACTGCCCTTCTCTCTCCTTTGCCTGAGGCAAATTTCGGCGGTGCTTGGATCGCTCCCCCAGGAAGGTTCGGGGGAGAGATCTGTTCTCCTAGCAGCAGCCCCTTCGCTGGTGCAGAGGGCTGATTCCGGAGTGTTGGACTGCAGCTCACAGCGTTGCAGGGTGCTCGGCTTCCCACACCATTTTCTGAGGCAGCCCGGTTTCACAGTCTCACCCTGCTCTGGATTCGAGCGGTTGTAGGCTGGTTCTTTGGCTGCGGTGAGTTAATTATCCTTTGTTTTCTTCTGTTTTTCGGGTCCTACAATCCGTTTCTTTTTATTTTGTTCCTTTGGTGTTTTTCGTGCCTTTTTCGCCGGTCCCGGCGGCCATTTTCGGCTCTCTTTTTTGCCGCGGTTTTTTTCTTTCTCCAGGACCAAGCAGGAAGTCAGTCCTCACATATGGGTGACGTCGGCGCCGACGGAGCCCTCGCGGAGCAATTTTCCCCAGCTTTCAAAGAAAGCCTTTGGGAATTGCAGCGCGCATGCGCGGTCCTCTTCCCGCCCAAGGGTGCCATCTTGCTCAGTCTTCTTTTTTCCGCGGAGCCCTACAGACGTTGTTTGTAATTCACCGCTAGAAAAGTTGATTTTATTTGTTTTTTCTCGGTTCGACGCCGGTTCTTTTCACGCCCGGACCCGCGATGCCGGTTGCGAGTCCGTTATTTATTTTTCGGTTTTTTGTCCTTCGTGACAGATTTCGCGCCTTTTTTTCTTTTTCACTGGCAGCCCTGTCTTTTGACCTCGCAGGGGCCCTTTTTCCCCCGATGGCTGCCAGCGGGTTTAAGAAGTGTGATCGGTGTAAGAAGCTTATGTCTCTTACCGACACACACGACTGCTGCCTCCGCTGCCTCGGACCCGATCATGACCCGATGATCTGTGGTCTGTGTGGCAAGATGTCCTCAAAAGCGTTGAGGAGTCGGCAGCATCAGCGGGAACGTATCTTCTCTGACTCCGGCCGGGCCCGGACCTCGTCAGAGGCTTCGACG
The DNA here is from genome assembly GCA_033557465.1 of Ichthyophis bannanicus. Classification (NCBI taxonomy): domain Eukaryota; kingdom Metazoa; phylum Chordata; class Amphibia; order Gymnophiona; family Ichthyophiidae; genus Ichthyophis; species Ichthyophis bannanicus. The sequence continues at coordinate 62,639,677 of CM066050.1, forward strand.
TCTCGGGACTCTGGACCTGAGCATCGTCAAAGTTCCTCTGAGCGGGGGTCTCCTACCCGGGAACATCATCGGAAGAAGAAACCCGCGGGGCGGCGTCAGTGGACGCTCCTGGTTCCTCGAGGGCCAGGTCGCATAGCCCCGATAGCCGTCCCGGGTCCTTGGAGATGGAGAGGCCTTCCAAACATCCTCGTCTCGAGATGGACTCGCCTGCTCACGTAAGTGCTGTAGTCCTCGTGGACTCGCCTCCGAAGGAACCGACGTTGGGCCCGACGCCGTCGGGGCCCGAGTCGGGGGCTGCTGGGTCTCCTGAGCTTGGACTCAGGTTGACGGCCTTGGAGAGCAGTCTGACTGCCTTCATGGACCAGCAGCGGGCATTGATCGCTGGCCTCGCCGGTGCTTCTGCCCTGACCACCGGGACGTCGACATCCAAGTCGACCCCGGAGACCGAGCCAATCCTCGAGTCCATGAGGGCTCGAGTCGATCCTCGGTCACGGTCTCCTTCGGCCTCCCGTTCGGGACCGAGGTCGTCGGGGCGGATGGCATCGATGCCCGCCCGACCGGAGCCGCTCGACTCCTCCTCCGAGGAGTCAGCCTGGGAATCCGAGGACGAAGAGTCACCTGGTTCTTTTCGGACTCGGTGTGTCCCATCGGACTCCCCCGAGTCCGAACCTCGGAGACGGTCCCCCCCCGGAGGATACCCGGTTCTCGGACTTCGTGCAGGATATGGCCAAGGCCTTGGCCTTCCCCGCAGATCCCGAGGAGGAGCCTCGAGCCGAAGAGCTCGCTGCCCTCCAGTATGACTCTCCCCCAAAGGAGGCCTTTACTGTACCGGTTCCTCCGATGCTGGAACGACTTCTCTTCCGCATGTGGGAGAGCCCGGCGTCGTCGCCGGTGTTAAGCAAGCGGGTCGATTCCATTTATCGAGTCCGCAAGAGCCCCGGGTTCCAAAAGGCACAACTACCGCACCATTCCATGGTGGTGGAATCGGCCATGCATAGACTTAAGAGTCAGAAGATGCACTCCTCGGTGCCTCCCGGTCGGGAGGCTCGAAGCCTGGTTGCCCTCGGTAGGAAGTGTTTCCAGGGCTCTATGCTTGCTTGTCGAGTCCAGACCTACCAGCTCTATATGGGCATGTATCTCCGAGACCTGGCTAAAGAAATAGCCGGGTTCTCTGCTGGTCTCTCCGAAGAACCTTTGCAGAGGTTCCAAGCCTTGTCAACTGGTGTTCGAGAGTGCTCAAAGTTTATCTCTCGAGCAGCCTACGATGGCTTTGAAGCATCGGCTCGAGTAGCCGCAGCCGGCATCGGTGCCCGCCGACAGGCTTGGCTTCAGTCATCCGACCTCGAGCCATGGGTGCAGGACAAGTTGGTCGATTTGGCAAACCCATGGATGAGAAGGCTGCACAGATCGAGACCGAGACTCTCACCAGGACTCGGCTCTCAAGGAAGACCTCTGCCCCTTCTCAGAAGAAGAAGGGCTCGGGGAAAAAGCCCTTTTACCCGAGGAAGGCGGCTGCCTATAAACACTACCCTCATTATCAGGCCTCAGCAGCTCCCCAACAGGGTCAGCAGGCCAAGGGACGGGGTAATGGGTCCCGTAGGCAGCAAGCCCCCAAGCCTGCACCACCGGCCCCTGCTCAGCAGGGTGGGGGTTTTTGACTTCATCAGCATAGCCTCTCCCCCTCAGCTGGTTTCTCTCAGCACAGGAGGCCGGCTGGTCCACTTTGCCCACAGGTGGTCCAACATCACTACCGATACCTGGGTGCTTCACATATTCCAAGAGGGCTATCTTCTGCACTTCCACCAGGTACCTCCCTCCTACTTTCCAGGGGAGCCTCTCAGACTCCCTCTGCACAGGGACTTACTCCTTCAGGAGTTAGCAAGCCTTCTTCAGGAACAGGCTGTGGAACCGGTGCCCCACCACCTGAGAGGTCAAGGCTTTTACTCCAGGTACTTTCTGATACCAAAACGAACAGGAGGCCTCAGACCCATCCTGGACTTGCGGAACCTCAACAAGGTCCTCGCAAAGGAAAAGTTCAAGATGCTTACCCTTGGAATCCTGCTGCCCTACCTCCAGCAGGGAGACTGGCTATGCTCCTTAGATCTAAAGGATGCCTACACTCACATCCTCATCCACCCCAGCCACAGACAATATCTCAGGTTTGTTGTGGGGGGCAATCATTACCAGTACAGAGTACTACCCTTTGGCCTATCCTCCGCACCAAGGGTGTTCACCAAATGTCTAGCAGTGGTAGTGGCTTATCTAGGACTTCAAGGCCTCTTTATATTTCCATACCTAGACGACTGGCTCATCAGAGCACAGTCTTCCCAGGAGGCCACTCACGCCACGCACCGCACTGTGGCTCTGCTTCAGCACTTGGGCTTTGTCATAAACTTCGCAAAGTCCACTTTGCTCCCCTCTCAGGATCTCGAGTTCATCGGCGCAAGATTAAACACGCTTCAGGCGCGAGCCTTTCTGCCTCTTGACAGAGCGAACAGGCTCATGGATCTTGCCAGCCACTTTCACAGCAATTCCCTGGTCTCTGCCAGGCAATTTCTGAGACTGCTCGGCCATATGGCTTCCACAGTCCATGTGACCCCCAATGCCCGCCTGAACATGCGGCCTGCTCAATGGTGCCTTCGCACACAATGGCATCAGGCCACTGGGAGCCTAGCGGACTCCGTAAAGATCTCCGACCCGCTGGTCTCTTCTCTGCAATGGTGGCTTCATCTGCCAAACCTAGTGCTAGGAATGGCTTTTCAGTGTCCTCCACCTTCTCAGGTACTGACGACCGATGCTTCTCTCCTGGGTTGGGGAGCACATTGCCAAGGGACATGTACTCAAGGCCTTTGGACTCCTTGGGAGTCTGCCCAGCAGATCAACTTCCTGGAGCTCAGAGCTATCCGCCTGGCTCTGAGGGCCTTCTCCCACCTCACTTCTCACCAGTCTGTGCTGGTCCAGACGGACAATCAAGTTGCGATGTTCTACGTGAACAAACAAGGGGGCACAGGCTCCTTCCTTCTCTGTCGGGAAGCACAAAAGCTGTGCTCTTGGGCCGTCAACCGCGGCATCCTCCTCAAAGCTGTTTATCTCCCGGGTCAAGAAAATTGCCTGGCAGACAAACTGAGCAGAATCCTCCAACCACACGAGTAGAGATTGGATCCGTTAGTGCTTCAGCGGATCTTTCTCAAATGGGGCCTCCCCACCATGGATCTGTTTGCCAGTCCTCAGAACCGGCAACTTCCCAGATTCTGCTCTCGACAACCGCATCCTCTCAGAGTAGCGGCGGATGCTTTTCTGATTCCATGGTCCACAGGCCTCTTGTATGCCTTTCCTCCCATGCCACTAGTGTCTCGGACGCTCTTCAAGGTTCTCAGAGACAGAGCCTCGATGATCCTGGTGGCTCCCGGTGGCCGAGACAGCCCTGGTTCCCGCTTCTGATGCAGCTGGCGGTGGACACTCCTCTCCCTCTGGGGTTTCAGCCCGATCTCCTGACCCAGGATCACGGGACTCTCCTACACCCCAACCTCCGGTCCCTTCATCTGATGGCCTGGCTGCTGAAAGGGTAGTCCTTGCTCCCCTCCAGCTGCCTCGGGAGGTGGAGGAGGTTGTCCTGGCCTCGAGAAGGCCTTCCACCCGGAAGCCCTACGCTCTTAAGTGGCGTCGGTTCTCCGTCTGGTGTGCTCAGCAGTCTCAAGATCCCTTCTCCTGTTCGGCATCAGTGGTCTTGCAGTACTTGCTTTGCCTCTCCAATCTTGGACTTAAGTCCAACTCGGTCAGGGTCAACCTCAGTGCTCTTTCTGCGCATCACATGCCGGTGGATGGCAGACCTATTTCCAGCCATCCTCTAGTGGCTCGTTTTCTCAGAGGCCTCCTTCTCCTTAAACCACCTTTGCGCCCACCAGCCCCTGACTGGGATCTGAATGTGGTTTTACAGCGGATTACCTGTCCGCCTTTTGAACCTATGGCTACCTGTCATCTTCGTTTTCTTTCTTGGAAAACCTTATTCTTGGTAGCCCTCACTTCTGCTAGACGCGTTAGTGAGCTACAGGCCCTAGTATCTGATCCTCCTTACACTAGGTTCTACAAGAATAGGGTAGTCCTACGGACTCACCCTAAGTTTCTTCCTAAAGTGGTTTCCCCTTTTCACATCAACCAGGAGGTGGTACTTCCGACCTTCTTTCCCAGGCCGCACTCCAGCCGAGCTGAAATGGTCCTGCATACCCTGGACTGTAGGAGGGCGTTAACCTTCTACCTTGACCGTACGCGGGAGCACCGAAGGGCTGTTCAGCTCTTCGTGTCTTATGACCCCAATAAGTTGGGGCTCCCTGTCTCCAAGCATACTCTGTCCATCTGGATTGCTGACTGTATCGCTTGGGCTTATGGGGCAGCCGGCCTCTCGTTGGAAAGTCGAGTCACGGCTCATCGTGTTAGGGCGAAGGCTGCATCAGTGGCTTACCTCCGCTCTGTTCCATTGGCAGACATCTGCCGGGCCGCTACTTGGTCTTCAAGCCAGACTTTTGCAGCCCATTACTGCCTGGAGAGGGAGTCCCGCAGGGACAGTGCTTTCGGACAGGCAGTCCTCCGTAATCTCTTTGAGGTATAGGCAACTCCTGCCCTCCGTCCCGGATGTTGGGCTACCGGTTGGAGGCGTACTCAGAGAAGATTCCTTCCTTCTGTGCTACTGAGCTTGAGGGAGCTCCTTTTTTGTGCTTAGGGTCTCCGGTAGCCTTAAGCTTGGGAGTCCCATATGTGAGGACTGACTTCCTGCTTGGTCCTGGAGAAAGAGTAGTTACTCACCTGTAACAGGTGTTCTCCAGGAGCAGCAGGAATCAGTCCTCACAACCCTCCCTCCTCCCCTTGGAGTTGCAGTCCTATGATTTCGTTTTTGCTAATTTTTTGCTGTCTTTTAGCTATGTCATCAGACTGAGCAAGATGGCACCCTTGGGCGGGAAGAGGACCGCGCATGCGCGCTGCAATTCCCAAAGGCTTTCTTTGAAAGCTGGGGAAAATTGCTCCGCGAGGGCTCCGTCGGCGCCAACGTCACCCATATGTGAGGACTGATTCCTGCTGCTCCTGGAGAACACCTGTTACAGGTGAGTAACTACTCTTTCTTCCTCGTGGCTTCCAGCTACCACCTTTAGCATTTTGCAATTCGCTTCCTTTGGGGGTTTTCGTTGCTTTCTTCCTTTTCAGGTATATTACAGCAAATTAAAAAAAAAAAAAAAAGGAAAACGGGGTTTGGTTTATTTTCACCTTTTAGCAGTTCTGTGCCCTCCCCCCTCCCCCCCCCCCTTTTTTTGGGTGCTGGGAGTTTTTCTTTTAATGTCAGCAAGGCCGCAGTGCGTGGTCTGCAGTTCCCGCAGGGGCGCTGTGCCGGATTCGGGGGTTTGCAGGGGCTGTGCTGCTGCCTCTGCGAATATGGAACAGCAATTGGAAGGCAGGACCATGGCAGATCCCTTGGCCGCTTCCTTACCTCCGGACGGGGAAGCTTCACTGGGCGCTCACATTCCCCAGGCGCAAGCTGTTCCTAAGGCACCGGGAGCTGAGTTGCAAGAGACAGAGTCTTCTTCCTTGACTGCTTTCTCTCCAGACTTCGTCCTCCTTATGCATCAGGCTTTCCAATTGGGGCGTTTGGGTAAGCTACCGGACGCCTTCGCGGTACCGCCCCCTCTGCCGTCTCCTCAAACGCACGGGCCGGTCGGGCTTTGCCGACACCAGCTAAACGTCCTCGGGTCTCTGACGTTGCCCAGGATGACTTGGAGTGGCACGAGGTGGAGCATGAGATGGACTCTGAGGATGTTCTTGATGATCTGGAAGACGGGGAGATTCCTAAACCCGAGGATCAGGCAAGGATTATCAGGGTTTTTCGTAGAGATGAACTAGTTCCTCTCATCACGGAAGCCCTTCAGACTCTCAATCTCATGGCTCCTCGCCCGACTGAGGAAGAGGGGTTGGAGGACCCTCTCATTCAAGCGGTTCGGGATTCTCAAATTGTGTTTCCTGTGCATAGAGTTGTGGAGCAGATGATTCATGCAGAGTGGGATCAGCCGGAGGCGGGGCTGAAGGGTATTCAGACGATGCACCGTCTCTATCCCCTGGCGGACAAGGAAAAGGAGAAATTCAAGTCGCCTCGGGTTGATGCGGCTGTCTCGGCGGTGACCAAGAAAACCACCATTCCGGTTGAAGGCGGCGCGGCCTTAAAAGATACTCAAGGCAGGAAGGTGGATGGTTTGTTGAAGCAGGCTTTTGAGACCAATGCCTTGTCTTTGCAAGCCTCTATCTGTGGGGCCTGGGTGGCTAGAGCCTGCTTGAGGTGGGCTCAGCATCTGCGGCAGGATGCCCACTTGGACCAACAGGGTGTACTCGAGGTCACCAGGTTAGAGTTTGGTTCCGCTTATTTGGCTGACGTACAATATGATATGATCAGGACGCTGGCGAATAGTATGGCTTCCTTGGTGGCCGCACGTCGCTCCATCTGGTTGCGTAATTGGGCGGCCGACGGCTCCTCCAAGTCTCGACTCAATAAACTCCCTTTTAAGGGCAGATTGTTGTTCGGGGACGATCTAGACAAGTTGGTGAAGGATCTTGGCGAATCCAAGGGCGGAAGACTGCCAGAGGATAAACCTAAGTTAGGCAAAAGTTTGCCGGTCTCGCGCGGTCCTTTCCGGGATTTCCGGAGATTTCGGTCCTCCCGCCCTTGGGAGTCTCAACGTGGCCGATTCGGTTCCAAATTGCCGTCCTTTCGGGGATTCCGAGGAGCCGGCAGAGGTTTCTCGGCTGCGTCTTCCTCCTCTGGCTCCTCCTTTGGTCGCAAGCCACAATGAAGTGCGGTGGACTCAGGAGGGGAAGCCAAGTGATCGGCGGTCGCCTGCGGGACTTCCTTCCTTCTTGGGTCCGCCTTACCTCGGATCAGTGGGTACTCAAAATTATCAGACAGGGTTATGCGCTGGAGTTCGCTTCCCCGCTCCGGGACTCCTTCGTGCTGTCTCCCAGCAAGGGACGGCAGAAGGAAGCCGCGATTCGCTCAACGTTGGTTCGACTGCTAGAGTTGGGGGCGGTAGTTCCCGTTCCGGAGTCCGAGCGCGGGGAAGGCCGTTACTCCATTTATTTTGTGGTGCCAAAGAAAGACGGCTCTCTCCGTCCTATCTTGGATCTCAAGGGGGTGAATCGTTGTCTCCAGGTGCCTCATTTCCGCATGGAAACCCTAAAATCCGTCATTGTAGCGGTTCGCCTCGGGGAGTTTTTAACGTCTTTAGACCTCTCGGAGGCCTATCTGCATATCCCGATCAGGCCAGTTCATCAGAAGTTTCTGCGTTTCGCCTTTCCCTGGGGTCACTACCAATTTTAGGCTCTGCCGTTCGGGCTTGCTACCGCTCCGCGCACATTCACCAAGGTCATGGTGGTGGTCGCCGCAGCGTTGCGGAGAGACGGTATTTTGGTTCACCCTTATCTCGACGACTGGTTGATTCGGGCAAAGACAGCGGCGGAGAGTTTCCAGGCCACGGACCGGGTGGTTCGTCTTCTTCAGAGTCTCGGCTGGGTGGTCAATGCGAAGAAGAGTCACCTGGTTCCCTCGCAGTCCCTCGAGTACCTTGGAGTCGTGTTCGACACGGCGCGGGGCTTGGTGCTTTTGTCAGCTCGCCGCGCCCAAGCCTTGCGCCGTCTGGTGCGCACGTTCTTGGGGATGCCAGAACCGTCCGCGTGGTAGTACCTTCGGCTCCTGGGGACGATGGCATCCACTCTGGAGGTGGTTCCTTGGGCCAGGTTTCATATGCGGCCGCTTCAGAGAGCCCTGTTACGTCGGTGGTCAAACCAGTCCGATTCCTTGAGCCGCCGGTTGCCCTGTCCGAGACGGGTCAAGCTGTCGTTGCAGTGGTGGCTCTGCGCGAAGTCCCTTCAAGCGGGGATGCCATTGGAGCAGCCGGTATGGCTTCCCTTGATAACCGATGCGAGTCTGACGGGCTGGGGAGCCCACTGCCAGGGCCAGTTCGCTCAGGGGACGTGGTCAGCCAGGGAGTCTCTGTGGTCGATCAACCGTCTCGAGCTCCAGGCGGTGCGGCTCGCGCTTCAAGCCTTCGAAGCGACCGTTTCGGGAACGGCAGTGCGAGTTCTGTCAGACAACTCGGCTACGGTAGCGTACATCAACCATCAGGGCGGCACAGGCAGCGTGGCAATGGAGCAGGAGGCGGAAGCGCTCTTCGTCTGGGTGGAGGTTCGCCTTCTCACCATATCGGCTGTGCATATCGCCGGAAAAAATAATGTGATGGCGGACTTTCTCAGCCGAGTGCAGGTGGACTCCGGAGAGTGGGAACTACACCCGCAGGTTTTTGCGCAAATCGTTCGTCGCTGGGGACCTCCGATTATGGACCTCATGGCGACGTTTCGGTCGGCGAAGACAGGTCGGTTTTTCAGCAGGAGAAGAGAACGCATGTCGGAAGGGATCGACGCTCTCATCCAGCCGTGGCCCGAATCCAGTCTTCTGTATGTTTTTCCGCCTTGGGCGTTGATCGGCAGAGTAATCCAGCGCATCGAGGCGCACCGCAGAAAGGTTCTGCTGGTGGCTCCCGACTGGCCCCGGAGGCCTTGGTATGCGGATCTAGTCCGGCTTCTCGACGGGGTTCCGTGGAAGCTTCCTCTCCTGGTGGATCTGCTAGTTCAGGGTCCGCTGCGCATGCCTCAGGTGGATCGATTCTCGCTTACGGTATGGCCATTGAAAGGGCTCGGTTGAGAAAGAAGGGTTATTCTCTGGCAGTCATTGCCACTCTTCTTCGTGCTCGAAAGCCTTCTACCTCGCTGACGTACGTCCGGGTCTGGCGGATATTTGAAGATTGGTGCTCACGGCACCAAGTTCGGGCTTTGACGGCTTCCGTCGCGGTTATTCTACAATTCTTGCAGGACGGTTTCGACAAAGGTTTGGCGGCCAGTTCCCTGAAGGTTCAACTGGCGGCTATTGCTTGTTACA